>CM039472.1:18896622-19099119 GCA_022433065.1 Begonia loranthoides
TATATATATATATATATATATATATATATAAATGTATATATATATGTGTGTGTGTGTGTGTGTGTGTGTGTGTGTGTGTGTGTGTTTAAAATACGTATCGAATAGTAATCGACCCATTTTCAATTCTTGATTTATACTAAATATTGTTTGACGATGATTATCGGTCCAATTTAAATTCTTTGATTTGGTTTCCCAAATTAGTTTTCCATCAAATAAATCATTAATAACTATACAATAACCCCCAATTAAATTTCTCATCAAATAAACCTTCAATTATCCAATTATGCATAAATAATTTCTCAATTATCTTTACTTAATTCTGTTACGAAAAATTGAGACATTACATTTTGTCCTCAAAATTTTTAGCGAACTTAATAACTCTAGATATTTGGCTCATATCATCTTCTTTCTCCCACGTGGCTTCTTCGGTTGTATGATTTTGCCATAAAACTGCTTGTTTCGAAGCTCTTTTATTCTTGAATCTAAAATTTGCACAGGCCTTTCCTCATTGTTTAAGTTTGTTTGGACGTCGATATTTTCTTGAGGATCCAATAGAGTTGCATTCCCCAAACATTTCTTTAACATTAACATGTGGAATACGTTGATGGGCGCACGGGAGGGGTTTAGATCTAACCTGCAAATATGATGACTTTGAATGTTGAATCTGCCTTGAATTGAACTTAGGAAAGTTCACTTATCTTCCAACTTGTTTATTTAATGAAAGAAGAATATGTATGAAGAAAAAAGATTACTTTTTGTAGAAAAGTAACATTTAAGATAGGGCTCCCGTGATCTTCATGGGTTTGGCCCTTTGTTCTTGTCATTAGGCCTTGTTGAAGCCGTCCACTTGGATGGTTTCCTTAATCTTTTACTCTTTGTTCTGTGGGCTTTTGACATAGCAAACAAACTCTGAATTTAGTTATTCAACTTGTTCTAGAAAGCTTAGGAAGTCCGCTACAATATTTATGAAGTACCTAGTGTGAAATGACATCGTTTAGAATGCCAAAATAATCGAATACTCTTCAGAGGTCAAAAGGAGGACAGTTTTGGAAAGTCCTTTAATTATTCTCTTGAACTTCCACCTATGCTTGACCTTGCATTTATCCATGACAATCTTTGAGGCTTGATCAATAATAGAATGGTTCCATTTTGCATCATCCTCCAGGGGTTGAAAAGGATTCCACCTCGAATCATATCTTGTGTCACCATATTTGTACAAGATGCCATGCATTAATATTTCCAAGCTATTTCCTTTAAATGTGATCAAAGGAACCATGTTCGCACAAATTTCATCCTTAATATCTAAAGAGCAAACCTCGTTCGTGTTGCAGCATGGAACATGAAAAGATTGCTCCTTTTGTGTTGTTGTTGTCAAGGAGTCAACTTGGTCTACTATGGTTTCAGGCATTTTCTCTTCTGGACATTCTTCCTGTTCTACTTGAGATTCCAGAGGTAGTAATGGTCCTTCTTCGGCACAAACAATTTCTCCTTCAATTGGCTCAAGAATATCTTCTATGTTTGCACTTTTGTCAATAAGCGCAAGAGGAGGCTTGGGACAGCTTGTATGTTCTTGAGGAAGTCGATTGGTCCTCACTTCTTCCTTTCTTTCCCTTTATCTTTCAACTTTGCGGGCTAATTTGATAACATCCGCTAAGGTTGCAGAGGGTCGGATCCCAATAATTTCACCAAGATTATAATTAAGTCCTTGGATGAACATTGCAACTATGTGTTCTTCCGATTCTTGTAATTCACACCTTGCTTGTAAAGTTTGGAATTTAGCAATATAATCGTTGACGGTGGAGGATCCTTGCTTAAGACTTTGCAATTGATTATAGATCTCTTGATGGTCATTGCTGGGAATAAAGTGCTCATTCATAAGCCTTTTTAGTAGTGTCCAAGTCTGAATTGCTTCGCCTCTTTGTCGTTGTTTTGCGCTAATACTGTTCCACGATGTGCTTGCGTACTCGATGAATCGGGTTCTGACTAGTTGCATTTTCTGGAGATCTGTATGGTTGTAGTACTCGAATATATTTTCCACTTTGCTTCTCCAATTTTTATAATCGTGGCCGTTGCTTGATCCGTTGAATGGTGGGATGGATACTTTGACAAGAGTTAAGTCGTCCCGTTGTTGGTTTTGATTTATCTTCAGTTGAGCAATTTGTCATTAGAGTGAGAGAACGAGTTACCACAAGTTTTCTTCGAAGTGAGATGTTGAAGGTCCAACCATCGTGGATTTTGTAGCCTCACCTTATTGTGCCTGTTCGGATGCTCCTCAAGTCATCATAAGTAAAAAAATTGTGTAAGGATATGTTTTAGCTCTGATACCAAATGATGCGCGCAGTAGAGGGGTTTAGATCTAACCTGTAAATATGATGACTTTGAATGTTGAATCTGTGTTGAATTGAACTTAGGAAAGTTGAATTATCTTCCGACTGGTTTCTTTAATGAAAGAAGAATATGTATGAAGAAAAAGGATTACTTTTCTTTTAGAAAAGTAACCTTTAAGATGGGCTCCCGTGATCTTCATGGGTTTGGCCCTTTGCTCTTGTCATTGGGCCTTGTTGAAGCCGTCCACTTAGATGGTTTCCTTAATCTTTTACTCTTTGTTCTGTGGGCTTTTGACATAGCAAACAAACTCTGAATTTAGTTATTCAACTTGTTCTAGAAAGCTTAGGAAGTCCGCTACAATATTTATGAAGCACATAGTGTGAAATGACATCGTTTGGAATGCCAAAATAATCGAATACTCTTCAGAGGTCAAAAGGAGGACAGTTTTGGAAAGTCCTTTAATTATTCTTTTGACCTTCCACCTATGCTTGACCTTGCATTTATCCATGATAATCTTTCAGGCTTGATCAATAATAGAATGGTTGCATTTTGCATCCTACGTTGTGCACTCCGTCCATAGAAGCTAGCAGTTGTAACTGGTATGGCACATTTCCTATCCTTTTCGTAATTACGATGGGGCCAACATACTGTGCCTTTAGCTTCCCCCTCTTTTTGTAGCATACAACACCCATGAATGAGGATATTTTCAGGAATACGTAGTCACCTTCATTGAATTCCAACTCTTGTCGACGATTATCAACATAACTGTTCTGATGATTATGAGGGGCTAGCATCCTTTGCTTGATATTAGCTACAGATTCAGTAGTTTTTGTACCATTTCAGGGTCGTAGAACACCGCTTCACTAGTTTCACTCTAATATAGAGGAGATCTGCACTTCCTTCCATATAATTCTTCATATGGTGCCATTCCGATGTGGCCTGAAAACTATTATTATAAGCGAATTCGACCAACGGTAGAATCTTCCACCATCCAACCTGAAACTGGAGCACACAAGCACATAGCATATCCTCAAGTATCTGAATTGTTCTTTCCCTTTGGCCATCAGTTTGAGGATGAAATGCAGTACTGAATTTCAGTTCCGTGCTCATAGCCTTGTTTAAGCTTTTCTAGAATGCTGAAGTGAATCATTAGTTCCGATTAGATACAATAGAGACCGGAACACCGTGCAATTGTACAATCTCTTTGACATACAAATCTACAAATTGATTTATCTTGTACGTCATTGCCACTGACAAGAAGTGAGAAACCTTCGTTAAACTGTCTACAATCACCTAGATTGCATCGTGTCCTTTAGCAGTTCTGGGTAAACTCGTAACGAAATCCATAGTGATATGCTTCCACTTCCATTTGGGTATTGGGAATGGCTAAAGCATTCCACTAGGCCTCTAATATTCCGCTTTCACTTGCTGACATATATGACACAATGCCACGTACTCAGTAATACCATATTTCATAACCGGACAGTAGTATTGCATCTTGAGATCTCTGTACATCTTATTACATCCAGGTTGGATAGAGAAGCTTGAAGAATGAGCCTCACGCAAGATCTCTATCCGCCATGTCGAGCCACTAGGTACATACCACCAGTTCTTATAAAATTATACCATCTGCAGACATAGAGTAATCTTGATATTTAGGTAAGGTTGGATTCAACTTAAAGTCCTCGCATATGCTATCACCCTGTTGGGCCTCCTTAATCTGTTCAAGTATGGAGGGCATTAATGTCAATTTCGATAATACCACATCCAGCTGAGTCGAAACCATTTGCAAGTCAAGCTCTTGAATGTCTTTCTGAAGTCCCGCAAGCATCTCATCGCATAATATGCTCATCACAGCAACCTTTCAGCTGAGAGCGTTGGCTAAAACGTTAGCTTTTCCCTGATGCTACTATATCTCACAGTCATAGTACTTTACGAACTCTAACCATCATTGTTGTCTCATGTTGAGATCCTTCCGTAAAGATGTATTTAAGACTCTTGTAATCCGAATAAATCTCACAACGCTGCCCATATAAGTAGTGTCGCCAGATTTTTAGCGTGAACAGAACAGCAGCAAGCTCCAAGTCATGCATAGGATAATTGACTTCATGAGGTTTAAGCTGATGTGAAGCATATGCAATTACTTTGCCATGCTGCATAAGTACCCCACCAAGGCCAATCTTAGATGCATCACAATAGATATAGAAATTGTCTTCTTCCACAGACAAGGTCAATATAGGTGTAGACGTCAATCAGAGTTTCAGCTCCTGGAAACTCTCTTCACAATTACTGGACCCCCAAAACTATGCATTCTTCTTTGTTAGGCTAGTGAGTGATAAAGTAAATGTAGAGAATCCATCAATGAAACGTCTGTAATATCTAGCCAATCCAAGGAAGCTTCTTACGTCACTGACATTCTTCGGTTGCACCCAATCCACAACCGCATGTATCTTTGTCGGATCCACAACAATTCCATCTTTGGAAATCACGTGGCCAAGGAAGCTGACTTCAATTAGCCAAAACTCGCACTTAGAAAACTTGTCATACAATTAGTGTTGATTAAGAACAAACACAGCAATTTGGAGGTGATCGCAATGCTCTTCTTCCGTTTGGGAATAAACCAAAATATTGTCAAAGAAGACGATGATAATTTGTCCAAATAGTCATTGAAAGTCTAGTTCAATAGATCCATGAAAGTTACAGGGGTGTTGGTCAGCCCGAAAGACATCACCAAAAATTTGTAATGTCCGTACCTAGTGTGGAATGCAGTTTTAGGTACATCGTCCGGTTTAACTTTCAATTGGTAATAACTTAAGCGGAGGTCAATCTTTGAGAATACTCAGGCACCACATAGCTGGTTGAATAGATCATCAATTTGCAACAAGGGGTACTTTTTTTTATCGTTTCCTTGTTTAATTCTCGGTAGTCGACACACATCCTCAACAATCCGTCTTTTTTCTTTACAAACAATACAGGTGCACCCCAAGGGGAGAAGCTTGGATGAATAAACCCCTTGTTGACTAGGTCTTCCAATTGAACCTTTAATTTGTGTAGCTCTGCCGGCACCATCCAATATGGGTTCTTAGAAATATGTTCAATCCCAGGATGTAAATTGACCATGAATTTGATCTCACTGTTAGGAGGTAAGTCAAGAAAATCATTGAGAAAGACGCCCAGGAAGTCTTGGACTACAACAACATCTTCCAACTTGGCACTAGGGGTCACCGTAGTATCATTTACATTTATTAAGAACCCATCACGTTTGCTTTTCAATAATTTATATGCCTTGAGCAGCGTAAAAATGACAACAATCTTTCCCTTCTCCTTAGTCCTTTGGAAAAAATGCAATTCGCCGCCAAGGAGGGCAGAAGTGGATTTCTCTCTTCTTGCAATTGATGACCGCATGGTGCAAAGATAACCATTCCATGCTATGAATGATATCATATCTCTTCAGGTCCATGATAATCACATCGGCATGAAATAAATGGCCATTTATCTCCACTGCATATGCCTTAAGGATTTCATCGACAAATAAGTGGTCACCAAAAGGCAACAATACTCTATGCGTTCAATTCATACGATTACCTTGTCACAGAACTCAGTTGAAATGAATGAGTGCATAACACCCGAATCAAATAAGATGTACGTTATGTAGTTATTAATATAAACCGTTCCTTTCAGGATTAGGTAATTTATTTATTCTAAGGTAAGATCTCCTAATACAACTAGGGAGCATGTTAATGCCACCAATATAGTTATTGTACAAACTTGCTGATAGGCCCCAAATATCAAATCGGCCAAATTGTAACTTAGGGCACTCGGCAATATCAATCTGAGCACGAAATTTCAATAGAAGAGAACTTCACTTGTATACATGGTTTGAGGCTCAAATTCACCAAATCACAATCCAAATAATAACACTGTCAAAAATCAGCTTCAAAATCGTTACACAAACGAAGTTGTGTAAGAGAGAACTCAGAAATCGAAATTCGTGGAAAAACAGCTTTGCGCCTCTCTTAGAAAAACGGCCATAACTTTAAAAATACGAATCCAAATTAAGAAATTCCAATCACCAAATCACCACAACAAATAGGTAAAGCGTTTCGTATCATAAAACACCAGTATGCTTAAGGAAAATCGGACAGAAACAGATTACCAAGTTGTCCACACAACCTCAATCGGCCAAGATTGGCGAGTTGAATCGGGTCTTCTTCAAAGAGCCCTTCCACCTTGGTTGTGATGCATTCTTCTACCTCCTCATGTCAAAGGCCACCCTCAACTGAAAATGGTGGAGAAGATAGCACCAACTCCTCCTCAGGAACTATCAAGAATGGATGAAGGAGTTGGTTGTGGTGTAGGATTTGCTTGGAGCTAGTCGAACACCAAAGGAAGAGAGAGCATAGCTCTTTCATGAAATTTGCAGAGAAAAAATGGGGTTTCAAAACTAAGATTAGGGTTTCATTAAGGGAGGCTAAATACTCCCCTAATGTCCATAAGAGAATATTACAAAAATGCCCCTAAGTTGGCAAAAATCGGACATGAGGGCTTAGTTTATAAGTCCACCCGAGCACCTCATTTCAACAATCCAATTCAACAAAATATAATCCCAAAAACAACAATAATTCAACCAATAAACTAAGTACTAATCACGTAGGGATCAAACGTAATTATATCTAAGTAGCATTGTTGGTCTCGTTCAAAACAAGCTCACCAAACTTGTGAGAATGCACTCCCAGCCGATTTGGAGTTGTAGGTTTCCAAGTGATGATATGCCGAGGGGCTTCTTTGTCATCATTTAATGGTTCGACTTCAAGCTCCATAAATTTGGTGTTGCCTGCAAAATAGTAGCTCATTAGATAAACAATCATCTTTTTGGCCCTAGAACTAGTGACGGGGCCTTGGGGTGCATCATCCTCCCCGGGTGATTGAGGATTTGTCCTCAAATCCAGAGGTTGCTCCACATTCACGTAGGAAACTTCATCATCTTCTCCTAGGTATGGAGACAACTCTTGAACATTAAAAGTGGTGGAAACTCCATAATCTTTTGGAAGTTCGAGTCGATAAGCGTTGTTGTTGATTCGTTCAAGTACTTTGAAAGGACCTTCCGCTCTAGGAAGTAACTTGCATTTTCGTTGCCCCGAAAATCTATATTTTCGCAAATTTAGCCACACTATATCCCCCTCTTCAAATATCACTTCCTTACGACCTCGGTTAGCAAATCTAGCATAGTCTGAAATTTTCTTCTCAATGGTCTTTCGTATGTTTTCATGAAGATCTTTGACTCTCGCGGCTTTAGAGGCTCCATCCTCACTAATATACTCATCCATGGGTAATGGAATAAGATCCATTGGTGTAAGAGGATTGAACCCATATACAATCTCGAAGGGAATGTGTTGAGTTATTTGGTGCATACTTCTATTGTAGGCAAACTCAATATAAGGCAGCTGTAAATCCCAATCTGCTATACGTTTGCTTAATATAGTTCTCAACAATGATCCCAAAGTGCGATTCAGGACTTCAGTCTGGCCGTCAGTTTGGGGGTGGAAAGAAGTACTAAAAAGTAATCTAGTACCTAATTTCTTCCAGAGGGTTTTCCAAAAAGCACTTAGAAACTTGGTGTCATGATCAGAAACAATAGACCGAGGAACTCCATGCAATCTCACCACTTCTTTGAAGAATAAGTTTGCCATGTGGCTGTCATCGTCAGTTTTGTTGCAAGCAATTACATGTGCCATTTTAGAAAAGCGATCAACTACCACCATGATAGAATCTTTAGCTCTAGCGGTTTGAGGAATTCCCAAGACGAAGTCAACACTAACCTTTACCCATGGATGGGTAGCTAGGGCAATGACATATATAATCCTTGCGGTAGAACATGACTTTTGGCCTTTTTGCACACGATACAACGCTCAATCATTTGTTGGACATCCCTCCGTAGATGAGGCCAATGAAAGTGTTCCTGGAAGGCCTCCAAAGTTTTCTTGTCCCCGAAATGACTCACTAGGCCCCTAAATGTGCTTCTCTCACAAGTGTTTCTCTAAGGCTGCAAATAGGTATACAAATTCTGCCCCCTTTGAAAATAATATCATCCACAATATAGAAGGGATGCTCGGACTTGTTCAAGCAGCGTTGATAGATAATTCCGAAGTCACCATCCTCTGCATATAAATATTTGATCTAATTAAAACCGAAGAGTCTTGTGTTCAATTCTGTTAATAAAGCATATCTTCTAGAAAGAGCATCTGCCACCTGATTTGTTTCTCCCCGTTTGTATTTTATGATGTAGAGATAACGCTCTAAAAATTCCACCCATTTTCCATGACGACGATTCAACTTTCCTTGGCTTCGGATGTGCTTGAGGGCCTGATGGTCAGAATGAATAATAAACTCCTTGGATTTTAGAAAGTGCTGCCATACTTCCAGAGCTCGGATAACTGCATAAAACTCTTTGTCATACGTTGAGTAGTTCAAGTAGCTCCCTTTAACTTTTCACTGAAATATGCAATCGGCTTTCCTTCTTGCATGAGAATAGCTCCAATGCCCAATCCGGAGGCATCACACTCCACCTCGAAGACTTTGGTAAAATCTGGTAACATTAGCAATGGAGCATGGCACAATTTTTCTTTAATAGCGTTAAAACTCGTTTGGCAAGCCGCAAACCATACGAATTCTCTTCCTTTTTTTAGTACAATCGGTGATAGGGGCCATAATAGTGCTAAATCCCTTGATAAAACGCCGATAAAAGGAGGCTAATCCGTGGAAACTCCTTACTTCAGAGATACTACGCGGAGTCGGCCACTCCTCAATGGCTTTAATCTTTGCATCATCCACCTCCATTCCTTCTTTAGTAATAATAAAACCCAAGAAGTACACCCTCTCTTGAGCAAAAGAGCACTTCTTCAAGTTACCAAAAAGTTGTGCCGACCATAGAGTTTCAAAATAACGTTCGGAGATGGATTATATGTGTTGGTAGATCACGGCTATAACAAGAATATCATCGAAATAAATGACAACAAACTTTCCTATGAAATCTCGTAAAAGATGGTGCATTACCCTCATGAAGGTACTCGGAGCATTGGAGAGGCCGAAGGGCATAACCATCCGATAAAGGCCATACTTTGTCTTGAAGGTCGTTTTCCATTCATCCCCTTCCCGCATTCGAATCTGATGATAACCACTCTTAAGATCAATCTTAGAGAAGATAGAAGCACCGCTGAGTTCGTCTAACATATCTTCCAAATGAGGTATGGGAAATCGGTATTTGATCGTAATCTGATTGATGGCTCTACTATCCACACACATGCACATGGAGCCATCCTTCTTAGGAACCAATAAAGAGGGTACGTCATATGGACTAAGTGACTCACAGATATAGCCTTTCTCGAGAAGCTCCGTGACTTGTTTATGTAGCTCTTTAGATTCTTCTGGATTAAGCCTAGAAGATGGTTGATTAGGTAATGTGGTGTAACACCACGATATTTTTAATTAGGTAATTATAATTATTGAAATATTACGAATAACGCATTAGTAAGAATTCTATTGAATAAAATTTACTGTTAAATTAATAAATTTAAATTAGAAAATTGGAATTATTTATAATTGTTTTACTTTAACGTTTAAATTAATCATTTTACAATAAAAATTAATTAGAATTTATTACAATTAATTGGATTTAACTTAAGAAATAGAATTAATTAAAAAAAAAAGAAAAATGGCATTTTGGCCATTTCTTTGCAGAAGAAAGAAGGAAAGAGAGGGGACAGGGGAGAAAGAAGATGGGCGATCGAAAGAGAGGAGCTCTCGGATTCCGGCAAGACGACGAGCGAGCATATCAATATTAGAGGAGAAGAACTCGCCGTTCGACGTTCAGGCGAGGCAGTTCGACGCGAGGTTGGCGACCTCCTCGTGGTCTGACGAATGGCAATGATGAACGGTGCGGAGCTAAGGCACGGAAGCGACCTTCAAGGGCTTTTGCGAGATGTAATCGAAGTTCTGCTGTGGTGTTTTCCGGCGTCGATTCGCAGTATGCTTCTCAAATTTTGTGTGTGCGTGATTCGATTACATGTTTGGAAGTGGGTTTCAGTGGACGATTCAGCATCTTCACGTTGGGCAGTGATCGACGTGGCTGGACTGGGCTTCAGTTTGCGATTGGGCTTGTGGCCTGGTCTTCGTATCAGTTGTAAAGAATTGGCCCATTGATTTTTTGTCTGTCGAAGGGGATAGAGTGGTCCAGCAGGGAGGATTTATTGACGTGATTTTGGCCAGAACCGAACCAATTGTTCTGCCGACACCTTGGCGGAATTGGTTGGCAAAATTATGAGGGAGGCAGCCACCTTCCATCTTCAAGAGAGTGTCGAGGGAGTAATGGAGCTGTCGGGCATGGGAGACACTTCGTACAAACTGGGCAGTTTTGTCTAGCGTGTTGAAGGGCTGCAGGGGACTTGGTCTCTTGGCGTGGGCTGGATAAAAGGAGCAGAGCAAAGAGTAAGAGGAGATGACTGAAGCTTCTCTTTTCTGGAAATTGTTGAATGCTGAGGCAGAAGCTTGGAGGAAGCTCTCAGGTGTGCTGGAGTGAGCTGCTGGATGCTGGAGTCCGAAGATGGAGCTGCTGCCGTGTGCTAGAGTGGCTATCCCTGTTGCTGTGTCTTCGGTAGTGGTAAGGAAAGGGTAGAGTCGGCCGTCTAAGCCCTACCCACGAGTATGTGTGCGTGCGTTGAGTTATTGTTGTGCGATTTTGTTAGCTATTTTGTATGATCACGTAGCTATTTGGTATGATTCTGTGACTATTCTCTGTGATTTTAAATGTTGGTTGTTCTCTGCTTCAATTCTAGATTTGTGATTAGCGTAGAATTATTTAGTTTTAGTTAGTTTTCATGCAATAGTTAATTCTAGTGCTATTAATTTTATAAATCGTCCGTTGATCATTGAGATTTGTTGTTGATTCCCCTGTATTAGTTCCTGTAATCCCTTTACATGCTGCTGAATTCTTGTAATATAGATTTTCTTAGTTGTTATAGTGCAGATCCATTGACATCTCCTTAGTTAGTAACTTCCTATGATTGTTAGCAATGTGATTTTGTTGTTTCTAAAGCATGATTTTGCCGATTCGTTTCAATATTCTCATTATTGTTTATTAATGTATGATTTCGTCATTTTATTTCAATGTTTTATTGCTGTAAATTAGTCATTAAAACGCACGTAGGAGCTGTTCTGTTTTGCAAATTTTACTGCTGTAATTTAGTTGATAAAATTGCATGTTTCGCTGCTCCGTTCTCGTTATTTCACTGCTGTTTTTAGGTGTTTAAAAGTATGTTCTGCTATTTTTAATTAGACATAATTCGCTGTTATTTTTGGATGATTAGAAGCATGTTTCTCTGCCTTAGTTGATGCTACTCGCTGCTATTTCGTTACTATAAAATCATGTTTTAATCAAATTATTAATATGTTCAGAATATAAATCTAAGCAATTTAGTTAATCTAAATGAGTTAGTTATTAAAGACATGTTGTAATTAAATTCTATAATTTGATTGTCAGCCCTTTCCTTACTAAGCCTTTTTAGGCTTACAGTTTACTCGTGGTGTAGGTATTCGCAAGAAAAGATAGTTTTCGATTAGAAACAGTGATGAGGGATTTGCACGCGAGAAGGCTTGTGGTTGGCCAGGCTCCGAAAAACAAAGATATTTGGGTTGTATTGTAATTTAAATTAAAGTTTTCCAGTTGTAATTAATTGTCTAGTATTTCATTTCTCAAATGTCATTCCTTTACGTTTCCGTAGTATTTTAAATGTATGATTTTAACGCTTCCGCAAATGTTTTTATTTCCACAACGTTTTAAGTGTTTTCTAACAGCCCGGCTCGCACTCTGATAATTATTTCATAAATTTTAACGCGTTTTTAAAAGGAATTTACGACGAAAATCTGGGTCGATACAATTGGTATCAGAGCAAGGGGTTTTAAAAACAATTTTTCTTGGGAAGCTGCTCTGATTGTTTTTAAAACCAAGTTCATAGCTCACTTGTTTTTGATTTACTGCCTTTTAAATGAGCTGTGATAGCATTTTTTTTTCCTGAATGATAGTGTTTCAAAACGATTTTTGTAAAAGTTAAATTGATAATGTAGCCTGACTGTCAACACAAGTTCCGTCGTGAAAATCGTTCATCAACTGTAAGTATTTCAATTTGTGGCTTGTACTTTAATTTGATCGCCACAATTTCTTTTTCAGTTAAGAATATATTGTAACGAGAAGGAGTTGATAATAGAGAATGAGTCATAGATAATGGTATGTAATAGAAGATAGAAAATACTGGAACTGTTTGGGAGTTTTTATGCAGGTTATTAGCTTTTGGAGGAGTCTAAAAACAAGGGAGACTCTGCCCAAATTTTTCGGAATAGGAACAAGGAAATAATTGGAAGGGATGTAGGATTAAACGGAGTTAGATAGTGAAATGAATATAAGATAATTAAGTGAAGACACTTAGGTGAGTATGCACAATGTTTGACGCAAAGTACGAATGAATCACGAGCAATGAGAGTAAAGTAAGAAACGATAAAAAGCGAACTAGAAGTGGTAAGAAGTTAATTAAAGAAAGGAAAAATGGAAAGCAAGAAGAACATTTGATAATGGTTTCTGTGATCCGGTAGCTTAGCCCGGCATAGGAACAAAAGAAATGAAAAGCAATGGAAAGTAAAGGAAAGAAAAAGATGAGGAAGTGAGTGTAAATCAACAACGTTTAATTGGTAAGTTTTATTTGTTAGATGTAATATTTAAATTAATTAGTATTTCCTTACGATTTCTTTATGCGGCCACCATGATTATTAGGATACACCACAAGTAGTAGTGTGTGTGAGTAGTGTTAGTGTTCTCAAAGTATTTATTGATAGTAGTTTGATGCCATGTAGATGTTGATCAGTGTAGATTTCCCTAATTGTATTATGATTCTCTGTAATTCCTTGTAGTTGTTATTTATTTTGTTAGATTGCCTTAATGTCAGTTGTGTTATGCTATGTGAAATGCTTAAGGTTCAAAGATGGCTAAATGAAAAATGATAATGAAAAAGAATAAATAGTCATGTAAAACATGAAAATGAGCTAATTGTTCTATGATAGGCTTCGATGGAAACGTTTGATAGTGTAGAAATTGTTGGTTAAATATGTGATATTCTCCTTTGTTACTTTAGTTCTGTTTTATGGGATGTAAATGCCTAAGTGAAGAAAGAAATGATGTATGAAAATGGATCAAGTAAAGGACAAGCTCCGATACCGAAGAAACCCTTCGGCGGGATACGTCGAAAGGGCAACAACCCTAAAGGCGGGTATATGCCAGAAAAGAAAGAACCGTAAAGGAACGAGATAGATAAGTGGAAGAAACGTAAATTAGACCAACTGGATAGTTAAATGAAGTCAGATAGTTAAACGAGAACACTTAGATTGAATTATGCACGATTTACGAACGAGTCACAAGCAACAAGAGTGAATTAAGAAAGGATAAAAAGCCAACAAAAAAAAAACGAAAAACAAGAAGAAACATGAATGAACGATCAAATAAATATAATGGTTTGTGTGGTCCGGTAGCTTAGCCCGGCACATGAACAAAAGATAAAGAAAATGCTAATAGTTTCTGTGGTCCGGTAGCTTAGCCCGGCACAGAAACAAATGAAAAGAAAAGAAAAGCAAGACACAGAAACAAAGGCAAAGAAAAGAAAAGCAAGGCACAGAAACAAGAAAAGAAAAGTAAAGAAAAGAAAATGAAGATCCTTGGATTCTGCCAAGACATAACGACCAATGATTAGTAGACTTTTGGATTTTGCCATTGCTGCTATGTCGGAGGCAAACGATGAAAAGAACAGCCAAAGGTTAGCAAGCTTTCAGATTCTGCCATTGCTGCTATTCCGGAGGTCACGAACGATGTAACAACAAATTAAAGCATAAAAGATAAAAGTGTAAGAAAAGATTAAAGGTTATGACGAGCAGATAAATGGTAGACATCATAGTAAAGTGTAAAAAAAGATGAAAGAAAAAAAAAAGTGTAAGAAAAGATGAAAGGTTATGACGAGCAGATAAAAGGTAGACATGATAGTAAAGGCCAACGGGATTAAGTATAGGGAATCAATTGAAACTTTCAATGAACGAGCACATAGACTGAAATGGAAATGGGAACAGAAACAAAAACCTCGGATAAAGGAAACGGATAAGGAAATGGTATGAGCACAAAAACCGAAACGGAAACCGAAATAGAAACAGAAACGGAAACGGAAACAGAAACGGAAACCGAAACAGAAATGGAAACAGAAACGGAAATAGAAACGGAAACGAGTTTCTAGGAATGGAAATGGATACAGATACAGATACAGATACGGATACAGAAACGGATAAGATACGGATACAGAAACGGATACGGATACGGATACGGATACAGAAACGCATACGATCACGGGAACCGAAACAGATACCGAGGCAGAAACAGAAACAGAGACATAACCTGAAACAGAAATGGGGACGGAGACAAAAACATAAACGAAGTTTACAGAGTGATTTATGGAAATGGATACGAAAACAGTAACGGAAACAGGAACGGAAAATGGTATTCATTCACATACGAATTGGGAAGCACAAATGGGTGAGAGACCTAAAAGGGATAAATGGGTAATAGAGTAGCGCAACGAAAGCGTGGAAGAGTGAGTTCGATAGTTGGATCGACTTCGGTGCAAAGAGACGAGTTGGAACGTTACCAAGCCAATCTATTAGTTAGAATTAGGCAAATGTCAATCTGAGAAGGGTTAATAATAGTAAGTCGAAGCCTAGAGTCAACTAGAACACCAAATGGGTAGTTAGTAAAGGGTTTGGACGAGTAGATAAAGATTGTTAATGGGCAAATTTCGGGGACGAAATTTATTTTAAGGGGGGAAGTATGTAACACCCCGATATTTTTAACTGGGTAATTATAATTATTGAAATATTATGAATAACGCATTAGTAAGAATTCTATTGAATAAAATTTACTGTTAAATTAACGAATTTAAATTATAAAATTGGAATTAGTTATAATTGTTTTACTTTAACGTTTAAATTAATTGTTTTACATTAAAAATTAATTAGAATTTATTACAATTAATTGGATTTAAATTAAGAAATAGAATTAATTAAAAAAAAAAGAAAAATGGCCTTTTGGCCATTACTTTGTAGAAGAGAGAAGGAAAGAGAGGGGACAGGGGAGAAAGAAAATGGGCGATCGAAAGAGAGGGAGCTCTCGGATTCTAGCAAGACGACGAGCGAACAGATCGGGATTAGAGGAGACGAACTCGCCATTCGACGTTCAGGCGAGGCAGTTCGACGCGAGGTTGGCGACCTCCTCGTGGTCCGACGAACGGCAATGATGAATGGTGCGGAGCTAAGGCACGGAAGCGACCTTTGAGGGCTTTTACGGGATGTAATCGAAGTTCTGCTGTGGTGTTTTTCGGCGTCGATTCGCAGTATGCTTCTCAAATTTTGTGTGTGCGTGATTCGATTACATGTTTGGAAGTGGGTTTCAGTGGACGATTCAGCATCTTCACGTTGGGCAGTGATCGACGTGGCTGGACTGGGCTTCAGTTCGCGATTGGGCTTGTGGCCTGGTCTTCGTATCAGTTGGACAGAATTGGCCCATTGATTTTTTGTCTGTCTAAGGGTGATAGAGTGGTCCAGCAGGGAGGATTTATCGACGTGATTTTGGCCAGAACAGAACCAATTATTCTGCCGACACCTTGTTGGAATTGGTTGGCAAAATTATGAGGGAGGTAGCCACCTTCCATCTTCAAGAGAGTGTCGAGGGAGTAATGGAGCTGTCGGGCATGGGAGACACTTCGTACAAACTGGTCAGTTTTGTCTAGCGTGTTGAAGGGCTGCAGGGGACTTGGTCTCTTGGCGTGGGCTGGATAAAAGGAGCAGAGCAAAGAGTAAGAGGAGATGACTGAAGCTTCTCTTTTCTGGAAATTGTTGAATGCCGAGTCAGAAGCTTGAAGGAAGCTCGCGGGTGTGCTGGAGTGAGCTGCTGGATGCTGGAGTCCGAAGATGGAGTTGCTGCCGTGTGCTGGAGTTGCTATCCCTGTTGCTGTGTCTTCGGTAGTGGTAAGGAAAGGGTAGAGTCGGCCGTCTAAGCCCTACCCACGAGTATGTGTGCGTGCGTTGAGTTATTGTTGTGCGATTTTGTTAGCTATTTTGTATGATCACGTAGCTGTTTGGTATGATTCTGTGACTATTCTCTGTGATTTTAAATGTTGGCTGTTCTCTGCTTCAATTCTAGATTGGTGATTAGCGTAGAATTATTTAGTTTTAGTTAGTTTTCACGCAATAGTTAATTCTAGTGCTATTAATTTTATAAATCGTCTGTTGATCATTGAGATTTGTTGTTGATTCCCCTGTATTAGTTCCTGTAATCCATTTACATGCTGCTAAATTCTTGTAATATAGATTTTCTTAGTTGTTATAGTGCAGAATCCATTGACATCTCTTTAGTTAGTAACTTCCTATGATTGTTAGCATTGTGATTTTGTTGTTTCTAAAGCATGATTTTGTCGATTCGTTTCAATATTCTCATTATTGTTTATTAATGCATGATTTCGTCATTTTATTTCAATGTTTTATTGCTGTATATTAGTCATTAAAACGCACGTAGGAGCTGTTCTGTTTTGCAAATTTTACTGCTGTAATTTAGTTGATAAAATTGCACGTTTCGCTGCTCCGTTCTCGTTATTGCACTGCTGTTTTTAGGTGTTTAAAAGTATGTTCTGCTATTTTTAATTAGACATAATTCGCTGTTATTTTTGGATGATTAGAAGCATGTTTCTCTGCCTTAGTTGATGCTACTCGCTGCTATTTCGTTACTATAAAATCAGGTTTTAATCAAATTATTAATATGTTCAGAATATAAATCTAAGCAATTTAGTTAATCTAAATGAGTTAGTTATTAAAGACATGTTGTAATTAAATTCTATAATTTGATTGCCAACCTTTTCCTTACTAAGCCTTTTTAAGCTTACAGTTTACTCGTGGTGTAGGTATCCGCAAGAAAAGATAGTTTCCGATTAGAAACAGTGATGAGGGATTTGCACGCGAGAAGGCTTGTGGTTGGCCAGGCTTCGAAAAACAAAGATATTTAGGTTGTATCATAATTTAAATTAAAGTTTTCCAATTGTAATTAATTGTTTAGTATTTCATTTCTCAAATGTCATTCCTTTACGTTTCTGTAGTATTTTAAATGTATGATTTTAACGCTTCCGCAAATGTTTTTATTTCCGCAACGTTTTAAGTGTTTTCTAACGGCCCGGCTCGCACTTTGATAATTATTTCATAAATTTTAACGCGTTTTTAAAAGGAATTTACGAAGAAAATCCGGTCGTTACATGTGGCCCCAGGCACAAGATCAATTTGATGCTCGATGCCTCAAAGTGGTGGTAGGCCTTGAGATAACTCTTCCGGGAAAACATCTTTGAACTCCTTTAGCACATGCAAAACCGAATCGGGTATAGCTCGCAATTCATCAACCCTTTCTTGAAACACCAATAGAATTAGAGGTCCCCCTTGCAGCAAAGATTTATCTAAAATTTTCTTGGACATGAACAAATTAGCTTCGGCCTTCCCTTTATTCATGCACTCGTAGTCACGGGCTATTTGATCGGGTCAGAGGGGGGCTAAATTAATCGTTTTTCCTTTGAATTCGAATGAGTAGAAGTTCGCAAAACCATCATGGATTGCCTTTCTATCTAATTGCCAAGGTCTTCCCAATAAAAAATGACTCGCGCTCATAGGCACAACATCAAAGAGAGCTTCGTCTTCATAACCTCCAATAGCAAATACTATCCGGACTTGTTTTGTAACTTTGATAGGATCCTTGTCATTCAACCAATTTAGCTTGTAGAGGTTCGGGTGAGGTGTGGTTTCCAACCCCAATTTCTCAACAACTTCGTGGGATACAACATTAGTGCAACTCCCCCCGTCTATGATCATTGAACAAAGTTTTCCTCCCACTTGACAACGGGTATGAAATATGGTTTCTCTTTGATTTTCCTCACCACGGTTTTGGAGAGTCATTGACCTCTTCATTACAACTAGCAAAGGACCCTCTTGTGCATAAAAAGTTTCTTCCAATGCTTCTTCTATAGGGTAAGAGGATTCTTCCTCTTCATCTTCACTAAAAATCTCATTGGAATATCCTCTTATTACCATGACACATTTGTTGGGGCATTGCGAAGCAATGTGACCATGGCCGAGGCATTTAAAACATTGGATATCCCTTGATCGAGTTTTGGCACCATCACCACTGATTTTCTTTTCTCCAAAGCCCTTATTCCCTTGAGATTTCATAGGGGAACTCTTCCCATCACTTCTTGGAATCGGGTTGAAGGGCGTGCTGTTTTTTTTAAATGGCCGAGTGCTATTCTCCTTTTGCTTACTCTTTCTTTGTCTTTCAATTTTGAGAGCCAATTGAATAACATCATCCATAGTATTATAAGCTTGTAGTTCAACCAAATCTCCAATCTCCCTTTGTAGGCCTTTGATAAATCTAGCAACAATTTGCTCCATTGGTTCTTCGATGGCACACCGGATCTTTAGAATTTCAAATTCTGTCAAGTAATCTTCTGCGGATTGAGTACCCTGTTTGAGATTTTGAAGTTGAAGGAATACCTCTTGCTTGTAATGGGACGGCACAAATCTTTTTTGCATGAGCGATTTCATAGTTTTCCAATTTCTTATTTCCCCACCACCAACTCGTCGTCTTTGTGCTTTAATATCCTCCCACCAAAGACTAGCATACCCAGATAGTTCCAAAGACACCAATCTGATTTTCGCTTTCTCAGAGTAGTCATAACATTCAAAAACTCGTTCCACTTTCTCAACCCAATCCAAGAAGCCACTGCCATTACTAGAACCCTTGAATGGAGGTATGGATACTTTTACATGCCTCAATTCATCTTTGTCTCTTGAGCTTCTTTTCGGACTCAATGAATTTTCATCATCGGATTCTTCACCATTTCTTCAAATAAACTTTCACTTCGGCCTCTAGAATCAATAGAAGTGCTAATCCTTCTTCTAGGATTAGGGGTTCTTGGTCCCCTCATATGTGCATTAGAAGGTTCCTCTTGTCTTTGCTGAAATTTTAGAAACATATCTTTCAATTCATCAAGTTGGTGTTGAAGGACATTCTTGGCTTGTGTTTGATTTCTCTCGGCGGGTGGTGAACTTGTGTTAGGTATTGCCCCAACACCTTGGTGATAATTGGCACCACTTCTAGTACTCATTCTTTGCACAATTTAAGTCACAGAGTTGCACACAAAAGCCAATTAAAGGCTCTGCTACCAAAGGATAGGCCCCAAATATCAAATCGGCCAAATTGTAACTTAGGGCACTCGGCAATATCAATCTGAGCACGCAATTTCAATAGAAGAGAACTTCACTTGTATACATGGTTTGAGGCTCAAATTTACAGAATCACCAAATCACAATCCAAATAATAACACTGTCAAAAATCAGCTTCAAAATCGTTACACAAACGAAGTTGTGTAAGAGAGAACTCAGAAATCAGAATTCGCGGAAAAACAGCTTTGCGCCTCTCTTAGCAAAACGACCATAACTTTAAAAATACGAATCCAAATTAAGAAATTCTAATTACCAAATCACCAAAACAAATAGGGCAAGCTTTTAGTATCATAAAACAGCAAGATGCTTAAGAAAAATCGGACAGAAACAGATCACCAAGTTGTCTGCGCAACCTCAATCGGTTGAGATTGGCGAGTTGAATCGGGTCTTCTTCAAAGAGCCCTTCCACCTTGCTTGTGATGTATTCTTCTACCTCCTCATGTCAAATGCCACCCTCAACTGAAAATGGTGGAGAAGATAGCACCAACTCCTCCTCACGAACGATCAAGAACGGATGAAGGAGTTGGTTGTGGTGTAGGATTTGCTTGGAGCCAGTCGAACACCAAAGGAAGAGAGAGCACAGCTCTTTCACGAAATTTGCAGAGCAAAAATGGGATTTCAAAACTAGGATTAGGGTTCTATTAAGGGAGGCTAAATACTCCCCTAATGTCCATAAGAGAATATTACAAAAATGCCCTTAAGTTGGCAAAAATCGGACATGAGGGCTCAGTTTATAAGTCCACCCAAGCACCTCATTTCAACAATCCAATTCAACAAAATATAATCCCAAAAACAACCATAATTCAACCAATAAACTAAGTACTAATCACGTAGGGATCAAACATAATTATATCTAAGTAGCGTTGTTGGTCTCGCTCAAAACAAGCTCACCAAAATTGTGAGAATGCACTCCCAGCCGATTTGGAGTTGTAGGTTTCCAAGTGATGATATGCCAAGGGGCTTCTTTGTCATCATGTAATGGTTTGTCTTCAAGCTCCATAAATTTGGTGTTACTTGCAAAATAGTAGCTCATTAGATAACAATGATCTTTTTGGCCCTAGAACGAGTGACGAGGCCTTGGGGTACATCACTTATGTGTACCTGCCACCACTGCTGGCTGCTCCTTCCCTTCCTAGTCTGGTCCGTACATAGCGAACACTCGTGGAGCTGCTCTTCTTTGTCCTCCAGATCTGGCAGGGCAGTTCCTGGCCATGTGCGTAAGTCCTCCACATACAAAGCATTGGCTAGAGCCCACCCAACATTCACCACGATGGACTTTCTTGCATTTTAGGCATGCATTGGGCCGATATACTTTGCTGTCCTAAGGGGCATTGCATGCTTTCGTCATTGGTCGCTTATCCTCCCTTTGTTGCGCTCCCCCCCCCCCCCCCACCCAACCCCAATCGTAGGGTCATTTAATTCCTCAGCCCGCTGACAAACCACCTCTTGATTGTTGGTTTGAATTGTTCTTCCATAATCTTTGATTCACCTCCCTTTGTCTCGCCGTCATAGCCTTCACATTTTCCACAGCCAAGACCTTTCCAACAATTTTTTAGTAGGGCAAGTCCTCTGTACCAGACACTGTGACTCCATCTAGTATTTCAATCTTGAGCCCCTGAACAAAATGGTAAACTTTATGCTCCTCAATGGCCACCAAATGAGAGGCAAAATGGGATAGCGCCTCAAACTTCTGAGCATATTCTGATACTGTTCCCGTCTAGCGTAGGCATACAAATTCCACTAATTTCTGTGTACGGATAGTGTTGTTGAGGGTCCTAATATCTCATGATGATTTAACCGAGTCCCACCAGAAGCGTGCATCCTAAATCAGCAAGTAGGCAGAACAATTAACCCTCTTGGCCTCATTTATGCCCGCATATTCGAACATATCCTCTAGGGAGCAGATCCATTCCTCAGCTCCCGTAACATCAGAGATATTCCCATTGAATTTGAACATTTTTCCTTTTTAATTACCATATAAAATTTTTCTTTTTACTTATTTAAAACATACGAGAGGAAATAAGTAATGTGAGCGAGATAAATTAGAAATGCATAATTCAAAGTAAAAGCATAAACATAATTAAAATAAAATATAGTTTGAAGGTTAAAATGTGAGTTAGTAGTTTTACAAAACATTATCCGTTCTCAAACCATTTCAAAATAGCATTTTTACTTCTTGCGAGCCATAACTCTCTTAGGTTGATTCCGCTGGGAAACCCAAGTGCTCGGCATGTAGTGCCTCCTCCTCTACTCCAGGAATAACAACATCCTAACAATCACCTACGCCACAAGAAAATTGTGAGCCTGAGGCCCAACAAGAAATTAGATGCAATATGATATATGCCAATAACTGATTATGCCATAATGGAATTGTAATACCCCGATACCATTCTTCTCGTATACGCGATGTAATCAAATTTTTGAGATAATTATCTATTACATTTCATATTGATACTTTTAAATTATGATGGGTATTTATGGGGATAATATTATGGGGTAAAAGTTTAGTAGAAAAATTTAAAGAATATGAAAATTTGACTTGTGCACGCGACCTGTAGATGTGATCTCTCGTCCGCGCATGCACTGTTGAGCTCATGAACACTCGAGGATGAGGTTTCTCGTCCTTACTCATTCATACGAATGCGGACAAATATGAGGACGCGTTTCGTCTTCTGAAATCGCATTTCTGAAGGAAAATAATGGATCAAACCGGATTGGTTCAGCTCGGTCTGAAAGATTAATTTTGGCTGGGTTTTCTTTTAATTAAAAGAGGGAATGAGAATTATGGGGGACTTATGGAATAAATTAGAATAAAAATAGATGTTGATTTAATTATTAAATCATTTTGTTGGGGTAAATTAATTAGAGAGAGAATAATTAAAAATATATATATATAGAAGGGGATTAATTGAACCAGTTCACTAAGTGAACCGGTTGAGAGGGAGAAAAGAAATGGCCTCTAGCCATTTCTTCGCTGGCAAGACAGAACCGAAATGAGAGGGAGAGAGAGAGAGCAGGGGCGAGAGAGAAGGGAGAACAAGAAAGAGGGAGACTGAGCGAGGGAGGGAGGGAGTGCTTGGGATGGCTCTTCCGCGACGGCCGATGAGCTGCTACGACGGCGACGTGAGAATGAATGGTGCAGGACAAATCGCGGCTAGGGCTCGGATTTAGGACTTCCTCGGGCTATGGTTTCTAGCGACGGTTTGAGGTAAACCTAACTGATTTTTCTCCTCCTATAGTTCTAGTTATCGAGCTTTCGCTGGAGGTCCGATTCGTGGGAAGAATTAGAGAGTCACGATCGACGGTGGTGTCCTCACATTGGCAGGGTAGTTCAGTCGGGTATGGATGACGACCCGCAACTTGGTCTAGACGGTTCGAGTGAATGTTGTCGGCAATTCATACAACCTCCACCCACTCTTCCAGCCTGAGATCGCACTCTGCATTCAAATGCAGAGTGGGGATCTCACGTTAAGGTTGGCAAAAATTTATGAAATGTTGTCGGCAGTGGGAGTTGTGATTTTTTGATAAATTGGGCAGGGAGTGGTGGATGGCTAGGAGAGCATTTCTTCATGGGTTGTAAAATAGAGGAGGAAGGAAGTGAGAGTTATGTGTGCAGCGAGTCGTCTCCAACGAATTTGGGTAAGGATTGGGTTTGTTTTGGCCGTCAAAGCCCTACCCACAAGTGAACTACGTGTGTGCGTGTGATTTTCTCTTACAGTCGAAATTCAGTAGTTCCTTTAGCTATTTGAAATTTGTAGTTCCTTTAATTGTCTGTAATTCCTTGAGATTGCTTTGGAATTGCTATATGTAGATTTCACTGTTAGTTCACTTAAATCACATAATGTCATTTACCGAGGATGTTAAAGATCAATGATGTGATGAACGTAATATTGAATAATGAATCAATGAACATGGATAAGCTAAGCTAAGAAGTTCCCTCTTAATGATTTGATCTTAACCTCTGAACGATGAACTGAATAGATTTTCAGAATATTAAATCTGCTCCGTTTCTCATCCTACTGGTTAGATAGTATACTTATATTATAATGCTTCTATACTTAGATCTGGTTAGGAGATATAAATATCTTTGTTTTTAAGCATCATTTGCATGTTTAAATTTGTTAAATGGTTTAATTAGCATGTTTTATTCGCTGTCATAGTCAATGATACGTTGTCATTATTTTTCCACGATTCCAAAGCATGTTAGTTCATTTTGATTGCTGTCATATTTCTTAGTTGCTCTCGGATCTTATATCATGTATGCATGTTTATTTAGTTGTCGTATATTGTTAGTTTTGTCGATTTCTAAAGCATGATAAATTGACAAAATGCTACTTGATTCGTTATACACTACTATATATATATTGAGAATATACACACGTTACGCCCCGTAGTTTACTGTCAAGACATTGAGCACTTACACACGTTTCGTTTCGCTGTCATATGCCAATTAAAAACATGATCCATAGCTCTATTAGTTAGTATTACACTGGTGTTATTTCTACCATTTAAAGGCATGATTTTGGTTTTACTTCGTTAATTATATGTTGTTGTATATTCGTTGTTCAATAGCATGTTCTGTTATTCATCTTATTCGGATGTTGAGAGCATGCTTAACCTCTATTTCATTTTGTTGTACGCTGTGGGTATATTCGTCTATAAAATTTGGTTTTACTACTTAATTCAACAAGCATGTTTAATAAACTTAATATACAAGCATGCTATTAAAAAATCATGAGTTTAAATCTCCAAGCATGTTAATTGCTATTCTATTTGTTTTATTTATTTCAAGCATGTTAAACTATTTTCTGGTGTTATAAACTCGTTGTTACACGTGGTTATGTTACATCTAAAAGTTCAGCATGATAGCATGTTTTATTACTGTATGTTCTTTGTTGTCTCGCTGCTGTCCCATAGTAATTTCCGTCAAATTCGAAATATGTTAGCATGGTTTATTCGCTGTTAAATTCGCTTCTATATTATGTGATATTCTGTCGAATGCTAGAGCATATTTCGATCTCCGTTTCCATGTGTTTCCTTTTTGCTCTACATTGGTTCAAATATGTCTTTGTCCTCCTTACGCATTTTAAATCTTTCAATTATTGAAGTGTCATTTTCTTTAAAAATTGTCACTTATTTTCCATATATGCATTTTTTTAATTGTCATCATGCATTATGGTAATAGAAACAAAGTAGGGAGTGCCACCTTGGGGTGGTACTCACACGCATTGAGAGAAAAACGTTAAAGAAAAATGAACGAAAGGCAAGAAAAGGGAGTTTGGGGGCGGATAGGTAGCGGTTCTAGTCTGGCACCTAGGAAATGCCCCTGCCTTGTCGGGAATGGGACCTAGTTGCCCACAGGATGTTTGATCCAACCAACTATACCATCCCATATGGGTCCTTCAATCTCCAGCTCGAAGTACGGGTAAAGAACAAATGAACGAACGAACGTAATGAAATGATTGGTTTGGGTGGCCCCCATTCCTAAAAGAATTAAAGAGAGACATAAGCATAATGCATAACCCAATTCCTTACAGGGCCATTAGGCTCACGTCCTTACTTGTGGTGTAGGAAACGAGGTGATTGTACCAGGAGCAGAGGAGAAGGCCTTACCCATAGAGCCTGCGGTGTATCCAGATGAAACATGAGCAAAGTAGAAGTATGGCTCAAGAGAAGAATAAAGTACATATTATGTAAGGGTTTAAAAACAAAAACATTTTGTAAAACGTTAATTATTGCCCTAATTTATTTTGAATACTTTTTTGAATATTTGTTATGCTTTTAAACCTGAACTTTAACCAATGCTTTGCGTGATATTTTTGATTTCATTTCTGCTAATTTTATGATTATATTTTTACACGATTTAATTGACTTAGTTAATGAGTTAGTGACGATCAGATTTTTTTTAGGCACTTTGATTTTAAAATTGAAAGGATTTTTAATAAAGATTTTTACCTGTTTACCAAAACTTTAAATTTTACGCATTTTTATGATAAAAGGAAAATTCGAGTCGCTACAGTTGGTATCAGAGCCATGCTATTCTCGTGTGTTTCACCGCAGATAACCTAGACTCAATGGGTAATGCCCCTCATACTATAAGTTTTTCCTTATGTTATTGACTTGTTCTTTTAAAATAATTATGCTATAGT
Source organism: Begonia loranthoides (assembly GCA_022433065.1). NCBI lineage: Eukaryota > Viridiplantae > Streptophyta > Magnoliopsida > Cucurbitales > Begoniaceae > Begonia > Begonia loranthoides. The sequence continues at coordinate 18,922,491 of CM039472.1, forward strand.
GTAGAAATGGAATTGAAAAATAAAAATAAATAAATAAATAATAATAATAAAAATAATAATAATAATAAATATGTAATTATAATAATAAATTAGTTAAAAAAAATATTTTCCTATTACTTATTACTTTACCTTGTGACATGGGCTCGTAGGAGATTATAGATGGCAAGAAGAGGAAGGGGTAATGGGAATGTGTCGTGTGTCGAGTGCCCGGTCAACATGAGGAAACTGGCCGTGATGAGGCGTATGATTGTATGGCTGCAGCGGTGGAGTAGCAGTCTCAACATATGGCTCAGTTTATGGAGCAACAATCCAAATTCATGGAGCAGCATTTCCAACACATGGCGGGATTTATGGTACAAAATTTTGGAAACCATCAACAGTCTGTACAGATTCTGCCAGTTCAAAGGGAAGCAGGGTGGGAGAAATTCCAAAAACACAAGCCTCCCAGTTTAAATGGGGACGTCTCTAACATTTCAGGGGCCGAGGAGTAGACATGCTCCTTGGAAGGCAAGTTTGCCAACGCAGAGATTCTCGAGGTAAAAAAAGTTAAGTGTGCCACGTACTATTTGACCCACGAGGCCCGTTTCTGGTCGGATACAGTCAAGGCCTCCTTTAATGTCGTAGCCCTCACTTGGAAGGATTTTAAAGATATGTTCAATGAGAAATACTTCAACCACATTGTCCGTGCCCAGAAAGTGATAGAATTCATGCGCGTGCGCCAGTGGGGAAATGTGGCAGAGTACACCTAGCGTTTTGAAGCCCTATCCCATTATGCTCCGCATCTGGTGGCGACTGAGGAGCATAAGGTCGAACATTTTGTGCAAGGGCTAAAATTTGAAGTTCAGGAAGGAGTCATCGGGGCTGGCACGAGGGTGTCACTTATTCAAAAATGGTGTCAAGAGCGTTGGCTGTGGAAAGAGTGAAGAGACAGAGAAGTTAGCCAAAGGGTGTGGAAGGCTAATTCCGCCCAACAATCACGAAGTTGTCCCCAAATGTGCCAGGGAGTCAAACGCCCATCTGAGGCCATAGCACTGCAGAGGCCAGATAAAAAACCAATGATACAAGCATCTAACACCTCCCTAGACATTTAACACCCCTCAACAAAATGCCTGTCCAAAATGCTAGAAGGTGCATCAAGGTGAATGTTTGGCTGGTTCGGAAAAGTGCTTTGTTTGTGGGAAGCCAGGTCATGTAGCCAGAAACTGCCCAATCCAACACGGGAGACAAGGAGTAGTAGTAGCCTCGCGAGTTTTCGCGATGTTCGAACCCAACCAGGACGAGGATCAGCCACCAATGGTAGCAGGTACGCTTTATTTAAATAATAATTGTGCATATATTTATGATTACTTCCTTCCCTAGAAGACGTAGGAAATTTTACCTTAGAATAAATAACTTACCTAAACTTGGCAGGGACAATCTATGTAAATAAGTGTGCTGCTTACGTCCATTTCGATTTGGGTGCTACATACTCGTTTATTTCCACTAGGTTCTGTGAGCAAGCAAATTTCTTCTCTAGTAACGTGACCTACACACATCGCGTGTTGTTACCTTTCGGTGATTGTTTGATCTCTAACGGAATGATCAAGGCCTATACAGTGGACACCATACGATCATCAATTGCAAAAAAAAGGAGGTCTAGTTTGGTCCTCCGGGTAGTGCACTGCACACCTTCCATGGGACCAAGGAGAAAGGGAAATTCGCTATTATCTCTGCACTCAAGGCAGACAAGTTGCTGCGGAACAAATACGAAGGGTTCTTGGTCAATGTAATCAATACTATCGCAATTATAGAGACTAAACTGGAGGATGTTGTAGTAGTGTGTGACTTCCCAAATGCTTTTCTAGACGATCTTCCCGGATTACCCCCATACCGTGAAATCGAATTTGAGATCAACTTACAGCCTGGTACAAGACCTATTTCTAAACATCTGTATCGTATGGCACTGACCAAACTGTGGGAGTTGAAGGTACAACTGGAGGAACACCAAGGGATTTATTCAACAAGTTATTCCCCTTGGGGCGCACCAGTGTTATTCGTCAAAAAGAAGGATGGAACCCTGAGAATGTCTATTGACTACAGGGAGCTGAACAAAGTAATGATTAAGAACAAGTACCCTTTGCCAAGGATAGACGATCTATTTGACCAATTGAGCGGTGCTAGGGTGTTCTCAAAAATTGACCTTTGATCAGACTATTATCAATTGAAGGTTAAACCTTATGATGTACCAAAGACTGCAATTCGCACCCGGTATGGGCACTATGAGTTCCTGGTTATGTCTTTCGGGTTGACCAACGCCCCAGCAGCCTTCATGAACCTAATGAACCGAGTCTTTAGGGAGCATATGGATAAGTTTATTATCGTCCTCAGTGACGACATCTTGGTCTATTCTCGATCTGAGGCAGAGCACTGCGAACATCTTTGGATGGCATTATCAGTCCTTAGTCAGCACCAATTATATGCAAAGTTTTCTAAATGTGATTTCTGGCTAAGTAAAGTTGGCTTCCTTGGCCACGTGATCTCCGAAGATGGTATATCCGTGGACCCGACAAAGATACAAGCGGTAATAAATTGGGTACAACCAAAGAATGTCGGAGAAGTGAGGAGTTTTCTGGGCTTGGCCGGATATTACAAGCACTTTATTAATGGATTTTCAAAAATTGCTCTACCACTTACTAGTTTGACCAAGAAGAATGTCCAATTCTGGTGGTCCAGCGACTGCGAGAATAGTTTTCAAGAGTTAAAGCGCAGATTGACAACTGCCTCGGTGTTGGCGTAACCAATGGAGGATGGTGATTTTTGTATCTACTGTGACGCATCAAAGAAGGGGCTTTGGTGGAGTACTCATGCAACACGGAAATATTATTGCCTATGCCTCCCGACAGCTTAAAACCTAGGAACATAATTACCCCACTCACGACTTAGAACTCATAGCTGTTGTCTTCACTCTCAAAGTGTGGAGACACTATTTATATGGGTAGCGTTGTGAGATCTACTCGGACCACAAAAGTCTCAAATATATTTTCACCCAGAAGGAATTAAACATGTGGCAATGGTGATAATTTGAGTTCGTTAAAGACTATGATTGCGAGATCAAGTATCATCCAGGGAAAGCCAATGTTGTCGCGGATGCTCTTAGCCGCAAGGAGACATTAACGGGCATGATGTGTGAAGAGATACCCTCTGGACTTCAGAAAGACTTTCAGGAGCTCGATATATAGATGGTTCCAGTAAAATTGAATGTGGTATAGGTAAAGTTGACCTTGATGCCATCTATTCAAGAGCAGATTAAGGAAGCTCAGCAAGGCGACTCTGTATGTGCGAAGTTCAGATCTAATCCTACCTTGCCTGCATATCAGAACTATTCAGTGTGTACTGACGGCACAATCAAGTATGACAATCGGTGGTATATATCGAGCGACGTAACCCTGCGAACAAAGATCCTACATGAAGCCCATACTTCTAATTTCTCAATCCATCTTGGTTGTGACAAGATGTACCGGGATCTCAACACTCACTATTATTGGCCAAATATGAAGTACAACATTACCGACTACGTGGCGTCATGCTATGTGTGCCAATAGGTGAAGGCTGAAACACCAACGACCTAGTGGACTTCTCCAACCATTGTATATTCCAGAATAGAAATGGGAGCACATCACCAAAGATTTTGTCACCGGGTTGCCCAAAACAACTAGAGGTCACGATGCAATATGGGTGATCATAGATCGATTGACTAAGGTTTCACATTTTCTACCAGTAGCCATGACATATAAGATGAACCAGTTTGCTGATTTATAAATCAAAGAGATCTTCCGACTTCTCGGTGTTTCGATTTCTGTCATATCAGATCGGGACCCATGATTTACATCATCATTCTGGAAGAGTCTCAACAAAGCCATGAACACGGAGTTAAAGTTTAGCACAACATTTCCCCCCTAGACGGATGGCCAAAGCAAAAGGATGATCCAAACACTAGAAGACATGCTTCGGGCTTGCATTTTGGAATTTCATATTAAATGGGGTAAGATGCTACCTTTAGATAAATTTGCCTATAATAATAGTTTCCAGGCTACTATAGGCATGACATCTTATGAAGCCCTATATGGAAGAAAGTGTAGATCCCCTTTACACTGGGATGAAACGGGCGAAGCTACACTCTATGGTCCTGAGATAGTACACAAAATGGCAGAGTCTGTGGCCCTAATTAAACAGAGGATGCTAGCAGCCAAAAGCCGTCAAAAGAGCTGCGCAGATAATCGACGATGAGTCCTAGAATTTAATGAAGAAGACAATGTGTTCTTGAAAATATCTCCTTTTAAAGGCGTCATTCGGTTCAGAAGGAGAGGAAAGCTCAATTCGAGATATGTGGGGCCATATATAATCATGAAGAAGATAGGACTGGTTGCTTATCAACTACAGTTGCCAGAATCTATGGTGGGCGTACACAATGTCTTCCATGTATCCATGCTAAAAAAGTATCTAGGTGATGCAACTATATTGAGCCCTCAAGATGATATCGAAGCACAGCCCAATTTGAGCTACAATGAAAGGTCTATCCAGATCCTTGACTCAAGAGTAAAGGAATTACGATGCAAGCAAATCCCACTGGTTAAGGTCTTGTGGCAGAATCACACCCACGAAGAGGCCACTTGGGAGAAGGAAGATGACATGAGGGCCATGTATCCCGAATTGTTCAGTAGCTAAATTTTGGGGACTAAAATTTTTGTAAAGGGGGTAGTATGTAATACCCCGATACCATTCTCCTTGTATGCGCTATGTAATCAAAATTTTGAGATAATTATCTATTACATTTCGTATCGATACTTGTTAAATTATGATGGGTATTTATGGGGACAATATTATGGGGTAAGATTTTAGTAGAAAAATTTGAAGAAAATGGAAATTTGACTTATGCGGACGTGACCTACAGACGTGATCTCTCGTCTACACGTGCACTGTTGAGCTCAGGAACACTCGAGGACAAGGTTTCTTTTCCTTACTTATTCGGACGAATGCAGATGAAGATGAGGATGCGTTCTGTCGTCTAAAATTGCGTTTCTGAAGGAAAATAATGGATCACACCGGATTGGTTCGGCTCGGTCTGAAAGATTACGTTTGGCTCGATTTTCTTTTAATTAAAAAAGGGAATGAGAATTATGGGGGACTTGTGGAATAAATTAGAATAAAAATAGATGTTGATTTAATTAATTAAATCATTTTGTTGGGGAAAATTAACTAGAGAGAGAATAATTATATATATATATATAAGGGGATTAATTGAACCGGTTCACTAAGTGAACTGGTTGAGAGGGAGAAAAGAAATGGCCTCTGGCCATTTCTTCGCTGGCGAGACAGAATCAAGAAGAGAGGGAGAGAGAGAGAGAGAGAGAGAGAGAGAGAGAGAGAGAGAGAGAGAGAGAGCAGGGGCAAGAGAGAAGGGAGAACGAGAAAGAGGGAGACCGAGTGAGGGAGGGAGGGAGCGCTAGGGATGGCTCTTCTGAGATGGCCAGCGAGCTGCTGCGACGACAACATGCAAACGAACAGTTTGGGACAAATTGCGGCTAGGGCTCGGATTCGAGATTTCCGCAGGCTATGGTTTTCGACGACGGGTTGAAGTATACCTAACCGATTCTTCTCCTCCTTTATGTTCTAGTGATCGAGCTTTGGCTGGAGGTCTGATTCGTGGGAAGAATCGGAGAGTCACGATCAACAGTGGCATCCTCACATTGGCAGGTTAGTTCAGTAGGGTGTGCGTGTGTGCGTGTGATTTTCTCTTACAGTCGAAATTCAGTAATTCCTTTAGCTATTTGAAATTTATAGTTTCTTTAATTGTCTATAATTCCTTGGGATTGCTTTGTAATTGCTATCTGTAGATTTCACTATTAGTTCACTTAAATCACATAATGTCATTTACTGAGGATGTTAAAGATCAATGATGTGATGAACGTAATATTGAATAATGAATCGATGAACATGGATAAGCGAAGCTAAGAAGTTCCCTCTTAATGATTTGATCTTAACCTCTAAACGATGAATTGAATAAATTTTTGGAATATTAAATCTGCTCTATTTCTCATCGTAATGATTTGATCTTAACCTCTATTCAATGATACGTTGTCATTATTTTTCAACGATTTCGAAGCATGTTAGTTCATTCTGATTGCTGTCATATTTCTTAGTTGCTACCAAATCTTATATCACGTATGCATGTTTATTTAGTTGTCGTATATTGTTAGTTTTGTAAATTTCTAAAGCATGCTAAATTGATAAAACCCTACTTGATTCGTTATACGCTGCTCTGTTGGATTCTTTTCCTGTCACTCCTATATATATTGAGCATATACGCACGTTACGGCCCGTAGTTTACTGTCAAGACATTGAGCATATATGCACGTTTCATTTTGCTATCATATGCCAATTAAAAGCATGATCTGTAGCTCTATTCGTTATTATTACACTGGTGTGTTATTTCTGTCACTTAAAAGCATGATCTATGGTTTTATTTTGTTAATAATATGTTGTAGTATATTCGTTGTTCAATAACTTGTTCTGTTATTCATCTTATTTGGATGTTGAGAGTACGCTTAACCTCTATTTCCTTTTGTTGTATGTTGTGGGTATATTCGTCGATAAAATTTATTTTTACTGCTTAATTCAACAAGCATGTTTAATAAACTTAATATACAAGCATGCTATTAACAATCATGAGTTTAAATTTTCTAGCATGTTAATTGTTGTTCTATTTTTTTTTTATTTATTTCAAGCATGTTAAACTATTATATGTCATTATAAACTCGATGTTACACCCGGTTATGTTACGTCTAAAAGTTTGGTGTGATAGCATGTTTTATTACTGTATATTCTTTGTTGTCTCGCTGTTGTCCCATAGTAATTTCCGTCGAATTCAAAGTATGTTAGCATGGTTTATTCGCTATTAAAGTCGCTACTATATTCTGTGATATTCTGTTGAATGCTAGAGCATATTTCGATCTCTATTCCCTTGTGTTTCCTTTTTATAGTTGCCCTACATTGGTTCAAATATGTCTTTGTCCTCCTTACGCGTGTTAAATCTTTCAATTATTGAAGTGTCATTTTCTTTAAGCATTGTCACTTATTTTTCATATATGCGTTTTTTTAATTGTCATCATGCATCATGTTAATAGAAACAAAGTAGGGAGTGCCACCTTGGGTGGTACTCACACACATTGAGAGAAAAACGTTAAAGAAAAATGAACGAAAGGCAAGAAAAGGGAGTTAGGGGGCGAATGGGTAGCGGTTCTAGTATGACAGCTAGGAAATGCCCCTACCTTGTCGAGAACGGGACCTAGTTGCCCACAGGAGGTTAGATCCGGCAACCTGTACCATCCCATATGGGTCTTTCAATCTCTAGCTCGAAGTACGGGTAAAGAACGAATGAACGAACGAACGTAATGAAATGATTGGTTTGGGTGGCCCCTATTCCAAAAAGAATTAAAGAGAGGCATAAGCATAATGCATAACCCAATTCCTTACTGGTCCATTAGGCTCACGTCCTTACTTATGGTGTAGGAAACGAGGTGATTGTACCAAGAGTAGAGGAGGAGGCCTTACCCATAGAGCCTGCTGGGTATCTGGATGAAACATGACCAGAGTACAAGTATGGCCCAAGAGAAGAATAAAGTATATATTATGTAAGGGTTCAACGACAAACATGTTTTGTAAAACCTTAGTTATTGCCCTAACTTATTTTGAATACTTGTTTTGAATATTAAGTATGTTATGCTTTTAAACCTGAACTTTAATCAATGCTTTGTGTGATATTTTTGATTTCATTTCTGCTGATTTTTCGCTAATTTTATGATTATAGTTTTCCACGATTTAATTGACTTATTTAATGAGTTAGTGACGATCATATTTTTTTTTGAGGCACTTTGATTTTAAAATTGAAAGGATTTTTAATAAAGAATTTCACCCGTTTACCAAAACTTTAAATTTTACGCATTTTTAGATCAAAAGAAAATTTGGGTCATTACAGAAATCCACCCAAACTGTTTTTTACTCACGGTTATATACATTAAATAGTACATTGAGCTGGGACATTGGAGGAATCCGTCGCAAGGAGAAAGCCATTAGTCGGTATCAAACCTTTGGGTAGACATTCTCTCACGACCCGACAAGGGAAGAGCATAGTTCTCTCACAACCCAACAAGGGAGGGGCATAATTCTCGAATCTACTGTTAGATCCGAACTACCTCCCCATCCTCCAATTCCCTTACATTCATTTACTTTATCCTTTTTCTCTCACCAAATGCATATGAATACCAATCCAACATGATATTCTTATTTGTTTCTATTATCATAATGCATGTCAATGCGAAGTAATAATCACAACAATATATCAATATCATACGACGGGAAAATGAAACGAAACTAATTAAAACAAGTCTAGGCCAATCAATCAAGAATAAGTCAACAACCTACTTCACCAAGCATCATACTATAAGACGATGATTATGAGCAATAATCCAATTAATAGAATTAAATAACAGAAAGCCACAAGGCAATGTAGTGCGATGGCATAAATCAAATAGAGGAATGACAATTAATTCATGGAACATGCCATAAACTACAACATGCTATATCGTGGCGAAAGGCTCTAAAACGGGACATTTCAAGTTAACTAAACATAAGTTAATCAATTTATTTTATTAATAGCGAGATATCATAATGTGAGTTGTAAAGCGGTGTTTTAATTATAACAATGATAATATTCGAAATCTTAGACATGTTTGGCAATTAAAGAAAGCTATAGTAATATTTAATATCCTAAACATGTTAAGTAATTAGAGGAAAAACAACAACTATATTTAACATCCTAAATATGCTTGGCAATTAAAGGAAGTAATAGTGGTATTTAACATTCTAATCATGCACAGCAAATAAAGGAAGACAACAGTGATTTTTAACGTTCTAATCATGCTCAGCAAATAAAAGGAATAGCCACTATATTCAGGATGCTAAACATGTTTTGTGACAAATTGATGACATAAGATGAGCATAGGTATAATCAACAAAGGCAGCACAATATTCACGAAATAAATCATCTGTGCAGAGTATATTCGAGCTTTACAATTTTAATAGATGCATTATCCAAAATCAACGGTGCAGAGAAGGATTAGACCCAAGTAGTAGAGTCTATAAACATACAGTAAAATAGGAAATTAACAACTAGAATATCTCTCACGGAGCAGTAGAGAAATGTCCACAGCAACAGGGTGTCCAACAATTTATAGAGAACAAAGAACTCAATTTAACATCAAATAAAACTAGTACAGATGATTTATCATGATTTATCAATAGGGAGTTAATATGGTCAAATAATAACAAGAAGTTACCTACAAAGCGATCATGGATTAACCATAGCATTATCGACTAAGCTACAAAGGTAGGCATGGAAAGTTACTATACTGGTTTAGTGATCTTAACAACATCTCTAATATCAACTAAGAAGTAACCGAGAGCAAAACAATTAACTAACAATTTCTAATCTTCACTTAACAGGGAGTAATATCATTTAGCTCACAAGATTATGCATTGATAAAGCAAGGGAAGATCTAGACATAAGCATCATCCGAAAACCAACAAGAAGAGACATATTCAACCAACAATCATGGAAGGAGGAAGACACTGCTTGTGGTGTAGGGCCTCCACTGGCCACGACACTACTCATCTTCTTACCTCACAAACACCAACAGTTGAAGATTTCCAACACAGGACAACCACAACAACGAGAAGTCCAAAATCCAGCAGCTAAATCCTACGCCCACAATGCACCAAAGATGGTAGAGTGCACACTTTGTTCTCACACGATTTCTCTTCCTCACACTTAGACTTGACTCTCTCTATAAAATCTCACACTCCAGAAGACTTCTCCCACGCTCAGAAAAAAATGTAGAGAGTTTCTGTAATATCCCAAATTTTCGTTGAGCTAAGCACAAGGCTTCTGTGATAATTTGGTATAATAGGAGTGGAATTGGACTATTTGGAAATATTGGTCAAGAGAAACGTATTTGAATAAGTGAATTGTGATACCCGAATTATGTCCATATTTAGTTTTGGAAGTGATCAAAGTTACGAAGAATTGTATGATTATATCTGGAGTTAGATAGGACAATATAAATTAAAATTATAGTTAATGGAATTAGTAAAAGAAAATATACTTGGACGTATTTGGATATTGTGAGGATACTATAAGGACTGAAAGCTTGAGAATAATAAGGTTCTTATCATTTATTGGAAAATGTAGTTAAATATAATAAGGTTGAAAGTATAGGATTTATACTATTTTAAGGGCATATTAGATTTAATGAAGAATAGTGTGAAGGAAGAATGGTGGAGCATATAGTATAAGTTGATAGATGATATAAATGTTCATATATATAAATATATGGTTTTGGTGCATATTGGTTTGAAGAAGATGAAGTGGTATGGAGGATATTACAATTACAATTAAGACCTTAGGATAAGGTATACGTGGATGTCACGTTAGAGAAATAACATATATAGGAATAATATGGAGAATTCAAGCGAAAAGAAATGGTTAGGAGATGGCGGCTGATCAGGGTGGTCGATCGACCGGTATTGATCGACCGACATGGAAATTGATGTTTTCTGGAAGAAATTGGCGGACGTTTGGCAGAAGGGTGGTCAATCGCCAATGAAGAAAATTGATCAACCGCCAATCTTGAACGTCGTTCGAAGATGTTAAAATATCGCTAGAACTGGAAAGTCTTCGACTTCGATGCTTCACTGATACATGGAACGTTACTATTGTCTCCTCTTCATCTTCAGAAGGCTGGTGGATGGGCGCTAGTGAGTGGCCGTTTATGAGAATCATATGGAGAGACGATGATCGATGTGAAAATGAAACGTTTGGTTGTCTAAACGCCTGGATGATTAAGTGTACATCTAGTGGCCTTCCATCTTCAAGGGGATGATGAAGAGACATTGTTGGAGGTCTATAAATTGAGGTGGAAGGCCGAAGTTTTGAGGAAAGAGCATGTGGAAGCTCTGTCAAAATTTGGAGAGAGAGAGAGAGTTGGCTCTTATTTCTTCTAGTGTGTATGAGAATAAAAGAAAGACACTTTAAAAGAGCTGTTTTGTTTCAAAATGAAGGTTTGAGTGTTTGAAAAAAAATAGAAACCGTGAGTAAGAGTTCTGAAGGATTTATGGTTATGGAGTTCTAAAAGAGCAGAGAGAGAGTGAAACCATGAGAAATGGGGGGCTGTGTTAGTGCATGGAAGTGAAGAATAGGATGGAGTGATGTTTTATTGGGATGATGAAATTGTGGCTTTGGACGTGGTGCGATGATTCTGTGAAGCACGTGAGTTGGTGAAGGAGAGACTTTAAGTGGTAACCATTAAAGCTAAGGACTCCAGGTAAGGAATAATGCTTGCGTTTTTTTCGAAATGACCTACATCGCAGGAGTAGGATTTTTGTGTAGTTTGTTGTGTTAATTGTAATTTGCTCTCTGATGAATGTTGCTTCCATAATATGGTCAGTGCTCAAAGTAATTTTCTGCATGATGTTGATGATAGGTTCTTTGTTATATACATGCCTTTAGTGATGGTTATCTGGTTAGGTTGTATTCCTACGTTAGTTTACTAACAGTTGTGATGAAAATGGTTTTCTAAGATGATGGTCTATGATACAACAAAGTTAGATTAATAATAATATAGTTAATTAGTATAGGTCCCCAATTAATATTCAAGTGGTGGATACCATAGGATAGTGCTTATACTGTTTAAGACTAAGTTAGAAATAATACGTCAAGGATAGAAGATTAGACGTATGACATTATAGTGTAATAGGAATGTGTTTAGTATTAATGTTATAGTTAAAGCATAGTATTGTTTGTTAGTTATTTGTATTGTTTGCAATATATATGAACTGCTGTTTGTGACATTCATGCAAACATGTTATAGGATTGCACGTAATGCATTGCATGTGCTATTAATGAAGATAATAAATGGTGTTTCTTATGTGGGTTCAGAAACTGAAGAGGTTGGTCACACGTAGAAAGCAGCTCATTTGAGTAAGTTCAGAAACTGAAGAGGTTGTTCTTACTCAACGGGGGGTGAGTTCGGAGACTGCGGAGGTTGCTCTCACCCAAGAGTAAATGAATGTAATGTAAGTGGGTACGTTTTAAGGAGTTCAAAAACTGAAGAGGTTGCTTTCACGTAAAAACGAATCCAAGTGGTGGATTGCTCTCACCCAGCTTACGGATATATTAGACTAAAGCATGTAGAGTTGTCATAGAGGTTACAGCTGCATTTCATGTTATATTCCTTACTGGGGAATAGGCTCATTATTCCTCTTGTGATGTAGATATGCAAGGGATCAAGGATAACAATAGTTGATGAGGCATTTGTACGTTGCGGGCTTGGCAGCTGGTTAGGATAAGAGATTAAAAAAGAGATGTAACCTTTGGTAATAATGTTTTTTAGGAAAGTAAACCTTTGTTATAGTATTTTGTTTTTATCAAGAAGGTTTTCAAATTGTGTTTAATCCTTTTGATATTGTAAATGCAAGTCTTCCATTATAAATGTTTTAAAGTTTTATAGTATGACATGTTTCAAGTGATAAATGGTTTAACAAAAAGGAGTTTATTTATACAGTTCTTGTTTAAGCTAGTTTTCAAACGAAAAGTCTTCCGTTGTTATTTTAAAAGAAAAAGTTTTCAAAAATTGTGAGTTTTAAATTAAAAGAATAACCGGGATGTTACATTTGCATCAGCTAGCAATACTTTAATTGTAACGACCCGGATTTTCGAAAATCCTTTAAAATGCGTTAAAATTTGAAATTTTCTTTTTGGAAGTAAATCAGAGAGCGTCTAAACCGGATCGCTACCAACCATTCATAAAACTTGATATAAAATTCCACGTACTAGAACTTTGCGGAAGCGTTAAATAAAACCATTTGAAAACATAGCGGAAGCGTAATTAAAATCATTTAAGAGAGAAATACTAAGTAAATGAAATACCACTTTTATACAATTTACTACTTAACTAAATCATTACATTTAAAACTTAACTTAATTAAAATAATTTCTCTTTTACCCTTTTTATGTCTGGCCAACCATAAGCATCCCTCAAGCTTGCAAACTCATCATCTTTGCTTGCTATTGTTTGTCCTTTATCTTTCGCTACTCCTAATCAGTGCATTTCTCTACTTACAGTACCTACATCTACACCACAAGCAACTGTAAGCCCAAAGGGCTTAGTAAGGAAAAAGGGAAATGCAATTATGAAATGTTTCTCTTTAATTCATTTGGAATGGGGGCCACCCAAACCAATTCTTTCATTTACGTTTTCTTTCTTTCTTTCTTTCTTTCTTTACTCTTACTTCGAGCTAGAGATTAGAAGAACCCGTATGGGATGGTATAGTGGGTCGAACCTAACCTCCTATGGATAACTAGGTCCCGTTCCCGATATGGTAGGGGCATTTCTTAATTATCAGACTAGGACCGCTACCCATCCGCCTCCTAACTCCCTTTTCTTTTCATTCCTTTCCTTTGGTCTTTTCTTTATCGTTTTACTTTCCTTACCATGCATGCAAGTACCACCTTGTGGGAGCACTCCCTATTTTGTTTCTATTACATGATGCATGTACACTCTCAACCCATCGTGATGCATGATGACATAACATAACATTTTAACATTCATAATAATTGAAATGTGCATATAAGTAATTGAAAGTAACTGTAATTAAAATTGTGCATACAAGTAAGTAATAGTAATTGAAAGCGCACGCAATGTAAGTAATGTCAATTGAATAACCAATTAGAACATAATACATGAATTTAAACGTGGAATACATGCTTGAACTATTAGAACACAATACTATTAATTGATATGCTAATTCTTCTAGTTAATTTCCTAGTCCATTTTCATGCTTCCTACATTTATCGTTCTAAGTGATTATTCTAGTTAGTTATCAACTAAATTAACATGCTCATGGGTTTATTACATGCTTTTATCCTAATTAACTAATGATACTTTGGTTTAAAGAAACTAACATGCTAAGGACGTGGAATCTAAATCTAGATCGTAAGCGATACAAAGAAGATAATAAGAAAAGCAATTACAAAACATTCATTTACATAATAAGTGAGACTCTTAGCTCCTTCACATTTACTTCATTCTCTTTTCATCTTCTTTATTATCCTACTCTCTAGTACAGTAAAGCATTGATTAGGAAATTGAAGTGTGCATATAATGGAGCAACTAGGATTGAAAGCACACAATAATTATAATTAAAGTGCACAGCAGGAAACAATTGTAACTAGAATTTAAATAGTGAACGATCATAAACCAAATTGATTATTTAAATCAATTACATGCTCAATCTCAGATTATATTAATCTAGTTGGTTATCCTAATAAACTTACATGCTCGTGGATTACTTTAATTACTGGTTGATCTCAAGTCAATTACATGCTCATGCTCATACAATTATTATTATCCTAGTTAGTTGTATGTTCAACTAGTTGGTTAATTAACGTGCTTCAATTATTTATCACATTAACATTAGAATTAGTTACTTAAACCTACTTAACTAATCGACAAGCTTACTAAAAATATAGTTAACATGCTCAATAGAAAGTCACTAGTTAATCAACCTAGTTGAATTGCCCTAGACATGCTTGCTAATTAGTTTTACTCAAGTTGAATCCAATTAGATGATTTCCCTAGTTAGTTAATATGTTGGAACAATAATTGCATATTCGATTCTAATTGATTAACATTAACATGCTAGTTGATTAACAGGTTTAGTTCATAAAATTGATAAGTACTAATCAAATTAACATGCTAAATGACTAAACATGCTTAAATAAACCAATGGCCCTAATTAAGTTGGACATGCTCGATTTCATTATTTATCAACTAATTGAACATTTAAACTAGTTACTTAACAAAATTATACAATGAACAGCGGTTAAGGAAATAAGCCACAATAATAAGATTAACATTAGTAAAGGAAATCATAATTCGTTCATGTTTATCTCATCTTCCCCTTATCGTCCTTTGTTTCAACTCTATACTTTTCCACATTTATTCATCAACCACTAGCATCTACAAGTAACTAATCACAACACTAAGAAATGACAGGCTAATACTAAGAAAATATCACAGAGCTTAACTAAAGGTTACAGAACATGAATTGCAAGCTAACAACGAAGGAACACCCAAAGAGATCATTTAGAATTGCAACATAAGTCATTCAAGAGAAAGCATACTAACAGTAAGCATTTAATTAACATTAACACTAAACTCACACACCCATACTTGTGGTGTAGGGCCTCAATGGCCAAAACACCCCTTAATCATTACCTCAATTCTTTATCGCTTTTAGCACTTATTTGCTATGCTTCTTCATCTTTTCGATACCTTCACAAATTAGTAACGCTCAATCATTAATCTAATCAACCAATAAACATATTAATTTCATCGTCTTCTTCTATCATTATAAGTTACTTATTAGAGTTTCTTAAGTGAAACCACTACTACAATAGAACCCAACCTATTAAAGAACATTCCGTCATAACAAAACTCTTTTAGCAAAGGCCTTATCTTATCACAGCAAAGCTAAATCCAGAACAACCAAGGCTAAGTTGAAGTCGACCAACACATCCAAAACAACGTCAAGATAATAGAACTAATTCTTACACTAGCAGGCGTCAATCACTTATTCAGCTCCCCAAAATCCATCTAGATCATTTATTCTTACATGCTTCACAGATTAGCGGATCATCATAATAGCCAACCCATTCCAGAAACAAGACATAATAACTAATCATTCATATCAATCTACCAATATCAAACAATCATGAATCCAACATCAGAGAAGAAATCCTTACCCTGAAGAACACTTGAGATCACAGTTGTAACAACCGCCAACATGAAATCATCACTAGCAGTGCCAAACCAAACCCACTGCCAACATTCCTTCTAGTTCACCCACATAGAACACAAATAGCATATCGTAGTTAAAGAAAAACCACGACTAATCTTAACACCAATCCAGCAAGATTGCAGACCAGAAGGTTAGGTTACCTGAGGAAATCCAAGACCATCGAACCCGAGCTGAGACAAACTAAGTCGGATCATGGGCACTAGATCTGATTCGCGCTGCCCTTGCGAATCGCTAACCATCCCGACGTCTCACCTCACCATTCGTTGCTCCTTCGTCTTCACCACCCTGCCATCGTCGAGTAACACCAGAAGATCAAAGAAACACCGTAGCACATAATGCCAAATCAACACCCGAGCCCGTTGTTCCTTCGTACCCCGTTGGACAATATCAACACCGCGCACCCGAGCTCGTCGGATGTCAACTCGTCACCGCCCTTCACCGTTCGCTTGACTAGGATGAGCGCGAGCTCGAGCACCGCCTCTCGATCGTAGGTCACCTCTCCCTCAAGCCCTCTGCCCTCTCTCCATTTCCTCTCTTTAAAACTAAATAACACTTAACCCTAATTTTCACATTCCCCCCTTTTTTCTAATTCAAATTAATACAATTTAATTAAATCCCACTATAATCCAAATTTACATCTTAATATCACCCATTTTCTCATTCGTCAAATGGCCGAAGGCCAGACGAAATGAGGAATGCTAAACCGGTTCTCCAATTGAATCGGTTCAGTTATTTAACAACAAACCCCACTTACAAATATTACTCCAATTAATCACATACAAATTATAATTGAATTTAATTACTATATATTTTATTTTAATTACGTTGATTCCCATAAATTATAATATCATCCAATGAACATGTCCTTAGTAATACCTTGATAATTATCTAACTTAAAAAATCGGGGTGTTACATTAATAATCGTTAAGAGTCCCTAGAGGAGAGGAGTGGCGGTCAGTCACCCACCGCAAAGGGGGAGATCGCCGAGATGTGGAGGGGAGTGTTTGGCTGTTGTTTGAGTGGATAATTAATGAGTAAATGATGAAACGCCAGCTGATTAAAATAGACATTTCACGAGACTGTGCAATTTCGGTCGAATAAGTCGACCGAATCTCTTCGACTGCGTCACGACTGAATCGTGTAAAACACGACAAAAGATGCATTTTGGTCGAGTACCTCGACCACGTTCTGACTGATGACTTGACCGCAAAATTGCTTAATTTGAAAAATTCAAAACCTGTCGTTTTTCGGTCGCGGATCTCGTCCAGAATCCTTGACTGTGTTATGTCTAAAACCACAAAACATAATCTGGGATACAATTCAGACGAAGGAGTTGACCTCATCTTCGACTATAGAGCGACTGAAAACCCAAAATGCACACTGTCATGCATTTTGGACGAGAGCCGACCACGACTGAGACCACTCCACGACCGAAAACTCGAAATGTACATTTTCCATTAAAAATTCATACTTTAATCACTTCCCATAATTTTTCTTACATTTACATGGTATTAATCCAACAAAATACCATATCACAATATAATATATTAATTCCAAAAAATTCATTACTTTATATAAACGAGTGAAAATTATTGGTGTATTATAGTTCGTCCCTGCCAATTTTCTTCGCCCGTCTCCTTCATTCATCTCAACTATAAAAACCAATTAATGAGAGAGTGCAATCCACTGCAACTCACACCAGGAGAAAACAGAGGGAGAAGAAACATATCAAAATCAACCCAACATTCAGAACAACACCAACAACAACATTTGGTGATGGAGACCGAGAATAAGCACACATTGGACTTACCTCAATCAGAGAAGATGCTGCCACCCGACGTCCACTTTGAAATCCCCAGCATTCGCCAATACCCGTCACAACTTGGTGCATCGAACATTGCAGCTCGCGAGCATTATTTCGTGAACCCGAGCGCTCGAGCCATAAACCGTGACTCATCATTCCCATTCCTCACATCGACACTAGCAGCTCGACAAACATCTCTCGTTGGTCGCACTCCTTCGCAAAGCCCAGCTTCGCCCGAGCTCGCAGTCGCCTTGAGCTTTCTCCCAGTTCGCTCTCCCTCTCTTTGTCTTCAACAAATGGTTGGGCTGCTTTTTCTTCGCCCGTCCCTTTTCTCCTTTCAGGTGAACCGAACTGGTTCACCGCCACACTTCTCCTTCCATCAATTAATTTCTTCATTTATTTTAAATCAATTATTTCCTTCTCATTAATTTCTTCTTTTAATTTATAAATACTCACTTGCCTTTGATTAATATTAATTATATATATGTGTGTCACATATACGTATCGTATATTAATCGACCCAATTTCAATTCCCGTACTCCGAACATCTCTTGACCATAATTACGTGTCCAACTTAAAATTTCCAATTCCATTTCCTAAATTAATTTTCATCAATTAAATCTTCAATGATTATCCAATTAATCCAATTACACCTAAACAATTTCTCAATTATTCTCACTTAATTATGTTATGAGAAATTGAGCTATTACAAAGAAGCCCTCAAAAATCGTAGACAAATTCATTCGGATGACAGAGTTATGGTCGACAAGGTGCAAGCTGGTCTAAATAGAAACCACTTCCATGCCTATTGACTTCAAGGGTTTCCTTTGATTGAAACTCTCTAACTTGTTTCTCTTACAAGTTGCTATATCTTTGCAGGGGATGTCCCGCTCTATGGTGATACTAATTTCTATACAAAACTTGATTGGATGAAACCACCGAAAGAGAGTTGGCCGAATGGAGGGAACTCCACACTTTTAAAAAAGAATATTCTTCAGCTTTCTACACTAGGGCAGACCTTAAAGTAAGCATAAATACTTCCTCAAATTAGAGTTGCCATTAAACAAAAATTACAAAAATGACCAAGTAAAACAAAAGGTATGCTCTCGACCACTAAGCTAAACTAAAAGCAAAAAACATAACACCAAGTTGTTACATCCAAATATTTCAAATAAACACCATAAAATGAAACTTTGTTTCCTTTATTGAGTCTTAAGTCCATTTTGTAGTGATTTCCTTGCTGATGGTATCAAGACCCCTTTAGTTGTTCATGGAAAAGATCAAATATGGAGAAGACTCACATGCTTGGCCGAACTCCCATTTTAATAAGTGTTTTGGTTTCTCCATGTCTCCAGAAGAAAGTACTTCCTCTAATTGATCATAAAATGATTTACCTACAAAATAGAAAGAAATAAAAAGGTTAGTGAATCTCTTGTTTCGGGACCTTGTGATTGGTCCTTGTGGTGTATCACTTATATTACTACATTTATTTAGCATGTCACTAATAGATCTTTGGTTTAACCTAGTTAGTTGAGCGCTAATTTTATTTTCTCAATTAAGTCTTCTATTTCTTGTTAATTAAATAAGTTAAAGGGAACTCGACTCGTTTTCGGATTGGGTTTCCCGATTCGGATCACCTTTGGAATGTGACATGTACTAAGCACAAGCATTAACATAGTAAAAACTTAACGGAACTCTTAGTTAATAACTTACTATAAATGTGTGTGGGCGCAGTCTAGTATCACGCGCACCTTATTATTTCTTCTATAAAAGGTAAAATCACCACCCCACATATAACCGGCTATGTTGGCTACCCAAGAGAGAGAATATAGATCTATTTCATTTTCTGTACTAAATTTTTTTCTCCTAAAAAACAGTAGTCAGAGTGTATACTTGCACCTCAGGTCAGATTAATGGGCTCAAATACAAACATTAATTTTCAAAAGGGTTGTTGAATTATTAAACTTTGAAAAAATATGCATTTAATGTGAGATACTAAGGCGAAAAATTAAATAATATAATTATGTCACATTTATACTATATTACTTAGACTGCTTCCCTGAGGAATGCAGAAGTCTTGATAAAGAAATATAAGAGAGAAGCAGTCTCTCTCTCTCTCTCTCTGATCGAACATGAAGGCATGCAATCGTCTCTCTCACGTTCAATCTATTTGGAGTTTCTGTTTTATCCTTTGCTCTTTGCTTTTCACTTTTCGTTTTGTAACTTGATATTTCTTCATCTAATGGCAGGGCTCCAGAAAATTCATTCTCATTCAAATCCAGATTTTGGTCGTCGCACTTTGTCTCCTCACCTTCTCTTCATCTCTTGAGGTTCGCTTTTTAAAATTCAATTACCAACGTCTGCCGTTTGAGTTTTTCTTTATTGTATTCTCTTCCCCTCCATTGATAAAGCTTCTTTGTCTCCTCCTCCAGATGGGAGAAACTTGTTCTACCGACGGCGCAAGTCAATGCGACGCCGGTCTAATATGTCAAAGCTGCAATCAGAACGGAAACACTCGCCTGAGATGCACCCGCACGCAGCCATTAATTCCGACGTCAAGAGTAGGTTCTTCTTCCATGGGTGCCGATGATATTATTTTTTCATTTTTATATTTTAATGGGGGTTATATTCTTCTGTTTTGTTAGGTGAAAGGCCTACCATTCAATCGATACTCGTGGCTGACAACCCACAATTCGTATTCTCTTTTAGGAGTGAAATCAGCGACGGGATCGGTTCTTTACTCTCCGGCGAACCAGGAAGACACGGTTTCCGAACAGCTCAATGTAAGTTTGAACTGCTTTTCGGTGTTTGGGCCGAGACACTCGCACCCGATTTTGACCTTTTCGTCTCGGCCTTTTCCCATTGCCTTTTCTTGAACTTTTCCTTCTTTATCTCGAAAGGCAGGAGGAGAGAGTCTTCACCTGCCCCTTTTGAGTAGAATTTTATTGGTAATTTATTATTTAAATATAGTTCATATTGTAATGTTATTACCCTCATTCCTATTTATGAAACAACAAAAGATGAATTAGGACTCTTAAGTAAGACATGGCTATTTGCATATCTTATTTCCTAATAATACGTCAATTTGACTGTATATATAACTTCATTAGTTGATTATAAAATAATGATATGATTAGAGACCAAACATTCAGCTATTATGTAGGTTCAAAAATAAGCATTTCAACGAACCCCACTTGACAATTCTAGCTCCATTCCATCTTTTTATTGTTTTCTTCTGGTGAGATTTTATCTCATCCCCAGCAAACCCTTTTCAGATTAAGGATATTAAAACATAAATGTACATTGTGGGGTTTTGTCGTTAAATTTGATTGTATAATGCAGAATGGAGTTCGTGGGCTTATGTTAGATATGTACGACTTCGAGGGCGACATTTGGCTGTGTCACTCAACTGGTGGACAATGTTACAATTTCACAGCATTTGTAAGCCAGATTCTTATTAATTAATTAATCGTAGGTTAAATGAGCAATTAAATGCTTAATTTTTCACGTCTTTCTTTTTTGTGCTTGGGATGTAGCAACCCGCAGTTAACGTGATGAACGAAATCAGATTGTTTTTGGAAGATAACCCTACTGAGATCATCACCATATTCATTGAGGATTATGTGACTTCTTCAATGGGGTTGACTAAGCTCTTCAACGCCTCTTCCCTGGTCAAATACTTGTTCCCTTTGTCCCGGATTCCACAAGACGGGGGTGACTGGCCGACTTCCGATGACATGGTCCAGAAGAATCAGAGGTTGGTCGTTTTCACTTCGAAATCTTCCAAGGAGGCCTCTGAGGGTATCGCCTACCAATGGAATTACGTCGTCGAAAATCAATGTAGGAGAATATTCGAGTTATCACTTGTTCTTTATTATTATGCCATTTTAAGTTGATTATATTAGAACACCACTTTGGCCATACTCTTAAGTTAAAATCTTTTGATTCAATTATGTAGACGGAGATGAAGGGATGAAAGCCGGGAATTGTTCACAACGGGCAGAGTCATCTCCTTTGAACACGACGACAAAATCTCTGTTTCTTCAGAATTATTTCCCTGACGATCCCAATGTGGGAGAAGCTTGCGCAGATAACTCAGCTCCCTTACTCAACATGATGACCACATGCTATGAGGCAGCAGCTAACCGTTGGCCAAATTTCATAGCTGTTGATTTCTACAAGGTTTTGATTTATTTTTCATTTCAGGATTTCAAATTAAAAATTTAAAAGCATTTTATTAAATGTTTTCTCAACTTGTAGAGAAGCGATGGCGGAGGAGCCCCAGAAGCTGTGGATGAAGCGAACGGGCATCTTACGTGCGGTTGTAATAATATCGCTTATTGCAAGGTTTGATTCTGATTGAACAACCATACAACTTTTGTTAACTAGAAGAAACTTTAGCACATTATTATTATTGAGATGCGCCTGGAGAAACGACCAAATATGGTTGTGGAACTATGTTTCAAATAATTATTGAAAATCAGTGTTTGAGTTGTGATATTTGACTGGATGAGCAGGAAAATGGTACATTTGGAACGTGTGATAATCCACCAATTTCTCCCCCTCCACCAGCCGCTCTAGAAACAACAGACGCGCCCGGAAATACTGCCCCATTTAGTGAAGCAGTGCAGATATGGGTAATAGTCGGGGCAATGTTCGCCATACTATGCATAATTTGAGACACCCTTAACCCATGAGCTGGTGTACCCGAGACTGCTGGCGAAAGGTAGACCTTATTTTTCATATTTTCGGGAAATGAACAGGTAATTTTATTTCAGTCTGGTAAGTTGATGGAGTAATCAAGTTTGGTAAAAAATGAAGAGGAATTTGAGAATGATGGATTTCATCTGCCACTGTTTCCTTTCTAAATCAAAGTAAATATATATTCATTAGAATTTGAAAATCAAAGAGGGAGTCCAGGATGGGGGCATAAAACACGTAATAATCCTTAACCTACCTTTAAGAGAATAATGATAAGGTTATGCTGGCATTAGATGTTTCATTAATGACTGAGCATGTTAAAACAATTGTTAGTCCTGCCATAAATCCAAGTGAGAGTGACTTTGCATTAAGCACATTCACGTGAATGTGATGATGTTTATGAATGGGATGTTGATTATGAGTTGGCCAGAAGGATGGATTTGGTGAGTCACTCACATTCAAAGCGTGGAGCCCATGCCCTCCTAGAGCCACCTCCACTTTATGATCCAACCCCACTTGCTCACTGTTTTGTAGTAACATCTTATAAATACACCGCCTAAGTACAACTTTTGTGTTATTCAGAATATTGCAAGCGAGAACAAATACAAACTCCAACTGGGTTACCAGAAGCTAAAACAATCCCTAACTTTTATCCAGCAATGATTGGACGAGGGCTCATACCTTTCTCTCAAATCCTGATGCTGCATTCCCCTCCGATGGGCAAGGCATCCGCCGCTGTTCTTACTAATCTCTTCTTATTTTCTATCACTTTTTCATGCGCACACGCCATTCTATCACTCGATTCTTCCTCTTTGACACCGTCTTTTTCGTTGATGGAATTTATGGGCCTCCCAGCTTTTTTATCCTAAAAAAAGTGACCACTCAAAACCATTTTGAGTCGAAAAATCATTATATTTCTCATCGAGGTAAGCAAGTATGAGACTGTGAAACTAGACACCAAATTGAGCAGATCATAATCCATACTGTTTTTGCGGTAGCCTCTTCCGCCTCAAGCATGTGAATCACATATCCCATTTTTGGCCGCTTTTGCGCATTTGGATCAATGCATCGTAAAGCTACGAGAAGAGCTCGTTTTAATGCCCTTGTACTAGGCTTTTCCTTGAGCTTTGGATCCAATACTTCCTCTGGCTTCCGTTCTGAAACCATTTTCTTAAGCCAATCTACCAAATTCACCTAAAAAATGAAGCAAATCCGCGTAACTAAGAGATTTCTTCCAGAGAAATATAATACAGGTAATGTAGAACATACCTCCTCTGCTGGTCTGCCATAATTGACCGGGTTTCTTCCTGAAATAATCTCCATAATAAGAATTCCGAAACCATACACATCACTTCTTTCATTCAACATACCCGTGCTTGCATATTCAGGAGCTACATAGCTGCAAAGTTGACAAAAAGATAGAAATATGGTGGCTAATGGTGGTAAAGACACAGAATTATCATACATACCCAAATGTCCCCATCACTCGAGTAGTAACGTAGCTATGATCTGAGGTAAGGAGCTTGGCAAGGCCGAAATCTGAAACCTTGGGATTCCACTGTTTATCAAGTAAAACATTGCTTGATTTAATGTCCCGATGAACCACTTTTGGCTCCAATCCCTCGTGAAGGTAAGCTAAACTGCATGGTTGATTCATAAAGCTTTAGCAAAACACAAATTCAACAAACCAGCCGAAAAAACAGCATTAAACATGATACCCTTTTGCTGTTCCTAAGATGATATTCATTCGAATCTCCCAGGTTAGTGGGCTGACAGAACCCACATCCCCGTGAAGCCATTGCTCTAAGTTTCCATTGTCGATGTACTCATATACAAGCATCCTATCAGGTGAAAGAGCAAGAAGATAAATGATCAAACAAAGCAAGTCTAATATGCAGAACAATGGAGAGGATTTAGCAAGAAAGCAATGGCAATGAAGCTAATTGCGAAGTACCTATGAGCTCCTTCAGCACAGTAACCAAGCAATCTAACTAAATTTTTATGTCGAACTCGTCCAATTGCTTCCACTTCAACTTTAAACTCTCTCTCAGCTTGTCCCCTGATAAATAAACTCATCATTTCCAAGTTTAATTCTTCACCCAATTGACTATCATCCAATTACATTGGCTATGGACTTTCACACACTTTCTAACAGGTAGTTTCAGTGAAAGAGGAGTAAATTAATAAACTCCAAAGAGAAAATTAATGAAGTAAGGAGAAATACTTGTTGTTCAGCAAATTTTTTACGGCAATCTGAGTGCCATCCTCCAATACGCCATGGTAAACGATTCCGTATCCGCCTTCACCGATTACCTTCTCGTCAGCAAAGCTATATGTTGAAGCTTCAAGCTCTCTGAGAGTATACCAATGTCCCCATCCTAAATGCGAAACTTCAGGAATCACAACAGGTACTTGATCGGTACATCGACCTTCTCCGCTACCGTGTGAAGATGAAGAACCAGCAACGCATTCTGGGTAAGAAATTCTATGATCCTTCCCAATTTCAATGTTGATTTTATTGTAACCGCTACGCCGTTCATCGTCTTCCCGAACCGAAAGCAATGCTTTCCATTCGACAATGGGTAATAAGTCAGATTCCCGATGGTGATCGGCCTGAATTTGGGCTCGAGTCGGCTTGTTTTCTTCGAATTGTTGATTCGTAAATCGGCCATTGTCCACTCTGATTTCCTGGATTTCCTTTGAAACAATTGGGATAGTGGATTTCCTGCAGATCTTCCTCTTTGAGCGTTTCGAGGCCAGCCAAATCGAAAGAACAAAGAGGAAGAGCACAAATGCAGCTCCAACACAAACCCCAACAACGACCCACAATCTCAGGCCAAAAATTGAGGTCTGCTTCGAGAGCTGGTCATTCATGAAGCCTGTTTTGTGATTGGACAGTCCAAAATGTCTGCTTCTCAATGTCCGGAAAGAAACGATTAGCTCATTCTCCCTTGCTCTTTCCACAGCAGGAATCGACTCGGCTGATATAGCCAAGCAGTGAAGAGTAGTCAGGAAAGAGAATTGGGGAAAAATGTTGAGAGAGAAAGAGAATGGGAGAAACAGACGTCGGAGATTGCAGTGCAGCTGGCAATGATGGGACTGTTTGAATCTTGAAAATCTCAATACTTAGTGTTTTATCAGTAGACCGGCGGAAGGTTCTCTGAATCTCCCGAATTTCACAAAAATTGCAAAATGCGGGTAGGTAATATGTTAATACTGAGCCAAAATGCTCCCTTAAATTATTTTTACTAATAAATTAATCTTTTAACTACAAAAAAAAAAAAAAAAAATCACCATAAATATTATTATTATATTTATTACTACATGTATTAATTTTATTTTACAGTAAATTAAATATATATTGATTTTAATCTACTGCAAAATGATATTTTAAAAAATGACGTTATAATATCAACATTTTGCTCTAGATTCGGACATTTTCTATGACGGATTGACCACGATCCGGGGCGGATCTTCGCGTCTCGTTTTAGGAATTCCTAAATGCGACGTTGAATCTTTGCAGATTAATAATTCTGTCCATTTTCAACGGATTTGGACGCTTGAAGACTTGTTTTCTATCATTTTATCGCGATGTACAGTTAGAAGAGATGTTTTTTCATTCGGTGCATATCAGAGCAAATTCATGCAAGAAAAAAATGAGATTATTTACTCGAAAACTTCTGAAGGTGATAACTTTGTGCTAAGTTGACCAATTTGGATGATTTTTTTTTATATTTTACATAACTTTTCGAGATCTACGCGCTAGCAAGTTTTCCAAGGTAGCTTATCCCACTTTCAAGGGTTAAAAATGCTTTTACGTCCTCCAATTTCCCTTCCACAATTCAAAATTGTGAAGCTCTGCACGTTCAGACGACAGTTTCTCCCTGCTGCGGCGAGCGTTTTTTGCACAAGTCACGTTGATCTTCTTCTAACACACATGTGCAACACGTCTCCAAAAATGGCACAGTATCACGGTGTCTGCAAATAGTATTTCCATGGTAAAAGCAAGGTGTTGCGAAATCTAGGCAAATGGGAGAGTAATGCAGAAAGATGAAACGATCTCATTTTTTTCTTGCCAGAATTTGCTCTGATAAGCATCAAATGACAAAACAAATGTTTCCTACATGTGCATCGCAAAAGATAATGGAAAACGAGTTCTCATGCGTCTAAAACCTTTGAAAATAGAGAGAATTATCGATTTGTAAAGATTCATCGTTTCTCCAAGTGAAAGAAAGGAATTTTTTTTCTTCTTATCAATCCGCCGCGGACCGTGATCAGTATCTGTAGTGGAACATTAATATCATAACATTATTTTTTAACATATTGATCCGCGAATGATTACTACACGATCCACCGCTGATCGAAATCAAATCGTTTAATGGTAAACGTGATAGCGATGTTAGCGATAACTTTTTTCCATAGTTTAGTGGTTAATTTGTTAGTGACAATAGTTTAGTAGTTAACTTATCATTGATCACAAAGTATGATGGTTGGTTTGTCATTTTTCCTAATTTTCTAGTCAAACATCTTCTTATCAAGCTTGCTTGCTTATATTTTAGGGAAATTAACACTATAAATCTTATAGTTTAGGATCAGTAATATGACAAATCCTATAAAAAATTTATGGACAGTTAAAACCTTGAGCTATGGAAAAAGAATGACGTTAACTTTACAGTCACGTTTCTCGTCAAAATCCGTCAACATTAATGTTGTAGTTTTGTTAACGCCAAGGACCGTAAAATAAAGACGTCCAAGGTAGCAACAATGTATGTCCCGCAATGACGAGGAACGTCCAAGGCTAATCCAACAGATGAACGAATGACGTAAATTATTAGAGGGACGTTTGTCATAAGAGAGAGATATCCCTCTTAAGCGAGGGACGTTTGTCATAAGAGAGAGATATCCCTCTTAAGCGAGGGACGTTTGTTTTGAACTTAGGGACATCCTTTTAAAGCTTAAATGACATCGTCTTTTTCTGTTTTAAATAAGGGACGTTTGTTGTTAGCTGAGGGAGGTCCGTTGTTAGTTGAAGGACGTCCATTTTAAGCTGGGAACAATGTCGTCTTTGTCTACTTTAAGTGAGGGACGTCTGTCATAGGTTGAGGGACGTCCCTCGCTAAAACGGACGTCCCTCTACCTATGATGGACGTCCCTAAACTTTTGACGGGCATCCCTCGCTAAAAACTGACTAAGATGATGTCTTTTCCAGCTTAAAATGGATGTCACTCAACTAACAACAGACGTCTCTCACAATATAGCAATATAGAATTTAACAGTGGAATTAATTTTTCTGAGAGGACTAAAAGTTTAACATCGACTTTGGAGGACTAAAAGTTTAACATCGATTTTGGAGGTTGACGCCAACGGACGAGATCAACAATGAGGGGAAAACTTTTCAGGTAAGGAAAAACGAAAAATTTTAGGATGAATTTGGACAGACTTTGACGTTAGAGTGGTGGCGGCATTTGTCTTTGCAATTTTGGAAGAAAAACACGACTGAGAAGTTTGCGTCATTCATTTTCCTTAGTTTAAGGTTTTAGTTATTTGCGAAAATTCTTCAAAGTTTGCAGTGTTGCTAATATTAAACTATAAGGTTTGTTGTATTAATTTTCCTATATTTTAATTGGTATTGTGAAATTGGTACAAAACTCTTAGATGCAATTTATTAATTAATATAATAATTAAAATAAATTGAAATAGAAAATTAGAGTATAAATTAAAAAGTAAAATTAATGTATACCTGTATTTATGCACTAGTTAATTACAACCTATACTCACAAATAGGGGTGGCTAACGGGCGGGCTGGCTCGTCAGCCTGCCCGCTCAGCCCGTCACTGTAGCGGGCCGAGCTCAGTAACCGAGCTGGCTCAGCTCGGGCTCGGTAGGGGGGCAGAGCTGAACCCAAAAACCTTGGCTAGCGAGCCCGCCCGCCAACCACCCTAGCGGTCCCAGAGTCTCCCGAGCCCAAACAACCCTGGCCGAGCCTGAAAACCTTGGCTCCCGAGTTCGTCGAAGGACAAACGAAGCTCGTCGTTGGGGCGTCGAAGGACGAAGCTCGTCGTCGACAGTCGAGTGTCGAGGCGTCGACGAACGAAGGTTGTCGCAGGCTGGAGGAGGTCGTCGGAGGCTCGCGTTCCAGTTTCGAAGCTCATCATCGTCTTCATTGTAGTCTGCCTGTCTCGTGCTCGTCATCGCCGTCGTCGAGCTTCGAATCCGGTGCCGTCGCTTGTGGGAATGCAGGACGACTCTATATGATGGTCGAGGTGAGAGTCTCGACTCTCTCTGTGAGAGTCGAGCTCTCTTTGCAACGATCTTCCGACCGTTGCTTTGCAATTGCAATGGTCCGATGACCGTTGGTGTTGGCAACGGTCACTGGACCGTTGCCTTCCCCGTTGGCAGTGGTGATGGCAACGGTCCAGTGACCGTTGCCTTGTTGCCCAACGATCCCATTCCCAACACAGCAACGGTCAAGACCGTTGCTGTGTATTCAGCTTCAGGCTGAATGAAATGTGATCAAGCAACGTCTTGAGATCGTAGCTTGATCCAACGGTTGGCAATATATAGGCTATATATACTCCTCATTATCTCTCAAATTTTTCATCCAAACTTTCTCACATTCTCTTAATCTTTTCACCAATTTTTCTCTCAATATCTCAATCTTTCCCTTCCTTTCTCAATTGTTTAATCTCTCCATCTTTCTCCCAATTTCAAAGGTATATTTTATTTTTTTAATTTTCATTTTTTTAATTTAATGTGTATTACGAAACAAATAATTTTTTTTTGCAATTTTTGTAGGACTCGTATTCGGGGAGGAGGTGATCACAACAATTGCATACTATTGTTGAGTAATTGGTGTGCGGTATCATTTTATTTATTAATTGTTTCGCAATAGTAGATTTTTTTTAATTATGGATTCACGTGATTTTGTGTTTGACACTTTTACCGACATTAATGATGACATTGAGGAAATTAGGGGGGATAATCTCATAATTTCAATTGGTCAATCATCTGCACATGCATCCACATCGTCACCTAGAAATAGAAGAAGTACGAGAGGAGAGAGCTCCAGTGAGTTGTGTAGTTTAATGAAAAGTGTAAGTGTTGGGTGTAAAGTGTGCTACGTAAGTGAAGTGAGGTGTACTCTGTGAGCTGAAGTTGGGAGTTTCTGTGAGCTGGGCTAATGTCTGTGAGCTAAAGGAGAGTTGTCCTTATTGTGTCTTCAAAATTTGTAAGAAAAATGGGGTGTCTTGGCCATTTGGAGGCCCTACACCACAAGTAGGTGTGCGTGAGTTTAACTTTAGTGTCCCTAAATGCGTACTACTAGTTGTTGAGTATTGTCTATTAGATGATTTCCCCTATTGATGTTCTGTAGTTCAATTGTTGACTGTTGGTTATTCCCATTTCTGGCATTGTTTTCCTTGCTTGTTAAATTCCTTCAAGTCATATGTTTGCTATTGTAGTGTCATGCAATTGTTTCCTTAACTGCATAGGAATTTCGTAACTGATAGTGATGATTTTGATGAACGTTAATATGAAAAAGGGGATATTAGGTGAAGTCTAGAAATGAGCTAAGAGTTTTATTTTGCTATGGGATGTTTATTTGTTGTTTATTGTTAACTAAATGATGTTATTCCTCTCCCTATTGTGATGCCATTTCCCTAATTAACCTAGCATGTTAGATTTCTATTTTATTTAGCTAATGGTTAAAATATTTAAGCATGCAGACTAATTTAGTCTAAATAAGTAAAGTCATCGGTGTTTATATGAGCATGTTTCCTCATTTAACATGTAATTAATAATGTTAGTACGATAATTAACCGAGCATATAAAGGGACTAACAACTAACTACTAGCATGTTCAATCAACTAGCATGTGTAGATTGATTAACGAGCATGTTTAAATTAATTACTAAAATGTTATAATAACTAACTAGCATATCCAATTGTCTAACTAGTATGTTTAATTGGCATGTTTAAATCAATTAATAACATGTTAATCAACTAAGTTAATTAGTTAACTTGAGCATGTTAGATAACTAAACTAACATTTATTAATTGTACTCAAGCATGTTAAGGAACTTAGATAATAATGGTAGCTTGTGAATTAAATTATGTTAATATCTCCATGAGCATGCAAATCGACTAATAAATAGCATGTGTGATTAACGAAACTCGAGCATGTTAAGTAATTCGAATAAGTAATTAATTAGAGATCGATCGTGTAATCAACTAGAATAAGAATTTACCAACTGACAAGCATGTTTCTGTTAGTCATTGTCTAAAGCATGATTCCATTTGAAGTACTCATTGTAAACATGTTTAGTTTAATCTCACTACGTGTCTGAGCATGTTTAGTTTATTGTTCTTTCGATGTTTAAATTCACTATCAGACTTGCTTTCTGTTGTGCATAGTTATCTCCTTCCATTATATGCTTTACTTTCCTTATATGTGCGCCTTCAATTTCAGTTACTTTACTTTCAATGCAAGTGTTATTTATCTTTCTTATATGTGCAATTTTAATTACAGTTACTTTCTTTTCAATGTGCACTTAAATTTCTGTTAATTTTACGTTATAAAGCATCAGACATAATGTTAGGATGAGAATGTATGGTCATGCATCATGTTAATAGAAATCAAGTAGGGAGTGTCACTGAAAGGTACTCACACATGCATTATTTGAGGTAAAACGTTAAGAAAATGAAAAGGAAAGGTAAGGGGAGTTGAGGGGCAGATGGGTAGCGGATCTAGTCCACGACTAGGGGAAGCCCCTTACCTTGACAGGAACGGGGACTTAGTTGCAAGTAAAGGGTTAGGTTCGATCAACTATTCCATCCCCTAAGAACCCTCCAATCTCCAGCTCGATATACGAGTAACGAACGAACGAACGAAAGTAAAGTAAAGAAATAAACTGGTAAAGGACTTAACGAAAGAATTGGTTTGGGTGGCCCCCATTCCAACAAGGACTAAAGAGAGGCATATCATAATTACATTAACCCTTTTTCCTTACTAGGCCATTAGACTCACGTATTACTTGTGGTGTAGGTACAAACGATGAACAGATAACTAACAGATAACAAATTGAATATAAAGTAGGGATGATAGATTTGCACGCGCGAGATTGGGGCTGGCCAGGCTAATGAGAGTAGAAAAGAGTAAAAGGCTGTAATTGAAATTATACTTAATTGCTTAGTTTTCCTTTCTGAAACGCAACATTTAAATGTTTAGTTTTCATCACTCGAACGATTTATTTGTTCCTTTTAGTTAATGATTTAAATGCTTACGCAATGCTTTAACCAAATGATTTTTATATAACACTTCCGCATTTTATTAATTGGTTTTCATAATAAATTTAATAAAAGGCCAGTAGCGATCCGATTTAGCGTCGCACTTTGATAACGGTTTTAAAAGAGATTTCGAGGGCCTTAGCAAAATTTCAAATTTTAACGCATTTTAAAGGAATTATGAAAATCTAGGTCGTTACACTGGCAGCTAGATGAAGCCCCTACCTTTTCGGCAATGGGAACCTAGTTGCCCATAGGAGATTAGTATGATCAACTATAGCATTCCATATGGGTCCTCCAATCTCCAGCTCGACGTACGAGTAAAGAATCAACGAACGTAATGAAAAGATTAGTTTGAGTGACCCCATTCCAAAAGAACTAAAGAGATGCATATCATACTGCATAACTTTTTTCCTTACTGGGCCTTTAAGCTCATGTCCTTATTTGTGGTGTAGGTACACGTACGTGGTAATGATGTGTAGATGATGAAGTAGTTGATGAAGCATTTGCATGGGCAAACTTGTGGTTGGTCAGGCTAACGGAAGTAAAAGATAAAGTTGCTTGTAATTAACGTGTAATGCTTCATTTAGTATTTCTTCCTTAAACAAATTATTTACGCTTTCACTATGTTTTGATAAACCCGCTATGTTTCTTGATTTTACTTCCTCTGTATTTTGGTAAAAGATTTTATAATGATTTTCATAGCGGGTAGAATGAAAAGAATTTTAACGGTCTAACTTTTGAAGGGCATTCTGATTATATTTCTAACAAAAGGTTTTCCGCTGTTTATAAATGAAAAGTTTTAATTTTAAGACATTTTAAAAAGGGTTATAAAAAGTCGGGTCATTACAACAACGGATCTTCAAAGTTTTAAACTCAGTCAAGTATTCCACCAATGATTGAGAACCTTGCTTTAAATTTTGGAGTTGGAGGAATAATTTTTGTTTGTAATGGAGATGTACGAATCTATTTTTCATTAGAGTTTTCATAGTCTTCCAACTCTTCACATCATCATATCCATCTCTTCTTTTTTGTGCTTTTAGGTCTTTCCACCAAAGGATTGCATATCTGGATAGTTCTAATGTCACCATTGTAGTTTCACCTTCTCAGTATAATCATAACAATCGAAAACACGATCCACCTTCTCAATCCATTCCAAGAAGTCACTACCATCCTTGAAGGATGGTATGCAGACTTTAACATGCCTCATATCATTTTTGCCAAATGATTTTCTTCTCAGACTTAAAGATTCATCCTCATCGGTTTCCTCTTCATCCTCTTCAAACATACTTTCACTTCGGCCTCTTGAATCAATGGAAGCACTTAGTCTCCTCATAGGCTTAGGAGTTCTTGGACCCCTCACATGACCATTAAAGGGTTCCTCTTGATTTTGTTGCAATTTAGATAGCATTTCCCTCATCTTATCAAGTTGTTGTTGAAAACTTGTCTCGACATTTCCTTTTTCTTTCTTGGTGGGGGAGCTTGGACTCGGCATTGCCTCTTTATCTTTTTGATTTCCTTTTTCTTTCTTGGTGGGGGAGCTTGGACTTGGCATTACTCAACTACCCTGAAACAATTTTCTTCAACCACTTGAGTATCCATCACGAATAGTGGCCCTTCGGGAGCATAAATAGTCTCTACTTCCAAGTTATCTTCTTCATTAGTGGCTGCTAAGGAGTCAACTTGGCTTCTCTCATCAATCAAAAATTCCTTTATAATAATATCTTTTTGATTTGGGCATTTTGAAGCATTGTGCCCAATTTCAAGGCACTCGGAACATCGGATGTCTTTAGCATTTAGCGGAGATGTATCAAATCTTTTTCTCATAAACCTTTTCATCATCTTCCAAGTAATAAGATCATCTTCCCCATCAATTTGATGCTGAGCTTTTAAGTTATTCCACCAAGATTTAGCATAACCAACAAATGACGAGGAGACTAGTTTC
Source organism: Begonia loranthoides (assembly GCA_022433065.1). Classification (NCBI taxonomy): domain Eukaryota; kingdom Viridiplantae; phylum Streptophyta; class Magnoliopsida; order Cucurbitales; family Begoniaceae; genus Begonia; species Begonia loranthoides. Next base: position 18,956,176 of record CM039472.1, read on the forward strand.
ACTTTACCTTTATCCGAAAATTCGTGACCAACAAATATGCTTTCAACTTCTTCCAACCAATCCACACATGTAATATCATTGTTGAATCCTCTAAATGGAGGGATGGATAAATATATAAGCTTCAAATCATCTTTTTCATGAGATCTTCTTCTCGAATTCGGAAGCCCTTCCATAACACTTTCTCTCTCACCCCAATCATTCAAGTTTTTATTTCGACCTCTTGAATCATTCGAAGTGCTAATCCTCCTTCTAGGTCTCGGAGTTCTAGGACCCCGTACACGATCATTATCGGAAGATCCAATTTGTTACTGCAATTTGAGGATCATTTCGAACATCTCTCTCATGGAAGGTTCGGTTGGCTCTTGATTTCCCTCGGGTGGTGGGGCACTAGAATTATTTCTCATTTCCCGAGGCATATGATATTGAGCACCACTTCTCGTACTCATAATGATAAATAATATCTCCAATAATAACAGCAAGGAAACATGCAATCCAGCTCTGATACCAAATGATAGGCTCCAAGAAACAAATGGAGAGCCTTAAAGAAATCTGTCCCGGAGAATTATCAATACTCGAACCAGCAGCAATAAAATGAATCAAGCTCCAAATATATACGTGAACTAGAGCTGTATTTTGGAGAACATAGACTTAATATTTTCAGGAAAGTTGTATAAAAAATCCAGCCCAAAAGGCACTCTGGATTAGGAGATCTATCAATTTCAATAACAACCCGAAATCTGTTTTCCAGCAGGACAGATTTACCAGTGCAGATTCAAAACGGAATAACTTGAGCTACATACACCCAATGAAGCTCATATTTGGAGGGTTGCTCACTGACTTAATCTTGAACAAATCACTAGAAGACATCAAACAGAGACGAATGTCGTAAGGGCCTCAAACAGTTACTATAATCAGCGCTAACAACAATCCAGCAAAATTACAGATTTCAACACCTCAACAATAATCCGAAAATAACCTTCTACAATCAATAATCTCCAAAAGGCTTCTTCAACACATAACAATCATTTAATCACCAGAACATAGGTTATCCAAACAGTAAGAAAAGAACATAAAAGAGCCACAAAAATCAAGAGGAAATACAATGGAGTCCGCGGACCTCCTAGTGAGAGGGGCGACTTTGGGGTTGGCCGAAAACCAACACTCTCCAAGGTTGGAAAGTTCTCTTGTCTCCACACCACAATCTTACCTCGAAGATAAGGATTGGAAGAAACAATATCCCAAGGCTTGCAAGGTTGAGAAGCTTCAAGAGAGCCCTTACTTGGGTGATGGATGAAATCGGCGCTAAGGGGAGGGGGAGGCCGCGGCTAGGTGTTTTCCAAAACACAAAAATTATCTCAATTCAAAACTCCTTCCTCAATTCGAAAATAGGGTATATAAAACCCTAAGGTTTTACAATAAAACATAAAAAGGACTAAAATATCCCTAGGAAGCGAATGACTAAACAAACCCTTAGTTAAAACAACAACAATAAAACCCGAGTCTGAGTTTTTCTCTCTGAAATAAAGACATTTGACATACAAATGGAGCCCAAATACAACGTTCAATAGCTCGTTTGAACCCTCAGGATGTTGGCTACATTTTGTGTGAAGGACGAAAATTGAAAAGACATCATTATGATTGTCAAAAAGCCACTTGAATTGTCGGAGGTCAGAATCTAGGCGGAAAAACAGCTCACAATTTTTCCCCAAAGATTCTAAATTCTCTATAAGCCCAAATGCCAACTCCAATGATGTTTATTTGATTCAAAAATCTGAAAAATAAATAAGAAGTTAGAGAATAAAAGAGCCCCTGGCTCGGCTTAACTTTCCGGAACTTGGGGCACATCAACTACTTACTATTTTCGGCTACTCGAGTTCTCTCAAGCATATTTCCTAATCTGTGGAGGTTTTTTCCATTATTCTTGAAGGTATTCTTTCTTCATTTAGTCAAGAAGGCGTGTTCCATGTTTCATACAAAGCTTCCAAATTGAGGGCGATATGGCTTCTCAAAGTTGAAGTTTCCATAAAGGTGAATTGTGGCAAATTAAGGAAATATGAAGGACCAGTCGATCACCATCATAGAAGCCAACCGACTACTCACCAAATTGTTAGTGTAACGCCCCACTTTATTTTAAAATATTTTTCGTTATTTTAAATTTTATGGTATAAATTTTTTTTGCCTAATTATTATTCAAGTACGTAAATCAGAGTAAGCAAATTCATATAGAAATAAACCAGAGTTAATCGAGTGGAATTAAATAAAACATTTCAAAACATATGTGGCTTAACCGTTACTCCGCTCCCTATGTGGGACGAGCAACACCATTCTGGGTGTCACCACCGATAGATCGTCACCAATTCTCTCGAATCCCTACATGCCTATTTACATATATTAGGCATGACATACAATATGCTCACAATTTCATAAGCCCTAGATATGATGCATAAATGTCACGTACAATTCACAAAAATATATATATAAAAAGAAACACAACATTTATCACTAAATTATAGAAAGCAATTAAAAGTTAAGTGGGATTAACGTGTGAATTACCCACGTAATTGCACAGGACTAAAGCAACTTATAAACTCAATTTCTACTATTAACAACACCGAAAAACTTATGAGTTTAGGGGGAGTTCAAGAATAACAATGGGTTTAATTCATGTATTTTCCAACTTTTTTATAGATTCAGTTCATGCTTTTCCAACCGACATTTCACAGAACACAGGAATGATAATCATAAGTAGAGTTAAATTTTATTAGTTCATAATACCCAGCCAACAATATTTAAATCTTCATAGAGTCAAAAATCTATTACCCATCAACGCAGACTATTCCACCCACCTTCTCTAACTTTTCTTACCAATATTACAATAAAGGCTTCCGACATAAATCAACCAGAATTCACAACTTCAACAACCAACGTAGAGGTACAAGAACCCACTCATAATTTGACTAAATTCTGTTGTAAGGGCAAATCTTTCTTACATATATACATTAGGCCTTTCTACGTTTATTTACTGCACAATAACATCTCATAACAACATGGCATCAATAATAGCATTCAATAGGAATTTGAAGTAGGTAATTTTAGTTTGTAACAAACAATCATTCCGAAACTACTACCAAATAAATGTCCAGCAACAATTAGCAGAAATTCCCATGATGTAAGGCCTCCACTGGCCAACTTACATCCCAAATTCTTACCTTTAGTAGAATGTTACTCCACTGCAGTACTTCACAGCTACGGGATTTTTGCCAGCACCGCAACTCACCCAGGAATTTTCAACAACAGGAGCTCACTGTTTTTACCCAGCTTATGGGAACACCCTTCACTCATAGAATAATTTCACACACAGAACAACACAACACTTACCTTTCCTCACCAGAAATCTCACAACCACAACTTACACCGAACAGAGCCCGAAACGTTACCCGTCCTTCACTTATAGATGAGGGAGAGAGAGTGAGTAGGGAACAAACTTGTGTAGAGGCCAGGATGGAAGTAACGATCGCTCGATTCAAGGGGAGTGGTCCAATGTGCAACCTCCACGTGGGCGATTTGATCGTACAGGGAATAGGTGAGGCAAATCTCCTTGGGTGAGGAGAAGATTATTGCGACAAAAAACGAGAATGAGAGACAACAAAGGGCTTTCTCGCTTTAAAATGATTTTTTGGTTGAGGAAAGGCATCCGACACTCGACCACATATCGACCGAAATGACCAATTAATTCTACAGATTTAAATCCTTCTCATTCGCAACTCAACTGGTAGTTGACCGCAATTTGACCAAAAAGATCACATAATTCTACAGATTCAACTTCTTCTTGTCTGCACTCAACCGTTAGTTGACCACAATTCGACCAAAAAGACCAAGTGTGATAAGAAATGCGTTTAGGTCGAGATACTCGATTTTAATCTCGACCCTAACTCAACCCAAAATGCGAGGAGAGGCCCAAAATGGAATTCGGTCGAGACATTCAACCTAACTTTGATTGCGAGTCGACCAACATGCCAGGGAACGTCGCAAAATGCAAATTTGGTCACGATATTTGACTCAAACTGTGACCCAAACTCGACCGAACGTGTAAAATACAAAATTCATAACCATTCATCACTTTATAATTTTCCAAAATATTTCTTCCCTTATTTATACTACATCAAGCCTCAAATTAACGATTATGAAACATATCCACTTCAATAAAATAATTGTTCATAAATTTTAATATTTTACATAGTACATGGAAGATTATTTGGGGATTATAGCTAGTCACTGTAATAATTTGTGCTGTTACTGATCGATTGCTATTTCAACTTCAAATTTGTGGTTGATCATTCCTTGTCGATGTCTGCCTTTATTCTTCTGTCTTGACTGACCGCCTCGCCTAATCTTCAACATTCAGTTGATTACTTCATCCAATCTCTCAACAATCAACTCTTCAACAAGTTATGTTCTTACTTCCCTTCCGTTGTGCATCATGTAGCCAAACCAAGTATTCTTCTGTGAAAAAAATGTCATTACGTCCTCGATTTGTAGCTTTAGAATAATCCTCATTCTTCTTTTCAATTGTTTTTCTCACCATCTTATGCAAAAACTTCACTTTCCTAGCCTTTTTACAAAAGATCCAATTTTCCACAATCTTGTGAACATCTTTATGCTTGTTTACTTACCTTGATAGCTTATCGGTCACTAAACCAACTCAACTTATTTTGAATTGGATGCAAGGTAGTTTCTAACACCAACTTTGTTAGCCTACAGACATAAGGCTTCTTCATTTTGATGATGTTTGGTATTGATAATTTGTAAGTTGTTTATGAATATGCTATATTTATTCTTTGATTATGATCTTCATTGTAAATACCCCTTAATAAGGTTATTTATGCTTACTAATATGTTGTCTAAGTCTATGTAGTTAAATGATAGATCATTGAATGTGCAAAACATGGAGTAAAGGACGATTGGGCGGTCAACCAGTTTGCAATAGAGGCAAATCAACTTGGTGCGGTCGACTGGAGAAGGATATACGGTCTAGTAGAGAAATGACAGATTGCTTGACATAAAATGAAGTGCAAAAGAGCGGTCGACCGAGATGAATGGTAGTCGATTTGAAATTGGGTAGAGTAAAGACAACTCTTCAATTGCATTGAAGCGGTCAACCAAAGCATAGGAATCGGTTGACCGAATGAACAATAACAACAAAGCAATGGTCAGGAAGCGGTCGACCAGAAATGTTGAGTGGTCAATCATTGAGAAGCTTGTATACATAGAAGTCACTCCGAATTGCATAGCAAAAGAGAGGAGAATTCATAACGAAGTGCTGTCAAATTCACACGAGAATAAGTGTAATACCTCGACAATATCTCCCCGTTTAATTGATGTAATTCATTTTGGATAATTAATATATCATGTTGCATGATGGTACGGGTTAATTTATGGCATGAAAATATGGGGTAAATACTATGGAATAATCGAAGTATAAGTTTTGTCGAAAGAAATATGTATTTAGAGTTTTTAGACACACGCGGATGGCACGCGGACTTGGAATGACACCCAAAAATGTATTGCAGGTCGTCCCCTGTATTTTTAGATGAGGTGGGGACAATGTTTTGCACCCGAACTAGAGTTTTCAGACAAGTCGGGTGGAGCGCGAAAGATGGCAGACTAAGGAAGTTCGAATTTGTCCAATTTATTGGACATTTCAGACGCCTGTGGATGATGGTAGACGATAGTGGACACAAAGAATTTGAATCTATCCAAATTATTGGACATTTTAGACGAATGCGGTTGAAGGTTCTGATGCTTTCCTTCGTTTGAAAATGCAGCTCTGACAAGAAAAATGATAAATTTGGATGAACGCAAAAGCGGACGAGGCGTGGACACCTTCCCTCATCCGAAAATGCTCATATTTGTGAAGAAATAGGTTTTAAATAATAGAAAGTTTTGTCATTTTGTCATTTAAAACCCACTTAATCGACAAAGGAGTACCTTCCCCCATGCCTGGATACTTTTCCCCGTCCCGTTCGGTGAGCGACCATCCCTTCCAAGTAAAGCATCATCTTTTAATCATCCAGATTGTGTCTGCCCCTACAGTCCTCTGCATTTTCTTCTCCATGCGTGAGTGAGTTCTCTAGAAAGTGTGTGTGTTCTATGAGTTCTAAGTTGAGAGAAGCGTGTTTTCTTCAAGTAATACGTGAGTGTGAGTGTGATGTTCGTAAACTGGAACGCAAAGATTTAGTTGAGTTCGCTACTACACTTCTTTAGGGATTGGGATTCTTCACCAAATAGTAAATGAGAGAAGGTTTGGGTAGAGTCCTGGCCAGTGGAGGCCCTACCCACAAGTAGTGTCTGTTTGTTTCTCTGATTTATATCTCGTGTTTTCTTTTACTGCAATCGATGTTTAGTCTGATAGAGAAATGATAATGCTACTGCTTGGGTTATGGTTTCTGACATTAAACTCTATGATATTAGCTGATGAACTGAACTGATAAACTGAAGACTTAATTGCTGTCATGTAACGTATGAATAAGCTGTGAAGTACTTAGTTGATAGTAGACCTTGCTCATTAATATAGTAGACCTGATTGATGATTAATATTTAATCCTTGTGTTAGATAGGAGTTGCTACTTTTCCTATGATATGACATGCTAAAATCAATCCTTAATATGACTTGCTTAACGGGTTAGATAGGAGCTGCTATTTTCCATTGATATAACTATGCGTAAACAACCTCCAATATAGCCTGCTTAATATGTGTAACTGTAAAACAGATTGCTAACTCTATCTGAAATTAACACCATCAAACCATGCTTTTATCTATTCAAATATACACCGTCTCTGATTACTTGGTTAGGTTATGATAGATCCCAAACTCTAGATGTCAAGCAAACGGAGATTGGTAATCCGTGAGCTGGCAGATCTGACCTCCTCTTTTAAAACAAGTACAACTCCATTTGTATATAGAGTTAAGAGTTCAAATTTATAGGTCTGAGAGTCCACAATGCAATGATTAATGCATCCAAAAATCAGCTTCCAAATAGTTAGGACAATCGAGTCATGCTCTAAGAAAGATTGACCCTCGGATTAGAGTTTCGGAAAACAGAATCTGGTCATAGATTTGAAACGAACATAAATCGACTTGCGTACGTGTTATGACTCACTAAATTACTGGTCAATTATCCAATAATCCAAATATTATCACTCTCAAATTTCAGCTCCAAAATCATTGTACAAACGAAGTTGTGTTTTAAAGAAATCGGACCTTGGATTAGGGTTTCAGAAAATAGATTCTGACCACCAATATTAAAACGACTATATCTCTATTTGCATACGTCTTTTGATCACCAAATTTACAGACCTACCAACCAACAACTAGGGGAAGAACACTTCCAAAAATTATCAAAAAAGGAGCGTGAAAAAATGGGTCGTATGTGCTACATCTAAATCACAAAACAGAATCTGCCAATTCCTGATCTGCGGAGCAGATTTCTTTCCTTTCTTTCATTCACCAAATTACGTCCAAATCACATGGAACCAGTGCCAAAATAACACCAATCCAATATTCTTTCCCGAGGTTCAAGAAAAAGGATTACCTTCTTCAATAAGTAGCCATGAATAGAGAGAAGAAACTGAGCTGGTCTGCTGTCCTTCAACAAAAAAGGAGCGAGAATCGGCCTATCCAAATGGATGACACTCTAACTAGGCAAATTCTTAATATTCTATTTCCACACCCCAAACACAACCACACTAGATGATTGCTGGAGGAAATAGCATAAAACAACCTATCCAAGAATCAGCAAAACAATAGGTTGAGTTGATAGAGAGAAGGGCCGAGAGGAGGAGCTTGACATAGTTAGCTGTGTATATGATAAATTGTTGTTTGATGGAAAATTTGGAGACTTGTTGATTGTTATCCGAGGTCCAATGAATAGTCTATTATGATTTGGTTACACAGAGTGTTGTGCTAAATTGATTTTGGTTCCTGTTTTTGTTACAGTTTTGCTAGGGAAACTGTTGGGGATTCGTTGATGTCTTCATTGATGAACGTGAGAATTTTAGTTTGGTCTCTATTTGTGTTGTTGCGATTTAGATAAGATTCGAAGGATTGCACTATTTGGACAGTGCCTAATTGTACTCTAAGTTGTTGAGGAAACTTGGAAATTTTAATATGTTCACTGTTGATTGTTAGGACCCAAGGGCGTAGTATTTGTTGCTATTGGTTGAGAAGTATTGTTCAATGTGATTGTGCTACAATATTTACAGGATGACCATTGAAAATCTGTTTCATGATGATAAGCCTATTAAGAATCATATATTGCTGGAATGGTGCCTTGTTCTATTCACTGCTGTGTGACGTTGAGGTTTGGTTTTATAATTGTCTGTTTATGTTGGAGAATGAGATCAGGGTCAGTTATTGTTGTTGGTGTAAGTATTGCATATTGTTTTGATGGTCACATGATCAGGATGATCTCGGATGCGTTCATGATGTCTTCCATATATCCCCATTGAGAAAATATATGCGATATTCGTTACACGTCATTTCCTAGACTGACGTTCCTACTAGGAAGATGTATCATATGACAAGCTGGAATGGATCCTTAGTAGAGAGGTTTGAGTGCTCCGACGCAAGGAAAGTCCTTTAATCCACGTGCCGTGAAAGAATCACACTGAAAGGGGAGCAACTTAGGAAGTTCAGTTAAACATAGCACGCAAGTACCCTCGTCTTTTGATATGTAACGAGTTTTACTTTAAATTTTGGGACGAAATTTCTTTTAAGGAGGTTAAGATGTAAAACCCAAGAATTTTAAATATAAGAAATTCCACGTGTAAATTTTTTGCATTGGAATCAGTCAAATAGTGGAAAATCTGACCCGATTTGTTGCATAGCAACTACGCATGAGATTTTAATCAATTAGTCAAATCGGTAAAATTGAATATTACCGAGGGATCAAATAAATTGAGAAAGGAAGTCTAAAAATTAAAGGATCGTTGTCGATTTCCGTTTGGAGCAAATCAGAATTTAAGTTGGGGATTGGAAATTCCAAACAAAAAATAAGAAATGAAATTGGAGAATTAAATTGAAGGTATAAAAGTCGTTGGACGATACTTAGAACAAGTCCGGAATTACATAAGATGTGTATATGGGGTATATATTTATATATAGTAGATAAATGAGTTAAAGAATTGAATACAAGAAATCAATTTAAACGAAGAAGTGCCATGCTGGTATGTTTGTGGAAGAAGGGATGAGAAATTAATTGAATCAAAAGAGAAGGTTTAGGGTTTTGAAAGAAAGAGAGAAGTGCGCCGTTAGAGGAGAAAGAATAAAAGAAGGAAAAGAATTGAAAAGGGGAAGAGTTTTCCTGAAAAAGAAGTAGTTTTTAAAAAGAAAAATAGAAGAATAAGAAAAGAATAAATAAAGGATTGAAGAACTCAGTGGGAAAGAGGTACGAGACAGGTTATAGAAAAAAAAAGGGTAGACTTGGAAATAAAAGGAAGAAAGATTATAGATAAAGGAAAAAGAAAATCTAAAAGAAGAAAGGTGAAGGGAGAGAAGGAGAAGAACTCGCAGCGGGGTATGAGAAAGGGGGAAAAAAATAGGGCAAGTTCATTTGTTCTTCGTTTTGCGGAGAGAGCGAGATGCGCGAGAGATGGAGATTCGCGACGACGAAGTACGGGCTGCGAACTTGAGTGGAACGCGGCAAGCTCCGAGCGAAAAGTTGACAAGAGGCATGCGAGCAATGGACAGACACTCAGACGAATGACTGTCAATCGTGGGAAATGATGAAGCCGCATCTCTAGAGCTTCGCCTGAGGGATTTTTCTCGGCTGTTACTCTGATTTCGGTAAGGAAATGCTGAACTCTAGGCTTTGTGACTTCCGTTTGATTTTTGTTATGGAATTCTAGGCTTAATGTTGGATTTCTTCTTTCCTATTTTAGATGAAAAGAAATGCGCGGTTCTGAGTCATTTGGACTCCTGTTTGATGTTAGATAGATATGCCAAATATACATTTTTGTTTATGTTGTTTTGTTGGGTTAAGCACTGTTCTGCCTTTTGTTCACTGTCGCTGAATAAGGTTGAAAGAAATGTTGTGAACCGAGAATAATGGATTTTGTGCCCTGTTCTTTGCCACTGTTTGATTGATAAAAGACCCGAGAATGAGTAAATGTTGAGATGGTTTGGGTTTTGTTTAAGCTACCTGTTGATTTGGCTGGATTCATTCATTTCAGTTGTTGCTTATTGGACATAGTCGAATGTCATGCTTTGTTTTGCCACTGGTTAAATGATAAAATTTTTAGAAGTATTTGTTGTTCACTGTATGACAATTGTTAAGTTGTAATTGCATAACAGTGGGAGAAGGATGATTAGAGAGAAATGATTAAGGGTGAATAATTATTGTGTCTTTGTTTTGGGGGATGAAATTATAAGCGTTGAGTTATAAATATATAATCGTGGGAGAGTGAAACTGAATTTGTTGTTGTCTTTGAGGTTGGTTCTATTATGTTGTTGCTGCTGTGCGTTGGAGAGATTTGGCATAGGTTGATACTTGGTAATTTAAGCTTAAGGTTTTAATAATGGATTCTAGAGGTGTTGCTACTGTCGTTTAGTTTCGTCATTTGTGGACTTGAAGATTTTAACTTGGTTTGTTTGCTATCTTGAATAATGGATATTAATTGTAGTTGGAGATAAATATTGAGGATTTTTCTGTTGTAGCAATAATGAATTGGGTTGAGATTCTGTTATAGTTATTCATGTGATAGGGTTGATCTTGTCTAAGTTTGAAAGACATTCTGTGACATTGTTAACTATTTAAATGTGCACAATATGTTAAGGATTAAGTGTTGTTTTGATGGTGATCTATTTATTTACCAAATGATACAATTGAAGAATTTTGTTGGGATTCTTAGATGAGTCGTTTACACGTCTGTTGAGATCCTATTTTCATTGTAGGATCCTCTCGTTTATTTCTTGGAATTTATTTATGAGGATTCCCATGTTTTATACCTTTGTCAAGCTTAGACGATTTCGGCGAGTGTGATACAATTCCCGAAGAGACAGTTGCTCGGGTTGGCAAGAAAAATCATCGTTGAGGTAGGGATTTCTATACCTCCTGCATTGCATTGCATTGCATCACGTTTTCAAAATGATTACTTTGTGGGATACCACACTTGAAAAATGACGGGGACTGTTCGACATCACGTCAGTTTTTATCTATACGTATGTTTTCTCATGTTTAAGTTTCCGTACATGGTTTGAAATTATTGTGCATATGTTGGAGGATGGATCCGCTATCCCTTTTGATACCTTATACTGCATGAAGGTTCATTGTTTGACGTGCAAAAATATAGGTGGGACATTGGTGATGTGTCCTCAAGTTGAAACTCCTGAAAGTCGTAAACAGTACGGGAGAGTGATGACGTCTCCTTGGGTCGAAAGCCCCTAAAGCCCCTATACAGCAAGCTTTCGATAAAAGCCTCATTGAAGATATTTCGGTTAAAAATCCATGTACGATGAAATTAGAAACATAAACTTATTTTTGAAAATATAGAAAAACTAGTTTTACATGAGGTGCACCTAATATAGGTATATTTTACTGATTTAGTCACTCATCCTCAACGACTCCTCCCCCAAAACTTCAGGTAAAGGCAAGAGTAGTTGAGGATCAGAAGCTGAAGTGTTATATTATTTCTACTTGAGTGATTTATCGTTATTTGGTGAGGACATTGACATTTCTATTTGGTCTGTGAAACCAAATACTATTGGATTGGATTTGTTGCACAGTACTTTAGATTTCATTTTAATTTATGCACTGTTATTTTCTCGTGATCCTTACTCGGTCCTAGGCCCATATCCTTTTTGGCCAAAATAAATATTTATAAGTCTCCGCTAAAACACACGCCTTGGGCTGGATGATCGGGTTCTCAATGAGGATCGGGTTGCCTTACCCGGTGGTTATGTTCGGCCCGTCTTTGGGTCGTGACACAAAAGTTCAATAACTTAATCTAATTTCCAGTATACATTTATCTGATTAGTGAATTGAATCGAAAACTAGCCATCATCTAAATGTGTAGAGCATGATTCAATGCGTAGAACATTAAACTTCAATCTCACAGTGCATGAATTAATCCAACGTACATGCATAATTTAACAACTAACATGACATATCTACTTATCTTTTCATCCAATTTAGAATGGCAGCAACAAAAAGAGCATTTATCCATCAACAGAGAACCACAACACCAACAATAGCCAACAACAAAAAATAGCAGATAATCAACTTCCATTATCCTAACCTATAATTCCTCAATATCTAATAATAATATCCAACTACAGGATACATTTTCGAAACAGATAACTAAGTAAAATCAAATTCTCGATAGTTAATTACTCAAACAATTACAACAAGAGGCATAAACCGGAAAGCAGAGAAACAATACCCAATAGTGCTTCATGGTTGTCCACAATATCTTTTATCTCCTCATAGCTAGCATTTAAATACATAATAAAGGAGGGGGATTATACCTCACAGAAGACCTCAGCTAGAAATAGCTCCATTCCCTCCTTAGAATGCCACAGTTTTCGTCCTCCCTCACCAGCTCACCCGAGAGCAGCAAAGCTCTTGACTCCCCTTCACTGCCTCTCATCTCTCTCTGTCTCTTCTCTGTATATCAACATAGAGAGGGGACACTCTCTACCAATTCCTAGAAGGTAGAGAGAGCACTCCCGACAACTGCTGCCCAAACGTCTCCAACATGTCCAGCTTTATGGTGTGTCCCCCAACGCCCGACACGCTGTCAATTTCACCTGGAAAAGGAACGTCAAGGACCGGTTCGGGCTTGGAGAACCAACAGGTTGGACCATGGCCTTCGGCTAGTCCAGCACGAACTACCATCCAGCCCCGACGACACGAGGCCAAAATCGTTGCCCCGCAGACGCCAGTCGTCACAGTCGCCATCACCATTCTGTCACCATCGTCGTGGATCGCTAGTCGACCAACACCACACTAACAGCCCGACACCCCCATTGCCGACCCAGGAGCAAAACCTGAGCCCTAACCCGCATCAGTGAACCAGAGCAAAGGTGAATGCTCGCCGACCATGTCGCTGAACAACCCGCACCATCTCCCTTTTGTCGTGGTCTTCTACCTCATCATCGCTTTCTCTCCCAATCGATCTCTCCCTCTCGCGACTCCCAGCTCTCTCTACTTCTTGTTTTCTTCCTCTTCTCTCGCTTGTTCTTCTTTAGTGAATTGCCTAAGGCCATTCGTTTAATTCGATCAAACCGGTTCACTCAGTGAACCGATTTCATCCCATCTCCATCCCTATTTTAATTTTTTCTTTTTAATCCTAATCCATTTTAATCCCCATTAATCCAAATTTAAATTTTAATACCCCGCCCTTTCTCATTTAGTCAAATGGTTGAAGGCCAAACGAAATGAGAAGTGCTGAACCGGTCCCTTAACAGAACCGGTTCAGTTAAATCAAACAAATCCATCCCCACTTATGAATATTAATCCCAATTAATAACATACATTATAATTTAATTTAATTAATATTTATTTTCTTTTGATTACATTAATTCCCATAATATATAATCTAACATGTACGTTCTTGGTAATACCTCGATAATTATCTAATTACTCCTAATGTCCCAAATTAATCTTTATTAAATTTCAATATATAAGCCGGAGTATTACATTCCTCCCTCCTAATATAAATTTCATCATCAAAATTTGCCTCGCGTAATACTCTCAATAATGCTAAACACACATCAATTCTCCCCTTAGCTACCCCATTCGATGACGTAGTCCCCTTTGTGGTCTTAATACTCCGTTTATCTAGACTATTAACTCCCTTCTTGCCTATAACTATCAGCTTGACTTCATCCAAACTCGTCTCTTTGTACCAAAAAATCGATCCAACCCTTGTACTTACTCACCACACTTTCGCTGCACTACTCTGATCACATCGATTCCAAAGAAAGAAATGCCTAAATCATGACCATTCTTCAAACATCAAGAGCAAAATGACAACTCTCTTATATCCAATTATCACTTTGTTCCAATAATTACTTCATAGTTGCCGGTCAACTCTTTAATATATAGCATTTATCTCCTAAATTTGACATTCCACATCAAAATTTTCCACCTCTTCTACGTGAATTCAACACCGAGAAAGAGTCTCCACGACTCTCTAACCACCAAAAGACTCCCAACTTGACGTCGAACTCACCTTCCCTATATGATTCTACCCCTCAAATCCTTCTCACTCCGTGACTTAGGAATTAGCACTTATACTTTTTCTCTTTCACCTATGACTTTAGCATACTCGAACGTACTCTCCACCATCAAATTCGTTCATCCAAGCTTTCCCGAGTTAAGAACTACACCGCTACATGGCTGAGTAAGAAGTGTTCCATCTTACTTCTCTTTTTGTATCTATACTCATTTCTGATTTGGTTTCAGTTCCCGCTCCAGTATCTGTTCTCGTTTCTATTTCCATTTCAGTTTCTGTTCCCGTATCTGTGCCGTTTCCATTTCCATTTCAGTTTTCATTTCCATATTTGTTCCCGTATCCATGCCTGTCTCCATTTTTGTTTTTGTTTCCATTTCTTTATCCGTATCTATTTCTGTATCCCTTCCTAGAAATTCATTCCTGGAAGTTCGTTTCTGTTTATGTTTTCATCTTCGTATCTGTCTCCATTTCCATCTCTATTTCCGTTTCTGTTTCTGTCTCCATTTCCGTCTCCGTCTTCATTTCCATTTCTGTTGCCGTTTTTGTTTTCGTTTCTATTCCCGTTCTTGCCTTCGTCTCTATTTCTGTACTCATTCCAAGAGAAGCTCAATTGATTGAATCCACTTTTGCCATACAGTTGTGCATTCACGTTCTTGGTTACCTTGATTGAGTTTGGACCGAGATGGAAAAGATAATCCAAGTCCAACATGAACCTTACTAATCCAATACTGAATCCCGATTCGAATATTAATCCAATACTTAATCCAAGTCCCACTGACGGACATGACGTACTTCATGTCAAAAATCGTCGTCAAGTCCAAGTTGGTCATACTACCAGACAAAACCTTGAACCTCTCGTCTTTGTAGGAAATCTAACCTAGCGCATTCTTAGTCCACTGCCCTTCAACACCCTTTTCATCCTTGAAGGAATTCTAACCTACGTAGGAACTTAGCTTCACCCAAAATCCAACTAGTTCCTCTTTCAACTACCTTCTATAAAAGTCCAAACCTTATTCCCTTAATTCTCCCTCAAATGTGCATACTAAGTGGGCAATTACTTGGCATGCCCGTTGTGGCCTAGGTGACCTCGTTTATCTATCTAGTTGGTCTAGTTTATGCAGGATTTTCCTTTCCACTTACTTTTTCCTTTTGATCTATCCCAAGACCCTACTGTCGGAGCTGAGCCATGATGCTTCTTTTTATCTAATAAGTTTTTATTTTGCAGGGGAAAATAATGTATTAGACCTTATGGAGTAGCCAACACATGAAGATCAAGAAGCTCCTAGCCTTTTCCTCACGTGGAGCCCTGCAAACCCTAATCGGCTAGATCCGTTTTGTCCGACTTGGAGGAGTTTTCGGGAGTCGAGGTTAACAAGGTTATTTGAGAGCCATTTAATGTTATTCTATGTTAAATCTATCATTTTTGGATATTTGTTGCTGGTTATTTGGTTGGGAATTATTTTTGGTGAATTTTTATTTCAATTTATGCTTGTAGGTTTAGAGGTGCTCGGTTTGCATGTAAACCAAGCCCTCATGCCCTAGTTTTTATTTGTCAAGGGCATTTTTGTCTTTTAAGTTTTGTAAGGTCATTAGGGGGTATTTAGTGTCCCCTTAATGTATTGTTGAACGAATTTTTTACGAATAGAAAAGAAACTCTAGCTGACTTTTGGTGAAGACCGTGGAAGCTCTCTCTCCCACTCGACCATCATCCTATCAATCAACTCGTTCCATTCTTGTTGTTTTCTTGGGCGAGTTGATCTTTCTACTTCCTCCAATTCATCCCTTCTTGGTGGTGGTCTTGTGGTGTGGAAGTAGAAGAAGAACAATTCCTAGGAGAGTGCCTTTCGATTTGCTAAGGCCGATTAAGTCGCACCCATTGGAGGTGTGCGGACTCCTTGGAGGTTTTCTCTTGTTCTTACTATTTCGAATGCAAAAGGGAATCTTATGATATTAGTTCTTACTGTTAAATTTTGTTATTATGAATTTGGGATTGATTCGGTGAGGTTTATTATTGGAAGGTTGTGTTTTTGGAGAGAATATCTTCAATCCGAGAATCTGTTTTGTACTGTCCAGATTTCGGTTTGAGATTGTGATTGGAATTTGGGATACTTCCGTTCGTTAGATTACGCTAAAATTTCGTAGCATTTATTTTGATATTGTTGAGGTCTCCTCCTCCAAATTTGGCGCAAAGAGGACGTATGCTCAAGGAGATCTCGTTGATTGGATCCGGGTCGCCAGAACTGTCCTGGAAACCCTAAGTCCGAGATCTAATTTCGTTTCATCATAACTGAAGATTCTGATCGAGTTAGTAGCTGAAATTTTGATATGTTTGATCTGAATGTGTTATTTTAAAGTCCTCCAAAATTCAACTCCTGATCCTCTTTGGTTGTGAAGTTGTGTTCGTTTGAAGATTGTTGGTCAGTTTGAATGGAATATTGACTAGCCGATTAGTCTTAGTGATCATTGAGATTTGACCTAAGTGATTGAGGATTTGACCTCAAATCCAAGGCTAAGCCCACTTTTCCTTTTACTTCTTCAATAACCCCTTACACCCTTGTTTTGAAGCTTGAGTGTAAATCCAATTCCATTTTGCAACTGTATTTTTGTTTCCATCAACCAAATGAAACACCATGAAGCTCATAATTGCACAAGGCATAAACTAGGACTTGGCAGAAGTTGGTGCAATTTTGACAAAAATAAAAATACACTAATTGGTGGAATTTATCCTTGATTTTTGGATAACCCACCATTGTATAAGTTGAAAATAAACCCTCAAAATTTCAATACCAAATTCCAAGGGAATGAAAAGTTGTGATAGAAACAATGAAACTTGTTCGGATTGGCAAGGATGAATTCTCAGAATGGCAGTTTTCGGAGTGAACTTGTAATAGCCATATCTTGGGTAATTCAACGAATTCTTGCATGAAATTTTGATAGCACAAACCTTTATAAGTGAGGAAACTCTCCTCCAAAAATCACTATCAAAATCATTGAAATGAATGAGCTATATGCGGAGATTAACAAGCTGGTCCACTTGGATCAAATAGGAAACATTTGTTGCACCATGGGCCACTTCATTCATATTTGAATCACTTCAAAGGTTGCTGCAACAAGCTCATCCTCATGTTCCACTTTGTATATTTCTTCCATTTGACACAAAACATTTCGATTAAGTAAAGTGGAAGGCTTTCCATCCTCCAAGAGGTGTGTTTCTTCTAAGGACGAGATTGTCTCCCTATGAGGTGGAGTTTCTTCCTCATCCACCTTTAACTTTGGTAGCTCTTCACTAATAAAACATCCCTTCAAGACAAGATGAAACAAACAAAGGAATATGAGAAACACATGCAATAAATAACTCTTGATAACCAACATTAACTTCTTCGAACTCGGTTTCATCTCTAACAACTTCTTCATTAATTTCTTCCATTTCTTCCCAAGGACTTGGTGTTTGAAGAGTCTTAATAAGCTGGTCTTACATCTCTTCCTCATGTTCTTTTTCGTCCTCATTAGTTGTTGCCAGTAAGCTATCCTCACTCTCTATATGATCATCATCAAGAATTTCTTCTCCTAAACACTCTTTCTCAATTACTAGGAAATAATCTTCTTCTTGGAAAGTTATACACTATGAATTCATTGTAAATAGTGGACCTTCTTGTGGAAAGATAATTTCTTCTTCTTCTTCTTCCTTAGTTGCTGCCAAGGAGTCATCTTGGCTTCCTTCAATAACCAAGCATCCCCTTATGATAATAATATCCTATTGATTTGGACATTTTGAAGCATAGTGTCCAAAACCAAGGCACTTGGAGCAATGGATGTCTCTAGCCCTAGGCCAAGAGGTGGTAACCCAGGGAGATCATCTAGGAAGACACCCAGAAAGTCTCAGACAACCGCAACTTCTTCTAATTTTTCTCTTAGTGTCATCGTGGTGTCCATCACGTTCACCAAAAACCCTTCGCATCCACTTTTCAGAGGTCGATCTACCTTGAGTCCATAAATAACCGCCAGATTGCCCCATTCCTTGAACCCTTGGAAGATATGTTGTTTGCCACTAAGAGAGTGAAAGCTAACCTCCCTTCTCCTACAATTGGTAACCACCTGGTGCTAAGATAACCAGTCCATACCGAGAATAATGTCAAACCCCTTCATGTCTATAGCAATTAATTCAGCATGGAATGCGCAATCATTTATTTAAACGTCATATGCTTCAAGATTGCCACTAGTGGTCAAATAATCTCTAGAAGGTAAAAAGCACCCTATACCTAGTTTTCATAAAACCAGGTAGAAAATTTACTTTTGCACAAAATTTAATCAAAATGAATGAGTGAGTAGCTCCTGTATCAAATAAAACATACGCAGCAATATCATTAACATCCTTTATTATAATACCCTTTTGGTTTGGACATTTTGAAGCATAGTGCCCAAACGCAAGGTGTAACGACCCAAATTTCTTAACCGTTTTACAAATACTTTTACAAATACGCTAAGTTTTATCAAAACCAATCTCGAGGTTAAGTTTTTCTTAAAAATTCTTTTATAAAGAGAATCAGAGTGCAAAACCTGATCGTTAGTAAAAGCTCATTTTACCATTCCATAAATAGTGAAGAACTATTACTAATGATTTGTTGAAACGATATAAAATTCATCTATAAAGTTGCGGAAGTGTAACTAAACAAGAAATTACATTTATGAAAAGAAAGAAAACTATGATTAACAATTTACCAGAAAACAACATTGAAAAACATTAGTTTAAGATTCAAGGGTTCAAGTTTCCAAAATGAGGCCTACAAAATATTTCAAAATATATTCAAATAAGGGCAATAAAGGGAAAATTAACGTTTGCAAAAAGAAAACAATTCGATGTTTGTCCTTATAACTTCCTTCTTCTGCATTTCTTATTGTCGTGCTACTACTACTTCGTTGGCGTCTCCATCGGATTCACCGCAGGCTCCACCGAAATGGCCTCTTCTATAGATCCTAGCATAATTACTTCGTTACCTACACCACAAGTAAGGATGTGAGCTTTTGCCCAGTCAGGAGATGGGGGAAAACAATTTATGAATTCTCTCTTTAATTCTTTGGTTCTTGGTTCTCAACTTCGTCATCTGTAAATTGCAATTTTTTCATTCTAGAAGATTCTATATCAAAATCTGTAAATTGCAAATGAGTGTTAAGAAGTCAGATTCTAGGCGCAATTGAGACAGCTTCATAATTCTCCTAATTTTGTGCTTGAATTTCCACTGATGCCTTAGCTCAAATAACTCAATCATATTTTTGGATGCTAGATGAATATAATTCATTCTCTTTGCTCTTGGAACACCTACAAAATAAACATTAAAATTGGGGTTAGAAAATTATCGGGTTTGATTGAGAATAGAGGGAATCTGTGGTGCATCATCTTATCACTATGGCTTCTTGGTCTAGAGGTCCTTGGTGCCCTCACATGCTGATTTTTAGGTTCATCCAACCTTTGAAGCAAGTTGAAGCACTTGCTATGAAATTCCTCAATTCAGCCTTGTATACTAGAAACAGACTCCTCCATAGGTGCTTTCTTAGTTAATTGAACAGATGGTGGAATTGCTTCCCTATTTTGTGCAGCCATGGTTTCACTTATGGTATCGATTTTCCCAACAATAACCAAACTTATAGAGTCAATAAAACAGGACACTTGTGCTCTGATACCAAATGATGAACCATGTGGTGCATGATAACAACAATGGAGGATGGGCCGATAGTGGCTATTGATAATACAGAACACCCGATTTAGAAAGACTGTAACTTTCAAACTAAAAATCCAATGTATACCAAATTTTGAGGAATACCAAAATAAAAGAGAAGAGACACTAAAAAAAATCCCAATTAAAATTACAAAGATGAGGAAGTTATGCTTAATAAACTCCACAGCCTGAAAGGGTGCCAAGGGACACAGTTTCAGACACCCAAATTGAAGACGCCCTAACATTCACTCCCAACGTCTGATTGTTACCAAATTTGGAGGTGCGTATAATTAATAAAGGTAAAGGTCTCCACCAAAATTTACCATTCAATTCACAACAAGGAGGGAGATATGCAAATGGAACTAGACTGCCCGAAGAGACACCAAAGTAAACAGTTTCGACCACCAATCACAAAAGTTGCATAAAATCTTAAAATTGATTCCAATTAGCACAAAAATTTGAACACTTCCTTCAAGTCCAAAGAGAAACAATGTCTTAAAAACCCAAAGCCAGAAACATAACATAAACTATAGAAAATTGTATCACACTTACAAGCTAATCTGCTAACTCACAAATCAGAAATAGCGACTTCAATGGATACCATCAGCAAGAGACCACTCCATCATGTTTTCTTTAGGTCTTCTAAACCTTCACACTGAGAGACACTTGAAGGAGAGATGCAGGAAGATTTAGTATAAGGGTCCCTCTCCAAGACCAAACATGAACAATGGGATGGATGATTTTTGGATTCAAGTTTCGGTAGAACCTAGAGAAGAAAAACCGTGGGGTTTGAGATGGAAACCTCCAAACAAATTGAGTTACAGCTAATTGAATTCCAAAATTAAGGTTTAGGACAGCAATAAGGAAGTATAAATACTACCTTAGGAGTTTCCCTTAAATCCAAATTATAAAAGTAACTTTACAACAAAAATTGGACATGAATGCTCGGCTAACACATTAGCCGAGCACCCCAAAATAACAACATTCCAAAAACCCTAAAGCCATCCAAATATTATCCAAAATCTAGTATTCCAACAAAACATAATGTCAAGATAAATGTCTAGCTATTTAGAGGACATGTCTTCAGCTAAGGGACCTCTTTAAGCCACAGTACACAAACATCAATTTGTACTCGAGTGTTTTGCGCTAACCAATGGCGACCAAGGGTGTTCCAATTGAGTATCAATTTTGGCATCTCTTTATCTTCTTGTTTAGGCTCCTCTTCAAGTCCTTCAAGTGTGATGCCCCCTGCAAAATAATAGCTTGTTAGGAAAAGAATGATCTTCTTGGCTTGGGCCCACGTGATCTAGTCTTGTGGTGCATCACTATAGGATTAAAGGTTGAAAGCATAAGTGTTATAGGTTTAGTAAATGTTTTTAATTTCTAAAGTGTTCATTGTTTAAAATAAAGATAAGCTTGGAAATGTTTATTCATTGTATTCTCAAATGTCTTGTTTTATTTACAAAAGTCTTCAACTATGTTTTATAAAAGAAGTTTTCCAAACTGTAAAGGTTTGTAAGAAATAATTTTATTATCGCTTTTAAATGATTTCAAGAATGAAAAGTCTTCCACTACACAAAAGTTTTACTTTCACGCGATTTTCAAATATAAATTTCTTTTAAGAATGTCGTGTTTTAAGAAAAGAAAACTAGGTCATTATAGTAAGAATCAAGATACTCCATATCAATATCATAAATAATAAAAATTCAAAGGCTTCCCGACGATGTACATTGTTCTTGTATTCCAAAAGTAGCTTGCAAGCTTAACATAAAGAAACTTTAGGGTCATGAAAACTCCTCTCGTCTTACCACTAGACATGTCAAAATTGATATCCACAAAATGTTCATCATAATTAAAGAATTCATCCCCATCCATATGATAAATATCCTCATTCCCACATGATAACTTAGTACCAATGACATAAAAATCTCCAAGCCATCCAATAATAAGAATCCAAGAGAATAATGTATCTAATAGTACGTGCCTCTTTGACATAGCATTGATAACCTTGTTTTTATGACCGATGTTGAATTTGAGGCTATATGAAAAAATTTCAAGGTACTTGTCCCACCATGCATTCCTCCTATAGAGTTGTTCTTCACTTTCAAAATTTGCAAACCCTAAAGGTACCTTTCAAATGTTGAAGCATTGTTTATGAAAAACTTGTTTCTTTTAACATTCTACTTCCCAAGTTTGGAGAGTTACAGCACTTTGAAGTTTTATGTTGAGGGGTTCCTTTGGATTAAAATACAATTCCTCTTGTGGATCCTCTTCTTCATTATTTGCCACCAATAATTCATCTTCAATAGTTGTCGTCAAGGAATCAACTTTGCTCTCTATGTGTTCGGCTTTCACTTCTTTCTCTTTACCGTCTTGCTTCAACTCTTGATCTTTTGGTATTTGATTCAGACAAAGTGACATCAACTTAATCAACTTCCCATTATGTCGGAAAGATTAGGACTTAGAATAACCATCTTGCATGGTTCTCTTGTCAAATTTCCAAGGGCGACCAAGTAATATATGGCTTGCATTTTCCATTCTTAAAATGTGTCAATTTAAAAGCACTTTTTTCTAAAAATGGGTAAATTTTAAAACTTTTCTTTTATAAATACAACAGAAGGCTTTTCATTCTGAAAACAATTTAAAAGACGATAATAAATTCTCTTCTTTAAAACCTTTTATAAAACACAGCGGAAAACTTTCTAATAAAAGAAACCATCTAAAAATACAATCAATAAATCTTTATAAAACCATTTCCGTTTTCTCTTTACCTTTAGCCTAGCCAACCACAAGTTTTGCTGCATGCAAATCCTTCATCAACTGCTCCATAACATGTTCTCATATGTACCTACATCAAAAGGATTTAAACTATGAGTCTAAGCCTCATTAAGTGATATAAAATAAAACATGAAATGCACATGTGATGTAGCTTTGAAAACACGTATGCATTTATCTGTTTTCATTTTCTATATTCATTTTCCTTTTTCCTTTCTTTACTTTTACTTGCTTATAGAACTGTGATGAACTTTAGTGAACTTATGTTGTATTGGTGAACCCCCATGGTGAACATGTACTATGCTGGTGACCTTTGGCCAGCATACTGAAAGTAAAATTGCAAACGGAATCATGAAGGTAATCTTAGGCCATCGTGATGAACTTATACCGTTTACCCTTTTCTAGATATAGGCTACAAACATAATCATGATGGTGATCTTAGGCCATCATGATGAACTTATACTATTTACCTTTTTTGTTAATGTATCGCAAATAGAATCATGATGGTGATCTTAGACCATCATGATGAACTTCTTATACCGTTTGCTTTTTCTATTAACATTTCGAAAATGACCAGTGAACTGTAGCCGACTCAAACCCTCCTCATTTTCTTTACTTTCTTCTCTTTACTCTTATCTTTAAAAACATTTCCTTTTCAAAACATATGCTTAAAACACTTTTCGTAACATTTTGAAAACCATGATGCGTGAATGCTCATGAATGCATATAGTTCAATATCCTCAAAGCATATCAGTATAAAGCCTATAATCCTCAAAGCATGATCATATCAAATCCTTTACTTAATCACTTAAGTCTAATAAATATGTCATTAAAAGAAGCTAATTCTAATAAACATAACATCAAGCAACAATACACCCTCGAACAATAGCAATACATCCTCGGACAATAGCATGATCAATATCTTAATTCTTAACCTAAACAACCTAAATCTAATAAACATAGTCAGCATAGAAACCCTAATTCTTGCAATGTAGGCCTTTCGGCAAAACATAGGCAATATCACTTTCCTTGCTGACCGTAAAGCGTTTTAGCACTTAAGCCCTTCTTTTAATACTTTCAAAATCAATAACATTTAAATCATTGGCTTCATCCTTCAACAACCATTCACAGACTTCCATAAACGATAACACTTAATAGTTCCACAATTTAAAGTTAATACCCAGCAGCTTGCAATATACCAATATTTGCAGAACCATAAACAACTTGCCTATTTGTCGCAAAACCTCTCTCTAACATATAACATATCTAAACAGAATATCAACACCCTAAAACCCACAACCATAGTCAAATTACTAAATTAAATGTATTATCTTCAACAATAGTGCACAATAAAGAAACTACCCTCAATTATCTCCCACAAAGAGCCCTATGCATAAAATCGAGAAGCAGTAAACACAGGGAGCGTTATTAATACCCACTACCTTTTTATCTTCTATAATTATCTCAGTAATGTCCATAAACAGCGGCGAAGGGAATCTTTCATACTAAAAGCACCCGAGGCAAGCAGGGAGCTTCGAGACAACTCCCTCTGTAACATCCCATTTTCGTTTATGATTTTTTTGTAAAATTTTAACATTTTAAATATTTATTTAAAATATACTTAATTGAAAAATATCAGAGTATGCTACGCAAAATAAAAATATTAAACTGTTTTACAGAAATAACATAAATAACACTTGAAATTCGTAACAAAGTTTTTATGTATTTGAAATAACTTTTATTCATTTAGAGCCATTACCCCTGAAGTAGTTTCGGGCATGGTAACACAAACTTTCCTCACATCATACTTCCTCAACTATCACTTCAGTCGGCTCACAATCGATACTTACATCACAGGAATAATGAGCCTATTGCCCAGTAAGGAACATAAAATGAAATGCTACTATAACCTCTACAACAACTATATATGCATCAGTCCAATATACTCGTAAGTTGGGTGAGTGCAACCTCTTCAGTTTCCTACCACACCACTTGGATTCATTTTTACATGAGAGCAACCTCTTCAGTCTCCGAACTCAGTAGAAATGAACCCACCTACATTTACATTCATTACCATTTGGGTGAGAGCAACCTCTTCAGTCTCCGAACTCACCACTGGTTCAGTAAGAGCAACCTTTTTAGTCTCCAAACATACTCAAACGAGCCGTTTTCTACGTGTCAGCAACCTCTTAAGTCTCCGAACCCACGTAGAAAACACCATTATTATCTTAATTATTAGCCCATGCAATGCATTATGTATAATCCTAATATCACGTCTATATGAATGTCACACACAGTAGTTCATATATTGCAAACAATATCTCAAACAATTTACAAATTACGAATACAATCATGCTTTATTAAAAATTTAACACTAAGCATGCTTTTAAGTATACCTCTTACGTAAACAATTTACAACGTCCTATTTCTTTATTTTTACACCTCATTTCCAACATATATTTATAGTCCTATTTAACTTCTAAACTTGTCTCAAAGTATTACTACAAATTTAACAACCAGTTAGGTAAATTAATCATAAAATCGTTATATCCATCTGTAAACTACGCCTACATTATTGATTAACTTCTTACAGATTTCCTCCTATAGTTTGGTTTACTAACTAAGGTAAACAGAAGTCATAATAACAACAATAAGGGTTCTACAAAGAGTACTAACAATAAACCCACTTCTTTCTCCCCACTATCCATCAGTATTATTTTCTTCACAATAATAAACAAAACATCGACAAAGCAATATGAGCAGATAACTATCATTGAAGCGTAAATACTATAGTAAACTTGTCAATGAAAAACATGCAGAAACAATTCCTTAGCAAAATTCTATCACAGAAGCAAACCATCTAGAGAAGTAAATAATGAAACACCATTGATTAGAGAGCATATTGAAACACCATTCATCAGAGAGCATTATACCGACTAATACAGCAAACTTCAAAAAGAAAATCCTATTCCCACGATGTTGGTCCTTATGGACAAACCACATGCGATATTCCTTACCTCGTGTATGCTTTCCCTTCATTTATAGCAACCTAACCGAACATTCACAGTTCCTTCGCTTCCAATAATTGAACAGAATATCCTCTGTAAGATTTCACTGATTCTCCAATTTTTCCAAGGAAAAACTTCACCTCACATCTTATTTGTACACACTCTAAACAACTCTTCAGTCATTCACTGAAAACAAAACGTTTGGAGAGATGTTTGAAGACACTGGAATGCCAAAGGCTGAGCATTCATTGTTTCTGGCGATTAAGTATCGCATCAGGACGTTATAAATTAATGGTGGTTGATCTATTCAGCTGAATGATGATCAACCACCCGTATATTGAATGTCTGCCAAAATTTGCATCCAACAACACTAAATGTTCGAGTTGGTCAATTTCCTAGGATGCGATCGACCGTCGAGATCGACCGCTCGCTCCTGTTCTAAATTTTGTCTAATTTTCCTCAATTTCTTTAAATCTTCCACTCTTATAAAGATATTTATCTAAATTCTAATACATTATATAATGCCAATAACTCATATTTTCGGTTAGTTCAATTATTACACGAATTTAAATACCCGGACATTTCATCATCCCCTCCTTATTTAAAATTTTGTCCTCAAAATTTCAGTTACTGAAATAATTATGGGTATTTAGCTTCCATCTCATCTTTTCTTTCCAAAGTAGCCCTATCAACATTATGAATCTACCACAACACATTGACAAGTGGAATCTTTTTATGTCTCAGTTCCTTAACTCTTGAATCCAAAATCCGTACTGGTCTTTCCTTATAACTTAAATTTGGGTGAAGAATAACATGCTACTCAGGTTCCACCTGGATTGGATTCCCCAGACATTTTCTTAACATAGACACATGGAATACATTATGAACTCCATCCATCTTCGTCAGCAATAGTAATTGATATTCCATTTTCCCAATCCTTTTTGTAACAGGAAATGGACTAACATACTATCGACACAACTTCCCTTTCTTCCAAAATTGCATAACTCCCTTAAATGGTGATATTTTAAGGAATATTAAATCTCCTTCTTTAAATTCTAATTCTCTATGATGATTATCAGCATAACTCTTCTAGCGACTTTGAGCAACCAGCATTCTTTAATGAATAATCACAATTGATTCCTTAGTTTGTTGTATCATATCTGGTCCATAGAACTTTGCTTAACCGACCTCATCCAAATGCAAAGGAGATCTACACTTCCGTCCATACAAGGCCTCGTAAGGCAACATTCCAATTGTAGCTTAAAAACTATTGTTGTAGGCGAATTCAACCAATGGAAGCATTCTTCCCCATCCAACATGAAATTCTAACACACATGCTCGTAACATGTCCTCCAATATTTGAATCATTCCCTCGCTCTGTCTGTCACTTTCAGGATGGACAGCTATACTAAACTTTAACTCTATGCCCATGGCCTTGTTTAAGCTTTTCCAAAATGTGGAAGTAAACCTAGGATCTTGATCTGATACAATTGATATAGGTACTCCGTGTAGGCGTACAATCTCTTTAACAAACAGCCTAGCACATTAATCAATTTTATAAGTCATAGCTACCGATAAGAAGTGAGAAACCTTAGTTAGCCTATCGACAATCACCCAGATTGCATCATGTCCTCTTATAGTCTTGGGTAGACCTGAGACAAAGTCCATAGTGACATGTTCCCATTTCCATTGAGGTATAGGCATTGGTCATAACATTCCCCCAGGTCTTTGATGTTCTGCTTTTACCCGTTGACATACATGACACAAGGAGACATATTGACATGCCTCAGGGGCCGAGGCCTATTACTCGATCGCAAACAAGGTCCTTACTGTCACTTAGTCAAATTACTGATGATCTTGTTTCTTTTGCAGGTATTAACTTCGAGGATGATTCTATTTGGGATGTTGTCCCAACGGATAGGGAGCAACCTGTGCATGTCTTAACTTGGGACACACGTGAATGTTATGAGCTTCATCAGACGGGAATTTGTCTTCCCGGCATCCCAAACGTGTAACCTTTCAATTCTGCATTTTTATTTCTTATTTTATTTTCATGGCAAACATTGAGCCTATTTTGTGAGGGTAAGGCATGGTTATAAGCTTTACTCATTCATGCATTTAAATTGTTGGTTAGGTTAGATGGTAATGATTCAGTTATGGGTTGATGGGCCAAGTCCAATCCATTTTAAGCCCAAGGAAAGAGCTGCCACGTGTACGCCATGCATGTTATCTCCCAACAGCTTTAATCTTGGCCATTCATTCCACATTCATCCAAGGGCCTGCATGTTGCCACCCAAAGAAAACAACCAGGAGCTGCCACATGCACGTCATGCATATTGGCACCACCTGCCTCATCTCAACCGTCCATCATCCCTCATCTCGGCCGTCCATCATCCCCTACTCATCATCACCTAGGCCTATAAATATCCATGGATTAGATGCATTGAAAAAACTTTTGATCAAATTAATATAATAGTAGCTTTCTCCTCCGTGAGAGAAATCCCGACCCTGTCGTGAGTCAGCCCCGGATTTTCGAATCCGAGACGAAGTAGAGGACTTCCTTGTTAGCAAGCTCGTGGTGCTTGAGCTAACTCGTAAGTTTTCCCTTTTCAAACTTCCATTGGGAGTTTGAGCGAGGGAAAACCGAACCATTGCCTACGATTGGTAGATTTTCTTTGAAAATCTAGAATCCGTGAACCTCACGTTAGATAGTTCCCGGATCCGATCAAGGGTCTACATCTCCTCCCTGTCGCTCATTGTGGGTTTCTAACACGTGCTTCCTTTTCTAGGTCTTCTCGTGTCACATATTGTGCAATATTGTATTTCATCCTAGGCCAGTAGTAATGTGACTTGAGGCCCTTATACATCTTGTTACAGCCAGGGTGGATATAAAAAGTTGAGGAATGAGTTTCTCTTATACTTGCTAATCTTAATTCTGACTTTGTTGGTACATACCATCTATCTTTAAATTTCATGATCCCATTGAGAGAGTGGGGTTCTATTTAAAATCTTCACTCTTCTTATTCTCAATTTGAGCCTCTTTAATCCTTTCCAGTAACGAAGGCTTCAATGTCAAAGTGGATAAAAGAGTACTTAACTGTGTAGTAACCAATTGCATATTTAGATTTTGAATATCAGAGCAGATTTCATCCTCTAAAATATTTCTTCATGTACCACGTTCATAACTACCATATTTCTTCTAAGGGCGTCATCCACCACATTCGCTTTTTCGGGGTGATACTTAATTTCACAGTCATAGTCCTTCACCAATTCCAACAACCATTGTTGTCGCATAATCAATTCCTTTTCAGTGAAAATTTACTTTAAACTTTTATAGTCTGAAAAGATTTCACATCGTTGTCCATATAGGTAGTGTCTCCATATTTTAAGAGAAAACACTACCGCAACAAGTTCCAAATCATGTGAGGGATAATTTACCTTGTACAGTTTCAATTGCCTAGAGGCATGTGTAACTACTTTCCTGTTTTGCATAAGCACGACGCCCAACCGATTCTTTGAAGTGTTGCAATAGATGCAGAAATTACCATCATTAACGGGCAAGGATAAGACAAGAGCCAAAGTTAGACATCGTTTCATCTCTTGAAAACACTCCTCACATTTGTCCGACCACCACAACTGCGCATTTTTTTTTTGTCAAGCCCGTTAAGGGTAGTGTAATTCTTTAAAATCCATTTATAAATCTCCTGTAATATCCCACTAGGCCAAGAAAGCTTCATACTTCCCCCACATTCCTTGGTTGTGACCATTCAAATACTGGCTGAATCTTTGCAGGGTCTACTTCAACAACATGCTTAGAAATTATATGGCCGAAAAAACTCACTTTACTTAACTAGAAATCGCATTTAGAGAACTATGCATACAACTTATGTCTTGCCAATATAGACAGAGAAATCCTTAAATGCTCTCTATGTTCCTCCTCTGAGGGCGAGTAAATTAGTATGTCATCGATAAATACAATGATGAATTTATCTAAGTATTCACTAAAGACCTGGTTCATCAAATCCATAAATTCCACCAGGGCATTAGTCAATCCAAATGACATAACTATAAACTCATAGTGTCCATGTCTCATCCTAAATGCAGTCTTAGGAATATCATCAGGCTTAACCTATAACTGATAATACCTGGATCGGAGGTCAATCTTTGAAAAGACATAGGCTCCTTGTAATTGATCGAACAGGTAGTCAATTGTTGGAAGAAGATATCGATTCTTAATAGTTATTTTATTTAACTCGTGATAATCGATACACATACTCATTGACCTATCCTTCTTCTTTACAAATAGCACCGATGCTCCCCACGGTGAAGAACTGGGACGAATGAATCCATTATAATTAACTCCTCAAGTTGGACATTCAATTCTCTCAATGTAGCTGGGGCCATTCCAGATGGATTGTTAGAAATAGGTTATGTTCCAGGGTGAAGGTCAATGTAACACCCTGACTTTTTTAGTTGGACAATTATCGGGGTATTACCAAAGACGTTCTAGTGCATTACGTTTAGGGGTATTTCTGTTATGTTTTCCCCATATACGTGATGAAATCAAGTATTTGGTATGTTGGGATATTACATTGCGTATCTTTACCTATCATTTTATGACATGTAATTGTGGGGGAAAGTATTATGGGATAGGGGTTAAGTGAGAAAACGTGAGGAATAGCTGTCTTGGGTGTTTTCGGACGCCTTTGGATGACACTGTGGATGGGTTGTATCATCCGCAAATGCATTGCTTAGAGCTCCTTAGCCTTTGCACGACTTGGGATGAGATTTCACATCCTGACTTCACTATGCAGTGGAGTTGCGAACGAGGCCCCAAACGATGCGGATGTGAGTTGCTTCGTTCGCATCGAATCGGTCCAAACCCTGGGCACTTTCAGACGCTATATGGATGACTGCGGATGAAGAGAGACCTCGTTCGATTTACCTCTGTCCGATTTTGGACACTTTCGGACGCCTACGGACGCCATGTGTGGACGCCACTTCTCGTCTGAATGTCACCTGCGGACGGCACGGATAGGATGGGGACGCCTTTTCTCGTCCGAAGTTACCATTTAGCCTGTGAGATTTTAGCCTTGTGGACGAGCCCTATGCGTTCGCACTCGTTCGAAATAACCTAGTTTCTGCATAATTTTAAGGTTAATAATTAGAAATCCTTTGTCGTTTAATAATTTATTATGCCCATGGGAGACAAGAAATCGAACCCTCCCCCTTCCTGGATGACAAAGTCGCCTCGCTATGCCCGTAGCCGACCTCCCCCTTGCATGGGTCATCATTCCCTCTCTACCTCCTAGCTATGGGTTTTCTCTCCGCTCTAGGTAAAATACCTTCCCTCCTTCTTTCTCAGGATTTTTTCATTCCCTATGTGAGCTCTCCCTTTTGGCATGAAAGTCTTCCTTCTAGCGAGTGAGTGGCCGAGAGAGGGAGTGGTCCATGAGAGTAAGCTTCTAAGTAAGAGAGCTGGTGATTGTGAGGGCTGTGGGTTAGCCTGTGTGGGTTGGGTGTGACCGTGAGTGAGATACTGGCTATGAGAGACCGTGAAGGCTTGGACCCTTTGATGTCCCTATTGAGTTCATCGATAGTGGTAAGGAATTAGGGGTGTTTTGGCTTGTGGAGGCCCTACACCACAAGTGGGTGTGCGTGAGTTATTTCCTTATTGTGATGGTTTCCTTGCTGTCCGTTACTTTCCTTGTTGATAGTGTAGATTAGTTTTATGGTTAGTTCTGTGAATTAAATGTCTTGCTTGGATGAAGATGTGATGAATGTTAAGGCTTAAAGGTGATGAATGTCAATGTGTGAATGATGAATTCTTGTTGTCTAGTTATTTGATGTTAGTTCAATACATTTGTCATTTAGTTAAATATTTCTGTTGCAAACCCCTTATGCATATAGTACTCTATTGCCCTTATTCCCTTAATCCCTTATGTTAATGGCTAATCAATTTAGTTAATTGTTAATCAATTCAGTATGTCAATTAATTTAAGTATGTTGATTCTTACCTAAGCTTATTGACTACCTTAATTAGAATGATCAACCTAGCAACAATTGAGCATGTAAACTATCTAGTTGAGTGTGTTTAAGTTGCATGATTTTGTCTTGATACATGTCAATTAACTAGAGTGTGTACATTAATTAAAGTAATTAAGTAGACTTGGGCACGTTAAATCAACTAATTGATTATCTAGTTGTAAAATAACTAATCAACTAGTCATTAAATAACTAGTTATCTATCTAATTAATAGTTGTTAATCACTTCACTTAAGTATGTAACTGATTAGAATAATAATATAAGCATGTTAACAATAATCCTAACTAGGCTTGACCATGATAAATAATTAATGCAATTAACTAAACTTGAGCCTGTATAAGTAACTAGTTTAATGATTGTAATTGGTAATCGTTGAATTGAGCATGTAATTAGTTAGATAACTAACTGGCTTGATACTCGAAACTATGTTGAGCATGTAACCTACCTAGGATCACCTAGAATAATAACTATAGGAAGAATGTAAGATATCTAATTAGAATAATAAACGTAATTGATCCTTGAGCATGTGAATTAAATAACTAGTCAAGCATGTAATTAACCAGTCAAGCACGTAAATTATCTAAGATCACGAATTAGGATAATAATGGTATCTTCCGAGTATGCTAAGTGATTAGAATAACTTGTTAGCAAAATAAATGTAACTCATTCTGGAGCATGATAGTCTATTTCTCTTTCATTTTTTAAATTCGGTATTGTACTTGTTTTCTATTGTGCTCAATTATTTCCATCTATTATATGCTTTTCCTTCTTTATATGTGCTTTAAATTACAGTCACTTTTATTTAAATGTGCACTTCAATTATTATGAATGTTATGTTATAAAGCATCATGCATCATGTTAGGTTGAGAATGTATGGTCATGCATCATGTCAATAGAAACTAATAGGGAGTGCCGCCTCGGTGGGGATGCTCACACATGCATGTGTGAGGATAAATGAAGAAAAGGGGTAAAAAACATTAAGATAATAAAGATTTTTGTGGTACCAGTAGCTTAGCCTGACACAAAAACTAGGAAACCTTAAGCTAATAAAGGTTTTTGTGGTACTGGTAGCTTAGCTCAACACAGGAACTGGAAAAGATAACGATAAAAATGGGAGTTGGTGGGCGGATGGGTAGCAGGTCTAGTCTGTAACTAGCTGAAGCCCCTCCTCGATCGGGTACGAGAGTTCTAGTTGCAAGTAAAAGGCTAGGTCCGATCACTATACCATTCCAAAGAAAATCTTCCAATCTCTAGCTCGATGTATGAGTATGAACGAATGTAAAGTACTAAACGAGTAAATGGCTTAATGAAAGGATCAGTTTGGGTGGGCCCTATTCCAAAAGGACTAAAGAGAGGCATTTCACATTGCCTTAAACCCTTTTTCCTTGCTAAGCCTATGGGCTTACAGTTACTTGTGGTGTAGATGTAGGTACTTGTACGTGGAATAAATGCACAGACTTTGGAGTAGCTAAAAGACGAACAAATGTCAAAGTATGGATGATGAATTTGCAAGCGCGCGGGACTCGTGGTTGACCAAGCTTTAATGAAAAGAAAAAATGGCTGTAATTATGTATTTAATTGTCTAGTTCATTTTATTAAATTATTTACGTTTTCGCAATGTTTTAAAATAAATGATTTCATACGCTTCCGTATTTCATTAACTTGGTTTTCATAACGAGTTTAAAGGAAGGGTCATTAGCAATCCGGGTTTAGCGTCGTGCTCTGATTTTGTTTTATAAAGGTGTCTTTTGAAAACTTTAAATTTCTCTCAATCTCAAGGAATTATGAACATCTGGGTCCTTAGAGTCAATCACAAACTCGATTTCTCGATCCATAGGTAATCTAGGATGTTGGTTCAGAAAAACATTCGGAAAGTCTTGAACAATTGGAATTTCATCCATCTTTATTTTTGATGCAACCATTGTGTTCATTGTTTGTCATATTCATTAGGCGCTTATCTTTCGTCTATTGCACTTCATGTTCTGAAACCCTTTTTGTCCCTTTGTTCATCATGGGTCTACTATTTTGTTGTTGATTAAGAGTATTCTTCTAGAATTTTTGATTCGCCTCATACTATTGAGCCACCAATAACTCAGCATCCTCGACTTCTAATGCCTTAACAACAATCTTGGAATAAGGGACGTTCTGAGTAGTAGAAATCTTAACTCCCTTGAGAGCCTCAACTTTCAGTCCATGGACAAACTGATGGATCTTGTGTTCATTGTTTGCCACCAGGCGTGATGCAAATCGAGAGAGTGCCTCAAACTGCCTTACATATTCCGATACAGTTCCAGTTTGGTGCAACAGGACAAATTCCTACAACTTCTTCGATCAGACAGCCTGGCTGATATATTTCTCATTGAAGATTTCTTTAATTTGGTCCCATGTCAAGGCTCAAAGATCGTGTGTCGCCTTAAGTATATCCCACCAGAACTTTGCATCTTGGATTAGCAGGTACGCAGCACAGAAAACCTTCTCAGTCTCCCTAATCCTTATGTATTCGAACATGTTCTCTAAAGATCAAATCCACTCCTCAGCACAAACGGCATCAACCATATTCCCATTCAAACATGGAGGTGTAAGTCTCCTAAACTTCACCTAACCAGCTTCTACTGGAGCCACCAACTGTCGTTGATTCCCATTCTCATTTTCCTTTTTCGCGAGGCATTCCACAATTGTTGTGAAGCGATCCAGAACATCATTTTGACCATCGCGTGGAGCATTGTTTTCTTGACCAATAGTGTTCTCATATCCCACAGCTCCATTTTCATCATTATTGTTATCATTCTAAGCATTGGTGTGAACATTTCCTCTAGTTCTTCGTGCCATTCTATTATCCTATAAAAATATTGCTTCTATCCAATATTAGCCACTATGAAATGCTAACTAATTGTCGTGGGTAATGTATATTAGGAAGCATTTAGGTTCATTAGGCAAAAAGGGGTACTTTTAATTTATTATTTTATAGTTAATCTTTCTAATTAAACTTTAGGCTAATTATTCTAGGGAAAGCTTAATTAATTATCTATCACACAATATTTTATATCAATAATACTATTTAACTAAGTAACTATAACCAATTTA
Source organism: Begonia loranthoides (assembly GCA_022433065.1). Taxonomy (NCBI): domain Eukaryota; kingdom Viridiplantae; phylum Streptophyta; class Magnoliopsida; order Cucurbitales; family Begoniaceae; genus Begonia; species Begonia loranthoides. Next base: position 18,991,038 of record CM039472.1, read on the forward strand.
TACTAACACATCAATTCTACAGTAGCAGAATAATTCATATAATTAGCACAATAAAGCAATGTAATAAAACACTTATAGTTGAAGAAGTATGTTGCAACCAATCTCGAGTTACCAGTAGTCTAAAAACTACATTAGACCCGGTTATACTCTGATACCATAATTTTAACATACCATTTCCATTTATGAATTTTTCATAAAATTTTGAACATTTTCAAATCTCATTTAAAATATACTTAATTGAAAAGCATCAGAGTACGTTATGTGGAATAAAACATTAAATTGTTTTACATAAATAACATAAATAAACACTTCAAATTCATGACAAAGTCTTTATGCATTTAAAATAACTTTTATTCATTTAGAGTCATAACCCTTGAGGTTGTATCACGCATGGTAACACAAGCTTTCATCACATCATACTTCCTCAACGTTCACTTCAGTCGGCTCACAATCCATACCTACATCACAAGAGGAATAATGAGACTATTGCCCAGTAAGGAACATAAAATGAAATGCAACTATAACCTCTATAACAACTCTTATGCGTCAGTCCAACATACTCATAAGTTGGGTGAGAGCAACCTCTTAAGTCTTCGAAGTCAGCACTTGGATTAGTTTTTACATGAGAGCAATCTCTTCAGTCTCCGAACTCAGTAAAAACAAACCCACCTACATTTACATTCATTACCATTTGGGTGAGAGCAACCTCTTCAGTCTCAAAACTCACCACTTGTTGAGTAATAGCAACCTCTTCAGTCTCCAAACTTACTCAAATGAGCTGTTTTCTACGTGTAACCAACCTCTCAAATCTCCAAACCCACGTAGAAAATACCATTATTATCTTCATTATTAGCCCTTGCAATCCATTACGTATAATCCTAATATCATGCTTATATGAATGTCAAACACAGTAGTTCATATATTGCAGACAATATCTCAAACAATTTACAAATAACAAATACAATCATGCTTTATTCAAAATTTAATACTAAGCATGCTTTTAATTATGCCTCTTACGTAAACAATTTCCAACGTCCTATTTCTTTATGTTTACACCTCATTTCCAATGTATATTTATAGTCCTATTTAACTTCTATACTTGTCTCAAAGTATTACAAAACATTTAACAACCAGAATGAGGGAAATTAATCGTAAAATCGTTATATCCATGCGTAAACTATGCCTATGCTATTGATTAACTTCTTACACATTTCCTCCTATAGTTTGGTTTACTAACTAAGGTAAACAGAAGTCATAATAACAACAATAAGGGTTCTACAAAGAGTACTAGCCATAAACCCACTTCTTTCTCCCCACTACATCAGTATTATTTTCTTCACAATAATAAACAAAACATTGACAAAGCAGTACGAGCAGATAACTATCATTGAAGCATAAATACTATAGTAAACTTATCAATGAAAAACATGCCGAAACAATTCCTTAGCAAAACTCTATCACAGAAGCAAACCATCTAGAGAAGTAAATAATGAAACACCATTCATTAGAGAGCATATTGAAACACCATTCATCAGAGAGCATTATATCGACTAATACAGCAAACTTCAAAAAGAAAATCCTATTCCCACGATGTTGGTCCTTATGGACAAACCACATGCGATATTCCTTACCTCGTGCATGCTTTCCCTTCATTTCTAGCAGCCTAACCGAACATTCAAAGTTCCTTCGCTTCCAATAATCGAACAGAATATCCTCTGTAAGATTTCACTTGTTCTCCAGTTTTTCCAAGGAAAAACTTCACCTCACGTCCTATTTATACACACTCTAAATGACTCTTTAATCATTCACTAAAGACAAAACGTCTGGAGAGACGTTGGATGACATTGGAATGCCAAAGGCTAAGCGTTTAGTGTTTCTAGCGATTGAAAATCACCTCCATACATCAACAATTAATGGCGGTTGATCAATTCAGATGAAAGATGATTGAACCCATTTATTGAACGTCCGCCAAAATTGGCTTCTAGCAACACCGGCTGATTACGTCGGTCGATCGCCCAGGAGCAATCGACCTCTGAGGTCGACTGCCCGCTCCTTTTCTAAATTTCGTCTAATTTTCCTCAATTTCTTTAAATTTTCAGCTCTTACATATATATTTATCTAAATTCCAATACATTATATAATGCCAATAACTCATATTTCCTCTTAGTCCAATCATTACACGAATTTAAATACCCCTGACATTACACCCTCTTTCTTTTCCTCCAACTTTAGAATCACCAACTAAAACACAGAACCAAAACTTCTTCAATAGATAAGCATTTCCTTAACATTATCTAACAACACAGAGAGCTTTTCTCACCTAAAGAACTCGAGAGCTTCTTCTCCTTCTTCTTCTTTCTTTTCTCCATTATTTTCTCTCAGCCACTTTCTCTTCTCTCTTTTTTCACCAATCTCAGCTCTCCTTTTCTCTCGAAGCCCTTTGTGTTTCTCTTCTCTTCTCGATCTTTCATCAGAGCACACAAATCTCTCTTCCTTTCTATTTTCTTCTCACAGCTCTCAACTTTTCCATTCCCACAGAGAGCTTCTCCTCCACTTCTCTTTTTCTCTCTTTCTCTCTTCTGATTCTTCTTCTTTCGCTCTCTATCTTTCTCCCTTGCAGAGTATTAAGCTCTCCCTCTCTCTCACTCTCTTTATTTCTCTTCTCCTGCAAGCCTCACCTATCCCCATAAACCTAACACTTCATCTACGTTGTCATGTGTAAAGGAGGACGCATGGAGAAACCCCACAAAACATTGCCACTCGAGATTCACTCCCCAAACCCACAAACTGGGCCGCAGCAGAAAATTGCATTTTCAAAAAATGTGTGGGACTGGTAGAGCATATGCTCGACCGCTCCCACATGAAATTACACTTTTCATCGCCCATATCAAGCACGCTCGACCTGTCCCACGTTGCCTATCTTCTTTGCCAACCTGCGTTTTTGTTTCAATTTTGCTTCTACCTTTTGAAACTACTCGAGCATATTGTGGACCGCTCTGTCGTTGATTTCCACCTAAGTCAATCATATGCTCAGCTTTTCTCACATGTCAACTTTGTAACAACCCGATTTTTCTTAAATTACAAAACATGAAATTTTTAAAACTTTTTCATTTATAAAAACAACAGAAGACTTTTATTTGAAAATGCGATACATAAAATAAAACCATTTAAAGACAATAAATAAAAATCCTTTTCTTTTACAATTAAATACTTTACAAAACCTTTTACAAACCAATTTCCTAGCCACAAGATCCTCGTGTGCAAATCGTTCATCAACTGCTCCTTAACCAGTTTATCATCCTGACATCAAATGTATACCTACATAACAGACTTATCTAATGAACCTAATGCTCAGTAAGTGATATAAAATGAAATATGAGATGCACAAGCCATGCGACTTTTAAAATCCATATGTAGTTTTATGTTTTTTTTTCTTTATCTTTCCGTTTATTGTTTTCTATTTATGTTTTCCTTTACCTTTCCTTTTATTGTTTTTTATTTCCGTGCACATCAACGCACCCTACCCGACAACCCCAGTGTTGCAGCAGTATGGAAGCGCTAACCGTTGGTCGGTCTATCACGACATCAATTGAGGACCCACTATGTGATAAAGGCTCAACATCGATTGAACTGTGATAGGATCCAAGAGTCGCCAAAAGTACGAACTAGAAATTTGTCAAGACAATCGGTAATAATCTGGATACTGAACTTAAAACAGAAATAACTCGTAATCCAACCATGAACTTTAGCTGGATTTTGGTGAGCACCACCTCAACACATTCATGAATATTGTATCAAAATTACAGGTCATTATCCACTCAGAAATGAAAGTTATAGCGGAAACAATATAGCACAGAAATCTGGAATTCTCCTGGACAGATCCGACAACCCAGATTAAAACGACTAGAACTTCTCTTGCATATGGAATATTAACGTCAATTTTGGAGGGCAGCCACTTGACTCAATACTGAATAAATCTCTAGAAGGGCTCAAATTAATATAAACGACGTAAGGGCCTCAAACAAACCCCTCATTCTGGTATTATAAATAACTGTCCAATGAGAAAATAGATTTCCGCAGCAAAAAAGATAATCCAATAAGAAAGCCCTCCAATCAATAAACCACAAACGATCACTTCAGCAAAAGATAGGCAACCAATAACCAGTACATTCCAGTAGCAAAGAACTCAAAAGAACAAGGAAAATCTTCAAGAAAACAGAGCAGTGCCGAGGAGTCCTCGAATCCACCTAAGGAGTTGGGCGACTTGTGGTTGTCCAAATGGACAACACTCTCCACGGGTTGAAGCCAACCTTTATCTTCACACCACAATTCTTAACTCAAATACAAGGGATTGGAAGATACAATATTCCATAGTTGCAAGGCTAAGTGGCTTCGAGAACACCTTGCACGGATGATGGGAGGAATGGCGGTAGGGAGGAGGAGGCCGAGGGTTTGTTCTTCAAGAGAGAACCAAATTCTATTCAATCCAAATCTGAACTTCCATCCAGCCAAAAGAGGTATTAAACCCTAAGGTTTTACAACAAAAACATAAAAGGACAAAAATATCCCTAGGTAGAAAAGACTAAACAAACCCTTAATTAAAACAACAACAATAAAATTCGAGTCTGAGTTTTTCTCTATGAAACAAAGACATTTGACATACGAAATGGAGCCCAAATACAACACTCAGTAGCTCGTTCAAAACCTCTGGATGTTGGCTACAATTGGTATCAAGGATCAAAGTTGAAAAGACGTCATCCCAATTGTCAAAAATTCACTTGAACTGTCGGAGGTCTGAATCTAGGCGGAAAAACAGCTCACAATTATTCCCCAAAGATTGTAAAATCTCCATTAGCCCAAATGCCAACTCCAATGATGTTTATTTGATTCAAAAACCTGCAAAATAAATAAAAAAAGGTTAGAGAATAAAAGTGCCCCTGGCTCGGGCTCAAGTTCCGGAACTTGGGGCATATCATACTCCCGGGGTTGAAAAGGATTTGTCCTCAAATCCAGAGAGTATTTATCATTATCTTCTTTGCATGCCTTCCACCCGGATCAAATGGAAAAGTTGGGACGTTCTCAAATTTGAAGATGTTCAACTTCGACGGTCCATCATACACAGTAAACCCACATTCTTCAATTAGAAAATTCTCGGTTTTATTACTTCCCAGCAAGTCTTCAATTTCCACTCTAACATATACATCTTCAGAGTCCAGTGTAAAATCTAAACATGTGTCGCACTCAGTCTTAAACTGCTCAAAATAGGTAACAAGACAAGAGCTAGTGGTTTGAAGGCAGACTTTAATCTTCAAACCCATAGCTTGGCCACTTGGCCTCATGTTTCCACCAGGGTCAAATAACAGATTTTGCATCACAATAGGCATTCTCCCCACTACAGACTGCTGCTCAGAAGGGACGGAATCATACTACACAAACAAAAGATCATTTGACAAAAATAATTGAAAAATTCCATAAGGCTCAGCCGTGACACCCCAATTGATCTTCCAATAATTCCAATAAATACTCATTGCAATGCAACTCTGAAAAATGTCCCAAACAGAAGCAGTTTCACCATCAATATTCATACTAGTAATCTCAGAGCCATGCTCCCCTTTGGTTAGCAACGAGACGGAGTCACAATTTTTATTAACCAAAATATCCTGAGTAGTCATAGATAAAGCCACGACAAAATAGTAGTCCCAATTTTCAATGGGCCTGCTGCAAGTTTCTAACAAATTGGAGATGCCAGATGTGGAATTACAATGCACTGACACATCTTCATAGGGCAGCAATAAAAATAGTCACCATTAACCCCAACCAGAACATCTAGAAAACTCATCGACATATCCACAACAGAGCAATATTCAGATTCATCCAACACATAAACAGTTCTACCATCAATCCCAGTCAGCATATCCAAATTTCTCAAAACAACAACAAAATAGTGCTCTCATCTGTCTTTAGGCATGCTTAAGATTCTCATCATATTTGAAATGCCAAAAGATGCGAAATAACCAACAGAGTCACCATTAATAATATGTCCAGTCCAACAAAGTAGAAGAAATCCAAAAACAATATTATGCTTAGACAAAATAATTTGGATTAGTAATACCGACTCCACAAAATTTCCATCCCAGTTGTTCAGAACAATTTCAATAACAACAATATTTCTAAACCATCCAATTTTAAAGAACCAAATAATCAAAGTGTTTGGTAAGATGTACCTTGAGCAATTAGTTTTGGGTAATATGTTTGCTTCTCCGCTATCGTAGACTAGCAAATAAAGATTCGAAGGTGGTAATGCACCCAAGCCCCAAACTTTATCCATCTAAATGTAAGCATGGATGGCAAATCTCTTTCCATTTGTGAATAAAAAATTTACTTGGTCTATGCCCGAACATTGACCACAACAAGTCAACTAGCCATGAATTTTCTCTTCTCGATATTCAATGATGAGAGGTCTTTCTATGGTCAAGAAAAAAGATTCATCTTGAATAAGAGCTAACTCCTTAAAATCATTTTCTCCTTCAATAGTGGCTGCAAAGAACTCATCTCCATGCTCCGCTATACAAGTTTCTTCCATTTTACATAATTCACTTCGATTAGGCAAAGTGGAAGGCTTTTTGTCTTCGAAGACTTCCTCTTCCGATAGATCTTCTTTCAAACCTTGAGGTTCTGTTACTAAGAATGGTACAACCTGAGGAATGACAACTTCTTCAATTTGCTCGTCTACCCTTTCGGAAACCTTTACAACCTTAACATGGCTTTCGATTTTCAAAGTAGTAGAACATTTAGATACTTGCTTCATCGCCAAATTCTCTTTCATGCTATCAATTATTTGAATAGCCTTACTACAGATCGCCTTCAGCTCTTGGAGTTCATGTTGTTGACTTTTGGAAAATCTCATTGTGGATGGAGCAAATTTTCTCCTTAAGTATTTCTTCATCAACACCCACGTGTTGATGTCTTCTTTACCGTCTTCATTTCTGTAGATATTTAACTTGTTCCACCATTTCAAAGCTCTTCCCTTGAGTCTCAAAGAAGCTATGTTAACTTTTCCCCGATTTAAAATTTCATGAGTGAAAAAAATTTCTTCCAACCCTTCTTCCCAATCTAAATAGTCTTCGATACATTTTGAACCATTGAATGAAGGAATAGAAGCTAGAAACTCATTTTCTTTCTCGCTACAAGTCACATCATAATTATAGCCTCTCGCCATCAAACTAAGAGTATGAATTCACCAAATCCAAAACAAAAATCGAAAATCACAGAGTTACACTAAGAAGCCACTTAGGCTCTAATACCAAATGATAGGATCTAAGAGTCGCCAAAAGTACGAACTAGAAATCTGTCAAGACAATCTGTAATAATCTGGATACTGAACTTAAAACGGAAATAACTCGTAATCCAACCATGAACTTTAGCTGGATTTTGGTGAGCACCACCTCAACACATTCATGAATATTGTATCAAAATTACAGCTCATTTTCCACTCAGAAACGAAAGTTATAGCAGAAACAATATAGCACAGAAATCTGGAATTCTCCTGGACACATCCGACAACCGAGATTAAAACAACCAAAACTTCTCTTACATACAGAATATTAACGTCAATTTTGGAGGGCAGCTACTTGACTCAATACTGAATAAATCTTCAGAAAGGCTCGAATTAATATAAATGACACAAGGGCCTTAAACAGACCCCTCAATCTGGTATAAATAACTGTCCAATGAGAAAATAGATTTCCGCAGCAAAAAAGATAATCCAATAAGAAAGCCCTCCAATCAATAAACCACAAATGATCACTTCAGCAAAAGATAGGCAACCAATAACCAGTACATTCTAGTAGAAAAGAACTCAAAAGAACAAGGAAAACCTTAAAGAAAATAGAGCAGTGCCGAGGAGTCCACGAATTCACCTAAGGAGTGGGGCAACTTGTGGTTGGCCGAATGGACAACACTCTCCACGGGTTGAAGCTAACTTTTATCTCCACACCACAATCCTTAACTCAAATACAAGGGATTGGAAGAGACAATATTCCGTAGTTGCAAGGCTAAGTGGCTTCGAGAACACCTTGCACGGATGATGGGAGGAATGGCGCTAGGGAGGAGGAGGCCGAGGGTTTGTTCTTCAAGAGAGAACCAAATTCTATTCAATCCAAATCTAAACTTCCATCCAGCCAAAAGGGGTATTAAACCCTAAGGTTTTACAACAAAAACATAAAAGGACAAAAATATCCCTATGTAGCAAATGACTAAACAAACCCTTAATTAAAACAACGACAATAAAATCCGAGTCTGAGTTTTTCTCTCTAAAACAAAGACATTTGACATACAAATGGAGCCCAAATACAATGCTCAATAGCACGTTCGAAACCTCTGGATGTTGCTACATTTGGCATGAAGGACCAAAGTTGAAAAGACATCATCCCAATTGTCCAAAATCCACTTGAACTTTCGGAGGTCAGAATCTAGGCGGAAAAACAGCTCACAATTATTCCCCAAAGATTGTAAAATCTCCATAGCCCAAATGTCAACTCCAATGATGTTTATTTGATTCAAAAACCTGCAAAATAATTAAAAAAGGTTAGCGAATAAAAGAGCCCCTGGCTCGGGCTCAAGTTCCGGAACTTGGGGTGCATCAAACCGCTTGATAGCTACTGTGTACATCAATAGACAGTAACCCCACAACCGGTATAAGGAGCAATGACATAGCTCGAAAGCTCTACTTGTAGTTGTATGCATCAACGAACAACTATCGGCTCCGACTCCAATTGTAGTGCACTAGCAATCATGCGTACCAAGTGCTTACATGGCCTAGCATCATACCATTGCCTCGACCAGCCTCAACATCAATCGAGGACCAACTAACAAGCCCACATCTCATAACATCCTGTTTACTTTTATTCTGTTTATATAGTTACATTCATTTCTTAACTATTTTACTTTCAATGGTAAAATGGATATTTCTATAGCCCAAATGATAGTAGTCTGCTTCTAGTGATCAGCCCTTGAGAACACCGTACACTTAGAATATATGAGCATCCATTAAACCATTTCTAAAACCATGCATGAGAAACCATTTTTGTATCATTTTAAACACCATGATGCATGAATGCTCTTGAATGCATACAATTCTATTTCCTCAAAGAATGATTAGTATCAATCCGATAATCCTCAAAGCATGATCATAGCAATATCCTTACTTAAATCTATTAACACATCATTAAAAAAAAAACTTAATTCTAATAAACACGGATCAAGCAACAATACATCCACAAACAACAGCATAATCGATATCAAATCCTAAAATAATCCAGGCATGAGCCATATCAAATCTATAACATAAAGAACCTCAATCTAATAAACACAGTTAGCATACAACTCTAACTCTTGCAATGTAAGGTTTTCGGCAAAACACAAGAACTATTACTTACCTCGTATCTATAACACGTTCGAGCACTCCGATCTAGCCTTCACAATGCCTTCACAAATCAATAACATTTAACCATCAATAATAACTAATTATGAACCACAACTTTGATACCATTATTTCTCATTCATTTCGTAACAAAATATCATAATCCAAATACAGTAAATTACAGAACAGTTTCCATTTTTTTACAACTTAACAACCAACACTTAAGCATTATTCAAATGACAGAGCACTGACTAAATCTGAAGAATTAATCCAAACAATAGTAAAATACCAATAATCACCTTTTTAACTATTCGGAGGATATTATTGCATGAATAATTCAACAGAGAACTTCATACATTATTCCTCAACCAACACTTCACACTCAACAATAAATTACATATTATTATCCAACTTATCTATCAAACTATAATGACCGTAGCAATAATCACTTAACAGTGGCAAAATACAATTCATAGCAAGCAACTAAAATAATTTCTAAAACCAACAAAACATATACATTACGGCCAAATTTATTAACATCTGTCACATTTTTACCTTCTACCTTTACTCCCATAAAATCCTCAGTAGTAGACAAGGAATTATCTTACCTGAAGGACACCTGAGGGAGAGACCCAAGAGCATATCTCCCTTCCTTTTCCTTCTTCTTTTATCTTAGCCAAAACCCTTCTCTGTAATCTCTAGAAAGCTTCTTCCTCTTTCTCATTTTCTGTTTTTCTCTCGTAGTTCACAAAGAAGATTTCCCTTCTCTTCTTTTCCTTTCCCTGTTTATTTTTTTCTATCTCGCACATTCTCTGTAAATGTAGAAACAAGAGCACTTATCTCCTTCTCACCCTTTCTCTTTCCCTTTTGCCCCTTAGCTCATTCCTCTCTTAGAAGCTCTCTATTAATTTCTCTAGAGAGAAACTCTCACGAACTCTCACTTTGTCTCTCCTTTTCTCTTTCTCTATTTCTATTTCATCATAAGCTTCCCACATACGCCTTACATAATCCCAAAAAGTTCACCTAACCCTTTGTATCTAATGCCATCAATAAAGGGAGAGGAGTATGTGGAGAAATTACAGAAAATAAAATTCTTGAGATTCACATATTCTCAGAATCATTGGGGACCAATCGATCACCTGATTGACTGGTGTAATGTCAGTTTTTCACATTTTGCTTCTGGAATCTTTTCCCCGTGGGACCGTTAATCACTTGTTCAACCGCTCCCATGCAGCTAAGTTTATCGGTCAAGCATATGTTCGACCGCTCTCATGTAAATTTGATTTTCCCCAATTCCAGCTCAACCTCTTCCACATGCAAATAAACTTTTCCATTGTGATCGACCTCTCCCCCTTCAACTTCTTCATATCTAATGGGCCCCAAATCACAAGAAGGCTCAAACAATGTCAATCGCAATATGCTAGAAACCAGTCCGAACAAGGAATTTGAATATGTTAAAACTCGAATTGTATACGGTCTTTTAATCCCAAAATTTAATGACAATCAGCAAACACTCCACAAAATAACTCCTCCAAACTCCACGCTCAAACTCATCGTTTACACGGAGTTATGCATAGAACAACAAGTTGCTCGGCTAATCAGACTAACAATTTAATAGATTGCGGTATTAAACTAGTCATGCACTCTTCCATAAAATGACCCCAAATATTTAGCCGGCAACCAAGTAATCCAAAGAACATTCAAGAACAATCAATTAGAGAGCTTTACACGCCAAATAGCATGGAAATAGGGAAGACTAAAACCAATTACCAACAAGGTCCACAACACCTCAACCAACCAAGATGTGCGACTAGTTTGGACCCTTCGAATAAAGGTCACTCCTTCTTGGCTGTTGCTCAATCTTCTAGCTCTCCATGCCTTGTACACCTCCTTGAGGAAATGATGGGAGAAGTAGCTCAAACCTCCCTCTCCAAGAATGAGCAAGAATTGAGAGATGAAGGGTTTTTGGTGAGGGGTTCCGCGGGTAACAAGAACCGGGCACCGAGGATGGCTTTGGGAGAGAACTCCACACGCGATTTACAATAACAATATTAGGGTTTCAAAATTACATTAGAACTTCATTAGGGAAGGCTAAATACTTCTGTAATGAAAATAAAAAGGAAATTTCTAAAATGCCCTTAAGTTCACAAATTTTGGGCATGAGGCCTGGCTAACACCCTAGCGGAGCACTCCAAACAACACAAGCTCAAAACAACCTAATTATAACCAAAATACAATTCAACCCATAGTAATCAATCCAGCATAGTCTAATTCAACATGTCAAAGTAGAAAATAAACATATCTTCTTCTAATAAGCCTTATTTGTCTCGGGCAAGGAGTATTCATCTAAACCGTGAGAAGTAGATTATAGCTGAGTGAGAACTTCTTGCCTCCAAGAAGAGAACTTCTTGCCTTCTAATAAGCCTTATCATCATGCATTGGCTTATGCTCCAGCTCTTCCAACTTATTCCACCAGCAAAATAGCAACTCATTATATAAGTAATGAGCTTTTTTGCTCGGGTTCGTGTGATAGGACCTTGGGGCACATCAACATCTGCTCTTCTCTCTCCTAAATCGCCACTGCAGTATTTTCTTTCCTACAAATGGACACTGCCATTTTTTGTTAATTCAATCCTTCCTCTTCTTTTCTAATTTAACAATCTTCTAACTATTATTAATCCACCAATTAACCTAACCAATAATCCTAATAAATCTTCAATAATTACCACTAATTACATTAGAATTATTACGTTTACCAAATGTATTTTTTGGATATTATATTCTATAATAAATTCATCCCCAAAATCTCCAAAATTCATAATTATTATTGTACAATGATAACATTATCCTATTAACACCCAATTAAACACTTAATTACCCTTACTTAAATTTATTACTACAAATTGGGTATTACAAACTTTTCCTCCACTAAACTACTAATTTCCTTCAATTATTTTTCTCTTTCACGCCACTGTTCTTCTCTCTCCACCTCCTTTGCATTTTAATTGAATTAATATAATCCTCTTTCATTTCACTTTAAAGCCATATTTATCCATATTTATCCCTATTTATCACATTAGTGTACCATACACTATTTCGAAACAAAACATATGTTTCAAAAACTCTTTACATTATACGTAGAGGGATTTATCTAGGTATTATATTCCATAATAAAATCATCTATAAATCACACAAATTCCTAATTATTGTCATCGTTAATCCCAGCTAAATTATGGGTATTACACGGAACCAAACTGTGGATACAGAGGTCGATTGTGTGATCAATCATGTGGAAAGGCAATCTGTAATTTTGGTGGTCAACCTTTTCTTTAGAAAAATAAGATAACTTTGGACGGTAGCTAAAACAGATCGACCGGTTGGCTTGGGGAAGAATTGATCCTTTACAGTTCTTTTATTCCTCAAATGAACTCCTCCTTGATGAATCAAAATAGAAATTTTCAATAACAAGATAGTGAGTTTCATTGCAATTTTTGAACGAATTCACCAGTTGAAATTGGCTAGAAGATTTGCAAGAAGCTAAGAATCAAGTAATTCTCACAACACTTGATTTTAGTTTTTCAGTCCAAGGATCACCAACAATCCAAGAAAAGAGAGAGAAATTAGCCAAAGCTAAAAGTGATTTTATTTCATCAAAAACTAAAAACTTATAATGAGTTTGATGAGGTATATTTAGCCCATAATTAAAGCAATTCTATTAATAATATGATTGGCTTATAGTTATCCCTAACCAGCCCTTATCTAATAACTTGAATTTAAAACCACCTAGAAAACTTGAAATAACTTGAATTTAAATATTCTAAGAAAACTTTAAAATAACGGGAATGAAAGCTAAGTAGATTTTTAATAAATTTGAATTTCATGAATTCAAGTTTGTGTCCTTTCTTTCTCATTGGTGGATCCCTTATTAATATGCCCATTATGCACATGTGTTGGCATCTCTAGATCCCTTTATTTAGGCATGCCTCCATCTTGAACCAAAGATTGTACGTTAAATTGCATCAGGCTTCTAATTTGGGTGAATGAAATCAGGCCTCTTAATAGAAATGTAGCCCATTGTTCGATAGCCCTTGGGCATAGCTAAAAACGTTCCAATTAAATGATCCAACCCGTTCTGGAAATCTTAAGATGTCAGCTATAATCTTCATGAAAAACACTTTTTGATATAAGATCTTTAAGGTCATCAAAACCATCAAATAGTGCTTGGAGGTCAGATCAATGACTTTGCATTTTGCCATAAATCTTCTAGCTTTGTGTTTGTTCTTCCACCTATTTTTCAGCTTCAAGAACTCCATAAGATATTTGGAACTTAAATAAGTGTATTTCATATTGTGGGGATATTTCCCCCTTTGATTACCTACGAAAGAAACACTTGAACTATTGTTTGAAAATATTCTTGCTCGATAATGATTGAAGGGGATCCATGGCACATCTATAATACCCCGATTTTTGTAAACATAATTAGTTAATAATAATCGAGATTTCTTTGATAAGAAAATTAATTGTGGGTAAAATTGGATTATTCGGTGAAATTTTATTATAAAATATATTATCATGAAAATAAGTTTAGAAAAATAATTGTTGGGAGATAATTAAATCAATTATTGGGTAATCATTTTGGAAGTTGAATTGAAGAATTTTAATTGGACTGGCAATTATCATCAAGTAATATTCAGAGAAAAGAAAATTGAAATTGGGATAAAAAAAGTTAAATGAATAATTTAATTATTTAAAAGGAAGAGAAAAAGGAAGAAAATTAAGTAATTATTTAAAAGATGAAATGAGGAAAATTAATTATGGGATAAAAGGGATCGGTTTGGTTTAAGTGGGGATTAATTATTAAATTAAGTTTTTATTTTAATTTGAAGAAGAAATTAGAGAGGGATTAAATTGAGTTTTATTTTAATTTGAAGAAGGAATTAGAGAAGAGAAGGAAAGGCGATGGTGAGAGCCGAGAGAGAAGAGAGCGATCGGGAAGGGCGGCGGCGTGCGATGGATGACGGCAATGGCTCGTGCTGGTTCAGCTGGCGAACTTCTGGCGCGTGCGGGTTGCAGTTGACGGCATGGGTCGCGAGCGAACAGCAAGCTAGGGCTCGGTGTTCTGCGGCATTTAGAGTTGGAAATCGGAGCTGCGAGTCGGCGGTGGAATTAAGTCAATGCCCTACATTTAGTATTCATCTTCTTGGCTTCCGATTTGGGATGATTTGGCATCGGCAGCGGCATTTTAGAGATGGTAGGGGTGTGATCAGTGAAGGCTGGAGGTAGGGACTTGGCACGTGTCCGGTTCTGTTGGCCACTGTTGAACTGGCTTATTCTTCTCCCGAAACAATAGAGACTTTCCAGCGTGGAGTTTTGTCATTGGACCACCTCCATCAAATTGTGTGATCTTCCTGTCAACTTGGCGTCATTGGTGTTCCTCTTCCTGCTGTCTATAAATCCACGGCTGGAAGCTAGCTGTGAAGTGAGGAAGTGCTGGACAGTGAAGATGCTGGAGCTGGAAACGTGATGGAGTGCAGCAATGAGTGGGAATTCTCTTGAAACATGGAAAACAACGATGTATAGAGAAGCTAAGGTTTCCTTCTCTCTAAAGTTTGGTTATTGGATTCTGTTTTGTAGTTCTGTACATGGGATTGATGGTTCTGTATTGGTATGTTCTCTGTATTGGGTTGTAGTTGACTTCTTCGTTGGTTAAGTCCTGTGAATCTATGATTTGGATTGTTTTAGTGACAGTGAACTTGGAATGGAATAGTATATAGCCTGTTGTTTGGCTGTCAACAATGGGCAATAAGCTACTGTTGAAATTGGTTCAGTTTATGTCTTGTAATTAGTCCGGGATGTTTAGTTGATTTGGTTTTGTTAGTGGTGTTGTAGCTGGACAAATATTTTGTTGAAATAATTAATTGTTTGGGGTCGATGTTCTGAAGATTTTATTGAGTTGTTTTACTTGGATAATGAGCATACAATGATTAGTCCTGGAATGCAATATGTTAATTTGAATGGTTACTCTGTTTTCATGTAAGTAATTGGGAAAATGTTAAGATGAAGGGGGGAGAATTGTGTTAAGTTGGATTTGCATCTGTTGAAGTTATTTGAATGTTAAAAATGGATTTGATTAACCTATTGTTAGGAAGCTAAATTGTGGAATTTAAGTATGTTACTGGAGGACGAGTTATTAATAAGTTATGCATGATTATTGGAATTAATTATGAAACTAAGTTTAGAAGATTTTAGTAAGTAAATTAAATATGAAGGGCATGATTTTGGATAATAAAGTTAAATAAATGTTTTTTGAGTTCAATGGATCTTTCGTTAAAAGATAATAGATTGTATTGTGGAGTAAATTCTCTCCATTATCAAGTAATATTGATGGAATGAGCAACTATTGTTCGCTATCATTATCTCGTTGCACAAGTTAAAATATTGAATTATTATTGCGTGGTTGCTAAGTAACTAAGTTGACTAATGGGAATTATTAAGCATTAAGTTTTATGAAAATTCGGTGATCAATAATTATTAGTTAATTAGTCGATGAAAATAATTGGACGAAAAATGTGAAATGAATTAATGGAATAATGATATAAAAGTGAAGGTTTATAATGAGTAAATATATTAATAAATAAATATTAATTATTTTAAAGGTATTAACGGGAAAAGAATAGAGTGTCAAATGCGCCACGGACTGCAGGTAAGTTGATACTTACTGTGTTTTGGTCTTCGGACCCTACATCGCAAGAATTACGATTGTATGTTGTGTGTTTACTAGATTTAGGTTCTTTTAATGATATGTTTATTAGACATTTATATCATCATATAGGATTATATGTATTCACGAACATATTACATGACATAATTAAATATGTAAATAGGCGTGTGGGGGTTTGGGTGAATTGTGACTTTCCATACGGTAGATTCCTCCCACGTAGGGAGTGGTAAGTTTAGAAGTTATCTACGTGGATAGGGTTCACAATTTCCCCATTCTGAAACCCCCAACGTTTTCAACAAAAGTGAGGATAGCTGCTTTTGGTAACACCATCGATGGATATATCTCCTCGTTGGAGTGACTGGTTAGGCCACATGACTCTATTGAGTATTCCACCTTAACTATGGAAAAAGTGATAGTACTATGTTTGGATAAAGATACCTCTTGTTGATTAAGTGAGATGATAATTAGTACCGAAACTACTTAGATTTTATAAGTTTTGAAAATGGTAACGAGACATGAGGGAACCCACCAAAAGTTTTTAATTGGAGAAAAGAAATAACGGAAAACAACAACTAAATTTAGTAAACAATTTGACGAGATTGCCTTAGTTGAAAATGATTATATGGGAAAATAATTTTAATAGAAAAAATGAACAATTAAGGATTCGAGACTAAGTTAGAATTTAAGGACATACTTGGAAACTAGTAAACAAAGGAATTTCAAGTTGAGGGAATATTCAAAAAGGATGAGGAACATCATTAATTAGTAAAGTATTTTGGATTAATTAAGTACGAAATTAGTAAATGATTGGAACAAAAAAAAAATTCAGACAAGGAAACATTGGATAAAATAAAGACAGGTGTAAGGAAACAATGAGTATATAGTGATGCAACATCAAAAAGGAAATCATTAAGGAGACCAATAATCGATTGACTAGTTTAATGGAACAATGATTTCAACTCTTGTAGAGATTTATTGAAATAATTGGAACATGTTTGCACCTGCTAAGACAAAAGATATAGAGAGGATAGCATGTGCGGTGTTCTTGTTGGTAAAGGATGTGAAGTTTTTGTGAGATTCCATCAAGATAACTAAATATGTGACTACAACGACGTGGATAGAATTCAAAACGATCTTTTATGACAACTACTTAACCCACATGATAAGGACAAATATTGTTGTGTTTGGATGGCCGTGATCGATGTGATGTTTATTTGGATAAAGTTGAATGATGAAAGTAATAAATGATAAGTCATACTTGGAATTGAGTGCAGAGAAGTTGTCTAGGAAGGTGACATGTTAATTCAAAACAATGTTTTAAGGGTAATAAGGATGATCGTTTGGTCAAAGATAGTCCAATTTTGGCTTCAGGAACTGAAGATGTTTGCACTAAATGTGTTCTCTATTATGGAAGATACAAATAAAATGGAGTTGGACGAGTGGGATCGACATTTCAGGTACGAAAGGATGCATTGGATGCCGTCAAGTTGGACATATGATAGGATTTGGTTATGTTGTCAGATAAAAAGGGAGAACAATTTGGATATAGGCTTTTTTGTTACAGTAGATGTATATGACAGTCAAGAGATTTGGTATTATTACGTGATGTTGGATACTGGTTGAAAAGTTATGCTAAATATGAACCTTCAAAAGTTCATACATTTTGGTGAGAAAAGATTCACATTATGATGGCAACTCTTGAACTTAATGGTTATTTGGATTGTTAGATAAGAAAAGTAATTACATTGAGCAAATTTTGAGGACGAAATTTATATAAGGTGGGAGGATTGTAATACCCCGATTTTCGTAAACATAATTAATTAAGGATAGTTGAGATTTATTTGATAAGAAAATTAATTGCGGGTATAATTGGATTATTCGGTGAAATTTTATTATGAAATATATTATCATGAAAATAAGTTTAGAAAAATAATTGTTGGGAGATAATTAAATCAATTATTGGATAATCATTTGGGAAGTCAAATTGAAGAATTTTAATTGGACCGGTAATTATCATCAAGTAATATTAAGATAAAAGAAAATTGAAATTGAGATGAAAATAGTTAAATGAATAATTTAATTATTTAAAAGGAAGAGAAAAAGGAAGTGAAATTGAGGAATTATTTAAAAGATGAAATGCGAAAAATTAATTATGGGATAAAAAAGACCAGTTTGGTATAAGTGGGGATTAATTATCAAATTAAATTTGAAGAAGAAATTAGAGAGCGATTAAATTGAGTTTTATTTTAATTTGAAGAAGGAATTAGAGAAGAGAAGGAGAGGCGACGGTGAGAGCCGAGAGAGAAGGGAGCAATCAGAAAGAGCAACAGTGTGCGATGGACGACGGCGATGGCTCGTTCTAGTTTGGCCGACGAACTTCTGGCGTGTTCGGGTTGCAGCTGACGGCGCGGGTGGCGAACGAATACTGAGCTAGGGCTCGGTGTTTCGCGGCATTCAGAGTTGGAAATCGGAGCTGTGAGTTGCCGGTGGAGGTAAGTCAATGCCCTACATTTGGTATTCATCTTCTTGGCTTCCGATTTGGGATGATTTGGCGTCGGCAGCGGCGTTTTGGGAGACGGCAAGGGTGTGATCAGCGAAGGCTGGAGGTAGGGGCTTGGCACCTGTCTGGTTCTGTTGGCCTCTGTTGAACTGACTTATTCTTCTCTCGAAACAATAGAGACTTTCCAGCGTGGAGTTTTGTCATTGGACCACCTCCTTCGAATTGTGTGATATTCCTGTCAGCTTGGCGTCATTGGTGTTCCTCTTCCTGCTGTCTATAAATCCACGGCAGGAAGCTAGCTATGAAGTGAAGAAGTGCTGGACAGTGAAGACGCTGGAGCTAGAAACGTGATGGAGTGCAGTAGTGAGTGAGAATTCTCTTGAAACATGGAGAATAGCGATGTATAGAGAAGGTAAGGTTTCCTTCTCTCTGAAGTTTGGTTATTGGATTCTGTTTTGTAATTCTGTACGTGGGATTGATGGTTCTGTATTGGTATGTTCTCTGTTTGGGTTGTAGTTGACTTCTTCGCTGGTTAAGTCCTGTGAATCTATAATTTGGATTGTTATTTTCTATCGGTTAGAATAAATTGCTGCTGGTATTAATTGTTTTAGTGATAGTAAACTTGGAATGGAATATTATATACCTTGTTGTTTGGCTGTCAATAATGGGCAATGAGCTACTGTTGACACTGGTTCAGTTTATGTCTTGTAATTAGTCTGGGATGTTTAGTTGATTTTGTTTTGTTAGTGGTGTTGTAGCTGGACAAATATTCTGTTGAAATAATTAATTGTTTAGGGTCGATGTTCTGAAGATTTTATTGAGTTGTTTTACTTGGATAATGAGAATACAGTGATTAGTCCTGGAATGTAATATGTTGATTGGAATGGTTGCTCTCTATTCATGTAAGTAATTGGGAAATGTTAAGATGAAGGGTGGAGAGTTGTGTTGAGTTGGATTTGAATTTGTTGAAGTTATTTGAATGTTAAAAATGGATTTGATTAACCTATTGTTGGGAAGCTAAATTGTGGAATTTAACTATGTTACTGGAGGACGAGTTGTTAATAAGTTATGCATGATTATTGGAATTAATTATGAAACTAAGTTTAGAAGATTTTAGTAATGATTTGAGTAAGTAAACTAAATGTGAAGTGATTTTGGATAATAAAGTTAAATAAATGCTTCTTGAGTTCAATGGATCTTTCATTAAAAGATAATAGATTGTATTGCGGAGTAAATTCTCTCTATTATCAGGTCACATTGATGGAATGAGTAACTATTGTTGGCTATTGTTATCTCCTCGCACATGTTAAAATATTGAATTATTATTGCGTGGTTGCTACGTAACTAAGTTGACTAATGGGAATTATTAAGCGTTAAGACTTATGAAAATTCGGTGATCAATAATTATTAGTTAATTAGTCGATGAAAATAATTGGACAAAAAATGTGAAATGAACTAACAGAATAATGATATAAAAGTTCAGGTTTATAATGGGTAAATATATTAATAAATAAATATTAATTATTTTGAAGGAATTGACGTGAAAAGAATAGAGTGTCAAACGTGCCACAAACTGCAGGTAAGTTGATACTTACTGTGTTTTGGTCTTCCGACCCTACATCGCAAGAATTAGGATTGTATGCTTTGTGTTTACTAGATTTAGGTTCTTTTAATGATATGTTTATTAGACATTTATATCATCATATAGGATTGTATATATTCACGAACATATTGCATGACATAATTAATATATGTAAATAGGCGTGTCGGGATTCGGGTGAATTGTGACTTTCCATACGCTAAATTCCTCCCACGTAGGGAGTGAAGGTTTAGAAGTTAGCTACGTGGATTCTAGGGTTCACAATTACCCCGTTCTAAAACCCCCAATGTCTTCAACAAAATTGAGGATACTTGCTTGTGGTAACACCCCCCGATGAATATATCTCCTCATCGGAGTGACTGGTTAGGCCACATGACTCTAGGGAGTATTCCACCTTAATTTCTAGAAGAGAAACGGTTCTCTTCTATAATGCATTGTATGATCACGCATATCATCTGCATTGTATTTCATTTTATCACTTACTGAGCATTAGGCTCATTAGGTTTACAGTTGATGAAGGATTTGCACTGGTGGATCTTGTGGCTGGCTGGGTTAGAGAGTTTTAAAAAGGAAATTATTTGAACAAGGGTTTATAAATTATTTAATATTCCTTAAAGTTTTGTTTTAATTCCGCTGCATTTCATGAAAGGATTTTATTACTTCTCCTGCAATTTATAAAAAGGTTTTAAGTAAAGAGTTTTAATGATCGGGTTTTATACAGAACGAATACTTTGATGTTTCTATGAAAAGAAAAATTTTAAATTTGACGCGATTTTAAAGTAAATAAAAATCGGGTCGTTACAACATCAGTAGTCGATCAAGTAATTTACTAGGACTCACAGCTTGCGGTTGAGTGTGGGGGTTAGCAGTCGATCATAGATCATCCAGCTCCATTGAATTTCTAAAGATATGCTTTTGAGCATTACTCTGACCGATCATGTGAAAGAAAGTTGATCAACCTGCCCCAAAAGAAAATGTAAATCCCGAGGTGGTGTTTTATGTGATTTCTCTGCATGTCCCCTCCTTACAGATGGCATTACTGATGAAGAGTTAGGTGAGATATTTTGGTGTTATGTGAAGCATATGAGGAAAGCTTCTATGGTGACATAAAGGAGAAAAAAAATGAGAAGGCTTTTTGGAGGAAGTGGGGGAGTAGAGTGCGAGAGAGAAATAGAGAGAAGAAAGGAAGGTCTGTATAAGGGAGAAGTTGTGAGTGACCAGAAAGAAAGTCTTGAAAAGGAGCTTCAAGGAGTTTCTACAAAAGACTAGATTGCAAAAATAGTAAGTAATAGTGCATGTGTTTGGCTAGTGGAGGCCTACATCATAGGATTAGATTGTCTGGGTTGTTGGTAGTTGAAATATGCTCTATTTGGTTGTGGGATTAGATTTTCTTTGTTGTTGCTAGTTGAAGTATGTTCTATTTAGTTGTGGGATTAAATTGTCTCATTTTTTTCTATTTGAAGTATACTCTGCTTAGTTGTAATAACAAGTAGCTGCTTGTGATTTTAGTTCTATTATTATTGTGATGTTCTTTCCTGTTGCTTTTCTAATGGCTCTCTGTTAAATGAACTGCTTGAATGAAGAGCATGAATATGAATTAATAACTAAGTGCTCAGAGGTCTGTAATATATTCTCTAGTTTGTATAGCAATATGTAAGAATATGTTTAGATGAGGGTTCTGTAAAGTAGACATTGTTGTCTTTGGTTTGTTGCTAGTTGAAGTATGCTCTGTTAAAAATAATGCTAGTCCTTGAGATGTACATTCATGTTGCCTTCCCAGTTTTACTGCTTGTGATATTAGTTCTACTGATGTTTATCATTGCCCTCTGTTTAACCATAATAACATTGACTAAATTAGTTTAGTGAAGTGAAGAAAAATAATGTTTAGTAATACTCTTTTAGTTGTGATAATAAGCTTTGTTAGTTAGATCATGAAATATATATGCCCCTATTGTTCATGCTCCATAAATTGAATGAATTGAATGTGTTCCTTTCTTGTTATAGTATTAACATTGTTGAGATTAAAACATTGCTTGAATTGACATGCATCATGGGTAGAAACAATGAGGAACATGGATTGCACGGGAGAGACATGGATTAATGTATGTAAATAGACGTTGGATGTTGGGGAGTTTAGTGATGGAGATGCTTGGGAGAATTACAAGATGATGTATCTCTTCCCACATAGAGATTGAGTGACCTGTTCTGCCATGGCTAGATCCTAAGGATGTATCTATTCTATCTATGGGAAATACCTCCAATGTTTTGAACTATTGGAACTAAAATTAAAGAGCAGAAGGGATAGGTTCTCTTGATGTGACAGGCATGTGCATTGAGTCATTAGTATCATGCATAGGATTGATTTTCAATGGTTTTGTGATTCATTCTTTAATGATTTGTTGATTGTATTGTTTTCTAGCATTATATGAACTTCTATGTGACATTTATTCATATCATGCATCATGTATGGAAGTCATGTTAGGGTTGCATATCATGCATTGCACAGGAAAGACCAGATTAAATAAATGTAAATAGGAATTGGAGGTTGGGGAGTTTAGTGACGGTGATGCTTAGAAGAACAACGAGATGATATATCTCTTCCCACGTAGGGATTGAATGACCTATTCTGCCTAGCCTAGATCTCGAGGATGTATCTATTCTCTTCGTGGGACATATCTCTAATGTCCTATATAATTATCAGACTGTGAGTAAAGAACAAAAATGGTCGATTCTTTTTTGATATATAAGACATGAGCATGCATTATATTCTTACTAAGCATTAGGCTCATTCTCATGATGTAGGTACGCACGCTATTCAGAAAAAAAGCAGTTGGTGAAGGATTTGACGGTGAGATTGAGCTGGCCAAACAAAGCAAAAATGACTGAAACAAAAAGGGTTTTTGCTTTCATGAGCAAAACTGTATAATTTATATAGAAAAGAATTTGTACTATAGTATTATTTTGTTGATTTTTTTGAAAATAAAATGTATTTTAAGAAAAGGAAGGTCTTCCATCGCATTTTTGGATTTTAAAAAAGAAAAAGAAACCAGATCGTTACAGGCAAGGAGAAGAAGTCTGGAAGGGAAGATCCATGAGAGAAAGAGGAGAACTTCTAGAAGAGAGTGAAGCTGTGCAGAGAAAAGAAGAAAGGTAGTCTTCATCATTTCAACTTTCTTCAAGAATATAGGTAAGAAGTGTGTGTGTGTTTTCCTTTCAGGGCTACATCACAAGAGGTAAGTTTGATGCATGTTTGATGCCATTGTTCTAGATAGATTGTGTGTTGTTGATGACTGTTGCTTTGACATTCATGTGTGAAAGATTTTTATGGAAAGGATTATAATTATGTTGTGCAGATGTATTGTTCTTTGTTGTGGTTTGATAGAAGGTACATATTAATATATTGTTCTAGAGTTACTTTTTCGTGTTGTGGAAGTACTAGATAGGTCGCTGTTGAGAGTTGTTGTTGATATATGTTAAGATCTTGAATGTCATACTATGTTGTTGAGGATATACTTTCTAAATTTGTTGATCATGTTAATTAAGAACCCATTGTTGATTGTTTTTTAATGCTTGCTCTAGATAGCTTTCTATTGTTGTTAAGTTGTAGTACATGTTAATGTTTTAGGATAAGTTGTAGTACTAGATAGGTTGCTTGATAAAAGTTGTGTTTTGGAAGTGTTATTTGTTGTTGTTAATATGCTAAATATGTTAATTCTCCATTGGAAGGGTGGTTATGTTAGAGGTTAAGTTCATTATGGTTGCTTGATGTTAAGACTAGATTCATTATGCTAATAAGTAGAAGTGAGGCTCTGTAAACGAAATTTTATGTTGCTGCTGTGCTTGGAAAATAATAATGTGAATTGACCATGGTTTAGTGGTGTTTAGTAAATGTTAGGTTGTGATCATACTATTACTTGGAGATGTAATGTTTCTTTTTTGTTGTTATTGTTGTTAAGGATCTATTACTTTGATATGTTGTTTAATGTTGCTATTAAGAATGTGGTTATAAGAACTTGTTGATATTATGCTTCTTAGTTATGGAGGAGTTTTTCGGATAATGACATGCTAGAAATATATAGAATTGTATGTATCCATACATATTCATGCAGCATTGTTTTCACGAAAGATCATGAAAAGGATTTTTCATGCATACGTTTTATTCCCAAAATATGAAAATGAGGAGGGTTTGAGTTGGGTTAAAGTTCAACGCTCACTCTCATGATGTTAAGAAGAAAGAAAATGGTATAAGTTCATCATGATGGAATAATTTCACCATTATGATATAAGCTCACCATTGCAGTATAAGTTCACCATTTTGGTATAAGTTCACTATCAAAGCATAAGTTCAATGTTAAAGTTTAAGTTCATCGTTGATTGAAGTTCATCACAATATATCCTAAGCTAATAAAAGATCAGAAAAGGAAGTAAAATATTTTATAACACACATATCATGTTCATTATGCATTTCACTTCTTACTAAGCGTTAGGCTTATAGTTTAAGTCTTGTCATACAGGCATGCATGGTATCAAGGATAGAAGTAGTTGATGGAGTATTTGTACGTTGCGGACTTGGTAGCTGGCTAAGCTAAAGGTTTAAAAGGAAAATCTAACAGTTTTGTAAAATGTTTTAAATTTGTAAAATGTTTTTTGCTTTAAGTTATGATATGATTTGAAGTTATAAATAGTTTAACGAAAAGAAATATATTTATGCACTTCCATATTTCAATTATTTTCAAATATAAAGTCTTCCGCTGTGTTTTATAAGAGAAAAAGTCTTTCAAAATTATATGTTTTAAATTGTATGAAAAATAAGATGTTATACGACCGCTATTTCAACTCCCAGTTTATAGCTGATCCCTTGCGATCGATCACCACCTATCTCTCCCAAGACCTGATCAACCACCTCGTCAACATTCTTCACACATCCGATTGTTCATCCTTCTTCAACAATTAATTATTCACAGGTTATATTCTCATTCCCTTCTGCTAGTGTATGATTTGGTATCAGAGCTGAAATGACTCCTATTAATTGTACCTTTTTCCTATCTTCATGATGCCACGAGGAGCTACAAAGGTGATAAAAAAGTTAAGATGAATCAGACCATTGTTCCCAATACCAAGCCATCATCAACGCGCAGAAACAAAGTCAAGTATAGAAGGGCAAATTGATGAGCTTCGAAACATGTTCCAACAATTCATGAGTTCTAAGAATCAACAAAGAGAAAGTCATCGCTCAACAATACCAAAGGAAAGGTTCTCCCATTTGAATAGTGATGAGGATTTCATAAAGAGGAAACCGAGTAAGCGATGTAATACCCTAACTTTTTATCAGAGTTTAAAAAGGATAAATTGAAAAAGGAGTTAGGAGTGTACGAATTAGTCGAATAATTATCGAGGTATTACCGGGGAAGGAATTGTTAGATTATAATTTATGGGAGTTTATTCGATGATAATTATGCCATGTTGCATGAAGGTATGCATTAATTTATGTTTGAAAAGTATAGGGTTAATATTGAAAAATAATCTAAAGTGAAAAATTTTAAGGAAAAGTGTATACAGTGACTTCCGGACAATTGCGGACAACAGCGGACGAAGAAGGTTCACGTCCGCATTGAATCTGTACAACTCTAGGACAATTCCGACGATATGCGGATGAAGCAGACGAAGAGGATTTGCGTCCGCATTGATCTGTACAATTTTGGGACAATTCAAACGGCAACGGATGAATGCGGACGAAGAAGACCATTGTCCGATTTGACTGTGGAAAATTTTTGGACAATTCGGACAACTGCGGACACTATATGTGGACGCTATGTGCGGACGAGATTTCTCGTCCAAAAGACACTTGCAAATGATACGGACAAAGGCATTAGGACGCATTTTCTCATCCCAAATCGAGTTTCGGACGGATGTAGACGATGCTGTGGATGACTTAACTCGTCCGAATTATCGAGAAAATCCGGGAGACCCATTTTATACCTCTTTTCTCTCTTTCGATTGAGTGTTTTCCTTCGAGTTTCTCTCTCCCCTACCTCTCCCGCAGCACGTCTCGTCTCTCTGGAGTTGTGGAAGGCTTTCCACGTGGTTGTCCATCATTGCACCACCTCTCCTTGGTGTGGATGATTATCCTCAACCTTATTGATGGAATTGTGAACCTCTAGCTTATGTGAAGTTAAATTTTGTGAGTTGATTAATACTATCTTTGTTTAGGAAATATTGGAAGATTGAACAATTTTGAAATTTCAGTCTAGACTTCTGCACAACAAGAGGTAAGAATTAGGATGTGTGTTGGCTAGTGGCCGCCCTACATAAGGGTTTGTTTTACTGCTTTGATTTATGTTGGATTGTTACTGCAAATGTTGGATTTCTACCTTGAGTTATTGTTATTGTGATGGTGTGACTGTTAACAAAAATAGAAAGGTTCAGTGCAAGGAATGGTTATAGGGTATAATATCTCTTTTGGAAATTATGTCTGTTTGAAAGGAAAACTACATATCTTGCTGTCGATAGAAAGAATCAATTATTGGCTTGTTCAGTGTAGTTTGTCTGATTGTGTGAACTGTTATTGGAGTTTAGTCCTCATTGGATTTTGCTTAGTTTTGTCAATCATTTATGGAGTGTCGTTCCCTGTGCGAAGATTTGATGTTAACTATGTGTTAATTGGAGTTTTAGCTTGAGTGCAGTTTATAGAGGACGGTTCTGTTTTTGCATTCTTCTGTTGAAACCTATTCTGATATAGTGATCGCCATACTGTTAGGAGTTAATGTTAGTTCCAATTAAACTAACCTATAAAGTGAAAACTAAAGGGTTGGATAATACTCATATATTCAGTATGATCTACTTTATGCATGTGATGTTGTTCAGTTAGCAATTAATTCTTTTAGTCCTATTGCTTCACGAAGGGTTCAGCTTAGTTGTTATATTTGTTTCATAAATATATTCCAATTTCCTCTTTGATGTATGCATAGTTTGCGCATTCTATTTGGCATACATGCATCATTCTAGGAATTATGAAATTGCTCATACCGCATGTCATACCTAATATATGTAAATAGACGTATGGGGGTTCGGGTGATCGGTGACACTTCTATGTGGTAGTATACACCCACATAGGGAGCGGTGAGATGAGAGTTAGCTACGTGGATGCTAGGTTCACCTTTACCCCATTTTGAAACCCCAACGTCTTTAAGAAAGAGTGTGATACTGGCTTGTGGAAGAGCCCTGATGGATATATCTCCTTGTCGGAGTGAAATGGTTCAGCCGCATGACCCTTGGTGTATCTCACTTTTGGCTTTCAGAAGAGATACGGCTCTACTCTGTAATGCATCGTGTGATCATGCATCATATGCATTTGCATTTGAATTCTGATTCTTACTAGGCATTAGGCTCATTGTTTTCCCCATGATGTAGGTATATATGCGAGAACAGATTGTAGTCGTTGATGGAGTACTTGCACGGTGGAAGTTGTGGCTGGTTGGGCTAAAACGTTTAAAAGAGAAATTATTTGAAAAAGGGTTTGTAAAATACTTAATATTCTTTAACGTTTTGTTTTAATTCCGATGCATTTTTTAAAAGGATTTTACTACTTATACTGCAATTTATAAATGGGTTTAAGAAAAGAGTTTTAACGCTCGGGTTTTTATAGAAAAAGAATACTCTGATTTTATAAAAGAAAAAGTTTTAAATTTCACATATGTTTAAGTAAATAAAAACTGGGTCGTTATAGTTGGTATCAGAGCGTCCTGGGTTTTTAAAACCGATTCTGTATACTGCCTGCCAGCACAAGTTTCTACGTGGAAATACTCCATTGACTGTAAGTATTATTATTAGTTCTTTTCCCTACCTAATTACCTAAGTTTTGCGAGTGAGACAATAATCTCGATACTTGAAGAATTATGGAAACGGTAATTGGGATAGTTATAATGGATGTAGCAACTGTGGTTCTTTTGATTGAATAAAATGATAGATGTGATGAGAGATAAACAATATTGAAACTGCTTGGGTTTTGAGTGCAGGAATTAGCTTTGGGGGAGTAAAGAAACAGGGGAGACTCTGCCCAAATTTTTATAAATTGGAAAGTGGACAAGTGGAAAAACAAACTCTGCACGAATTAGGCTAAATAAGCATTTTAACAAGATCGCCTAAGCTACAAGGAGTTAGGTAAGGGTAGACTTATTATGAGAAGGAAGAACATTGAGGGTTAATGGCTAAGTCGAATTAGAGGGATGACAATTAATTAGTCAAGTGTTTATCCACTTAGTCATAATTATTAAGGATTTGTAAAGAGAGTGTTTTGGATCTTTAGCAATGGATCATTGGGTATTTGATAGTGTGATCACTGCCCGTTGGGTTAAGCTGGGAATCTATCTTGAGCTAGGATAAGGAACCATTTTCAGTTGGACCGAGAAATTAATTAAGTATGGCTTCTTGGATAGGTTAGATTTTGTCATTGACTGAAGATTTGAAAATATACTCTGTTTGTATAACTGACTAGATTAAAAATTGAGAATGAATTTCGAGATAATTATGACACTCACTGTCTGACGTTTGGATTGTAGTTTAAGGAATAATAACTTAGTAATTGGTTAAGTTAGAAGAAATTTAAAATAGGTAATAGGGTCTATGTTGGATTTGGTTTAAGTCCTCTATCTCGGGTGAGACCTAGTCTGGACAATCAAAGATGTGACTACAATGATGAAGATGGAGTTTGAGAAAAGTTCTCGCATAATATGGACATGTAAAGTAAGAAAATTTACTCAACTTCGGCTGTAGGGAAATTGTTATGGTGTACTAAGGTTAATTAAAGTGTTGCCATGGCTTACCGCAGGCCGTGTGAGCGGCAATAAACATGAGCTACACTAGTTTGTATAAGGAGGCAAGGATGTATAGGGGTGTAAGATGTGGAGGAAAGTTGTGACTTAGAAAATGGTTGGAAAGTCATTATGTGTAATGAGGCAATTATTTTCTCTAAGTTGGATTTCAAGCTACTTCTCGTAAATTGATAAATTTTGGATACAGGAACAGACGCGGAAACAGAGATGGATACGGTCAAAAAGGAATCAAGTGATGAAATGACTAGAGTGTGTAGGAATGTCACCTTCAATGTAATGGTAGAATAATCAAGGAAATCAATTTGAAAGATGTCATGCCGAATCGAAGTGACATTTTAAGTGAAATGAAGTGGTCATTTTGTCAACAATTGTCATGTGGTGACTTATGGAACAAGAGATGGTTGTCTCAAGGGTGTATTTTATTGGAAATGATACGAATGAAGGTGGTGTAATACCCGTGTTCCTCCATTTTCCTCGTTATTGTAAATTGGATCCATTTTTGGTCATCAATGACATTTTTGGAGTTGGTTATGTTTAATTTAAGTGTTGGAATAAGTGGTTATAAATTAGAGTAAGTGTGGAAGTAGTTTGTTAGGTTTTTATTGTGATTTCTCGGGTTGGGGATGCAGAGGACGCAGTTCTGCGTCCTCACTTGCCTCTTTTGCGGACGCTGCGGACGAAAGTTTTAGCGTCCGGTTCGCCTCTGGACTATCCTGCTTGATGCGGACGGTTCAAGCGGACGATGCGGACGCCATCTTTAGCGTCCGATTTGCCTCTGTTTTGCCTTATGCGGACGCTGAGTGAGGACGATGATTGGCGTCCGCAAGATCGCAGAATCGCGGGATTGAGTGGGTCAACCACTCCATCTCCATGCCATCCCTTATGCATTGACCCTCAATCGTCCCCCTAAGATGGACTCGACCTTAGGCACCTAAATTAAGGGTTTTAATTGCCTAGGGAGGGTTAGGGTATGGGGAAGGGGATGGGTTGATGACTTTTACCCCATTTATTTGAGTAAAATATGCAATTAATGGCACCTTGCAATAAAAGCCCTCCTCCCACGAAAATTGGAGTTCATTTTGGATAAAAAACCTGCTGGAGAGTGTGTGGTGGTGAAGTGTGCTTTGGTAGAGGAGAAAGTGTGAGGAAAAAGCTTGGAGTCAAGGTTTTTGCACAAGAATTGTAAAGGATTTCTACACCTCCGAGTTTCCACAAGAAAACCAAGGTAAGGAATAGGTCTTGGCATTCCAAATGCCCTACACCACAAGTAATGGCCTCTTGTTTAGGTCCAAAAGTAGGAATATATGTTGGTTGTTTAGGTTTCCTTCATTTTGTTGCATAAATGCTAGTTTCCACTTTGTCAATGCTAAAGTTCAAGTCAAATGCATGTCTTTGGATTATTGAATTAGCATAGCATGAAATCTTGGATTGATTAGCATCCTATTGTGCTCGTTTTATGCATGCAACTCCGTTCGGAGTTTGGGACTGGTTAGGATTAGAAAGGCACCTAAATTGCCTAAGATTTTCCATGCTTTTAAGTTTGGTTAATTGAAAATGTAGGATGCACGTATGCTAGATTTAATCGAGTAATCCCGTTTATATATTTCATGCTAGGTTTGAGTTCCTTGTTTCATAATGCCTATTAATTATGTTTTCATTGAATTGCCCTATAAATGTGAATTGTTAGAGTTTAAGGATGAAGTTCATGGTCTTAGCAACCTTAGGAAATACCACCACTTGGGAGGTATTCATGATGTGAGCGAAATGAATTAATAAAGTATGTAAAAGGGAGATAGAGACCGGGTTAATGGGTCGGAATTTAATCGGTGGACAAAATGAAAGATGTTCCCGCCCATGGGATTTATGTGAAACGAAACGAAACGAAACGAAACAAAACGAAACGAAACAAAATGAATGATGGTCCACTCTAGGGTATTGGATTCCGAAACTCACCCCCATTGCCCGCTAGGGTTCCCTAATCTCCCCACTCGATCCTTTTCGAGTAAAAGATGACGATAAGTAAAGACGGTTGGTTGAAACCCTTCCGATTGCATATGAGTGAGAGGCATTTGATGTGTTATTGTATTGTTTGTTTTCATTCCTTACTAAGCCTGTTTTTGGGCTTACAGTGTCTACTTGTGGTGTAGGTAACTATGAGTCAATCTATCCAGAGGTTGACGAAGGGGAGTTTCCCGTGGAGGAGGCGAGTTATCCGGCGAGGTAGACTTGTGGTTGTGGCCCTCCTAAGTAAAAATGGTTGTTTTAATTAAGTCCATTTGAGGTCAAATGTTTTGATTTAGTTGTCCTATTTTGGCTTGTACAACCTAATGTTTAAATTCCGCTTAAGAACTTTGATTTGGTTTTATGAATGAATGCTCTAGTTTTAAAAAGGAAAATTTTATTTCCGCTATGTTTTTATTTATGAAAAAGGGGTTTTTAAAGACGGGTCGTTACAGGTGGAATCTTGAGAGTAAGGACGAGATTTTGGAGGATTAGGATCTTCAAAATGCAATAAAGTTGTTCACGTTACAGTGTTTTGACATAATTATTTGATGAAAAGAAATAAATTTGGACGAATGCTTTTCTTTTAAGACAAATGAGGTTGTCTATCCGATAATTTAGATGTGAAATAGGACTTTTTGCTAAGTTCTTGTGCTCTATGGAAGTAAAAAGATGTAATTTTTTGGACGTTTCGTGTCACAATAGTATATGAGAAGTTACGTTGAGTTGTAGATCGAAGGAATAATTATACTGAGCAAATTTCGAGGACGAAATTTATATAAGGAGGGAGGAATGTAATACCATGACTTTTTATCGGAGTTTAAAAAGGATAAATTGAAAATGGTGTTGAGAGTGTACGAATTAGTCAAATAATTACTGGGGTATTACCGGGGAAGGAATTGTTAGATTATAATTTATGGGAGTTTATTGGATGATAATTATGTCATGTTGCGTGAAGGTACACATTAGTTTATGTTTATAAAGTATATGGTTAAAATATTGAAAAATTATCTAAAGTGAGAAATTTTAAGGAAAAGTGTATACAGTGACTTCTCGACGATTGCGGACGACAGCGGACGAAGAAGTTTCACGTCCGCATTAAATTTGTACAACTCTGGGACAATTCAGACGACTTGCGAACGAAGCGGACGAAGAGGATTCACGTCCGCATTGAATCTGTAAAATTCTGGGACAATCGGACGGTAGCGGACAAACGCGAACGAATAAGACCATCGTCCGATTTGACTCTGGACAATTTTTGGACAATTCAGACGACTACAGACGCTATGTACGGACGAGATTTCTCGTCCGAAAGACACCTGCGGACGGTAAGGACAAAGGCATTGGGACGCATTTTCTCGTCCCAAATCGGTTTCGGACGGATGCGAAGGATGCTGTAGACGACTTAACTCGTTTGAATTATCGGGAAAATCTGAGAGACCAATTTTATTCCTCTTCTCTCTCTTTTGATTTCGTGTTTTCCTTCGAGTTTCTCTCTCCCCTGCCTCTCCTGCAGCACATCTCATCTCTCTGGAGTTATGGAAGGCTTTCCACATGGTTGTCCATCATTGGACCACCTCTCCTTGGTGTGGGTGATTGTCCTCAGCCTTATCCCTGCACTCTTCCTTCCTCTGCTTATATGATGTTGACGTGGGCTGTAACTTGAATGACTCTGTTGCTAGCAAGGTAAGTCCTCTGTATTCTTCACTTAGCAACCGTGAAGTGATGAGTGTCACATAATTGTGAATGTGAAGTATTTGGTGAGTTCAGTGAGGTGTATTACATTGAAGAATCTGCTGTGAGGATTGTGTTTCCCGTGAGGTTGGTAAAGGTTAGCATTTGAGTTGATTTTGGAATTTTATTGATGGAATTGTGAACCTCTAGCTTGTGTCAAGTTAAATTCTGAAAGTTGATTAATACTATCTTTGTTTAGGAAATATTGGAAGATTGAACAATTTGGAAATTTCAGTTTAGACTTCTGTACAACAAGAGGTAAGAATTGGGATGTGTGTTGGTCAGTGGTGGCCCTACATCACGGGTTTGTTTTACTGCTTTGATTTATGTTAGAATGTTATTACAAATGTTGGATTTCTACCTTGAGTTATTGTTATTGTGATGGTGTGACTGTTAACAGAAATAGAGAGGTTCAGTGCAAGGAATGGTTATAGAGTATATAATATCTCTATTGGAAATTATGTCTGTTTGAAAGGAATATTGCATATCTTGCTGTCGATAGAAAGAATCAATTATTGGCTTGTTCAGTATAGTTTGTCTGATTGTGTGAACTGTTATTGGAGTTTAGTCCTCATTGGATTTTGCTTAGTTTTGTCAATCACTAAAGAAGTGTAGTTCCATGTGCTAAGATTTGATGTTAACTGTGTGTTAATTGGAGTTTTAGCTTGAGTGTTGTTCATAGAGGACGGTTCTGTTTTTGCATTCTTCTGTTGAAACCTGTTTTGATATAGTGATCGCCATACTATTGGGAGTTAATGTTAGTTCCAATTAAACTAACCTATAAAGTGAAAACTAAGGGGTTGGATAATACTTATATATTTAGTATGCTCTGCTCTATGCATGTGATGTTGTCCAGGTTAGCAATTAATTCTTTTAGTCCTATTGCTTCACAAAGGATTCAACTTAGTTGTTATATTTGTTTCATATAATATATTGTGATTTCCTCTTTGATGTATGTATAGTCTGCGCACTCTATTTGGCATATATACATCATTCTAGGAATTATGAAATTGCTCATACTGCATGTCATATCTAATATATGTAAATAGACGTGTGGTGCTTCGGGTGATCGGTGACACTTCCATGCAGTAGTATACTCCCACATAGGGAGAGGTGAGATGAGAGTTAGCTACGTGGATGCTGGGTTAACCTTTACCCCGTTATGAAACCCCCAACGTCTTTAAGAAAGAGTGTGATACTGCAATTTATAAAAGGGTTTAAGAAAAGAGTTTTAACGCTCGGGTTTTTATAGATAAAGAATAGTCTGATTTTATAACATAAAAAATTTTAAATTTCACGTATTTTTAAGTAAATAAAAATCGGGTTGTTACAAGGGGACTTACCCAATCATAGAAGGAAACCAACACAAAGAGATGACTCAAATTTTATCAAGGTATCCATCTCGCCATTCAATGGTTCTAGCAATGGTCATGATTATATTTACTGAATGGAAAAGGTTGAAAGAATATTTGAATGTTACAACTTCTGGAAAGAAAGAAGATTCAACTAGCAACACTAGAGTTCACAAGTTATGCTAGTACGTGGTCGAACAACGTTCAATCAAAGAGAAGACATGGGAAGAAGACATCCGAACTTGGAAGCTATGAGTAAGAGGTTTGTTCCAAGTCATTACAAGCAAGAGCTCTATTATCAATTGCAAGGCCTCAAGCAAGGGTCTTCCTCAATAGAAGAGTATGTGGCAAAATTTGAAACCTTAAAGATAAGGTATGATTTGCAAGAGCTGGAAGACCAAACTATTGTAAGATTCATCCAAGGACTTCACTATGATATTGGGAATATTGTTGAGCTTCAACCCGACAACACCTTGAAGGATGGTATCAAGTTGGCTCTAAAAGTAAATAAACTCAAGGAGAGAAAGGAAAAGGAGAGGGTTAGTCGATTCCTTAAAAGAAACACAAGTTTCTCTAAACCACCACTTAAACTTGAAGATAAAGCAATGAACATGAGAGGTTCAACCAATAAGCCAAGTGACGACAAGAACCTACCTATGGAAGCACCCAAGCCAAAGACAAGGGAAATTAAATGTCTTGGAGCCAGACACGATGCCTACAAAAAGCCCAAATAAGAAAGTGCTAGTATTAAGAGAAGGTACTAATGAGACTGATAGTGAAGATGAAAGTGAAGAACAAGAAACACATGAGGAGGAAAAGAGTCTCCTCTCCTTATGGTTATTCGAATAACTCTCACTACCAAGGCAAGTATCGATGATTATCAAAGAGAAAACATCTTACATAGCCATTGCAAAGTCATAGATAAAGTTTGCTCCTTAATTATTGATGGAGGGAGTTGTGCTAATGTGGTTTTTACGGATCTAGAGTACTTTGGGAATGGAAACAACCTTGCATCGGACTCCTAACAAGCTAAGTTTGTTAAACGACTTAGAAGACATCAAGGTAAGTAAACGAGCTACAATTGAGTTCTCCATTGGAAGTTTCTTGGATAAAGCACTATGTGATGTGGTTCCAATGAGTGCTAGCCATCAACTTTTAAGGGAGGCCATGGCAATACGATAGAAAGACTACACATGATGGTTCCACCAATTGTTATACATTCAAGATCAATGGAAGGATGATCAATCAAGCTCATCTCTTACTGAAGCAAATGACGCGCCTCAAGGGCCTATCACCTGAGCTTGAGGCAAACGGCTCATCAATTTTCTAGCTAATTGTTATTTTGCTAGTGGAGTGTCCTTAGATGGCTTTGAAGAGGAGCCAAACTATAATGTTAAGGAGGCACCAAAACATGTGATCACTTGGCCCCATGAAGAGAACCCTCTGTTGGAGCTAAATACCCAAGTGATCCCGAATAACAAACTTGCCCAGGCTATTGAGGTGCCCTAGAGTTAAAACATGTTCTATTGATATGATGACATGATTATTATGTGAATTTTTTGATAAACTACTCAAACTTTGGTTTATTTTAATTAGATTTAGGTTTGATATTATGCTAGTGTTCTGTGGTCTTGGCTAGCTTGTTAGCTGAGACATCATGCCCAATTTTGTGTTAAAAGGGATTTTATGTATTTTTCATTAGGGCACCATTAGGAGGGGTACTTAATCCCTCCTTATTGTTTTCTTAAGCTAATTTTGAAGAATCAGGAGCTGCTGTTGCACCCTGTTTCAGAGCCCTCTCCCAAACGCAAAACGGGATTCTCACCAAGGCTCAAATTGATGGCTTGTCATCCAAAACTACCTTCCTCACGTTCTTTCATTCTTAGAGGTTGGA
This sequence comes from Begonia loranthoides, assembly GCA_022433065.1. Lineage (NCBI taxonomy): Eukaryota > Viridiplantae > Streptophyta > Magnoliopsida > Cucurbitales > Begoniaceae > Begonia > Begonia loranthoides. Next base: position 19,027,092 of record CM039472.1, read on the forward strand.
TTTTTATACTGAGTTTCTTCCAACATCTGTGTCGAGTTGCTCATTGAGAGAGAAGCACCAGAAGAGTGAAGGAAAGCGTGTTGGAGAGGCTTTGTAAATAAAGTCCATTGAAGTCGCGGTTCTCAACTGTAGGGAATCTACGGACCAGCTTGTAAGTCCGTGTTTCTCTATCTTGTGTTACTTGGAATTTAGTCTTGTAATTTTGAGGGTGTGACCCCCTCTGGATTTTGATTAATTTGATATATTTTTGGCAAAGTTTGAATATCAGCTCATGATTTTTTTCATTGTTTTTTGGAGGTCACTTAAACTATTTTTATGGAGACTATTTCAGGAAAGAATATAGTTTCATGTATAAGTTCTGTTCCATTGCATTTTTTATTGTGAATTTTGGCCTGGATCTATTTTTTTGGAATGTCTTGAAGTCTAGTAAATTTGAACGTCATTGACTGCCTGCACTAGAAGTTCCATCAGTTTTGAATTCGAGGGTTTTGTTTTGATGATAGCTGATTGAACACCAAGTATAGATTTGTCTCCTTGCACTTTTAGGTGCATCAACAAATAGCCAAAGATTTTGAAGCACTAAAAAAAGGAAGATTGAGGTGTACTTTATTCATATCAAAGAAAGAGTTACGAAAAGTGTTGAAGAGAAAAGACTTGTTGATATTAATGATGTTCCACAACAAACTTGTAGAGATAGGAGAGATACCTGAATCGGTTCTAACTCTTTTAGGAGAGTACCAAGATGTATTTCCCAAAGATCTTCCTCAAGGGCTCCCACCAATTAGAGGAATTGGGCACCAAATTGACTTGGTGTTTGGTGCTAGTCCCAAAAATCGCCCCCTTATATAATAAATCTGTAGTAGGCCAAAGACCTACACAAGGAAGTGACTGAGCTATTGAACAAGGGTTTTATAAGATAATCTCTAAGTCCATGTGTCATGCCAACACTATTAGTACCAAAGAAAGATGTAACGACCTGGTTTTTTATATTCCTTTAAAAATGTGTTAAAATTTGAAACTTTTATAAAACGGCTAAAACCCTCTTTGTTTAAAACACTTTGAAAGAAATATTAGAGTGTGTCTAAACCAGACCAACCTTTCGCAAACAGTGGTATACTATGAAATGTCACAGTTATAAAATCATTTGTAAAACATAGCGGAAGCGTTATAAAAACATTTATTTAAAACATTGGGGAAGCATAAATAATTTATAAAATCTTTTGTTTTTCTCAGCTAACACTAAACAATTAAATATACTTTAATTACAAACCATTCTCTCTTTTACTCACTTAGCTAGACCAACCAAAAGCTCCTTCACGTGCAAATCCTTCATCCCTGCTTTATTATCTGATTATCGTCTTTCGTATTTACTCCTAAGTCTGTGCATTTATTCCACGTACAAGTACCAACACCTACACCACAAGCAAACTGTAAGCCCAAAGACTTAGTAAGGAAAAGAGTTTAATGCAACATGATATGCCTCACTTTTGTCCATTTGGGAATGAGGACAACCAAACCAATCCTTTCATTAAGCCATTCGTGCGTTCATTACTTTACATTTGTTCATTCATTCATTACTCGTACATCGAGCGGAAGATTGGAGGGTTCATAGGGAATGGAATAGTAGATCAGATCAAACCTTTTACTTTCAGCTAAGTCCCCATTCCCAACACGGTACAGGGCTTTGCCCAACTGCAGACTAGACCCGCTACCCATCCGCCCACCAACTCCTTATTTCCTTCATTTTCTTAACATTTTACCTCACTTATCCATGTGTGAGTATCACCCCAAGGTGGCACTCCCTATTGGTTTCTATTAGCTTGATGCATGATCATACATTCTCAACCTAACATGATGTATGATGCATTATAACGTACATTAACAGTAATTGAAATGCGTATTTAAATAAAAGTGACTATAATTGAAATTGCGCACAGAAATGTATAACAGAAATTGAAAGCACACATTAGAGAGCAATTGAATATGGAATTGTAAACAGCGAAGCACATAAGAAAATCAAACAACGAACGAACTCCATAAGAGAATACAGAAATTGAAACAATGAAAACCTGCTTGAATTAAATAGAATGCAATAATAATCGAAAGGGAAATCGAAACATACTATTAACATGTTAATTATCCTAGTTAATTTTCTAGTCATTTTTCATGCTCCATACATTTATTATTCTAGGTGATTATTCTAATTAGTCATCATAGGTAGTTTACATGCTCAAGAAATAATTACATTTATTATTCTAGTTAGGTATTCTAATTGAAGATATTCAGATTAATTAACATGCTTAGGTTTAGGTTGAAAATAACATGCGAAGGACAAGTAATCATAAGCAAGGTTATAAGCAATACCAAGAAGACAATAACAAAGCATTTATTCACTTAGTCAATGAACCCTTAGTTCGTTCACATTTAACTCATTCTTCTTTCATCTTCCTCATTCTTTTCTAATAAGTGAAACATCATTATATAAGTTACAACAAATGAGATTGCAGTAAAAGATAATATGTTGAATATCCAAAAAGGAAGAATTAACATGTTAATTAATTAAACATTCTATGGTTATTACACTAGTTAGTTATACATGCTCAAGTCTCATTAGTTAATTTAGCTAGTTAACATGTTTGAGTTTAGTTAATTGTTCTAATTAATTGACATGCATCAATACATAATCTTATAATTTAAACATACTCAACTAGTCAGTGAACATGCTCAACCAATTAGTTAACATGCTCAAGTAAGGACTTTGATTTTAATTCTAATGGATTATCATGCTCAAATTCTAATTAAGTTAACTACTATTAGTCGATTAACATGCTCAACTTCTAGTTAAGTTAATTACGCTAGTTAATTAGCATGCGTAAGTCTAATTAATTACTTTAGTTAATTACCCTAGTTAATTAACATGCTACCAATTGATTTACACACGCTAATTAAACATGCTAGTTAATTAGTTAAACATGGTAGTCGTTACTTATTAGTCAATTTACATGCTTAAGAAATAACAACACTTACCTAAGCATATTCTAATTAATTATCTCTAATTAGTTAATTAGACAAGTTAGGTAGTTCAGAGAGATAGAAAACTAGTAAAATATATAGGGAGATTTAACTCACAACAACTAAGGAATTAGGAAACAAAATAAAATTAACATAAGTCAGGAAATCGTGTCCCATTCATGCCTATTCTCATCATCATGTACTCCTCTCTTCAGTTCATCAATTTCTACTAAGAAAGTTCACAGTAACGATTTGCAAGAATTTAACTAGAACTATTATCAAAGAAATTCATAACCAAGCAATTACAGTAAAGGAAATCACAGAGTTAACAACATCAAAGGAGAATATCGACAGCAAGGAAAATCAACAAGGAAAATGCAGCAAGTACTCATCCAAGGAAATATCATCTAAAACCAACTAATAGTAAGCATTTCAGAGAACTAACATAACACTCACGCACACCTACTTGTGGTGTAGGGCCTCCACAGGCCAAGACACCCATATTTCCTTACCTAAGTTGAAGAACTAAATCACACAGGGACAGCAGCGCTCCTAGCTCATGGCTCCTCAGCTCACAACACTCCTAGCTCACAACATCACTCCTAGCTCACGGCTCCTAGCTCACGTCCACACTTAGCACACAATAGCTAACTCACAACTCCTCTCATTTAGAATTCTCTCACACACAAGAAATTCACATGCAGGAGCACTCCTCCTAGGAAGAGAAAACTCACCTAGTAGAGGAGACAATGCTGAATAGGAAAGGGAGAGGAAGGCTTATACCTGGAGAGGAGGGGACAAATTGGACGCCTAAGGGGTAGAGAGGAGGTGGCCTGGCCTGGGGGTGGTCGGCACCTATGCTGGAGGGGATTTTCATGTCTGGAGATCGCGGAGTTATGGACTACATGACAAGATTTCATCATTTTAACCCCTAATTTATCGCAGGTCTAGCTATTTCGGAAGAGTGTAGACGCATTAGTCCCATTCACATGAGTAAAATCTCTAAGGCATAAATTGTGCCTTTGGACGAGAAATGACATCCCGACCTATTTCGTACCGTCCGAAGGCGACATTCGGACGCAGATACTAATGGCATCTGCATGCGTTTGAATGTGTCCAGAAATCGGACAGAGTGAAATCCGACGCGAGCCAACCACGTCCGCATTCGTCCGGAACTGTCCAGGAATTGGACAGATTCAAAGCGGATGAAGCCACCCGCGTCCGTACGAGTCCGGACGCATCCGCAACTCCACAACGCAGGTGAAGTCAGGATGTGAAATTGCGTCATGAGTTGTCCCTAGGCTAAGGGTGATGTGCAATGCACTTATGGACGACATGTCTCATCCGCAAGTCATCCGCATGCATTCAGAAGTCGACTTCCATACACATCAGGACGCAAATTATAATCCTTGTGCGTCCCAAGCGTCGGGGATGCCACGCAATGCACTTGCGGATGATATGACTCGTCCGCAGGTGTCCAAAAATGCCCAAAACAACATTCCTCACCTTTTTCCCTACTTAACATTTCTCCCATAACACTTACCGTCATAAAATGACACGTATAAATATGCAACGTAATGTCCTAGATGCCCCATCCTTAATTTACATTGCATATACGGGGAAAACGTTATTGAAAATACCCCGTTGACTTAACGCTCCGACTACGTCCTTGGTAATACCCCGATATAAAATTCACGGTGTTACAAAAGATGGGAGCATAAGAATGTGTGTGGATAGCTGACTATTAATCAAATCACTATCAAGTTTCGATTCACAATCCCTTGACTTGAAGATATGTTGGATAAACTAAGGTGGGCCTCTTTGTTCTCAAAAATTTACTTAAAGAGTTTTTACCATCATATCAGAATGAGAGAAGGAGACGAATGGAAAATGGCCTTCAAGAACAAGTATGGGCTTTATGAATGGATGGTCATGCCTTTTGGAGTATCTAACGCACCAAGCACCTACATACGGATCATGCACCATATGCTCAAAGACTTCCTAGGGAAGTTCGTGGTGGTCTATTTCGATGACATCTTAGTTTATAGTGAGAATCTACCATCACATATTGAGCACCTTAGAAAGCTTTTTGAAGTTCTCCTATCAACCAAATTCTATAGAAACTTGAAGAAATGTTCTTTTTCACAAGAAAGAGTCTATTTCCTTGGCTTTATCATCTCAAAGAATGGAATGGAAGTAGATGACTCAAAGATAAAAGCTATCCAAGAATGGCCTACCCCTACAAGCATTACCGAGGTGAGAAGTTTTCATGGCCTAGCCTCCTTTTATAGAAGGTTTATTCAAGATTTTTGCACCATAGTGGCCAGCATAACGGATTGCATAAAGAAAGGAAATGAGCTTTCATGGAAATCATGCATGTCAAATAAGTTTTGAAGAAATCAAGGAAAGATTATGCCATACCCCAATTCTCTCATTGCCCAATTTTAGTAAAGTGTTCAAAATTGAATATGCATCCAGAGTAGAAATTGGAGCGATACTTATACAAGAAGGCAACCCTATAGCCTACTTTAGTGGGACGTTGAAAGGAGAGACCCTGAACTATTCTACATATGACAAAGAATTCTACTTAATTATTAGGGCAACACTACCTCCTCTCAAAAGAGTTTATTATTCACATGGATCAAGAAGCTCTTAAACACATTTGCAGTCAAGGCAACTTGAATTGAAGACATGCTAAATGGGTTGAGTTTCTGGAAAGATATCCTTACCTCATGAAGTACAAGAAGGGAGATACTAATGTGGTAGCCAATGCTCTATCTCGATGACACTTCACCACTTGCAACCTACAAGACTTATATCTTCCCTCCATTACGACCAAAATGATGAAGTAAAGCTGGAACTTGAAGAAGATTTGAGGTCAAATCCTCAAAACCCCAGAAAGAATGATGGACTACAAGGTCCATTCACAAAGACAAGGGCCCAAGGTCTCACCATCACCTTCACTTCCAACCATTTGGAAGTTGACTCATCAATGGCCCAAATGGAAGAGCTTCCAACCCATGAAGACCAAGGGAGCCCCATGCACTAATTACTATGGAAACGAGCCCAAGAAGACATGCTTGAAGGGTACGGAAGAGCAAAGGGAAATAGAGATATGAAAACCTTCCATAATCGGCCAAAGCAATTGGACAAAGGAAGGCCGATTGATGCATGATTATGGCCACCAACCAAGTGGAAAAACTTGAAGAGAAAGTAGCTGCAAAAAACCACCAAAACGTGGAGCCAAAGCCAGCAAAGAATTATTAAATAAAAACACTAGAAAGTTACTTAAAACACTGTTTAGTAATTGGCCATATTTGAACGAATACCTAGCTTATTTCCTATTATGTTATTTTCTATTCTATGCTTTGTAATTGGCTTTATAAAGCCACCTAGTATGTGTGTTTAAGACAGTGAAGTTTAATTAATAAAAGCTTTTGCTTTCTTCCGAAATTGGAGTGATTCCTTTTTCAACACTTTGGTGAGTTGCATCCAAAGTCGCCTTGTTTGTGTTGCATCACAACATTGGGCTTACTTGGAGTTGAGTAAGTTATCTTATTGAAATCCATAATCTTACTTCTTGAGAGAAGAATGTTGACACACCAAGGGGTGCCATTGACCAACAATGGAGGAAGGGTGGTTAACCGATTTTACTCCAAAAATGTGCACCCGATTTGAATAGTCAATATCTTCCAATCTAGAGATCCAATTGACACCAAATTTGGAGGGGAGGCACAATTAATAGATTAAAATTGATTCTCAAAAAATCATAATTAAAATCATTAAAATGCAGAAGTAATGCTGACAACAATAATTTGCCCGAACAGATACCAATGAAACAGTTTTCAACTCCCAAAATGAATCTTCAATAACTTTCACTCCCTTTATCCAAATCACCTAATAATTGTTGGGGAAGTAAAAATAACAGATTCAAATGCCTCCTCCAAACATCACGGCTAAATTCATCAAAATACTAAAGTTATACTAATAGAAATTCTATGTCCGAAAAGGTGCCAAGGAAAACAATTTTGAACACCAAATTGAAAGATGCACAAAATCTACAATTCGAGTCCAAATATTCCCAAAATTTGTGCACTTTGTTCTTATTTAGTAACCAAAAAAATCCCAAAAATTCTAGTAGTCAAATCACAATACAAAATAATAAAAAAAATTTGAACAACAAGCTAGTCCAAGAATGGATAAACAGCCACTTGACTTCTATGGATTCCTTGTCGAATAAACCACTCCACCTTTTTTTCATGCTGGTCCTCTAAGCTCCAACACTAGATATCACCTTTAGAAGAGATGATGGAGAACTTTGTTAAGAACCTCACTCCAAAGACCAAGCAAAGAAAAGAGTGAGACACTTTTTGGTTCCAATTTTGGGTATGAACCCTAAGAGAGGTAGCCGAGAGCTTGAGAGGGAAACCTCCAAACAAACTATGCACCTGCAATTCAAAATCCAATCTCTCCCTTAGGGCAGCCTTAAGGAAGCTCAAATACTTCCTTAAGAGATGCACTAAAATAAAAATTACAATTATTGCCTTAAGACACAAAAATCCGAGCACAACAAAACACTAAAGTTTTAACATCAATAATTCTAACCAAAATCTATCCAAAAACCAATACTCCAACAAAACAAAGAGTAAATAAACATGTCACAATGTTGGAGCAACAAATTTCAACTTGAATCCACTTTATTCCTCGGACTCCTCAATGTGCTTCTCAGGTTTCCTAGATGGCTGATTGGTGCAAAGATAGTCCAAGTGATGAGATGCTTGGTCCTTGCTCTATCTTCATAGTTTGGATCATCTTCAAGTCCCTCAAAGTGCATCTTGGCTTGTAAAATAAGAAGTAGAAAAGGGGTTATTGATCTCCTTGGCCTGAGCTCTAGGAATCGGGTCTTGTGGTGCATCATACTCTCCGAGTTAATGAAGATTTGACTTCAAATCCAATGTTTCGCCCACTTTTCCTTTTTCTTCTTTAGCATCGTCCTCCTCTCCAAGCCTCATAATAATAACTTGAGCCTTGAGACTCCTCTCAATTATAGTCCCCACCATTCCAAGCATACAAGTCATCCTTTTGTCCATTTAAAAAATGAAACACCTTTTTATACTCTTGTGATCTTCTTCACTCATGTGTTGTCCAAAGAAAAATCCCCACAAAGTTTCACATAACTTCTTTTCTCAAAAATAGCGTGCTAGTTCCCCACCTTGAATTACAATCACCGTGGATTTTAAGAGAACGCACATTGGTACATTGGGATTACCATCTTTCAAAAAAAAATTCTTCCATGGGGTAATACCTGTAATACCCGGACCAATCCTCAATGTATTATGTTTAAAATTTTACTAAATGAGCAAATATTTTTGAAAAGAGGTGTGTACCGTACTCATTAAATTGGGTGGGTTATAATGAATATGTAAATTGGAAAAAACTATCAATGGATGGGAGAAGCTAACGGATACTTAACGGGACCAAAATAAATGAAAAGTGGATGATTGATTTTTTGTAAAAAAAAAAAAAAGGGAGATAGCATGAAAAATGCAACAAATCCTTTGGGCTATTGGCCATCCGCTGGGCTTGGGTTTAATTCCAATGTAAACATAAGCCCAACAAAAACTAAATGGAGAGGCTGGGTATGTTGGATTTTTAGGAGAGAATTTGGGCGAGAACTCCAGGAGCTTTCACTCTCCAGCCCTGCCTCTCCCGACCAGACCTGCCTCTCCCTTCCCTGTCGGCGGTGAGCATCGCACGCGAAACATACCGGTTGGGGTCCCCTCTCTTGGGGAAGAGGATGGTCCCCTCACATGACGTTCACTTCCCTCTTCCTCCTCGTTATAACTAGTTGCATAAGGGACATTTCGTGGGAGGATTTTCATCGGGTGAGTGATGACTTAGCGAGAGAGACGGAGTGCTTCGGGTTGGAGCTCTCCTGGGTGTTGTTGCGTTGGACCAGCTGCTGCGACGGGGCGTTCTACTAGAGGTGAGAATGAGGATGTAGTTGGCCAAGGGAGGCCCTACATCGTGGGTTGAATTTACAATTCCAAATTGTGTTGATTTGTGAGAAGCATTGATTTATGCCCTAATTTACTGCTTCGAATTCTTATCATTGCTAAAGCTGAATGTTGGGAAGGCCGATGGAAAACGGTTGCATATGTTATACAGGGTGTAAGGTCTTTGTGAGTTTTTCTGCTTCTCGGCCTCCAATGCCGAGCACTGTGATTGTTCGTCACTTCTGTTATTTTCGATGACTATTGCTGTTGATTGAGTTTATTTTTCCATTGATTCCTGCTTCATGGACAATACTGAAACTGATTCTAACCCTCGGATGTGTTTCTGCCCTGGAGAGGGTTTTTTTGTTAAGGAAATATGGTTCTGTTATGTTCCTTGGTCTGATACTGCCGAGAGGGAATAATGAGAAAGGGTGTTCTGCTACTTTAGTTCACCCTTCTTTTGGTCTTACCCGATTGTCACTGTAAGAAAACATTGTTCTGTTGGATTTAGGCTCTGTTTTGTGGTTTTACTGCCTCTGAACCCTATTGGATATCTATGCTTGGTAGTGGTGTTTTAGTCCCTATCTTGATCACTTTTGATGAACTTTATTAGAGGGCATGTCCTGTTATTTTGATTCTGTGCTCTACCTCATTTACTACTGATTAAAATGGTTGAGGATGGGAGGGGATACTGTCCTGTTTACCTGAAATTATTCCTTGTCGATTATAGCTATGATAAAAATTGGTTGATAACATGTAATGAGAATCTAACTTCAGATTTGATGACAAGTATTGCCCTGTGAATCCTAAATTACCTTGCCATATGGAATAAGTTGGAGTGTTACTTGCTGTTTTAAAATATGTTGTTGTTATTCCTTCAATCTGTCTCTTGGAAAGGAGTGTTACTTGCTGTTTTGAAATATGTTGTTGTTATTCCTTCAATCTGACTCTTGGGAAAATAGGTCCATGAATAGGAATCAAAGTTAAGTCCTATTGCTGTCCTTGACTTAGTTGTATTGTGGAATAAACATTACTCCATAAATGAATGCCTAGCTAATGTGATAGAACTCGTAAATTGTTTAATTCCATTGAAGTTGTTATAGTGCTCTTTTAAATATCATATTCTCTATGTTGTTTATGGTTGTGCGCTGCCCGCTACTTTGTATACCCATGCATCATACCTAGGACTTATAAACTTGTTGACATGGCATGCATAATAAATGTAATTGGACGTGTGGGGGTTTGGGGGTTACGGCGACAGCCCATCAGTGGGGACACTATATGACGTATCCCCTCATCGGGGTGGCTGTTAACCACGTGGGCTATAGTGTTCGTCCTTTCTCTTGTTCCAGAAATCCCTAATGTCTCAAACAAAAAAGAGTGGTGACCGTCATGGTAGTGAAGCCATATGATGTATCCCCACGGATAGTTATGTGACTATATGATGTATCCATTCTCGCGGGATAACGGAAAAGATAGGTTCCTTTCCGAATTGCATTAGCATAAGGCATGCATATCATGAGCATTGCATTCATTCTTATTCTTGCTGAGCGTTAGGCTCATTGTTTTCCCTGTGATGTAGGTAACGATGATTGTGACGTGCGTGTTAAGGAGAAGACATTCTAGGACGATCCCTTGGGTTATCAACCGAATTGACCTGATGGTGACTACTCACAAAAATAGAACCGGGTGTTTTAATTAATTTGCTTATTTTGAACACGGAATACGACCTCGGACTTTCATTAAAAACCCTAAACTATGTTTTGAAGATTCACTTCCAATTTTTGCTTATTTAATCTCCGATATGATATCGGTTAAATTTAACTATTTCGTTGCATAATTATGAATGAATTAAACAAATATTTTCTTATCACAAATTTTAAAATAAAGAAAAACAGTTTTAAATAAATGGTGCATTATAATACCCATCTTTGAGCTCCTTAGGGTATAAATTGTTCCAATGACCGGAGCTTTTATCATCAACACACGTCCTTTTAATTCAACAAAATCCAAAAATTTTAGCATTCAACTCGACCAAGAGGGAGTACCTTGCTTTAGTGCCCTAGTCAATAATGTCATCTTCTTTTTCTTGTGCTTGATCACATAAGGATGACATTCTAGTAGCTCATTCTCGGACATAAGTAGAGTACGTTTTATCTTGCCTCTCTACTTCTCTTCATAGCCTTTCACAATTTGTTTCAGTTTTAGAGGATCTAGCCTTATAGTTCTTTCACCCATCTTGAACGTGTAATACTTTAAGTGGCTGTCATGGAAAGCTTCACTAACAATTTGCCATGGCCTCCCAAGTAGAAGTTGGCTTGCACACATAGGTGCCACATCACATAGTGCTTCATCAACATAACTTCCAATGGTAAAAGTAATCTGAGCTTGTTTGGAGACTTTAACATCTACTCGGTCACTTAGCCACCCTAGTTTGCAGGAATTAGGATCCACCATTATCGCCAAATAAAAATTTTCAACCAAATCCATTGAAGATATGTTGAAACAAATCCCTCCACCAATGATCATAGGGCCAATTTGATCCTTGTTCAAGCATTGGCTATGACAAATTTGCTTCCTTGAAGATTCTTCTTGGGTTCGTTGAGTTAGAGCTTTTAGAAGTACCATATGTATAGATTCCTCTTTAGCATAAAATACCTCCTTACATTTCTTTTGTTCCTCATTAGTTGCTGCCATTAAACTATCTCCACTCTCTATATTATCATTTTTTAGAATTTCTTCTTGTAGACACTCTTTCTCATCTATTTGGGAACAATCTTCCTCTTGGAATGTTAGAGACTCTAAATCCATTCTAAATAGTGGACCTTCTTGTGGAAAGATAACTTCTTCTTCCTCGTTAGATGTTGCCAAGGAGTCATCTTGGCTTCCTTTATCAACCGAGCATTTTTTTATTATAATGCCCTTTTGGTTTGGACATTTTAAAGCACACCCAAGGGACTTTGAGTAGTGGAGGTCTCAAGCCCTTGGACGAGAGTTGTTAAATTTTTTTCTCATCGGCCTTTTCATCATACCCAAGTAAGAATTTCATCTTCACCATCATGTAGCCTATGAGCTTTCAAATTATTCCACCAAGATTTTGCATAACCCATAAATTCTTAGGAGGCTAATCTAACTTTAGCTTCATCCGAATATTCATAACAATCAAATATTTTCTCCACTTTTTCTAACCAATCCAAAAACTCAATACCATTGTTGGATCCTCTAAATGTAGAAATAAATAATTTCACATGCTTCATATAATGAACAAAATTTTTAGTATACCTCGGGCTATGGCAACTACGGTTATGAAAACTTTCATTGGAAACCTCCTTTTCAACCTCTTCATGGTTTAATCTCTCCCTTCTCTTACCACTATGGCTTCTTGGTCTAGGGGTCTTAGGCCCCCTCACATGCTGCTTTCTAGGTTCATCCAACCTTTGAAGCATATTGGAGCACATGTTATGCAATTCCTCAATTTTGCCATGTATACTAGAAACGACCTCCTCCACGGATGGTTTCTCGGTTGGTTGAATAGATGGTGGAATTGCTTCCCTATTTTTTGCAGCCATGGTTCCACTTTTAGTATTCATTTTTCAACAATAAAGTATACTTACAGAGTGAAAAAAATAGGGCATTTGTGTCGATACCAAATGATGCACCAAGAGATGCAATGGATCAACAATGGAGGAAGGTGTGGTTAACAGTTAATTCCCAAAATGTGCACCCGAATTGAATCCACTGTAACTTCCGTTCCCAATTCCAAATCACACCAAATTCAGAAGGAAGACACAATTAACAGATCAAAAAGACTCTAGAAAAAAACATTACCATACTCATTAAAATACGAAAGTTATGTTGACAATAATAATCTGCTCGAAGAGCTACCAATGAAAACGTTTTTGACAACCAAAATAAATCTTTAATAACAGTCACTCCCGTTATCCAAATGACTTAAAAATTGGAGGGAAAGTTCAAATAACAGTGTGAAAAGGATCTTTAAAAATCATGAGTAAATTTTTTTTAAAAATGGGTGAGTTATGCTAACGGCAAGGTGCTGTCTGAAAGGGTGCCAATGGAGAAAGTTTTAGACAACAAATTGAAAGATGCACAAAATGTACGATTCGAGTCCAAAAATTCCCAAGTAGCCAACAAAATCCAAAAATTCCAACAATCAAATCACAATACAAATAAAGCACAAAATTTGAACCTACAAGCGGGTCTAATCGGCCACTCTTGACTTCTTTAGATTCCTTGTCCAACGAACCACTCGACCTTGTTTTCACGCTGGTCCTCTAAGCTCCCACATTGGATATCACTTGTGGAAGAGTTGATGGAGAACTTAGTTACGAACCTCACTCCAGGTCAAGCAAGGAAAGGAGTGAGGCACTTTTTTGTTCCAAGTTTCAAGTATGAGCCCTAGAAGAGGATGTCGAAAGTTTGAGAGGGAAACTTCCAAACACAATATGTAGCAGCAATTTTCAAATGTCTGATTTCCCCCTTAGGGCACCCTTAAGGAAGCTTAAATACTTTGATAAGAGATGCCCTAAAAAAATTACAATTATAGCCTTAAGACATAAAAGATCCAACATAAGTGCTTGGCTAACACCCTAGCTGAGCACAACAAAACACTAAAGTTTTAACATAAATAATTCTAACCAAAAGCTATCCAAAAACCATTAATCCAACAAAAAAATAGTAAATAAACATGACACAACAATGGAGCAACATATCTTAGGCTTGAATCCACTTTAAGCCTCAGACTCCTCAATGTGCTTCTCGGGTTTTCTAGATGGCCGATTGGTGCAAGGATAGTCCAAGTGATGAGATGCTTGGTCCTTGCTCTATCTTCATGGCTAGGATCATCTTCAAGTCCCTCAAAGTGCATCTTGGCCTATAAAGTAAGAAGTGAAAAAGGGGTTAGTGATCTCCTTGGCTCAAGCTCTAGGAACTAGGTCCTATTGTGCATCAAGTGTGTAAAGAGGTGTCCAACTTTCAAGAGGATTTTCATTGGCAAAGTCATCCATACGGGAGTGCTAGTTATAACAACTTTTTATTTCTGACTAATCAAGTTCTCTCAAGCATATTTCCAAAATTTTGGCGTTCATATCCATTATTCTTTAAGGGTATCTTTCTATATTCATCAAGCAAGCTGCTATCCAAATTTCAAAAGGAAAGCTTCTAAAACAAGGGAGTTATTGTTTCTCAACATTGGACCTTCCATATTGTGTTTTGTGGCCAATTAAGAGAACTCTCCAACTGGTCGATCTCCTTCTTCTCAATTGATCGACCACCCCAGATCTAGACGGTAAACTCTATAATATTTAGCTCATTGTTGATCGACGACTATTTCAACTCCCAGTTTGCGATTGATCACTACCTATCTCTTCCAAGACATGATCGACCGCCTCGCCTACATTCTTCACACATCCGATTGTTCATCCTTCTTCAACAATCAATTATTCACAAGATATATTCTCATTCCCTTCTGCTAGTCCATCAACATCATAAGATAGTAGGATATGTTGTATTGCATTATTGTTTGATATATTGTTTTGGTAAGTTGTTAGCTTGGTGATGATAATGTTGGTTGATTTATTGATTTGATAATGTTATTGGTTGTAATATGAAGAGAGATTGTTGAGCATACGTTTTAAGGTTGAATGAAATGCATACATATCATGCATCATGATTTAGGTACGAAATGAAATTATTTGCATGCATATGCATTAAAATGTAAATGAAATAGATTGAATAAAGTTAAATAGGCGTTGGAGGTTGGGGGGATTAGTAACATGATACACCAGTAGTAAGGGTAAAGAAATAACCTGTAAATATGTATAAAAATATGGAGAACAACCACATGAATATGTGTTGAAGAATTATGAAGTATTGTTGATCAAAGTAATATGTTGAAGAACATACGCGGATGTTAACCTTTGGAAATAAAATGGTGAAGATCGACCAATTCTTCACGGTCGAGCAGAGGGTCAACCTCAGAAAAGACAATGGAAAACTAATGAAGGAATTGGTCGAGCTAGCAGTCGAGGTGATCAACCAGTTCCTTGGTTTCCTTCTTTTGCCGTAAATTCACTTTTGAAAAGTCAAACTTTGGAAGCTTGTAACTTTTTCGTTGTAGAAGCTTTAGAGTTGAAATTTTTACCACGCCTCCTTGAATGAATAAGGAAAGAACTCCTTAAGGAATTTTGGAAAGAACCTTCAAGGATTAGTAAAGATGTAACGTCCCGATTTTTATTTGCTTTAAAATCACGTCAAATTTAAAACTTTTCTCTTTATAAAATTAAAGTAAGACTTTTCTTCATAAAACTCAGTCGTTAGAACTCTTTACTTAGAACATTTATCAATTGCAGAAGAAGTAATAAAATCCATTTTATAAAATGGAGAGGAATTAAAACAAAGTATTAAATAATATTAAATAATCTACAAACCCCCTTTTTACAAATAGTTTCCATTTAACACCTTAGCCCAACCAGCCACAAGATCCACCCGTGCAAATCCTTCATCAACTGTCTTTGACCTGTTCACCTGTTTCTCGTATGTACCTACATCACAAGACCTAACTAATGAGCCTAACGCTCAGTAAGTGATAGGATGAAATACAATGCAGATGATATGCGTTATCATACATGTATTATAGAAGAGAACCGTATCTCTTCTGGAAGTTAAGATGGAATACTCCCGAGGGTCATGTGGCCTAACCAGTCACTCCGACGAGGAGATATATCCATCGGGGGTGTTTCACATGCCGGTATCCTCACTTTTGTTAAAGACGTTGGGAGTTTTAGAACGGGGGAAAGTGTGAACCCTAGATTCCACATAGCTAACTCTCAGCTTACTGCTCCCTACGTGGGAGTATCCTACCGTATGGAATGTCACCGATCACCCGAACCCCCACACGCCTATTTACATATATTAGTTATGTCATGCAATATGTTCGCGAATACATACAACCCTATATGATGATATAAATGCCTAGTAAACATATCATTAAAAGAACCTAATCTAGTAAACAGACAGCATACAATCCTAATTCTTGAGATGTAGGAACTGAAGACCAAAACACAGTAAGTATCAACTTACCTGGCGTCCATAGCACGTTTCTGCATCTTCTTTCTTCTCTATATCTTCAAAGCCATTAAAATCACGTATTATAAATCTTACTCCTACAACTAATTTCCTTAACATTCCTACTATCACAACGGAATCGTAATAACCCATGATAGTGGATCATTCCATCAATGTGACAGGATAATACCTTACAAAACCAAATAGCATTTTATCACAAAACCATATTTCCCATAACAGAGTAGAGAACCATTTAACTACTACCTTAACATGGAATAATAATTTACAATGTCCACTTCATATATCTTAATCATCCATGGTTAAGTTATTGACATTCTAACATTTTTTATGCACAAACTAGTAGCCAACAACAAATGTGCAATCAACTTAACACAATTCCAAGCCTCAATTACCAATTAAAACCAACCAAGCACATTTCCATTGCTCAAACACTAGCCTGCATACAACAACCAATATTTCCAAGTGTTTGCATTTCTCAACCTAAGAGCAAGAATCACAAAGGGCTTAAACTCAACCTAGAAGCATACTAAGCAAGGCTTAAAATGAATAGAACTTTCCTTCATCACATGCTTTAAACATAACTAAACAATAAAGCAGCCAAGTAATTTATTTCTCTTCAATGAAATCTTCACATTTCCTACTATCTACTCATGACAGCAATACCAACAATATCAAGCAGTCCATGATATCCACATTTAACGACAGGAATGTAAAACAGTATACCTATTAGATTTTTGCTTTCACTCTTAGCCAAATTATCATACCAACAAAAGCATTCATCTTAGTTGGCAGAAACCAATTAACAAACTAACTAAACATTCCAGCATAAGAACATTTTTCACCATTACTAACAGCAGAACCGAAGCAAGGAGTGAACTCAACCATCAAATAGCAAATTCATTAGGCAGTAATGAATCCCTCACACACAACAATATGAACTTCTATCACATTCTTTCCTTCTACGGTTGACATAATTAAACCCATAAAATTTGAGAAAGAATTCTTACTACCAGAAGAATTTAAGAGACTCGAGAAGGCAACTCCAGCTATTTCTTCACTGTTTCCACTTTGCCCTTCACTTTTCCATCTCTCAGTCTTCAACACTGCACAGAGCTCTCTCGGTCTTCAACACTGCACACTGCACAGAGCTCGTCCCTGCCATCGACTTATAGACATGAAGAGGAGACCACATCAAGGAGGGTGGTCCAATAGCCAAACTCCACGTTGGAATTGTGTTATCGTCTTGGGAGAAGGTGTTGAAGAAGACCCGCAAGACCAAGACAAGCAATTGACCAGTTTAGAGCGAACTGAAGACCAAGCCCTGGCCGATTCATCCCTGTTATTCCAGCCATCGCGTTCACGAACTCTGATTGCCGAACTACCTAATTCAGACAGTCATGGAGGAGAAATCGAATACAATTGTCGTCTTACCACTGCCAGGAGTTCGCAGCACTGTCGAGAGTTCCATTCCCGAGCCCTAGCCGCGGGAACAAACCGTTCACCGAGGTCGCGACTAGCAAACCACCGCAGAGGAGCACCTGCACACATCGCCGTCCGACGCGCTCTCCTTCGCTGGACCGTCTTTCAAGCTCGAGCTCTCCCTTCGTCGCGTCGCCCTCCCCTAGTCTCGATCTCTCACTCGCTCACATCTGTTCTCCTTTCTCACAAATGGCCAGCAACCATTTAATTCAAATTAAATCGGTTTAGAAGGAACCGGTTTATTTCCCAAATTTCATTAAGTCACTTTTCCCCTTTTTTTTAAATCAATTTCTTTTCATTCAATTAATCCAATTAATCTCTCTTTTCATTTATTAATTTTCCCCTATTAATTATTCCAAATTAATTCATTATTTATTTTCTTCCTTTTTAATTAAAATCAAGTCACCTATTTTTGGACTGAGCCGAACCCAATTAGTTTGTATCTAACAATTACATCTTTGGTAATATCCCGATAATTTATTCGACAAATTCGAATATTCCTAAAT
Organism: Begonia loranthoides; assembly: GCA_022433065.1. Classification (NCBI taxonomy): domain Eukaryota; kingdom Viridiplantae; phylum Streptophyta; class Magnoliopsida; order Cucurbitales; family Begoniaceae; genus Begonia; species Begonia loranthoides. The sequence continues at coordinate 19,045,189 of CM039472.1, forward strand.
TATTTTTCAATTTATCATTTTTAAATTCCGATATAAAAATCGGGATATTACAAAAGATACTTGGAAGAACTCAAGTAGTCAGAAATAGCAAGTAAGGTACTTGCAACTTCAGAATGGATGATTTGTTGATGGAGACGTCTCTTGATTGTTGGACACCATTTCACACAACCTTTCCCCAAGAAGTAGAGCTGTGGATGGCAATAAGAGAACTCACTCAACACCAAGTCAGCCCAATCTTGTAATATTACTCACACAAGGATATTTTTGGATATAACTCACCAAAGTGTTTAAAAAAGGAATCTCTCCAATTTCAAAAATATGCCTAAGCTTTTCTATTATCAAATTCAACTCCCTAAAACAATTACGTAGGGTGCCTTTAAATAGCCAATTACGAACTATAAAATAATAATAAACTAAATAAACAACAATAACCCTAAATTTGCTCATAGTATAAGTTATTTGATTCTCTACTTAATGTAAACTATGTTAATTAACTAAAAAAATATTTAGTTAACTTCTTCCTTTCTTCTTCTCCAAGTCTAGAGGTCTTTTGGTAGCTATTCTTTGTTAATGCTCGGCCACTTGGATGGTTTCCATGTATAGACTTCCTTGGTTTCCAAACTTGGACACTAGGACTTTCCTTAATCTTTGCTCTCTATTCCATGGGCCTTTGACATAGTAAATAAACTCTAAATTTAACGGTCCAACCCATTCTAGAAATCTTAGGAATTCCAATACAATCTTTATGAGGCAATCTTTTTGAAATAATGTTGTTTTGAATGCAAAAATAGTCAAAACTTGTCAGAGATCAGGAAGTGCACTTTTTTGGAAAGTCTTTCAAATATTCAATGTTTGAACTTAAACTTTCACTTGTGCTTAACCTTGAATACCTCCATGACAAATTTAGAAGTTTGATTAATGACGAAATGGACACGTAGTCGATCACAATGGTCATGCTTGAAAGAACTACAAGATAATGAATCTCATCCTCCATCGGGATTGAGCGATGGTTTCGCCCAAGATGGACCATAGGATATATATTTTCTGTAATACCTTGATTTTTGGTAACAAAATTAAGTAAGGATAATAAAGAAATTAATTGAGTGTAATAGAATTATTTCGATGATTATTGAAGATTTATTTGATGGATTTATTATAATTTTTCAAGTGGAAATTTTGGTTAAGGATTAAATTATAATCAGATGACGGATATATCTCCTTTTCTTAGTGACGATTGTAACGACCTGACTTTTTAAAAACCCCTTTTTAAAATGTGTTAAATTTGAAACTTTGAAAATCTTTATGAAATCTCTTCTTTAAAATAATATCAGAGTGCGACACCAAAGCCAGATCGCTACTAACCCTTTCTTTAAACACATTGTGAAAATTTAACTAATAAAATTCTTTATCGCGGAAGCATTATAAAATCTTTTATTTAAAACATAGTGGAAGCGTAATTCAACATATAATTGATAAAAATAATTTTTCTTTAAAAGTGTAGCGGAAGTATAATCACTTCATTTAAAGACAATTAATAAAATGTTATTTATATTTTATACTTGTTTCTCTTTACATTAGTTAGTCTAACCAGCCGCAAGTCTCGTCCATGCAAATCCTTCATCAGCTGCTCCTAATCTGTTCTTCATTTTTCTTACATTGCAATTCGTAAGCTATGAGTCTAATGCTCAGTAAATGATAATACCTATCATATTATATGCTCATGTTGTGCTCTTTTAAAACATTATGCAGTTTCTTTTCTTGTCATTTTCTTATCTTTTTATGTTTTACGTTTTAATCATCGTTTTCATTAGTCTTTTACGTTTATTCATCATTTTCTTCTTTTACATTTTATTCATCATTTTTGTCTTTTACCTTCGATATAGCAGAGATGGCATAATCTGAAAGCCTGCTAATCATTGATCATTATGTTCTGGAATAATCCAAGGACTGTCCCAGCATAATCCAAGGATCTTGCAACAGATATGAGTAGCAATGACATAACCCGAAAGCTTGCTAACGACGATGGCATAATCTGAAAGCTCGCTAGCGGCCATGCCACAAAGGCTTAAACGGCCTTGCGTCATATCATTGCATTTTTCTTTTCTTTATTTTACATATTACTCGTTTATTATCTGTTTCTCTTTTCATGGTAAACTGGATAGTCCTACAACCCAAATGATGGTAGTTCACTTCGGGTGATCAGCCCTCGAGAACACCGTACACTTAGCCTGTGTGAGCATCCCTTAAACCATTCTTTAAAATTGTGCACAAAATCCGTTTTTGTATTCTTTTGAAAATCGTGATGCATGATACTCGTGAATGCATACAAATTCTGACAGTAATATTAAAGCATAAATAAACATTCAAACGTGTGAATCACAGAAATGTACTATAAAAAGTAGACATGCTGTAAAGCAATAAACAACGAAACGTGCGATTAATCACTATAGGCATGTTGTAAAAGTAGTAAACAATGAAACATGAAATTAATAACTATAAACATGCTAGAAAAGCGGAAAGCAACGAAACATGCATCTCCTAATCTTACGATGTAGGGTCCGAAGACCAAGACACATGTATATCCCTTACGTCAACCGCTTAAAGCGCTCACACTTAATTGCTATCTTCTTCTTTTTAGTACCTTCACAATTAGGAACATTCATTCATTAGTAAAATCATTTAATCTACTTATTAAATCTCCAGGAAAATGGATATTTCCAGAAAAGACATTTTTTTCTATTCTAATTCCTCATTACTTACTAAAATCTCCTAAATAGAATCATTTTCTTAATTGCTACTTAGCAAAATGATTAATCCTAATAGTCATATCCGATTATCGTCATACATTCTTCCAATTAATAACTCAAATTTAAACCAAGCATATCACCAAAGCTACTGAAACTAAATATGTTTATATCCAAAATAATGCTTCTACACTTACTAACATCCAACAACAAATTAATGGTTCATTTTTAACATTTTTGATAACTACAATAGAGAACAGTTCCAACTTAACACACTTCTAGTTAACAGATTATTTTATCCAATAAATTCATGCTTCACAAGGCAATAAAGGTATTAGCTAAACAATTATCAACAGGGCATTGACTACTAACCATTAATCACCAAAGATTATCACTACTAACAAAGAATAATTATGCACCATGTTGATCCAAAACATCCGTTTAACAATTCCTTTTTACCTCAAAATCTTTCTCTACCTAATAACTTTTCACAGGTAGAACATAAACATCCAATTAAACTCACGGTCATTAGCTCACACAATCAACATCCAATTTCCAATAGCATAACACTCCCAATAGAGTTAACAATTCAACGTCATTCTCTAATTAATTACTTGCCATAATAGAACATAAAGAGTCCAAATGGACCCACGACCAACCAATAGAGTATTAACCCAACATATCAATATTCACAATTACAGAATTATAGATAATGTTGAACTAAAATCGGCCAACAACACATCCAGACAACACTCAAAAACATAATCCAACCCATCAGGGGATTATCATTTCTTCATTAATTTCTACTAATCAAATTAACATATATCTTGACCAAAAATGTTGACATATCCTCACCAGAAAAGTAGGGCATCCGAGAATAGGAGCTTCACCTTCACAACCAGCACCTCCACTCTAGAGCTCCACACTTTCCTTCTCTCAGCTTTCAGAAGGAAACACACTCGGGTGCCTAACTTCCTTTGTTCTGTCTTCTCTTCTTCTCTCTTCCTCTTTATTTCTAAGTCTCTAGAGGGCATGGCAAGCTGTTCCTCCAGCCATATCCAGGCCCTACCCTATCTCCCTCCATTCCTCTACATGTCCTTGTTGTCGACTCCAGCAGAGCAAGAGCCAGACTGGTTCGGGCCGAACTGTAATCCAAACCCAGCCACTGCCCATCTCGAATCACCACTGCCAATCGTCCCTACCGTCGCCTTGTTTTTCCTGCTAATGTCTGACAAATAGAACACAAAGGGTTCAGGAAAATCGACCAAACATACCTCCAATCATCGCCAGAAAACTCCGCCTACGAGAGCCCTGATTTGCGATCCAAACGGCAACCGCGATGCCATCCAGTCGCTCGCTAGGACGACGCGCAAGCTGCCAAGAACCCCCGCCGAACTCGAGCTCGTCGTTGGCGTTCCTTTTGCCGCTGGTCCCCCGCCTCTAGGATCGCTTCCTCCTTCACCTCTCTCTCTCTCTGTCTTTCATCTCCCTCTCACTTTCTCCTTCGGTTTCGCAAATGGCCGAACGCTAATTCAAAATATCATTTCCCTTTAACTCCCACAACCGGACCGAACCGGTGATAGGAGAACCGGCTCACACCATGAACCTCCCTTCAATTTCATTCCCTTTTTATTTTTATTTTAATTATTTCCAATTTAATATAATCTCTCACTAATTCTTTAATTAATTGTTCTCTTACCTCTTAATCCCAATTAATCCCACTTAATTAATACTAGTTATCATCCAATGAATTCGCATAAGTTAAAATCTTACTAATACATCATTGGTAATACTTCAATAAAAATCACATTAATCCAAATATCCTCAATTTCTTTCGAATTCTTCTTATTAAATTTTTATATAAAAGTCGGGGCATTACAACGGTTAAGCCACATGGACCAGATGATGTATTCTTTCTCTGATAACGTAAAGAAAAAGATAGAAAGTATAGGTTCCTTTCTAGAAATGAAAACAGAAAAATGCATATGGGTTTTAAAAAGAAGCATAACACTACATTGCATATTTATTTTATATCGCTTACTGAGTCTTAGGCTCATAGGTTAAGTCTTGTGATGTAGGTATATGCGAGAACATGTTAGGGAGCAGTTAATTATGGATTTAGAAGGCTAGGGTCTTGGTGGCTGTCTACGCAAAAGTATTTAAAGGAAAAAAGAAACGTAAAAGGTTTTGTAAAGAAATGGTTAAAAGGATAAGTGTAATTGTTTAAGTAAATGTTTTAATTTCTAAAGGATTCTTTATTGTATTCTAAGATGCTTTCTTTTATTTATTTACTCTTGCACTGTGTTTTATAAAAGGTTTTTAGGAAAAGAATTTCATTATCATATTTTAATTATTTTTAAAATAAAAAGTCTTTCGCCGCTATGTTCATAAAAGAAAAGTCACAAAATTTACTCATTTTCAAATGTAAGAAAAATTGGGTTGTTACATTAGTATCAGAACACCTGGGTTTGAAAAAGGATTCTATAGACTGCCAACCAGCATAAGTTTTGACATGGAAATGATTTATTAATTATAAGTGTTTACCATTTTAGAAATTAATTGTGAAATTATTTTATAGAAAATTTCAGTAAGAAATTTATTAGAATAGGAAGATATGTTATTGCCTTAGATTGCAGAATTGGAAACCTATGTGAGGACCTTGTGAATGCTTAAATTTCTAGAAATTGGAGACTTATGAATAAGAGTCTATCATCTCAGTTTGTAATTGTGTTTGGATGTGAACAAATGTGTTAATTTAAATTAAGTTGAATGATTTATGTGATAAAAGATAGATACTACTGGAACAGTTTGGGTTTTAAGTGCAGGATGTATGAACATAAGCTTTGAGGGAGTAAAGAAACAAGGAAAACTCTGCCCAAATTTTTTATAACTTGGAAAAAAAAAGGAAATGGTTAAAAGCAATTCTGGTATGAACTAAATCAAGTAGACCATGAGGCAAGGTTGCCTAAGTTGTAAGAAGTTAGGTTGAGGATAGAATTAACGTGGAAAGGAAGATAATTTGAGAAATATGAACTAAGTTGAATTTTGAAATCATATTACCAAGTGTTGCCCCACTTTGTCTGACAAGAAGAAAGGAGAATTGGAAAAGATCGCTCCTTCTACCGCAAAAGATGAAGAGACTAGTTAACTTAAACATGATTAAGCATTTTCTATTTTTAGATGATGGAAATGTATAACTAGGTTTTGTGTTACGAGATGGTAGACTTAAGGGTATCTTTTGGGTGCGTAAATGAAGTTATGAAAAAGGGAGTGGTTTAAAGAGTTTTCCTTAGCAATTATACTTAAGGAGTAATTATGATTAGATGAGGAAAGAAATTTTGGTTGTGGGTTATTCAAAAATGTATGAGTGAAAAAAAGACAAGTGTATGAAGAAACTTTGGATGAGTATTTGATCAACCGATAAAGGAGACCATCAATCAGTTGACCAGTTTAGTGGAATGACAATTTCAACACTTGGTATCGAGTGTGGGAACGCAAGAGTGGAAGAGCAGTTGGACGCAAGTTAGGAGAATTTTAAGCATTTGTGGCCACCTAAGTTTGATGTCCAGCCAATTGACAGGTTCCAAGAAACACTTAGAAGCCTTTGTGAAATCTATCCCGAGAAATAACAATACTCGACCCAGCAGCAATAATTTGAATAAAACTCCAAATCTGTATATGAGCTAAAGCTGGATTTTGGAGGACATAAACTCAATATAGTCAAGAAGATTGTATCAAAAATCCAGCTAAAAAAACGTTCTAGAATAGGAGATCTATCAATTTCAATAACCACTTGAAAACTGTTTCCAGCAGAGCAGATTTAACAGTGTAGATCAAAAATGCAATAACTTGAGCTACGAATACCGAATGACATCCAAATTTGGAGGTTAACTTCCTGACTTAACCCTGAACAAATCACTAGAAGACCTCAAATAGAGACGATCGTCATAAAAGCCCCAAACAGATGCTTCAATCAGCCATAATAACATTCAATAAAAATCACAGATTCAGCAGCTCAATATCAATCCGAAAAATATTACCTTTCATTCAATACTTCCCAAAAGAGCTTATTCATCTATTAACATATATCAAATCTCCATAACATAAACTAAGCAACCAGCAAGAAAAGACCTTAAGAGTATCACGAAAACAAGAAGGAAATCAATGGAGTCCGCGGACCTCCTAAGTGAGAGGGGCGATTCTAGGGTTGGCCGAAACCAACACTCTCCAAGGTTGGAAAGTTCTCTTGCCTCCACACCACAATCCTACCTTAAAGATGAAGATTGGAAGAGAAAATATCCCAATGATGCAAGGTTAAGAAGCTTCAAGAGGAGCCTTGCTTGGGGGTGGAAGGAATCGGCGCAAAGGGAGGGGGGTGGCCGCGGCAAGGGTGTCTTTAAACACAACCAAATTCTTCAATTCAAAATTGCCCTCCATTCTCACAAAGGAGGGACTTTAACCTAAGGTTTACAATGTAGGTTGAAAGACTAAAATGTCCCTAATGACAAAAATTCGGCATGAGGGTGTGGTTTTCATGCAAACCGCACACCTCTCCAAAATCTCACAACCAAACAAAATAAAACAAACCAAATAAAATTGTTGTTCATAAAAGCAATTCTACTAAATCAAAATAAGATCTTAAATATTAATTTAAGTCTTCACAACACTGCCTTGCAAGGAAATGTGGACTTTAGCTTAGGTTGGAAGAACACTGTCCAAAGTGATCAAATGAAACGGAACTTCTTTATCGTCTTATGAAACCTCCTTCAAAGAATCCCACATCTTGGTAGTTCCTGCAAAATAGAAGCTAGTTAGGAAAGCAATAAGTTTCTTGGCCCGACTCCGAGTGATAGGGCCTTGGAGCACATCACCAGTGCCAAAGAGTGGATCAGAATAATGGAGGACATGTTTGCATATGCTAAGATAAGAGAGGAGGAAAGGGTAGCATGTGCTATGGATGCAAGATTTTGATGGGACTCAATCAAGATAACCAAGGATGTGACTGCGATGACGTAGGATGTGACTGTGATGACATGGATAGAATTCATGGGAAACTTTTATGACAAGCATTACGATAAGGACAAATAAGTTGATGGAATTTACTCAGCTTCGACAGAAGGGAACGGTTACAGCGTATGTGCACAAGTTTAAAGCCTTGTCTTGGTTTTCCTAGCATCTGGTAGGTTATAATAAGCATAAGGTGCACCACTTTGTGCAAGAGCTTAAGACAGAGATTCATAGAGGTGTTGTGATATCGGGTACCTAGGATGTGACATACTCAGAGATTGTGGCAAAGGCTCTTGACATAGTTTGCAAAGAAAAATGATTTTGCTATAAGATTTTAGCCATGCTCTTGAGAAAAAAGGGGGCACGTCAAGAGGTGTAAAGTGGTCCTTTGAAGAAGGTGGCCGACAAAGAAGTCAATGGCCAAAGTGTAGGAAGAGTCATGAGGGAGAATGTCTGGCTAGATCTCGTCAATGCTTTACATGTGGGGAGGTTTGTCATTTTTCCATAAGGTGTCCAAAAGATAAGAGTGTTGTATTTAGGTAGATAGTCGGAATGTACTAGGACTAGTCCATATGTGTGAGTATGTTAAAACAATGTGAAGTTGCAATGTATACAAAAATTGATAGTTTGGGTGTAAAAGATATCACTTTGGAAGGTGTCTTGCTGGCTCGAAACCATGTTTTGAATGAACTGTGAGTCAAAGATTGCCCGGTATTGATTTAAAAAATAGAAAATGGTTGTATCAAGACTAATGTTATAGTTGATGATGCAAACGAAGATTGAATTTTGGTGAGTAAGATCAGCATTTTTGAGTATGATGATCTTAAGGATGCGATATGTAGTGTAAGTATCTTGTGGTATTGTAAGCGAAATTGTTATTTTTGGTGCATAATGTTTTGCTACAATAAGGTGGGTCATATTGCCAAAATCTGCTACACAATATCGGACGAGGAGAGAAATTTGGACAAAGACTTTTCTTTTTTCAACAAGTGTAGATGATGGTCGGAGGATTTGGATGTGATTTAGCATTTTGCTAATTCCTTATGTTTGTAAGGAGCCAATTTGGGTACTTATTGTTATGGATGTTAGTGGCTAATCTAGTTGGAAATCGAAGAAGTGCCTGCACTAAGCAAATTTCTAGGACGAAATTTATATAAAGAAGGAGAAATGTAATACCCTGGTTTTTTGTAACGAAATTAAGTAAGGATAATTAACAAATCAGGTGTAATATGATTATTTGGATGATTATTGAAAATTTATTTATTGGAATTATTAGAATTTGTCTAGTGGGAAATTTGGTTAAGGATTAAAATTTAAATTGTTGAGGGAAATTTTAAGTGACGTTTTCGATCGACTAGGGAGAAATCGGTCGACTAAATGGTCGGCCGCTAAATATTATAGAGAACTCTCAAGTTTTTCACTTGAGTAAACAGTTGAGAAAGCGATCCAGTAGATAGACTAAAATATATTATAGATTGCATTTGGTTTTTTGGTTGAGTAAGCGGTTGAGAAAGCGGTAGAGCAGGTCGACCGAAATATATTATATATTTCATTTGGTTTTTCTGTCGAGTGATCGGTTGATGGGACGGTCGAGGATACTCGACCAAAACCTTAGCAATGGCGAAGAAGCGGTTGACCTTCATGTCGACCGGGGAGTAGCGTACTGTTGACCCGTTATGAAGGACTACGTTGGATCGGTAGACATTCATGTGGACCAGAAATTAGTGGTCGACGGTAATGTCTACCAGTCCCAAGCATTTTTCTGAAAATGTGATTTTCTTCAGCTCCAGCCCCACTGGAAAATTTAGCCCTAGAAGAGACAAATGTTGCGTCTGAGTCTTCTGTGATTCCCTCTGCGTGTTTCCCCTCCGTATGTTCCCCTTTTTCAACTGGCATGCCTTCTTGAGATAATTAAAGTGAGAAAGACAGAGAGAAGAAGGGGAACTAGAAAGAAAGAAAAGGAAGCTAGAGCAACTCTCTATGAGAGGAGCCAGGAGCGAGAGGTGATTTCACTTTGACATATTATTCTCTTGGTGATTGTTGTTAAGGATAAGTAGACTTAGTTCAACAATTGCCATATGGACTTATACTCTGTATGTTTGGGTTTTGCTATTTTCCAAATGGAGGGAATTGATTTATGTTTTGAATATCGTTTTGTTGGATATTATGGAGAACTCATATATTGTTAAGGAGTTTTAAGTTGTTTTGCTCTTCATGATTGGTTTCTAATTGACGATTATTGTCAAGGATAGTGGAATTGTAGAAATGGAGTTAATAATCTGTGATTATTAATAATTGTTATTTAATGATTTTGAAGGTATTGGAAGGGAAGGTGATGCACAACAAGGGCCTGTGCCCGATCCAAGAAGATCATTGTTTTTCTAACAAGCTATTATTTTGCTGGGGGTATCACGTTAGAAGGACTTGAAGAGGAACCTAAACATAGAGATGAGGAGATGCCAAAATACCTCCTCACTTGGAGCACTCTTGCACACACTCAGCTAACACAAAGCACCCGAGACAACCTTGAAGTCCATGTTGTTGAAGCTTGAGGACAAACCCTACCTGAAGATATGTTCCTTAAATAGCATGGCATGTTTATTTACTATTTATTTTGCTGTAATATTGCTGATTGGATGTATTTGGGATTATTTTGTTGGTTGTTTTAACTTTCGACATTTTGGTGCTCGGCTAGTGTGTTAGTTGAGCTCTCATGCCAAATTTATTTCCCTTAGGGGTATTTTTGTAATCTTGCTTTTATGACAACTCTTAAGGAAGTATTTAAACTACCTTAAGGTTGTCCTAAACTCTAATTGGGAATCACATTAGCTGAAGCTTTTTTTGTTTGAAGGATTTCCCTCTTAAACACTTGGCTACTTGCCTAGGTTTTCAACCAAGCTTGTAACCAAAAATTGTCTCTCTCATTGGTCATACTTTGGTCTTGATGAGAGACTCTTATACTAGACCCTCCTTCATCTCTTCCAGAGATGTTTCAAAGTGTGAGGATTTGGAAGACTAAAGGAAAACAAGGTGGAGTGGTTTCTTGCTCAAGAGACCCATTGAAGTCGATATCACTAACTCTAGGTGATATTAGACTAGCTTGTAGGTTTGACCTAATTTCCCTTAGTTTCTATTGTTGTTCTGGCTCTTGAATTTTGGGACTTGGTTCTTTACTGGATTGAGGCAGAGTATAAAATTTGAGCTTAATTGGAGGCGGATTGGTGATTGTGTGTCATCTTCATTATAAAATCTGAAACTGTAATTTCACTTGTACCCATTCGGGCAGTGGGGCTTCTTCAACATAACTTCTGTGTTTATGTGATTTTAATTGTGATTTTTGGTGGAACATTTATTCTCTATCATTGTGACGTCCCCTAAAAATTTGGTCTCAATTGGATCTTTGGAACCAAAGTTATAGCGTTTCCAAATCTGCTTTTCTATTTTGTGAAAAACCACCAACTGCCTATCACCATTGTTGCTATCTTGCAACCCTTGGTGCATCAACTGGTATTAGAGCACAAGTGTCCTGTTTTTGCAACTCTGTAAGTTTACTTTTGTGTGGAAAAATGAACACAAGAAGTGGTGCTCACAACGCTTACAACAAGGACACAATTCCAGTCACAAATCTGCCAACCGAGAAGGAACAAGCCAAGACCGATTCTAGTTTGCAACACCAACTTTATCAAATTCATGAAATGATGTTGAAGCACCAACAATGGCTAGAAGAGTCGGAGAAGAATCAATACATCCATCGAGTCAATGGGCTAAAGTGAAAACATGTGTGATGTGGATGAAGAAGAAACCAATATGGAAGGGCTTCCAAGTTCGACAAGAAGATCTATTGGCAAGGATGATATGAGCTTGTCAAAGTCTCTATTTCACCCTTCAAGGGGTTCAACAATGGCAGTGATTTTTTAGATTGGATTGAGAAGGTGGATCTTGTTTTTGAATGTTATGACTATACCGAGAGAGTAAAAACTCAAATGGTGACATTGAAGTTATCCAGCTTTGCAAGCCTATGGTGGAAAGACCTTAAGGTTCAAAGGAGGAGGGATGGGTATGATGATGTTCAGAGATAGAGAACTATGAAAACTTTGATAAAGAAGAGATTTGTCCCAATTCACTACAAGTAAGAATTGTTCCTTCAATTCCAAAACCTCAAACAATGTGCACAATCGGTGGACGAGTACTAAACTGAATTTGAAACCTTGAAGATTGGGTGTGCCATTGAAGAACCTAAAGAGAAAACCATTGCTGGATTTATCAAGGGCCTACATAAGGAAATTGGTGATTTGGTGGAGCTACAACCCTTTGAGACAATGGATGATGTTGTTCAATTGGCCTTGAAAATTGAAAGACAAAGGAAGAGAAAGCTCAAAGAAACAAGCTCTCGACCACTTCAAAGAAATGTACTTCTTTACAAGCCTCAAGCCAACTTTGAAGATAAAAACCCAGCTTGAATGAACATGAAAGCAAGGTTGTAGAAGAAAAGAAAGCTAGTGTTGATGCCACTAAGCCAAGATCGAGAGACATTAAGTGCTTCAAGTGTCCAAGGTCTCAACCTTGGACACATTGCATCACAATGCCCTAACAAGCGAGTTATGGTGATGAGAAATGACACTAAAGAAATAGATAGTGAAGATAAAGCTATGGAGTCACTTAATACAAAGGTTGAACCACAAGAAGAAACTTATTTTGCTCAAGAAGGACCACTCCTAATGACATTAAGAAAGGCCATAACCACACAAATCCAATAGGGAGAAGACCAAAGAGAAACCTCTTCCATAGTCAATGCAAGATCAAAGACCAAGTTTGTTCCCTCAATATTGATGGGGGAAGTTGCACCAACATAGCATTCCAAGAAGTGGTTGAGAAATTGCACTAGAAACCACTATGCATCCAAACCCCTACATGTTACATTTGTTGAATGACCGAGAATAGGTGAAAGTGTCCAAACAAGTGCGCATAACTTTTACGATTGGAGGGTTTGTTGATGAGGTGCTTTGTGATGTAGTACCTATGAGTGCAAGTCATATATTGTTGGAGAGGCCATAGCAATATGATAGGAGGGTCACATATGAAGGACATTCAAATTACTATTCATTCAAGTTTGGAGAATAGTTCATTAAGTTAGCTCCTCTCTAATCGGAGCAAATTGCTAGGGAATATGAAGAGAGGAGGAAAGGAAAGACAAAATCCACTCTACTTATGTTTGGAAGTCAGCTACTAGGATGTCAACCTTATGATATCAAGCACCTAAAAATTAAGGCGACATTAAAGTTCAATGCACAAAGACCAAGGTCCTCCTTCCTAACCGAGTTCAATACCAAAATTTTTCTATTTTGTTAGATTAAAATGGTGTTTATAGATTATAAAGGCTCTGGTATGCACTAATGAGTCCAAAGGTGGTATGATCATATAGAAGATGTTGTTTTAAGAGTTGGAAAACTTAGTGTTTCAACATGGGGTTCCTTAGAGTCCATGGTGAACGATGTTCATGGTGGAAGTTTAGCAAAATACTTGGGCAAAAAGAGGCTATATGAAACAATGAGAGGATTAATCTTGGGAACACACATGCATGAAGAAGTCCATAAGATTGTAGACAAGTGCTGTAATTTTAAAGGGTTCAAAAGGTGAAACCTATTCATGATATTATGGGAAATACAATTGGGAGGAGGAATGAGGCTCAAGCTAAGGCTGTGGACCTTTGAGTGGAGGAACATGCTTAAGAGGAAAAGGGAGAAAGAGGTCAAGCCTCAAATTTGAGGTCAAATCCTCAATCACCCTAGGCGAATGACGCACCACAAAGGCCAATCACTCGTGCCTGATTCAAGAAGATCCTTGCTTTTCTAACAAGCTATTATTTTGCAAGGGGTATCACGTTATAAGGACTTGAAGAGGAACCTAAACATGGAGATGAGGAGATGCCAAAACACCTCCTCACTTGGAGCACTCTTGCACATAGTCGGCTAACACAAAGCACCCAAGTCAACCTTGAAGTTCATGTTGTCGAGGCTTAAGGAGGAACCCTAGCAAAAGATATGTTCCTTAAATGGCTTGACATGTTTATTTACTCTTTATTTTCCTGGAATATTGCTGATTGGATGTGTTAGGAATTATTTTGTTGGTTGTTTGAACTTTGGACATTTTGGTGCTCCACTAGTGTCTTACCTGAGCACTCATGCCAAATTTGTTTCTCTTAGGGGTATTTTTGTATTCTTGGTTTTAGGACAACTCTTAAGGAAGTATTTAAACTTCCTTCAGTCTATCCTAAACTCTAATTGGGAATCACATTAGCTGAAGCTTTTTTTTGGTTTTAAGAATTTCTCTCTCAAACACTCGGCTACTTGCCTTGGTTTTCAACTAAGCTTGTAACCAAAAATTGTCTCTCTCATTGTTCTTGCTTTGGTCTTGGAGAAAAACCCTTAGGATGGAAAACAAGGTGGAAGGGTTTCTTACTCAAGAGAACCATTGAAGCCGATATCAATAATTCTAGGTTATATAGTACCAGCTTGTAGGTTTAACCTAATTTCCCTTCATTTTTGTTGTGGTTTTGGCTCTAGAATTTTGTGACCTGGTTCTTTACTGGATTGAGGAAGAGTATATAAAATTTGATCTTAATTGGATGCAGGATTGGTGATGTTACACCCCTACTATTTATATCGAGGTATTACCAAGGATATAGTCGGAGCGTTAAGTCAAGGGAGTATTTTCGGTAACGTTTTCCCCGTTTACGCGATGTAATTATATGATGGAGTGACTAGGACATTACGTTGCATATTTATACGAGTTATTTTATGACGTGTGTTTATGAGGTGAGTGTTATGGGATGAGAGCTAAGTAGGGAAAAAGGTGAGGAAAGGTTGTTCTAGGCATTTTCGGACGCCTGCAGACGACTTGCGAATGAGTTATATCATCTGCAAGTGCACTGCGTGGCATCCCCAACACTTGGGACGCACAAAGATGGGAATTTGCATCCTGATGTTTCTGGAAGTCGACTTCCGAACGCATGCGGACGACTTGCGGATGAGACATGTCGTCTGCAAGTACATTGCACTTCGCCCCTTAGTTTTAGGACGACTCAGAACGCGATTTCATGTCCTGACTTCACTATGTCTCAGACTTTCGGACAAGTCCAGATGAGTGTGGACGTGGTGATACCTCGTCTGAATTGAATCAGTCCTAATCCTGGACAGTTTCGGATGAGTCTGGACAAATGCGAACTTGGGTGGCTACGTCCGATTTGACTCTGTTCGATTTCTGGACACTTTTGGACCCCTGCAGACGCTTCATGCGGAAGCCAAAACGCTTCTGAAAGTCATCTACTAACGGTACGGATGAGAATATGGACGCCATTTCTCATATGTGGCCACAATTTCAGCCTTAGGATTTTACTCTTATAGACGAATGCCATTTCTCATTTCTTAATAGCCCAGACCTATAAATAAATTAGGGTTAAAACGATGGAAACTTGTTGTTTAGCCATTTATTAGAGACACAAAAAGACTCTCCCCCACCCTCACCTGGTACAGCTGACCTCTTCTCCTCCCTACGTGTATGCTGTCCCCTTCCCTCCCAGGTATAGATTTCGATTGAGCCACTTCCTTCTCCATTTTCTGTCCAGCTCTTCCCCTACTTCAGTTTTCTCTCTTCCTGCATGAGTCTCCTTCTAGCATGAGAGAGAGTCCCTTCCGCAAGAGCAAAATCCTGAAGGCAGATTTGTGCCTTTAGACGAGAAATGTCATCCCCGCCCATTCCGTACCATCTGAAGGCGATAATCAAACGCAAAACGGCGTCAGTATAAGGCGTCCGCGTGCGTCCAAATGTGTCCAGAAATTTGACAGATTCAATCCGGGTGCAGCCACCCACGTCCGCACACATCCGGACTCGTCCAAAACTGTCTAGGATTCGAACAGAATCAATTCAAACGAGGCATCATCATGTCCGCAGTTGTTCGGACTCTTCCGAAAGTTTGCAACACAGTAAAGTCAGGACGCTAAATAGCGTCCTGAGTCGTCCCAATCCTCGGGACGATGCTTCAAACGTTTGCGGACGACCTGACTAATCCATAGCCGTCCGAAAATGCCCTAGACAGCATTTCCCCACCTTTTCCCCACTTAACATTTATCCCATAACATTTTCTCATAAATATACGTCATAAAATGACACGTATAAATACGCAACGTAATATCCTAATCACTCCACTATTAAATTACATTCGTATAAACAGGGAAAATGTTACCGAAAATACCCCCTTGACTTAACACTTTGACTAAGTCCTTGGTAATACCCCGATATAAAATATCGGGGTGTTACAAATAAAGAGTGAAGGTCTTCAGGGGAAGGAACATAGCCTTGTCGAGCACTTACATTACTGCGTATTTTGACCAATGGTTGTGTCTCACTAAAATGTAAAAGATGCATAATGTATATAATGTGTTCGAAATGTTTTATGAATTTTAATGTAAATTATGTACCTTTGAAATGTGTATTGTTCCGCTAAATCTCTTGTTTTTTCCTCACACGTTTTAAAGAAAATAAATTGATTTTTTTTTTATTTGACCTAAAAGAAATCAATATTAATGTGATTTGAAAAAAAAAATGACAATGGTATAAGGGTCGTCGCACTAATTTGATTCAGATTGATTGGTTGGGTCCGATTTGGTTTTGTCATATCTTATTATTCTACCATGTTTCCTTCTTCAAATCTACAATTTGAAACATTGAGAATAAGAGGATTCAACACAAAACATTTCTTGCCTCCTCTCAAGACCTTCAAGATCTATGTCTTAAATTCTAATTTCTTCTTGATCCACCAATTTTGGGCCTTTGGAGGCCGAAGTTTGGTTTGGTTTGATGGTCATGGTCATCATCGTGATCATCGTCGTTGCCATCATCATTATCAAGAAGTCTTATTTTCCATTAAAAACGTATCTCATATGCCTACACTATCTGTGCCAACCTGTGGAACTCTGTACTTTAATTAGCAAACAACCCGCTAATTAAAGTGCAGACGTTCGCTAATTAAAGTGTGAGTTGGTGCGAACAACATAGACAAAAACACATGATAGCAAAATTTACGTTGTTCATTTCATGTAGCTTAAAATTTTATTTTTTAGTAAAATTACTTTAATGTTTATCTTGTCATTGATAGTATAGTTCATAATTTTGTTTAATTAAATATTTTTTAAAAATATATATTTATTATAATGTTTTTATTTTCCAAAACAATGTTATAAAACACGTTTTCACGTAATTTTTTATATTCAGATTTAGAATTGAATTTCAAGATTTCCTCATTTGCTTTAAAATTCAACCTTAAAACATTAATCATCAACTATAATTGAAAATCCAAAAGCTGATCGCAATTGAACTTAATTTAATTAAGATTGGTTAATTATTTATCAACACCGCCCTTAATTATGACGAACAGCACAGCATGCCGGCTGGCGCCCTGTTGCATTTTATTGGCCCACGACCATATTTCATTTACCCATTTTATCCTCATGGCATTTCTTGCCCAAAAAGCAAGGGAGAATACTGACATTTCATGAACACCGTTTGTTTTGTGCAAGCAAAGTCAATTCCTAACGGTATCTCTCTACCGACCACCGACCTACTCCTTGGCACTTGCTTTCTCATACTAATTTTCAAATAAGATTATTTCAATTTTAATTTTAATTGACATTTTAAAAGAATTTGTTCTCAAAAGTGATCACTAACGTGGCATGATCTCTTATAGTTGATTATTCATATAATTAAAATAATTTAATTCAAATGAAATAATATTCCAATATATTTTTTTACATATAATACTATTTATGAATTTGTTCTTTTATTATCCCTATTATTCCTATTTGTGATAAACTATGATGTGAAAAGTTGTGTCAGAGAATAACTACTCCACGTTTACATGAATAACATAATAAGAAAATAATTGACAAACTCAATTTTATTCAATTGTAAAGAAACAAAGAAAATGATGTCTTTGTATTTTTGTGGGGGGTTTTCTTAAAATTCCTTCCAAGTTTCAATTTTCAACTCACTTCCCCAAATTGCATAACTACTCCCACCTGCGAGAAAATTACATTAAAAGCAAAATAATCAAATGAATTTCTTGGAGTAATATTCAAGAGAGTAACATATTGTTTTTTTTATTGTCCATTGATGATTTTGAGTTTAAACAGATGATATTAAATTTAATAGTTTAGATCCAGTCAGTTAAGTGGAGTCTAAACTCGTCAAACAAAATTTTTTGCGTCTGATGGGTTGATAAAATTTGTGTTCTCAATTTATTTTTATAAAAAATTAAGAGGAAGGGATCTAAAGAAAAACAAAAAGGATAGACTGTCCCTACAGCTATTCTTTTGTAATTTGGCGAAGAAAGCAGATGCAGGGGCAGTGTAAAGAAGCCAATATGGGAAAGCATTTAGGTCTACAGACACAGGATGTTTTTATTAGACGTGGCCTATCTCTTTCAACACTCCAACACCCATTACAATACAAAGTAATCTTCCATCTCAAAAAATAATAATAAAGGAAATTCAGTGAGATTTGTCGCTGAATTTCAGTCCCTCATCAATCAATATATGCAATAAAATATATCTATTACCTAATTAAATACTCCTAATTTTTTATTATAAAGTATCTTTTATTTATTATTAAAATAACTACTATAATAATCAAAAGATTAAAACATTTAATATATATACTTGTAAGTGGATCTCATCCACAGTGAACTTTTGTACAACAGTACAAGGGTTGTTCAGTTGGCGAAGCTAAGTGGCCATCCGGAACCATAGTCTCTCTCACTCTCACTCTCACTCTCACTCTCACTCTTTCTGAAAATTAGCAAAAACCCTTTGTTGGCATGTTTTATGCTGGTTGGGTTTTTCATGTTATGAAGACGCATTAAGTTTGGTGATTTGGGAGTAGTGTTTTAGAGAGAGAAAGGTGAATTACCGATGGAGGGGGGAGATGAACAGAGAGAAACTGTGAGAAAAAGAGAAATTGAGAATGAAAGAGTGTACAGAGGGATAAGGATGAGGAAATGGGGTAAATGGGTGGCTGAGATTCGAGAACCCAATAAGCGCTCAAGGATATGGCTTGGTTCTTACTCTTCTCCGGTCGCCGCCGCTCGCGCTTACGACACCGCCGTCTTCCATCTCCGCGGTCCATCTGCTCGCCTGAACTTTCCTGAGTTTTTATCCGATACACCTGGAGTTCTCTCCCCAGGCGACATCTCTGCATCGTACATACGAAAGATAGCGTCGGAGGTGGGCACGCGAGTCGACGCCCTTGAAAGCTCCCTCCGTCGAAGTACCCAGCGTCCGACGACGGCGAAGATCGAGCTCAACCCCAGAGACGGGTACTTGAAACAAGTTGACTTGAACAAACTACCCGACCCGGAAGATTTGGAGTATGAGTGAAGCTGATCGTGGGAGAGAAATTAAGCTGACAGTGCTTGTCACCTTCTGCAGTGTAAATATGGCCAAGGAGCGTCAAATAGATTAAATTCTGTTGGCTGGCTCTCTGTCTTGCGATTGATTTTTCCCCATTTTTAACTTCACTTGGCAAAGAAATTTGGGGTATGTTAGAATGTTGAATTTATGTATAGTAAGTAACAGCCATTATGCCTTCTCTCTTTGGTTTTTTTTTGCTCGGCTCTTTTTGGAGTTATTTTAGTTACACTACAATCGACATCGTACGAGGGATGTTAATTTTTTATTCTTAATTCTATAATTTTATGGTCTGAACTAATTCCAACTTCATCTTCTCACTCTAAGCAACATAATGAATCGGACGATAACTTAGTCCATGAATATTGACTCGATGTGTATTTAGAAGTTGAGATCTTTTGCATCAATAAAACTTCATGACCCCCAAACTCTCCATGTCGGCTCCCTAGTACAATGGTATATGTAGCACGGAAAATTTTAGTTCATTATGACAGTTATATAGCAACCCTTCTATGTTTGAATTGTTGATTTCATTGTCATTGTATATATTAATTGACTAGATGTGGTTAAGGGAGGCAAGAAATTGAGTTTGTATATGTTAGGAGAAGGTGCAAAAGTAAAGTTGTTTTTATACTTTTGGGATGTGGTGCGGTTGATTGCACATGTGTAGAGGTGATTGACACAATAAGAATTAAAATTGAAGCTCTATGTATTAATTTCGGTCAATCAGAAAATGAAAAATCAACGTAAAAAGAGTCTCAGGTAAATAAGCGGTCGACGAGACTTGATGAGCAGTTGATCGCTTCATGGAAATACCGAACTATAAAGCTTTTAGGTATATTTGCGGTCGACCTGAACTTAAAGAGTGGTCGCCCGGTATTGTGTTTGATTATGGAAAGTATACCTTCCGCCGCGGAACGTCATACTTTTTTCCCATGGATTGCCAGCTTTTCGCAGTGGAACGTTGACGTTTCTCAGTGGAACATCAGATTTCCTTTGCCTTATATAGATTGTTGTAATGCACAATTTGCTTAAATTGTTGTAATGAACATGTTAATTATTTATTAACGATGAATAAAATGGATAATTTGGTTTGCGTCAAAGTTTTTTTCTTTCTCTTTCAAAAAAATGAACATTTTGCAAGAGTTTCCATTGTTTTAGGCTATCCCTTTGTGGCGCTATAAGAACCAGATCAAGCAATGACATTTTTCAAACAAATAGTTTTTAACAAACAAATATTTCAAATAGATAGATATTATTCAAATATATATTTTCTCAACAGATATTCAAATAATTAATTATGTAAATAAACAAATAATATCCATACACATTGTAACGACCCGATTTTTCTTACTTTTGAAAACGTATAAAATTTAAAACTTTTTATTTTCTTTAACACTTTTTATTTTCTTTAATAAAAACATCGAAATAGTTAATAAAACAAGTTAGTTGAAAATGCCATTAATAAAACTCTTTTTTTTTTTCAAATCTATGCAAAAATAAATAAAATTATTTTCTTTTACAATTAAATGTTTTACAAAATCTCTGTCTCTTTTCAAATCTATTTAGCCTAGCCATCCACAAAATCTATGAGTGCAAATCTTTCATCAATTGGTGCTTAATTTGTTTTGTTGTTCTTGTACGTGTACCTACATCACAAGACATAAACTAATAATCCTAACATTCAGTAAACGATATAAAATAAAACTGTACAATGCACATGCTATACTTTTTAAAATCCATTTTTGTTTCATGTTTCTGTTTTCTTTTATCTTTTACATTTTTATCACTTTTCTGTTTCTGTCACCTCCAGTATAACAACAATGACATAGTCCGAAAGTCTCCTAACCATTGGCCTGTTCGTCCTGGCATCGTCTTGGGACCTTGCAACCGGTATGAGGAGCAATGACATAATCCAAAAGCTCAGCTAGCAGCA
Source organism: Begonia loranthoides (assembly GCA_022433065.1). Classification (NCBI taxonomy): domain Eukaryota; kingdom Viridiplantae; phylum Streptophyta; class Magnoliopsida; order Cucurbitales; family Begoniaceae; genus Begonia; species Begonia loranthoides. Next base: position 19,066,335 of record CM039472.1, read on the forward strand.
ATGACATAATCCAAATGCCCAACTAGCGACTGGGCCCACCAAGGATTGAAACGACCTCACATCATACTATTTCCTTTTATTTACTTTACTTTTTATCATTTAACATTTGTTATCATCTGTTCACTATCCATGGTAAAATGGATATTCCTATAGCCCAAATGGTGGTAGTCCACTTCGGATGATCAACCCTTGAGAACACCATTAAACCATTCTTTAAAACCATGGATGAAAACTGTAACGACCCAATTTTTATTTACTTTAAAATCATGTGAAATTTAAAACTTTTCTTTTCATATAAACATAAGAGTATCCTTCCTTTATAAAACCCAATCGTTAAATCTCTTTACTTTAAACACTTATCAATTTCAGCAGAAGTAATAAAATTCTTTTATGAAACGCACTGGAATTAAAACAAAATGTTAAAGATTATTAAGTAATTTACAAACTCTATTTCAATTAATTTTCTTTTAAACTCTTTAGCCCAGCCAGCCACAAAATCCACCCGTGCAAATCCTTCATCAACTGTCTTTGACCTATTCACCTGTTGCTCGTACATACCTACATCACAAGATCTAAACTAATGAGCCTAACGCTCAGTAAGTGATAGAATGAAATACAATGCAGATGATATGCGTGATCATACAATGCATTACGGAAGAGAACTGTATCTCTTCTGGAAGTCAGGGTGGAATACTCCTTAGGGTCATGTGGCCTAACCAGTCACTCCGACAAGGAGATATATCCATCGGGGGTGTTCCACATGCCGGTATCTTCACTTTTGTTAAAGATGTTGGGGGTTTCAGAATGGGGTAAAGGTGAGCCCTAGATTCCACGTAGCTAACTCTCATCTCACAGCTCCCTACGCAGGAGTAACCTACCGTATAGAATGTCACCGATCACCCGAACCCCCACACGCCTATTTATATATATTAATTATGTCATGCAATATGTTCGTGAAGACATACAATCCTATATGATGATATAAATGTCTAGTAAACATGTCAATAAAAGAACACACAACATACAATCCTAATTCTTGCGATGTAGGGTCCGAACACCAAAGCACAGTAAGTATCAACTTACATGGAGTCCTCAATGCGATAATGTCATCCGCCTTAGTACCTTCAAAAACTGTTAAATGAACAATTATTAAACAATTATCAATGTCATTCATATAGTTCATTATTCGCACTCCATTAACTAGAACCCACTCATAGAGAATAGAACAACTTAACACGCCTTAACAGTCCCATAGCCAACATGCGTAACTAACTAGCAACAACTCAAAATAGTTGCTCATTCCATCAACGTGACATAAAAATACAGAGCATTGATTTCACAAAACTGAATAATATTCCATCACATTAACCTATGTCCACAGTAGAGTAAAGAACCATTTAACTCCTTCCTTAATATGAAACTATAATTTACAGTGTCCACTTCATATATCCTTAATCATCCAAGCTTCATAGTAAAAAAAAAATACAAGACATTACTCATTTTCTCAATCTAACAATACCAAACAATAACATCCAACCTATTTCAATTATTAACATTCTAACATTTCTTATGCACAAACTAGTAGCCAACGACAAACGTTCAATCAACTGAACATAAATCCAAGCCTCAATTACCAATTAAAACTGACCGAGCACATTTCCATCACTCAAACACTAGCCTGCATACAACAACCAATATTTCCAAGTGTTTGCATTTCTTAACCTAAGAGCAAGAATCACAAAGAGCTTAAACTCAACATAGAATCATATCCAATACTTAGAACACTTATATTGAATAAGGCTAGACACTAATAAGGCTAGACAGTAACCAATCAAGAACAAAAACCAACACAGCTTATAACTCCCAACCGAAAATCCTAACTGCCCACTAACATTTACGGAACCTAAACCATAATCTCACCAAAGCATTTTTCTATCAATGTTATCTTTCATTTCCAGTATTTATCACATAAACTAATCAATATAAACCATGGGAAATCAACTCACCAGAAGACTCGAGAAGAAGCATGAAGCTGTTTCTCACGGTTCATGGACTTCACCCACTGCACTCCTCATAGTCCATCCCTCGGTCACAACGCACAAATCCTCCAGAGAGCACCAACCATAAAGCACCTGAGAGCAGTAGCAGAAGTCCTCCCCTGTAACAAAATTCACTGCCATGTCTATATAGGCAGAGAAGATGTGTCACAGCAAAGGATTACACACTTCAAATGAAGGTGGTCCACTTACCAAACTCCACGTGGAAAGCTAGCTAGAGGAGGAGTTGGAGGAAGTCAGCTTTGGTCTGGTCCAATTCACCCCGGCCATCACGCTAATTCGTCCCTACTATCACTGCCATCACCAATTTGTTCACTGAATCGTTGGTTTTAAAGTCGAGATACTCAACAATCAACAATTGAAACCACACCTACCATGGACAACTACGAAGAAAATTGCAGCCTCACGGTTCACTCGCCCCGTCACAATCTCGGACATTCCAAACCCTAGCCTGCCATTCATCACGTCGCTTAGAGCCTCGTCGTCGCCGCCATGGGCCGAACAACGCACCCCCGAGCCCTCGTCAGCATGAACGTCCGTCGCTCGCCGTTTTCTCCAATTCGAACTCTCTCCCTGTTTCTCTCGGTCTCTCTCTCGCTTTCTCCCCCTCAGGTCGTCGCTCGTCAAAATGGCCTACGACCATTTTGATTCTCCTCAAACCAATTCAGGAAGAACTGGTTTCCTTCTCCCCCCATTTCTTTTAATTTCATTTATTTAATTTTCCTTCATAAATTATTCCAATTAATCTCAAATTAACCCATTATTTATTTTTCCTTCTAAATTAGTCCGGATATATCATTCAATAAATTTTTCTAATTTATAATCTAACAATTACGTCTCTGGTAATACTCTGATAATTATTCGACTAATTCGAATATTCCCAATTAACTTCCAACTTATCCTTTTTAAATTCTGATATAAAAGTAAGGGTATTACAAAAATCATTTTCGTATTCTTTTGAAAACCATGATGCATGATGCTCGTGCATGCATACATTGTCTATAATATCATTACTATAACTTCTAAACATGCTAATCTATTAAACATATCATTAAAAGAACTTAATTCTAATAAACACCCAGCAAGCAACAATACAATTCACGAAACATGCTCAATATCTAGCTATTCTAATAAAGCAGTAGACATGCTCACTATCTTACTATTCTAATAAAGCGGAAAACAATCAACATACAATTTCTAATTCTTGCAATGTAGGGCCCCAAACACCAAAACACATGTGTAATGACCCGGTTTTTATAACCTTTTAAAAATGCGTTAAATTTAAAACTTTTATAAAACAACTAAAATCTTTATTAACCTTCTTAATTAAATCATAGTGCTTCCCTAAAAAGTCGGACCATTAGAACCCTTTCCTTAGATTCGTTATGAAAATCGTTCTAAAGAGTAGAAAATCATAGTTATAAAATCTTTTCTCTAAACATAGCGAAAACATAAGAAATTCGTTTAAAAAATACTAAACAAATAATTATGTGTTAATTACAAATTACTTTTTTCTTTTACTTTCTTTAGCCTAACTAGCCAAAAGTCTCGCCCGTACAAATCCTTCATCAACTGCTCCTTGACCAGTTCATCATTTTCTCATGCGTGTACCTACACCATTAGCAGCTGTGAGCACGAGGCCCAGTACGAAATGAGGTAGGCAGTAACTTTATGCCTCTCTTTAGTTCTTTTGGAATGTGTACTGCCCCAAACCAATCTTTTCTTTAGATTTCATTCTTTCATTTCTTTCATTCATAACTCGTACGTCTAGCATGAGATTAGAGGAAACTGTGTTGAAGGTATAGTTATTATGGGAGGCTTCTAACCACCTATGGTAGCTGGTCCTATTCCCGACGAGGGAGGAGACTTGTCCAATCTATCTGATTAGATCCGCTACCCGTCTGTCCCCTAACTCCCCATTTTCTTTCTTTTCTTTCATTCTTTTCATTCATTCTTTTCCTCACGTAATGCATATGAGTACCATCCCAAAGGTGGCGCTTCCTACTTGTTTCTATTATTATGATGCATGTCAATGAAAAACATTATCATGATGCATGTTGAAGCAGTATAAAAAGAACGATAATTGAACATCTTATATGAATGAATTACAGTAATTAATGCAAATAAAAGTGAACAATATAGTAATGAATCAAAACAGCGAATGACATGCTTGAATACATAAATCAGAACAATAAATGGAACGGTAGATTGAGCATACTATAAAAATTGAGATTTAACGTTAAATGACAATGAGCTATTCAAATTAATTAGGCATACTTAACAATATTAACTAGACGTGGAATCGACAATTAACTAGGAACATGCTTTGATGATTGATTGGAAACATGCTTAGTAAATAACTACGGAAACATGTTTAGAAAATAACTACGGAAACATGCTTAGTAAATAGCCAACGGAAACATGCTTAATAATTTGAAGGAAATCTATGGGAAACCAAACAATAGAGATTAAGACAAGAACGTGCGAATAACATATGCATAATAGGGTATCATAGCAGAAATATAAACAAATAATTAAGAAAAGACACTGCTAATGGTGTAGGGCCTCCACATGCTAAAGACTCTACTCAATTTCTTTCCTCGAAGCTTTACTGCGTATTCATACTTAAATCTTTATCCTTCTTGTTCTTTTCTATACCTTCATAATTAAAAAGATTTACATAGTAATAGTCACAACTTATTAATTTTATTATCTTTTCTTTTCCTTAATTGCATACAAATTCTAGGAACTCATTGGCATTTAAAACGAAGCATAACATATTCCAATAAACGAGTCCACACCGTAACAATATAGTGAAGCAAAGCCCAACCCAATTAATTATCCAAATGTGAGAGCATAAATCCAATGTGTAGAACCCTTTAACTTTAAATTTCATAGTGCATGAATTTAATTCAACATACATGCATAATTTCTCCCTAATTTAATCCAATTTGATTCCAACATTTTAACATCCAGACAATAACCAACAGATTATCACATCCCATCAAAATCATTCAACAGAATACCTCAATTATTATCAAATCTGTAATAAATCTTAATCTTCTTAACCATGACTAATATCCAAATTCAACATAGTAATATTTCTACATAAGAGAGAGCACACGAGATTTCTATCCTTCAATAACAACACTCTAAAATGTAGGATAACTAACTAACCAGCATGCTTCATAGAGTATTAATCAGTTATCGCAGTTCATCTAAACGTAGAGAGTATCTCTTTAATATCTCATCCAGACAATAACCAAAGGAGAAAAATTTATAGAATATTAATTAAAATTTTAATCTAACATACGTAACATTTTTACTTAACAAAACAGAACAGATTATCCCTTCCAACCAACTCATCCAACAGATTACCAACTTAACCAACAACATTCCACATCACAGTATCCAAATTCCAATAGAATATACTTAAGCAAGAGTATCAATTACAGGGCTCAATACAAGAGCTCAACATAATAGACTTAGGAAACACCATCGGGTACATGTATCCTAATCAAGCAGAAGCCAACTGAACAACATAAAGAGCATATTATTTCAACATTCTATCACAAACATCAAGGGAAATCTCTTTACCTAAAGACCCGAGAGCAGCCCTCCATCAACCTCTCCTTCTTCCTTGAATATTTTCTCTTGGCCACAGCTCTCCTCCTCAGCTCTCGGACTCCACATCTTCAACACACTATCTCTCCATTTCTCTCTCGCCCATTGCTCACCTGAGAGTCTTCCTTCTGCTTTCCCTCTCTTTTGCATTTCTTCGGCCTTCTAGAGAGCACAACCCTTATCCTGCCTCTGTCACAAACACTCGAGGGTGTCATGACCATACCCTACCATCATCCATGCCCTTTGCACATTCTATTGCTAGTTTCACCTTGAGCAAAACAGAGGAGAAGACTGGCACGGACCGAACCACAAGCTGGACCACGGCCTTTGGCCGTTCCAGTACGAACCTCCTCCACCTACTTCATTGACCCGAGGCCATCCTTTTGCCATCGCCATCCGACGTCTGAACTCCAAAATGACAACACGCCGAGGAGAAGAATGGAAACCACAAACTTTTCTCGACTTGATGTCGGAAGCACAACCAGCGGGAGCTTCGATTTCAACCTGCGAGCCACAACCCGAGCCCTACCTCGCTACCGGCACCTCACCCCAACCCAGAACGAACACAAACCTACCGGCGAAGCCCAACCCCAAACTCACCACTCCTCCGTCGTCCTCTGAGTCATCGTTCTCCTCCTCTCCCGATCGTCCTCCCTTCCCTCTTCTTGGGCTTTCTCACCCTCTCTCGTCACTGAGTTCTCACACTGAATCGCCAAAGGCCATTCATTAATTTTGATCAAACCAATTCACTCTGTGAACCGGTTCACCTACCTCCTCTCTTCTAAATTCTTTCTTTCATATTATAATTCACTTTTTAATTCTAATCCATTTTAATCCCTCCATAATTTAATATCTCACTTTATTTATTCAATATATCCTTAAATCAAAACAATTATAATTAATCCCAAACATTATAATTTAATTCATTAAATTAATATTTATTTTGATTACCTTAATTTTCCATTTAATCCAATTCCTTTTTCCCCCAGTCCGCCTGTCGATCGCTATCGTCTGAATGTGTAAAATACACAATCCAAGATAATTTTCCTCGCTTAATTTAATGTCCTAATAAAATACCCAAATAAATTCCTACAAATTATAATCTAACAAATGCATCATTGGTAATACCCTGATAGTTATCCAATTAATCCAAGTACCTCCAAATTACTTTCCAATTATCCTTATTATATTCCGATATAAAAATTTAGGGTATGATAACATGTATATCACTTACCTCATGGTCTTCAACGCGGTTAAGCACTTCCTTTTAATCCCTTTAAAAATCATTAAATAAACTATCGTTAAAGTTACAAATTATTAACGTGACTTTTACAACTCATATCCTTAATAATTTCAATACCATAAATTCTCATTCATTGCATTTCCCTTTCACTTCATAGTTTATTAATTTCGTAAACAACACGCAACACACAGCCCCTAACGACAGAACATATTTCCAAGCCTTAATCCAACACAGTAATGCACTTTTAGAAATTACAGAACACTTTCTTTAACTTCATCACTGCATGATAACTTAACCCACAGACATACATGATATTTCTAGTTCACAAAACCAAGAAGAAGTAAACACATAAACCACATATTTGAAGTATGCTTCACAAAACCAAATGATATATTAACAAATCCATTCTCTAGCAACATAAACCAAATCCAACATATTATCACTTCGTTAAAACCATCCAATAATAAGGAAGAAGACCATTACCTGTAGCACTTGTAGAGAGCAACAGCTCTCCCTCCTTCTTTCTCAACTCCACAACTTCACTTCTTCGGTTCACAACTCACACCAAAAAGCTTCACCAAATCATACAGAGATCTTAGCAAAAATTGCAAATCCATAAACCAAACGAGGAGGAAGACATTACCTGAAGACTAAAATATACCCAAGAGTTCCTTCCCTTTCATCCTCCTTTCTTCTTTTCCTATTTCTCTTCCCTGCTTCTTTCCATGAATCACTCACCCTCATGTTTCCTCTTTTCTCTTCTTCTCTCAATCTCTAGCTCTCAATCCCCCTTTCTTTCACAAGCCACATAACCTCCAGAGTGGGTTTCACATTTTCCTCTTTCTCTCTTCACTTTCTATTTTGTGTTTTCTAGAGAATGAAGCTTCCCAAATACGGATTACACAATCCTCATGCCTCACCTAACACCCATTGAAATTTTCCATTTGGAAAGGAAAGGAGACATGGAGGGATCACAGATGAAGACACGCCTTGAGATCACCAATCATTAGCTTATCTTCTCGAAAAAATATAACCTTGTGAGGGAGTCGATGCCAACCTGGGAGACAATAGATTTAACGAAACTATACGGTACCAATGGATAGACCGGCCGACATCCCGATCGATGGCTATCAACTAGAGTAACGGGCTTTAGCGTTCAACGGAAAAATGCCAACATTTTTTGTTTCTTTCCTTCACTTCTTCAAAACGCATCTTTTCTCTTCCTTTCACTTTATTCTTTTATTTTATTTCAACTTCTCTTTTATTCAATTAATCCTTTTATTTAATTAATCCCCTCTTAACTAATTCTAGTAATTTTCATTAATTAAATCTTCAATAATTATCCAAAATATCCAATTACACCTAATCAAATTTTTAATTATTCTTACTTAATTTCATTTTGGGAAATCGGGGCATTACACACATCAACTAAACTATGTCGGCGCCACCTTCTTGTGAGAGTTCCTCTATAGATCGGTGATTCCAGAAGACAACTTTGGGTCCACGTATATGTTGGAACCTTGGGTGTACAAGGGACCCTTATCTGGTAGATCTTTGTGAGGGTGGAAGCCTCTCTCCTGACAATTTCGGAGTAGCCCTAAACCTCCACTAGTACATCAAAATATGTTGTATAGGGTAAAATAGAATGAGGGAAATTAGCACATAAGTGTAAACCAACATGAATTTACACAAGTGAAACAATATATCTCGCTTTGTCTATTGGTGCTATAATGATTGCAATTCCTTTTGAAAACAACATCTAGTAAGGATAATTAGTCTGCAAATCAACGAACGATAAAAAACACAGTTGATTTAGGTGTGATTGAAATTTAGAACTATTCAAACATGAAGCACAACAAGTAAAAGAGAGAAGTTTACTTATGTGAATCTACGCTATTGTAATAAGAGATTTATGCATTTGAATGTTGAAGTATTCTTCTTCATTCAACGCATTACACTGCATACAAAGAATGCAAAGTAAGGATGAGTACTAAAATAAAATCTTCTAAACTAATTAATGTAATAAACATAATTCTCACCTTCTCTGATGTCACTTATTACTTCAAGAAGATGGGATCAATGATGTAGTATTCACCCTGAAATTGAAACTGAAAATGAAAACAAATGACAAAATATCCTAAGTATCTACTCTAAAACACTTAATGGAAAAAAATAAAAAAGCCTACCATAACCCGTACAAGAATCGCGTATGTCTCTAGTTTTTTCTTGATATTTGTATGAACTAGTTTTGTGAAAATATCCATTAGTTCACCTGACTTTAATGAACATTTTCAAACTGACTGACTAATAAGGCATGAATACGTGCAAACACGTAGATAACTAAATCGAAGATGTACCACGCGCACAGTTTTATGTGGTGGAGGATTTTTTCCACTTGACATGTCTGTCGATGGAGGAATGAGAGCTAGTATCTCCTACACCTTGGCACGCACAATAGGAGGAGAATGTTTTTGTCTGAGGGCAATAGTGCTGCAAATTTGAGACATGTTATTACGTCGCATACAAATAAAGTAAATAATGAACTTTACATATAAGTTAAAAAACTGACAAGTATTTTGTGCGTTCAGTCACTAAAGAGGTTATTGGAGAGGCTTCTAGAGAGGATACTGGAGAGGCTGTTTGATGGGCTTCTCGAGAGGCTGTTGGAGAAGATGCTAGAGGGACTGCTCGCTACCTCATTCTTTGCAATTTGGCCAACAACTCATGATGGCGCTCCTCTGCTCGGTCCTCCATTGTTTGCATTTTTTATAGCACCATTTGATGGTGCTCCTCTATCCTTAGAAGTTGATCCTTCATCCTTAGAACTCGATCCAACACACTTTGATGTTGCTCCTCTATTCTTTGCATCCAGCCAAAAATGTCCTCAAACATCGACGTAAAATGTGATTACTGAGTAGGGGCCGAAGATATCAATGTATTACCCAAATAAATCTCTCTATGTATAATATAAAGAAGTTTTGTGGAATATATGTTTTAATAAAAGGAAATGCGTTCAGTAATAGTGTATGGTACACTTATGCGGTAAATATGGGTATAAAAATTAAGTGAAAAATGAGTGTTAAATTAATTAGGATATAAAATAGTTGAAATGAAATTGGTAGTTTTAGCATCTTTCTGGAGCGTGGAATCGGTTGATTGAGTGATCAATTGGTGGTGTAAAGAATTGGTGTAATGATCTTGATTTTTCGTTTATCTTAAGAAACCGCGTAAAATTTAAAATTTTACTAAACGACTAAAATCATTATTTTAAAAATCTTTTCAACTTAAAATCAAAGTCTTTTTCTTGAAAATTCGATCGTCACTTAAACTCATTTCAACAATCATAAAATAGTGGAAAACTACAGTTTATAAAATCGACGGAAGCATAACCTGAAATATACTTAAAGCAGTTAACCAAGTTCAGGGTTATAAGCATAACCTACTCAAAACGAGGGTTATGGCAATATTTAACGTTTTACAAAATTGTTTATCGTTAAACCCTTACAAAATAGATACTTTTCCTTTTCCTTGAGCCATGCCTCTACTTTGTTTGCGTTTCCTTTGGATACACCGCAGCCTCCACGGGTAAGGCCTCCTCTGCTCCCAGTACAATGATCTCATTACCTACACCACAAGTAATACGTGAGCCTAAAGGCTCAATAAGGAAATAGGGTTTATGCAATGTGTTTATGCCTCTTTAGTTCTTTTAGAATGGGGCCACCAAAACCAATCTTTTAATTACATTCGTTTGTTCGTTCTTTACTCATACTTCAAGCTGGAGATTGGAGGAGTCTTAGGGGATGAAGTAATTGATCGGACCTAACCCTTTACTTGCAACTAAGTCCCCATTCCCGTCAAGGTAGGGGGCTTCTCCTAGCCGTAGACTAGATCTGCTACCCATCCAACCCCCAACTCCCAATTTCTTCCCTTTCATTTTCTTATCGTTTTCCCTTTTCCAATGCATGTGAGTACCACCCTGAGGTGGCACTCCCTACTTTTTTTCTATTAATGTGAATGCATAAGGACACTTTCAAATTAAATAGCGCATATATGGAAGGTAAATGACAATAAGTTAAAGAATTGACAATCGATAATAAAATGGCAGAATTTAAAACACTTAAAGAGAACAAAGACACATTTGAATAAATATTATTGGGCAACTATATAAGGAACACGTGAAAACATACATTAGAACATGCTACTAAACGGAGATTTTGTTTTAGTTTATAACTACCCGTACTAACTTGAAGAATTAATGAGTAATAGCCAATTAACATGCTTGAAGACTAATGATTAACTAACATAATAATTAATAGCATGCTTGAACTCATTAATTTAGCTAAACATGCATGTATTTTTCGTCAATAGAACATGCTTTTAAGGGGCGAATATAACAGCAACGTACAATGAAAAAAATAGAAGTTGATCATGTGCTTAACATCCGAATGAAAAGAACAACGGAACATGCTTTTATACAACGAATACAATAGCAGAAACACCGAAATGGAGGTTAATGATGCTCTTAACATCCAAATGAAACGAACAACAGAACACACTTTTATACAACGATTATAGCTGCAGTGTATAATAGCAAAATGGAGGTTAATCATATCCTTAACATTCAAATGAAACGAACAACATAACATGCTTTTATACAATGAATATAAAGCAACGTATAATAGTAAAATGGAGGTTAATCATGCTCTCAACATTCGAATGAACACAAACAACATAACATGCTTTTATACAAAAAATAAAAACTGAAATGTAACACAACGAAGTAGAATTACAAGTCATGCTTTTGAATGGCGAATAAACCAGAAATGTATTATGAACGAAATAGAATTTAAATAACATGCTTCTAAAAAATGCACAAAAGAAAAATATACAATAATGAAACATGTTAACAAGCTGAATGCTTCGACATAACATAACAACACAAAACAGCGAGTTATTAATGGCATATACAATAGATTAGGAGCTACATACGTACTTTTATATCTTGCCAACGAACATGAAATATGACAGCAAAATTTACAAATCATACATGCTTTACAGTTTGACAGCAGATATCAATATGTCAGCAAAATTGAGCATACAAATGTGCTTCAAACTTCGACAGCAAATATTAAATACAATAGCGAACTAAAAGGAATGAACATACTTTGATACAGAAAAATAAACAATGAACCTAACAGCTTTTAGACAACAAGCAGAACCATAGCGAAGGTATTAACGTGCTTTTAAACAATAACATTTCAACAGCGGGGGTGTTATAATGAACATACTTACAGGGGGCAAACGGTGAACGATATAAAGCAACATATGTTCTAGAACAATTTCACATATTATAATAATTTGGCAACAATATATGATATCAGAAAAAAAAAATTTATTAAAGTATAGGACACTATCCACTCAGAGAGACTACAAACATGCATTGATAAAATAGAGTCCAGCGAACCATCATTTCTACTTAGCAATCATTATGAGATCCTTGGTTCATTTTTTTACTCTACTAAGTTTAATGTCAAACAAAGCTTCATAACAGAACCAAGCTTAACACCCCGTAAAATAAACTTTAAGCAAACAGAAATGTAATGACAGAGCATTAAGTAGGCTGAAAATATACAACAGAGCAAGCATCCAAAGAAAAATATAGGAATTCAAGGTATCTAAGGAATCCACAGAGATTTAAATACAACAAATCACACGTACACTCACTTTACTTAGGTGTAGGGCCTCCACAGACTAAAGACGACCCAAATCCATACCTAGCTAAAGAATCCACTCACGGGCAGTCAACTCCTTGCTCCCAGAACCACATTTCACATAGGAGAATCGCTCTAGAGGAAGACACCGAACCAGAAGAAGAAGGAGAGATGTAGGAGAGGAAGCCCGACTGAAACTAAATAGAAGGGCTTACCTCTTGGAGACAAGCCGTACGCCAGTAGGGAGGGTGCAGGGGGACAACTCCTACTAGTCAGACCTAGGAAGTGAGATTCTATGTCAAGGGCTACGTTTGTATTGGTTACGCATTGATTTCCTTTGATTTTAAATCATTCTCTGTCGCAGATCTGTGATATTTTGGATGAGTGGGGACGTGATGGTCTCTTCCGCATGTGCAAAATACTCTGGGCAAATTCATGTTTACGGACGGGAAATGGCATCCTTACCCTGTTCGTACCGTCCGAAATTGGAATTTGGATGCGATTGACGTCCACATGCATCCGAATCTGTCCATAAATTGGACAGATTCAAATTGTCTATGTCCGATGCTGTCCAATGTCATTAGAAAAGTCCAGTTTGAAGAACAGATTCAAATCTACAACATCCACCTGCGTCCGCATCCGTCCAAAGTCATCCGAGAATGCTTGAAAGTTCAGATAGAAGTATGGCCTTCGTCCTTATGTGTCCCCACATGCTGGGATGGCATCCTAAGCATTTGCGAATGACAAAACTAGTCCTCGAGTCATCCACAAGCATCTTAAAATGCCCAGGACAACATTTCTTTCATATTTTCATTACTTAATTTTTTATCCCGTAATATTTTTCCCCTAATTACATGTTGTAATTTAACAAGTATAAATACGCAATGTAATATATGATTTTTCTCCAACATTGATTACATCGCGTATACAAGGAAATTAGTATCGGGGTATTACATACTAGCCCCCTTAAAAAAATTTTGGTCCCCAAAATTTAGCTGCTGAATAATTCATGGTACAAAGCCCTCATGTCGTCTTTATTCTCCCAAGTGGATTCTTTGTGGGTGTGATTCTGCCTTAGAACCTTGACCAACAAAATTTGCTTGTGTCGTAGCTCTTTCACTCTTGAGTCAAGAATTTGAATAGCCCTTTCATTGTAACTCAAGTTGGGCTATACTTCAATATTATCGGAAGGACTCAGTACAGCTACATCGCCTAGACACTTTTTGAGCATAGACACATGGAAGACATTGTGCACGCTCGCCATGGAGTCTAGCAACTGTAGTCAATAACCGATAGGTCCTATCTTCTTGGTGATGGTATAGGGTCCCACATATCTCTGGTTGAACTTTTCCCTCCTTCCGAACCGAACAACTCCTTTGAAAGGAGATATCTTCAAGAACACACTATCTCTTTTGTCAAATTCTAGGGCTCTTCATTGATTGTCTACATAGCTCTTTTGATGGCTTTGGGCTACTAACATCCTCTGCTTAATTAGAGCCACAGACTCTGCCATTTTCTACACTACCTAAGTGCTGTAGAATGTAGCTTCGTCTGCTTCATCCCATTATAAGAGGGATCTGCACTTTCTTCCATACAGAGCTTTATATGGTGCCATGCCTATAGTGGCCTGGAAGTGGTTATTGTAGGCAAACTCGACCAATGGTAAAATTTTACCAAATCTAACTGGGAATTCGAGAATGCAAGTGCACAACATATCCTCGAGTGTTTGAATTGTTCTTACACTTTGGCCGTCAGTCTGAGGATTAAATGCTGTGTTGAATTTCAGTTCAGTGCCCATAGCTTTATTCAAACTTTTCTAGAATGTTGAAGTAAAGTACGGTCCCGATCTGATATGATAGAAACTGGAACACTGTGAAGTTTGATGATTTCTTTGACATATAAATCAGCGAACTGGTTCATCTTATATGTCATGGTTACTGGCAGAAAGTGTGACACTTTAGTCAATTGGCCCATGATCACCTAGACTACATCATGACCTCTAGCTGTTTTGGGCAAGCTCGTAACGAAATCCATGGTGATGTGCTCCCATTTCCATTCAGGAATTGGCAATGGTTGGAGAGTCCTACCCGGTCGCTGATGTTTGGCCTTAACATGCTTGCATACATGGCATAGCGACACAAATTTGGCAATATCATACTTCATGTTCGGCCAGTAGTAATGAGTTTTAAGATTTGGGTACATCTTATTACAGCCAGGATAAACAGAGAAACTAGAAGAGTGGGCCTCTTGTAAGATGTTCAGTCGCACTGTCGTATCATTTCTCACATACCACCGGTTCTTATACTTGATCATGCCATCCACAGATGTAGAGAAATCCCAATACTTTGGTAGAGTCGGGTTCAATTTGAAACCCTTCCATACCTCATCATTTTGCTCAGCCTCCTTAATCTGCTAAATAATAGACGGCATTAAGGTCAGCTTTGCTAACACCACGTCCAACTATGCTGGAATCATATGCATATCAAGCTCTTGAAGGTCTTTCTGAAGTTCAGAAGACATTTTTTCACATATCATGTTCATCACTATCTCTTTGCAGCTAAGAGCATCCGCTACGACATTGGCTTTCCCCAGATGATACTTGATTTCACAGTCCTAGTCTTTAACAAACTCAAGCCATCACCGTTGACGCATGTTTAATTCCTTCTGGTGGAAATGTACTTGAGACTCTTGTGATCCAAGTAGATCTCACAGCGCTGCCCATATAAATAGTGTCTCCATATTTTGAGAGTGAAGACAACAGCCACAAGCTCTAAGTGGTGAGTGGGGTAGTTCCGTTCGTGGGGCTTAAGTTGTTGGGACGCATAGACGATAACTTTCCCGTGCTGCATAAGAACTCCACTAAGTCACCGTCTTCCATTGGCAATGTCAACATCGGGGCAGTTGTCAATCTAAGCTTTAACTCTTGAAAACTGTTCTCGCAATCGCTGGACCACCAGAATCGGGAATTCTTCTTGGTGAGGCTAGTAAGTGGTAGAGCAATCTTGGAAAATCTATCAATTAAGCGCCTATAATACTCGGCCAATCCCAGAAACTTCTTACATCTCAGATATTCTTCTGCTATGCCCAATTCATCACTGCTTGTACCTTTGCTGGGTCCATTGATATGCCATCCTCAGAGATCATGTGGCAGAAGAAGCAAACTTTACTCAGCCAAGATTTACATTTAGAAAATTTTGCATATAATTGATGCTAGCTAAGAACAGATAGGGCAATTAGGAGATGTTCATAGTGCTCTGCCTTAGACCAGGAATAAACTAAGATATCGTCAATGAAGACGATGATAAATTTATCCAGATAATCCCGGAAGACTCGGTTCATTAAATCCACGAAGGCCGCCGGGGTGTTGGTTAACCCGAAAGACATAACTAGGAACTTGTAGTGCCCGTACCTGGTGTGAAATGCAGTCTTCAATACATCATTAGGTCTAACCTTCAACTAATAATAGCCTAATCGAAGGTCAATCTTTGAGAATACCCAAGCACCACTCAGTTGGTTAAACAAATCGTCGATCCTTGGCAAAGGATACTTATTCTTAATTGCTACTTTGTTTAGGTCCCTGTAATCGATGCACATTCTGAGCGTTCCATCCTTCTTCTTGACGAATAACACTGGTGCACCGCAAGGAGAAAAACTGGGTCAAATAAACCCCTTGGTGACTAGTTCCTCCAATTGTACTTTCAACTCCCGTAGCTCGGCAAGTGTCATACGCTACGGGTGTTTAGAAATCGAGTCCGTACAGGGTTATAAGTTGATCTCGAATTTGATTTCACTGTCTGGGGGCAGACTAGGAAGATCGTCGAGAAAAACATTTGGGAAATCACGTACCGCTATAACATCCGCCAACTTGGCCTCAGTGATTACAGTAGTATCAATTACATTGATCAGGAACCCATTGCACCCATTCTTCAACAATTTGTCTGCCTTGAGTGCAGAGATAATAGTAAAATTCCCTTTCTCCTTGGTTCCTTGAATGGTGTGCAGTTCACCGCCTAGAGGATAAAAGTAGACCTCCCTTTTCTTGCAATTGATGATCGCATGGTGCGCAGATAGCCAATCCATTCTAATAATGACATTGTAGGCTTTTAAATCCATAATGATTTAATCAGCCCGAAATAAACGGCCATTAATGTCCACTACATAGGCCTTGAGATACTGTCGGTAATCAAATGATCACTGGAAGGCAACAGCACGCGATGCATATAGTTCATGCTACTAGAGAAACAATTTGCCCGTTCATAGAACTTTGTGGAAGTAAATGAGTGCGTGGCACCCGAATTGAATAGGACATATGCAGCGCACTCATTAATATGGATTGTTCCTACCAGGTTTAGGTAAGTTGTTTATTCTAAAGTGAAATTTCCTACTTTATCTAAGGAAGGAAGAATTCATAATTATATGCACAATTATTATTTAAAATGAAGTGTACCTGCTACCATTGGTGGCTGATCGTCATCCTTGCTTCTGTACATAGTGAAAACGCATGGGGCCTCTCCTCCTGGACCCTCGGGTCGGGTCGGGCAGACTCTGGCTCTATGCCTTGGTTTTCCACAAGAATAGCATCTCTGAAAACTAGTCACACACTCACCTCGTTGCACCACAGGCATTTCGGACAGGCATTTTATTAAGGAGTGTTAGATGCCTGTGCCATAAGCCTTTTGTCCAGCCTCTACTGTGCCTCGGTCTAAGCTGAGCATTGGACTCGCTGTCCCATGGGAGGTCCACTTCGTGCTTGCTGGGCGGAATTAGCCTTCCATGCTCTTTGGCTAACTTCTATCTGTTTGGCAGTTGCAAGCTTCACTCCTTCCACAGCCAAAGCCCTTGACACCATCTTTGAGTAAGTGACACCCTCGGTGCCAGCATCAGCTCACGAAGCTCACAGAGCACCACTCCCAGCAGAAATCCCCAGCCCTCATAACCTTACTCACTACTCTCAATGGCTAACCCACAAGCTAACCACACTTCCCTCTCACTCAAAACTTTCTCTCTTGGACCCTCACTCTCTCGCAGCTCTCTCTCACTCTCTGGAACCTCCCACGCAGGAATAAAGACTGAAAATGTCGGTTGAAGAGTGGAAGGGAGGTATTACCTGAGTGGAGGGGACCAAATCATGGCTGGAGGGTAGAGGAGGTAGGCGCCCTACTCTGGAGGGTTGGGAGGCGTCGATTCCTGTCTCTACTCATGGCTATTCTACGATTCCTATGATTTTCCATCATTTTGATCTTATTTTATTCATAGGTCTAGGCTATTTCGGACGAGTGTGGACGCATAGGTCTCGTTCGCATTCATCCGCAAGGCTAAAATCACACAGGCTAAAATCATACAGGCTAAAACGTGATCTCGGACAGATAACATTTGGATGCCAAATCACGTCTGCACTAGCATCCGGAATTGTCCTAAATTCGGACAGATGTAAATTGGATGAGGCCTCAACTCTTCTGCAGCCGTCCAAAACTATCAAGGTTAGAACAGATTCGATGCGGACACAGCTCCTTTCGTCTGGATCGTCCGGGACCTCGTCCGAAATATCACAACACAGTGAAGTTAGGACGAGTTAATGCGTCCTAAGTTGTCCTATGCCTAACAGTGACGTGGCTAAGTTCTTGTGGATGATGATTCTTTGCTCGCATGCATTCGAAAGTCCACCTTTCAGACACAATAGGATGCATTTTCTCATCCTCGTTTCATCCTAACTCCTACGACAACCACAAAATAACATGCAAACGATGAATTCTCGTCCTCACTGCGTCTGTATGCATCCGCAACACCATAAATCCCACTTTTCTTTGTCTTTTCACCCTTAATCCTAATCCCATAACATCTCCCCCATAATTAGACGTCACAATTAACGCTTAAAAATACACAATGTAATATCCACATCCACCCAACACTTCGATTACATCACGTATATGGGGAAAAAGTTACTGGAAATATCCCTCGACTTAATGCTCTAGAATGTCCTTGGTAATACCTCGATAATTATCTAACTTAAAAAGTCGGGGTACATTCTCTTTAGTTGCACTTTCTCTGCCGACCACCTTCAATTTCCTCTTTATCCGTTTGCGAAACTGCCATCCTCGCATACGAGTCTTCAAATGCAGAATTCATAGTTCACTCTTAGTGAAATCTTGGATCTTGCTTCTAGAACAGATTACCCATTAAGGTAAGTTGATTTATTCTCTTTTGAAATCTAAAAGTTGGATTTTTAATGTAACCATACTCTGCGGTGTTCGAAGGGGAAATTATCTAACGCTAAGCTAAATCAATCAGAAGTTATTGTGGTCGAATTTTGACATCGGAGGTAAACTGGAAACTTGACTTTTATTCAACTCAATACTATTTTGTCAATTGGCTGAAAAACTTGGAAATTTGGATAGTCGGAGGTTGAGACAAAAATTGATGACCCTTGTCACTCTGTTTTCATCAGTCACAGAACGATGGGATGTGACTCGCTGAGCCGCGATGTCCATTCTTTTCGATCCCAAACCGTGAGGTGATTGGTCGAGACAAAAAGTCTCCACCAAGGAATTGCCTGCTTAAGAAGAGAAGCAACGTTCGTCGTTCTTCTCTATGTCTCGACCGAAATTTTGTCCTGTAGTCCAAGGCCTTGTGTGGGCTACGAACGGGGTGATTGTGGGGTACGAACTGGGTGGCTGTCGGCCATATGGTTGGACTTGAATGGGCCTTGCAGACTAGGGTGTAAAATAAATCTTATTGGGCCTGTTTTTGGGTCTGACTTGGGTATTTATTAACCCAAACAAATTAGATTAAATTTTGAACAAAAATTGGGGATGTTTATGTAGTAAATTTTTAACCCAAATCTAATGCCTTCATTTACGAATAGGTACGCAAATATAATTTATGAACTATTAAATTCGGACCTTATTGGACTGCATTTGTAATACCCTGATAATGTTTTCCTCATATACACGATGTAATCAATTTTTGAGATAATTAATATATTACATTGCGTATCGATACATGTTAAATTATGACGTGTAATTATGGGGTAAACATTATGGAATAAAAATTAAGTATGAAAATGTGAAGAAAAGCTAAAATCTAACGAATTCGGAGGACATAAGGATGAGGAAGCTAGTCCGAAAATGGATAACACGCCTTCCCCGAGTTTTCGGATGATGCAGGACGACGTGCATCGTCCAAATTCATCCCATTTCTCCAAACTCAACTTTTTGGATGGGACCGGACGAATGCAGACGATGGCGGATGACTAAGCTTTGAATCTATCCAATTTCTAGACAATTTCGGACAAAGGCGGATGACAGCGGATGATAGCGGACGAGAGATTTTGAATATGTCCAATTTTTTGACAGATTAAAAAGAACACGAACGAAGGCGAGGACACAGTCCTTCGTTCGAAATAGCAATTCTGTTAGTAACAATGAGGATTTTGGATGCACGTGGACGAGGCCAGGATGACTCTCCTTGTCTGAAATGTCCCAGATCTGCGAATAATTAAGGTTTCAAATAATAGAAAATTTGTCGTTTTGTCCACTAAAACCCACCCAAGAGACTGAGAAGACAACTCCCCATGCCTGGGCACACTCCTCTCCACGTCGACGCTGGCCTCCACCATCCCGTTCAGTGTATGATGGTCTCTCTCCAGGTAAGGCTTTCGATTTAAGCCATGCCCCTATGCTTTTCCTCCAGTCTTCCCCTGTGAGCGAGAGGGTTTCTTGAGAGAGAGAAAATCATTTGGTGAGTTGTGGGAGGCTTCTTTGAGCTCGTGAGTGTTCGTGAGATTCCTTCAGTGTGTTACGTGGGTGAAGAAGCTGAGGAGTAAGCTGGGATTTTTGTTGTTCGTGATTGATTTTTTCATCAAGGGTAGAGTCTCGGCCTGTGGAGGCCCTACACACAAGTAGTGTGCGTGAGTTGTGTTAATTCCTTCGTTGTTAATTTCTTTTAAATTTCCTTACTACAAATACTGAAATGAAATGCTTTACTTTGATAGAGAAGTGATGAATGCTTACTGCTAGAATGATAATTTTTGACGTTAAGACCTATAGTATAGAATGTTGATTTTGTTATGTGAATGTAATTTATTGTTTCACTTGCTGTAACAATAGTCTCCACAGATGTTAATACTATTTTGCCCTGTTGTTGTTAGTGTGGAAATCTCTGTGATAATTAAAAGTCATTACACCCTTAATCCGAGCTTGTTTATTTAATTAGAATTGTTATTGTAACAATGACTCTTAATCTGAGCATGCTTAATTAACTAGGTTAATAATTATAACAATGAACTAAGTTATTAATTCAATTGACGTTATGCCATTAAACCATGCTTTACTTTAAACGTACACTATATCTAGTCCACTTGCTTAGAATCAAATTATGCCAATAATACTTAGCAATTTATCAGGAATGTTTCTGCTTAATTGTACATCCATGCGTATTTAATTATTAAGCATGTTTCGAATGACCAAAAAAAGGGGAAATGGGCCATCATCTCTGCACTCAAGGCAGACAAATTGCTGAGGAATGGGTGCGATGGGTTTCCTTGTAAATGTGATTAACACCACTACAACTCCTGAGATTAAGATGGAGGATGTTGCAATAGTTCATGACTTCCTAAATATTTTTCTCGACGATCTTCCTGTTTTATTCCCAGACCTCGAGATCGAATTCGAGATCAACCTACAACCTAGCTTTGAACCCATCTCCAAAAACCCGTATCGTATGGCGCCAGACAAATTACGGGAGCTGAAAGTCCAATTGGAGAAATTTGTCACCAAGGGGTTTATTCGCCTAAGCTTTTCTCCTTGGGGCATGACAATGTTATTTGTTATAAAGAAAGATGTACGATGAAGATGTGCATCAACTACCAAGAATTAAAAAAAGTGACAGTTAAGAATAAGTACCCACTGCCCAGAATTGACAATCTGTTTAATCAATTTTGTAGTGCCCGGGTATTTTCAAAAATTGACCTCCGTTCTGGCTATTATCAGTTGAAGGTCAAATCCGATGATATGCCTAAGACAGCATTCTTCACTAGGTACAGGCACTATGAATTCCTGGTTATGTCATTCGGGTTAACCAACCCCCTAGCAGCCTTCATGGACCTAATGAACCGAGTCTTCTGGGATTATCTAGATAAGTTTATTATTGTCTTCATTGACGATATCCTGTTCCATTCCCAATCAGAGACAAAGCATTGTGAACATCTCCGGATGGCCCTATCTGTAACGACCCAGATTTTTGTAATTCCTTGAAATATGTGAAAATTTGAAATTTTCTTTTTAAAACAATCAGAGAGCGTCTAAGTCCAGATCGCTACCGACCATTCATAAAACTCGTTATAAAACTCCATTAATTAAAACTATGCAGAAGCGTTATATTAAAACCATTAATGTAAAACGTTGCAGAAGCTTAGATACGATTTAACTAAAGAAAACTAAACATTTAAATACGATTTATTACAACTTAATGTAATTGAATCTGTTCCTCTTTTTACCATCTTTATGCCTGGTCAGCCACGAATTCCCTCGCGCGTGCAAATCTATCATCCCTGCTTTGATGTTATCCGTTCATCTTTTCTTTCCACTACTCCTAGTCCGTGCACTCCTCATAGCGTACTAGTACCTACATCTACATTACAAGTAAACTGTGAGCCTAATGGCTCAGTAAGGAAAAGGGTTCTAATGCATAAGAATGTCATTGTTTAGTCTGTTTTGGAATGGGTGCCACCCAAACCAATCATTTCATTAAGTCATTAGTCTGTTTATTACTTTACTTTTTCTTTTGATCACTTTTGATGCATAATTTCATTTTATTATTCCATTATTCCATACTCATACTTCGAGCTAGAATTGGGAGGTTTTTCTTGTGCAATGGCGTAATGGATCTAGCCTTTTCTCTTATCTTCTAAGTAAACTAGAACTCCCGTACCCTACGAGGGAGGGGCCACGCCTAGTTTACAAACTATATCCGTTACCCATCCACTCCCAATTCTCTTTTCTTCTTCTTCTTTACTTTTTCTTAACTTTTTCCTCACTTATGCATGCTTGCGTACCACCTTGTGCCACTCCCTAGGATTTCTATTAACATGATGCATGACCATACATTCTCAGCCTATCGTGACGCATGATGCGTATAACGTAACACTAACTGAAATTGAAACGCGCATTCAAAGTAATTGAAAGCAACTGAAATTGAAAACATATATATAGAAAGTAAAGCGTGTAATAGAGGAAAAGAACTGTGCACAACAAGAAACAAGTACAACATTAAATTAAACAATGAATGATCAACAAACTAAACAAGCTCAGGAAACTTCCTAGTTCATTTACAGGCTTCCTACATTACATGCCTCGGGGGCCGAGGCCTATTACTCGATCGCAAACAAGGTCCTTACTGTCACTTAGCCAAATTACTGATGATCTTGTTTCTTTTGCAGGTATTAACTTCGAGGATGATTCTATTTGGGATGTTGTCCCAACGGATAAGGAGCAACCTGTGCATGTCTTGACTTGGGACACACGTGATTGTTATGAGCTTCATCAGACGGGAATTTGTCTTCCCGGCATCCCAAACGTGTAACCTTTCAATTCTGCATATTTTTATTTATTTCTTATTTTTATTTTCATGGCAAACATTGAGCCTATTTTGTGAGGGTAAAGCATGGTTATAAGCTTTACTCATTCATGCATTTAGATTGTTGGTTAGGTTAGATGGTGATGATTGAGTTATGGGCTAAGTCCAATCCTTTTCAAGCCCAAGGAAAGAGCAAGCCCAAAGAAAACATCAAGGAGCTGCCACGTGTACGCCATGCATGTTCTTCCACCAGCTTTAATCTCGGCCATTCATTCCACATTCATCCAAGAGCCTGCATATTGCCACCCACATGCCTCATCTTGGCCGTCCATCATCTGCCTCATCTCGACCGTCCATCACCCCTACTCATCATCACCTAGGTTATAAATTTCCATGGTTAGACGCATTGAAAGACAACTTTTGATGAGATTAATATATTACTATTTCCCTTCCCTGTGAGGAGAATCCGACTCCGTCGAGCGGCCGCCCCGGATCATCGAATCCGAGACGAAGTAGAGGACTTCCTTGTTAGCAAGCTCGTGGTGCTTGAGCTAACTCGTAAGTTTTCCCTTTTCAAACTTCCATTGGGAGTTTGAGCGAGGGAAAACCGAACCATTGCCCGGGATCGGTAGATTTTCTTCGAAAATCTAGAATCCGTGAACCTAACGTTAGATAGTTCCCGGATCCGATTAAAGGTCTACATCTCCGTCCCTGTCATTCTTCGTGGGTTGCTAACACGTACTTCCTTTTGCAGGTCGTCTCGTGTCACTACATTTATATTTCTAAGCGATTATTCTAATAAGTTATCCAAATAAATTAACATAGTCCACGTTGATTCCATTCTTTTATTCTACTTAACTAATCATGCTTTGATTTGACAGAAAATAACATACTTACAATTATAAACAATATTATAAACAACACTATGAAAACAATAATAAAAACCTTCATTCACTTAGCCACCCTTAATTCATTCATACTTAGTTCCTCTTTCCTTTATCTTTTCCATCTTTCTTTAGTATAGTAAAGCAATAACAGAAATTGCAACTGAAGACAATATAATTATTTGAATTAAATTAAAGTAAAGAGCAGTACACAAAATATTAACAAGAATGAATAACCTATTAATATTAACCTAGTTTGTTAGATACTCAAGGTGATTACATGCTCAAGGGTGATACAATTAGCATTCTAGTTAGTTATCTTAGTTAATTTACATGCTTAATTTCATTAGTTAATTAACATACTCATTAGTTAACCTAGTCAATTAACATGCTTACAATTTATGATTAACAATTAACATGTTCAAATGATTAATGAGCTCTAGAGGAAAAAAGGGCTGCAGAGAATAAATGCGTAAGGAAATAAAACGATAATTACATAACATATAACTCTCAACTCATCTTTGGGCTTCACATAACGATTTATCATTCACCTGCTTCACTTTCATTTCCCTTATCACTATCAACCAATGACATAAGAACAGTATGTCACCCACGAAAAATAGGAAAACAACACTATAAATAAGTAAAACATTTAGTCACAGAACTAACAATAAACTACAGAACTCTAACGTAAAACTCACGCACTCCACTTGTGGGTAGGGCCTCCAAATGGCCAAGACTCACCCAATTCCTTACCTCGAAGCTTAATGCGCAGTAGTAGTTCGTTGCTACCCTTATCCTCTTTTTCTCTTCTTCTTTGTACCTAACATCACCCACATAATAAGTACATGAACAAAGTCAACGACCTATGCTAATATCCCAGAAAAGTATGAAACCAACGACATTAACTATCAACCAATGTACGACTTAATTTTGATATTCATAATATATTATCCCTAACCCAAATCAAGACAACTGTGGATATCTAACCACCATAACCATCGCATTTAATTATATTTATCTTAACAAAACAACAGTCGAATCGCCCAAACATTTAAAGCAGTTATCAACGTGCATAATACTCACTTAATTCTCAAAGTATTCCCACAACACATTATACTTGATATTAACCAATATAGAAATTAGACCAATGGATTATCCAACGTAGACGATTAACTAACCAGTTCCAGCATATCAATGTTCAACTATAACAATACAACGAACATTAAGCTATAACTAAATTGCAAATCAATAATATTCGATAATCCACAGATAAGCTTCACATAGCAATTTCCTTATATCTCAATATAGTTATTCATAGAACGAGTCCAAATTCAATAATCAATTAAAAGTCTCAACCCATTTAGTTTGTAACAATCGCAACACGTAACCAACACCACATAACTGTAATAACAGAGCATATTTCCATTTCAACAGTTTATTCTAATTGATAGAAATAACATCAAGTATGAAAACAACCAACGATTATTGCCTTCAAGAAAGTCAACAAGGCAGTAACTTCCAAAGAAATATTCAGCCAATAACGATCAAACGCATAACATGATTTCTCGACAACATCCAAACATGACTAATTATCAAAACAATGTATCAAACCTATATTTCTATCATTCTCTAAAATCAATTTAGCACAAGAATGTAATATAATCCAATCCGAAAATCAACACATAATTGAACTATCCTTCACATAATCAACAAGAGCATAACAATTTCAGCAATATTCACAGAACCAAATCCAACAGAGGCATCATCACAAAATCCCATCCATATCCATTTCTTTCAACATTTCCCACAACCCAAGAATTCTCCTTTACTAATTATTTATGAAATCAAGAACATAAAGCTCAACAGATCATTAACTCAAGAACCTTAACCAAATCACATAATCAAAAGCATAACTCTAACAGATTATTAACCCGATCAACAACAACTAATAGGTTATTCAACCAACCAACAACAACTAAATCACATAATCAAAAGTTACAGGTTATTTAACCCATCAACCATAGCTAAATCTCATATCAAAAGTTACAGGTTATTAAACCACCAACAACAACTAAATCACATAATCAAAAGTTACAAGTTATTAAACCAATCAACCACAAATAAATCACATAATCGAAAGTTACAGGTTATTAAACCAACCAACAGCAACCACGCATAGTCAAAAACATAACTCAACAACATAACTCAAGATATCTTAAACCAACCAACAGAGAGCATTGAAATTCCCTAGCTCATTCATCCATAATTTCCATAGCAATTACCATCAAACTAAGAAAATGAAACACTTCAAAATTATCATCAACACATGTTGGAATTAACACTCAAAAACAGAACTCAAGGACTGAAAAATCGGAGAAGACTCACCAACAGCCAAGAGGAAGCTCTCGGCCAACCACAACTCCAGAGAGAGTTCCTAGCTATGCACACCCCCTCCTCCTTCTCCATTCTCGATTCCAGCTCCCTCCATGGAGCTACCTCCATAATTTAGCTCAAGCATTCATGAAAACAACGAAGGAGGGAAGGAAACCATATCCTCCACGACTTCTAACAGAAACGGCCGAAAGCTCCAACTCTTGTCTCTAGTCTCAGCATCTAGAGAACTCCCTTCCTCCATCTTCATTCCTGCACTTAGCTTCACCAAGAAGGGAGGGACACCTCCAATTATATCTCCATGCCTACTGCCCTCTCTAGAGTAGATGCACTCAACACTTTACCTCTTGCCATCCATCCCCTATGAGGCCTAAATTGTCTCCCTGGTCGGCTTGGAGGAAGAGAAGAATTTGGTTCTCCTGAACCAACAATTGGACCAAGGCCTTCGGCTGGTCCAATTCCAGCACGTACCCGAGGCATCGCCGGCCATCTCCTATCGCCGAGCTACCGTCGTCGTCCGTCTCACTGTCGCCATCCCGTCGCCGAGCAACACCTGGATGACATCCTCAATCGTCGCCGCACTCCGGAGCTCGCCTAACCATCGTCGTCGTCTTGTCGTTCCCAGCGTTCGTCACTCCCTATTTGTCTTCATCTCCCTCCTCTTCCCGTCGGGCTCTCCCTTCTCTCCCTCTCTTTCGCGATTTCGTCTCCTCTGCAGTGAATGGCCGAAGGCCATTCACTAAAATCGCCCAGGCTGGTTCATAGAGAGTGAACCGGTTCACCACCTCTTGAATTCCTCCTTTAAATTATTCAACACTTAAAATCCCCAATTAATTAATTTATTAAATCCCCTTATTTTTTATTAATTTAACTCCCTTCACATTTTTGAATCCCAAATATTATATATTTTAATTTATTAATTAATATTTAATTTTTTTTTAACTACGTTGATTTCTCGTTAATTTCCTTAATATATTATCTAACGAGCACGTTCTTAGTAATACCCCGATGGTCAGCCAACTTAAAAAGTCGGGGTATTACATACTCCTCCCCTTACATAAATTTCGTCCTCGAAATTTGTTCTATGTCGCACTCTCGCTAACGTTTCCCACACATCAAATCTCTTCTTAGCTACCCCATTCGATGACGTAAGTTGCCCCTAGCGGTCCTAACTACTTTCTCTTCTTGATCAACTAAACTCGACTTTACCCAAAAATACATTCTCTTGTCCCCCAAGAGTCGATCAAGCCCTCACATTCTTTCACCACTCTTTCGTTGCGCAACTCTGACTACATCATTCTTGAAAAAGAAATGCCATAATCAAGGTCATTCTTCAATATCAAGAGCAAAATGACAACACTCTTATATCCAAATGTCACTTTAATCCGATAAATACTCGATCGTTGCCGTTCAACTCCCAAATCTGCAACATTTTTCTCTAAAATTTGATGTTCCACATCAAATTTTCCACCAACTCCACGTGAATTCAGCATCAATTTGATGTCGAACTCTCACTTCTCACACGATTCTATCCTTCAGATCTCTTGCACTTCGCGACTTAGGACCTATCACTTGTACTCTTCCTTCACATTCCATGACGTTGGCATACTCAATGTACTCTCCTTTGTCAAATCCGTCCATTCAGGACTTCCCGAGTCATGAACTATGATGTGCTCCAAAAATGACAAGGAGCACTTGATAGAAATCAGCCACAATAATCTGTAAAAACTGACCAATCAGCTTCAAACAAAAATAACTCCCAATCCAGACATGAACAACATCTGCATTTTGGAGGTCACCAAAACAACACGTCCGTAAACAATATATCAAAATTCCAGTGCAAAAACCACTCGGAAACTCAAGTTATGGCAGAAACAAAATAGCTCCGAAATTAGGGTTTCACTTGAACAGATTCGACACCTAAAATTCAAACGAATAGAGCTCCGCTTGCATACAACCTAATAACGTCAAACTTGGAGGAATATAGCTCAACAATATAAATAATAGCTCTGCCAAAAAATTAGCCCAAAATGATATCAGCAAGTCACTCGATTTTGTATCCAATCTGATGATCCGACCAGAGAATTAACAAGAATAGTTTTTCGGCCAACAAGCAATCTTCAATTAAAAGAACCTAATCACTGACCATTCAATAAAATTACCATTCAATAACACGAGACTCTGAATATGGATTAGTACGCAACAAGGAACAAAAATTCTCCTTTGATGAAACAATACGAAATAGCTAGAACAACCAAGGAGTCCGCAAATCCTCCTAAAGTGAGAGGGGCGACTATCAAAGGCTTAACCGATAAGGGAAGCTCTCTCCATGGGTTTGAAAACTTCTTCTATCACCACACCACAATCAATACCATGAAGGAGAAGTATTGGAGGTGATAGAATCCCTTCCAACTCAGCCAAGAAGCTTTCAAGAACACTGAGTTTGGGCTATGGAAGAAATGGCGATTTGGGGGGGNACCCGATGGGGAAGCACTCTCCAAGGATTGGAAAACTTCTTCTATCACTACACCACAATCATCACCATGAACGAGAAGTATTGGAGGTGATACAAACTCTTCCAACTCGGCCAAGAAGCTTTCAAGAACACCGAGTTCGGGGGGGGGGAGGGGGTGGTTGCCGCGGGTCTCTCCTCTAAGGAAACACTAGTTTTTTTTTTTTTTTAATTAAGCAAAAGTCCCTTCTGCCTTCCACAAAGAGGGGTTTAAAACCCTAAGTGCCTTACAACAAATACTAAAGACTAAAATAACCCTGACTTAAAGAAATTAGACATGACTAACACAAGATCAATAATCCCGAGTGGGATTTTAGACTCTGTAAAAGGGACATATGACATAGCAAAAAAAATAAAATAAAACGCGCAATACGTCGTTGGAAAGTTCTGGCTGTTGGCTACAATTTGTATGATGGACCAAAGTTGAAAAAAAGTTTTCCTGATTGTCAAAAATACACTTGAACAACCAGAGGTCAGATTCTCGGTGGAAAAGAGAAGCCCACAATATTCTCCAAAGATTGCAAGACCTCCACTAGCCCAAATGTTCCAACTCTTCTTTGCTAAATTGATCAAAAACCTACAAAATAAATAATTAGTTAGAAATTAAAGGAGCCCCTGGCTCGGGTTCAAGTGACAGGAACTTGGGGCACATCATACTCCCTTGGTTGAAAAGGATTTGTCCTCAAATCCAGGGAGTATATTTGATTTTCTTCAACAAATCTTCCTCCTGGATCAAATGGAAAAGTTTTGTTGATGCCAAAAGTTACTTCATTTAGAGAAGACTTCTCATCCTGTTTTGCCAAAAAATGGAAGAATAATAGCGGATTCACACAAAACCATATCCAGTTCGAGTAGTGGTAGCAACTTTGAGTCAAAATAATCTTCCATCGTAAAATCTATTTCCTCCACCACAACATTAAAGCCTTCTTTACAAAACTGAAAAACAAGATCATCATTAAAGGAATCTCCAATCCAACCAATTTTAAAGAACCAGTAATTAAGGAAACTAATGGCATGTACCTTTCTTGGTGTGCATGCTCAATTGGGAGTGGATGTATAACTGGCAATAACAAGATCATGCGGAGGTAGAAAAATAGGGTCACAATAATTCTCAAACAAAATATCCAGATTGCCCATCAATACATCTTCAATCATCAATTCAACAATAACTCTTTCACAACCCAAGCAAGCATCATTAACCACAAAATTCAAAAGTTTATCCCAATTGTGATCATCTCCTTTCTTAATAACTGGAATATCAACCTCAATACCATGGTGTACTTTAGTCAATAGTGTCTCTATAGTTGTACCACTAAGCATGCAAAGGTCAACAACCTCATTTGACATTCCAATACGTGAAGAGGGCTCACTAACAACAACATAAATAAAATTTCCAATCCGCAGTAGTATAACAGATTCAAAATGGCCAAGATTTTTGATCCACCTAATTTTAGAAGAATAATCAGTTAATGTATTGAATAACATGTACATCATGGAATTAGAAATGGTTGCGTCCCATTCTTCAAGCTCCCTTCGAAGTCAAATCAATACTAATGGTTCTTTTTTTGACAACCCAAATGGAGCATCACATGACTCAGTTGTTATTTCTACCATCTCGGAATTCAATTGGAGAGTTGAACTTTCATGTGGAGAAACAGCCTCTTCATAACAAGTCTCGAAAATTTTTGTTTTGATATAAACTTCCTTTTCTTCGAGAATAAGTACTGAAGAAACATTATTGCTAACAAGGTTCTCAATTTCGTAGACACCCTCTTCCGACAAATCATCCTTTGTACTTTGAGGGTTTGTTACTAACAATGGTACCACCTGATGAATGACATCTTCTTCATTCTCTTCATTATGTGAAATAGATTCCTTTTCCTCATCTTCGCTACCCACTTCATTATTTTCTCCTCTTAGAATAATCACCTTTGAATTCGGGCATTGTGAGGCAATGTGGCCAAATCCCAAGCATTTGAGACATTTCAAATCTCTCGATCTCGGTTTGCTATTGTCATTAAATGGCTTTTTTTCATCACTATACTTCACATTATTAGGCTTGCTTTCAATCTTTGGAATCAGCTTTTAGGGGATATTGACTTTTTGGAAAGGCCGAGTCATGCCTTCTTTAAGTTTCCTCTTCCTTTGTCTTTCTATCTTCAAAGCAAATTGTATAACATCATCAAGAGTTTCATATGATTGCAATTTCACAACGTCACCAATCTCCTTATGTAGCCCCTTTATGAACCGAGCAAGGGTTTGCTACATTGGTTCCTTCACATTGCAATGGATCTTTAAAACCTCAAACTCGGTCAATTACTTGTCAACCGATTGTGAGCCTTGTCTCAAATTTTGAAGTTGAAGAAATAAGTCTTGCTTGTAGTGGGGAGGGACAAATCGTCTTCTCATGAGTTCTTTCAAAGCCTCCCAACTTCGGACCTCACTTCTCCTACCCTCCTTCTTTGTGATTTAAGGTCCTCCCACCATATACTAGCACATCTAGAGAGCTCTAACGTCACCATTTGAAGTTTAGTCTTTTCGGAATAATCGTAGCAATCAAAAATCCAGTCTACCTTTTAAACCCATTCCAGAAAGTCACCACCATTACTGGACCCTTTAAACTGAGGAATAGAGACCTTAATGTGTCTCAAATCATGCTTGCTATTCAGTCTCCCTCTTGGGCTAATTGAATCACTATCATCGGCCTCCTCCCACTCTTCACCAAACTCACTAGCACCATGACCACGTGAATCAATAAAAGTACTAAGTCTTCTTCTAGGCCACAGAGTTCTAGGACCTCGCAACTTGATCATTGTTGGAGGCTGCTAACTTTTGTTGAAGCTTAAGAATCATGTCAAACATTTCACGCATACTAGGCTCGGCTTGATCATGAACTTCCTCGGGTGGTGTACTAGGATTGTTCCTTGTCTCCCTATTATTATGATACTAAGCTCCACTTCTAGTACTCATGATAAACAACTAATAGTGTCAATAATACAGCAAAAACGTGAACAAGGCTCTGATACCAAATGACGTGCTCCAAAAATCACAAGGAACACTTGATAGAAATCGGCCACAATAATCTATAAAAATCTGACCAATCAACTTGAAACAGATATAACTCCCAATCTAGACATGACCAACAGTTTCATTTTGGAGGTCACCAAACCAACACGTCCATAAACAACATATCAAAAATCCAATGCAAAAACCACTCGGAAACTCAAGTTATGGCAGAAACAAAACAGCTTCAAAATTAGGGTTTCACTTGAGCAAATTCGACACCTGAAATTCAAACAAATAGAGCTCCGCTTGCATACAACCTAATAACGTCAAACTTGGAGGAATATAGCTCAACAATATAAATAATAGCTCTGCCAAAAAATCAGCCCAAAATGATGTCAGCAAGTCACTCAATTTCGTATCCAATCTTCAATTAAAAGCACCTAATCATTGACCATTCAATAAAATTACCATTCAATAACAGGGGACTCTAAATATGGATTAGTACACAGTAAGGAACAAGAATTTCCCTTTGATGAAACAATACGAAATAGCTAGAACAACCAAGGAGTCCGCAAATCCTCCTAAAGTGAGAGGGGCGACTATCAAAGGCTTAACCGGTTAGGGAAGCTCTCTCCATGGGTTTGAAAACTTCTTCTTTCACAACACCACAATCAACACCATGAAGGAGAAGTATTGGAGGTGATAGAATCCCTTCCAACTCAGCCAAGAAGCTTTCAAGAACACTGAGTTTGGGCTATGGAAGAAATGGCGATTTGGGGGGG
>CM039472.1:19099219-19218953 GCA_022433065.1 Begonia loranthoides
GGGGGGGTGGGGGTTGTCGCGGGTCTGTCCTCTAAGGAAACACTAGTTTTTTTTTTTAATTCAGCAAAAGTCCCTTCTGCCTTCCACAAAGAGGGCTTTAAAACCCTAAGTGTCTTACAACAAATGCCAAAGACGAAAATAACCCCGACTTAAAGAAATTAGACATGACTAACACAAGATCAATAATCCCAAGTGGGATTTTAGACTCTGTAAAAGGGATATATGACATAGCAAATGAAAACAAAATAAAATGAAAAACATGTCATTGGAAAGCTCTGGCTGTTGGATACAATTTGTATGAAGGACCAAAGTTGAAAAAAAGTCATCTTGATTGTCAAAAATCCACTTGAACAACCGGAGGTCAGATTCTCGGTGGAAAAGAGAAGCCCACAATATTCTCCAAAGATTGCAAGACCTCCACTAGCCCAAATGTGCCAACTTTTCCTTGCTAAATTGATCAAAAACCTAAAAAATAAATAAAGAGTTAGAAAATAAAGGAGCCCCTGGCTCGTGCTCAAGTGACAAGAACTTGGGGCACATCAAACTACACCGTCACTTAGCTGAGTTGGATACATTTTCGTCTTTCTTCTCTGTTTGTATCTGCACTCGTCTCCGATCAGGTCCAGGTTTTTGTCACCATCTCTGTTCATATTGTTGTCTCCGTTCCCGTTCTCGTTACCATAACTAATTTAGGCGACTACGTTCATCTATCTAGTTGGTCTATTCTGTCGTTATCTCGGTTATTTTGTGAGTTGTGTGGAAAGAAAATTGGGGTTCTGTTGGCATTATAGTATTGTTACTCTAGAATTTCTGCTATGAAGAATTTACTGCAGAGGTATTCGGTTAAAGGAACATGAGGTGATATGCAGAGTTAGAGTTTCAGTCTTGGTTGCTGCAGAATATTAAGGAAAGAATTAGGATGTAGTTGGCTGGAGGAGGCCCTACATCACGATTTTGTTTGTTTAACTATGCTTGGTATTCTACGTACTTTAGATTAAATCTGAAATTGTCTTAGCAATTGGAATGACATTGATGTTACCATGAAATAATAGAAATCGTCAATGATAAATGGGGTTGTTGAATAATGTTATTCTCTATTGGAATAAGAAAATAATTCACGTATGAACTTGGGGTACTTATGAATTGTGCAAGTATCAAGTTTTTCTGTGCGTTGAATATTGTCACTGTCGATAGTAAAATTATGTTGTGAGTTAGTGGAGACTTTAAGATGAGTGAAATGTTCTTAGCATATTATAGTGTAGTAGATTAACCTTTAATACTAGTTGACAAATTATTGATATGTTTGATGGGTTATGGCCAAGGTGAAGGGTAGTCGAGTCCATGTTCTATGAATGATTAGAATAAAATGCATAAGTTAGGCCTATAGAGTGTTGGATAGATTATTAGGAATTTCCTTGTTATTCCTGAACTCTTTGTGGACTCACAATTGATTTCTTGTTCATAATCTCAAGAAATGATTTAATAGTTGGTATTACCCTCTGTCGGTTATACGTGAAATTTACCTATGTAAATTTCAAATATTTTGCGATTAATAAGTATTAAATTGACAGTACCTCGTAGTTGAATTCCGCTCACAAGATTATTGAAATTTGTTGTGTTTCTTTTTATATGTATATTTTGTGAACTATCCGTGACACACATGCATCATAACTAGGAATTATGAAACTGCTTACATACTGTATGACATACATAATATATGTAAGTAGGGGTGTAGGGGTTTGGGAGATCGGCGACTTTCCATCAGTAGGTTACTCCCACATAGGGAGCGGTGAGGTATGAGTTAGCTACATGGAGTCTAGGGTTCATCTTTCTCTTGTACGAAAATCCCCAACGTCTTTAACAAAGGAGTGGGTACCAGCATGTGGAACACCCCCGATGGATATACCTCCTCATCGGAGTGACAAGTTAGGCTATGACCCTATGGTGTATCTCACTCTTGGCTTCCAGAAGGGATACAGTTCTTTTCTACAATGCATTGTATGATCATGCATAACACTTGCAATGCATTTCATTCTGATTCCTGCTGGGCTTTAGGCTCATTGTTTTCTCCACGATGTAGGTGACATTTTTTATGCTTGTGATGTACCAGTCGAGGAGGAGGTGTAACACCCCAACTTTTTAAGTTGAGTAATTATCAGGGTATTATCAAGGATGTTCTAGAGTGTTAAGTCTAAGGGTATTTCCGTTACGTTTTTCTTTGGTACGTGATGTAATTAAAGGATGGGGTAGGTAAGACTTTACGTTGCATATTTATATGTATTAGTTATGACATGTATTTATGGGAAAACTATTACGAGATGGGAGTTAAGAGAGAAAATGTGAAGGAAATGGAAATTTTGGTCTTTTGGACGACTTCGAACGATTACGGATGACAGTGGGGGCAGTGGACGTTGTACGTTTGAATCTGTCCGAATTCTGGACGAATTTGGATGACTCCAAACGATTTCGGATGATGCAGACCCAGGCGGACATTATGAGTTTGAATCTGTCCGAATTCTGGACGAATTCGAATGATGCGGTCGATAGCTCTAACGTCATTTTTTCATCCGAATTCTGAATTCAGACGGTACGAGCAGAATTCAAACGCATCCTCTCGTCCGAATCCTCCCAGATCAGCGACAAAATGGATTTTAAAATCAGATGAAAGCGACGCCAACCAATGAAAACACGGCTTCTCGACACAAAATCACATGTCAATGGCCGACCAGCAGAGATTTGTCCACTGCTTCCCCTGCAAAATGTACAAGTGGTCTCCAGGTAACTCTTCCCCCTCCCTATTTAGCTTTCCTTCACCTTTTTCTTCATGGTTCTTCCAGGAGAAGTTCTGCTTGGAGTGTGGAGGAAGCGGGGGAGCCACTGCATGTGTGAAGACTTGTCTACAAGGATAAGGATTTGGGTAGTCTTTGGCTTGAGGAAGCCCTACCCACAAGTAATACGGGTGTGTGTGAGTAATTATTTTACTGAAGAGTATCTATAGTTCTCTAGTTGCCTTATGTTGTTGTTGAAATACCTAAAGAATATTTGGTTGGATACTCTATTGAAGCTCGTTTCATCTCTTGTTGTGTTGTTGCAGTTTCCTCTTAAACTAAGTATACTATATATGACATTCTTGATGCATTTTCCCCTACTACTATGACTTGTATGTGACTGAAACAATGAGAAATGGACAATGGACTGCTACCATATAGATTTATGACCGAAAACTAATAAACTAAGACTTTCTGAAGGAGGTGTTTGGCATGCAGGAATCAGTAGCAAATGTTTCAAAATATGAACATCTCTACTGCTATTATTCATTGTTTATTGTTGTTAACCTTCGTAGAAACCATGTCCGTCATTGTTACCGCTGCTACATTCATTCACTTATGAATCGGTCCTACTACTCGTTACTATTGTTATACTTAGTGTTAGACGTTAAATCGATTGTACATTGCTGTTGTTGTGTTTCTTAATTACTGTCATGATTTGCTGTTTCATTTCAATATTAGTTTGCTATTGTATTTAGTTAGTTAAAGAGCATGTTTGTTGTTTTAATTTGATGTCTTAAAAGGCATGTTCACTGTTTTAATTCAATATCATCTGCTATAGTTATTATATGTTAAAGAGCAAATTCTACTAGTTTGATGGTTGTCTAAAGCATGCTTTCGTAATGCTATTTCAATGTTGCACTCTGCGGTTACCATTAATTTATCTCTGTTAAGAAGCATGACCTATCATTTCATTTTTGTCACTTATGCTGCCTTTTTGGTGTCATTAAGAGCATGATTTGTCATTCCTTTTCATTACTCGTATGGCTGCTTCGTTAATTTCTGCTGTTTCTTCTGCTGTTTCAATATGATTCATAGTTTATATAGTCATGTAGCATTCCTGGTTTCCCTTATCCATAAACGCATGATAGATGTTCCGACTAACTCGAATAAACGCATGTTTAAATGTTCCAATATGCTACCGTTATAGTAAAATGATGCTAAAATGGCCATATTTTCTGCTGTTTTGTTTTAGTCATTAAAAGCATGATGATTAGTTCGGTTGCGTAGTCGATTTAAAGGCATGTAAGGTGATCGTGTTTATCTCTTTCTTCTGTTACATAGTCGATTAAAAGCATGCTTGTATGTTCCTGTTCTTCTGCTATTTAGTCGATTTAAAAACATGTTTAGACGTTCGTATAGTTGAAAGCATGTTTTCATTACTCGCATCCTTACCGTTAAGTAGTTGAATAAAAACATGCTTAGTTCTATTTAAATAGTCGATAGAAAGCTTGCTTAGGTGAAGTATGATTAGTGTTTACTTACTACCGTGTTAGTAGCCATGTACACTGCACACTTTCGCTGTTTCGTTCAAGTATTCTCGCTATCATGCCCTAATGTTCTGCTATAATATTATTGTTGTTGTCTTAGTTGATAATAAGCGTGTTTGTTGTCTCAAATTCAACACGTATTCATTGTTGTTTTCTTTAGAATTACAAAGCATGTTCGTTGTTCTAATTCAACATTAGTTTGTCATTTACTTTCCATATATGCGTCATTTAATTATGAAAGTGTCAGGTTGTATTCACGTTAATAGAAACCAAGTAGGGGGTACCCCCTTGGGTACCCACATGCATGAGTGAGGAAAAATACTAAGAACAAGAATGTTTCAGGATGGGAGAGACAAGACCATCACTGAAAGAAATCCTGACGGCAGGATACGCCGGAAGGGAAGAAACCTTGAAGGCGGGATACGCCAGAAGGGGAGGAACCTTGAAGGTGGGATACGCCTGAAAGGGGATGAATAGGGAGTTGGGGTAGATGGGTTGTTTGGATCTAGCCTGGTAGCTAGGATACACCCTCACCTAGTAGGAAAAGGGACTAGTGTGCACCCAGGAGGTTACAAGCCGGTAAAACTAGGTTATCTCAAAGGACAACCTCCAATCTCCAGCTTGAAGTACGAGTAAACGACCTATGAACGTAATGAAAGAAATGGTTTGGGTGGCCCCCATACCAAAAAGGAATTAAAGAGAGGGATGTGTAATTGTTTTTCCCCATTTCCTTACTGGGCGAAAGCTCACATCCTTACTTGTGGTGTGGTACAACGACGAACAGATAATAAGTAGATGATAAACACACAATGAAGCAGAGATGAATAATTTCTCACGCACGAGACTCGAGGCTGGCCAGGCAAAGAGAAAGATGAGTAAACGGTTTTAATCACATTAAGTTTATTATATTGTACTCCATTATTTAGATTTCCTTTTGAACGACTTAAATACGCTTCCACAACATTTTTTTTAAAACAAATGGTTTTATTATTTACGCTTCCGTACTTTGTAATTGGTTTTCCAAACGAGTTTACCGAAAGGTCAGAAGCGATCCGGTCATACGCACTCTTATTTGTTTTAAAAAGAAAATTACAAATTTTTTTTTGCATTTTAATGATATAGGAAAATCCAAGTCGTTACATGAGGTGTTTCAAGGTGATCTCTTGAGTTATCAACTGATTTGACTTGATGGTTGTGGCTCACCGGGTGTTGGGTATTTTGGTATTATTATCATCTCATTTTGAAAAGTTATGAACGATCTGTAGACGTGGACTTTTGTGGAAAAACTTAAACTGCATTTTGAAATCTCATTTTCCATTCCGGTCAATTTACTCTGATGTGTTTTCTTCAAATTGAAATTGTTCGCCTTGAATTACGGATGTTGAATAAATTAAATGAAAAATTTTTATATAATGAATTTTTAAATAGGAAAAACAATTTTAATTAAATGGGGCATTATAGGCTTAATTCACTGGCATATATTGACCGATGTTCTATTTTGTTCGCTAATATTCATGAGGTTGAGGTTTAGTTTATAGCTTATGAGTGATGTTTTGTAGTTGAGGATTTGTTGCTGTATTTATTTTACCTCATGGACTGAGAATATGAGGATATGCTCACAGTAGTTAATTTGTTCTAGTTAAACCTTGACAAGTGCTCTGTTTAGGGTGATGAAAAATGTGGAGCTTGTTTATAGCTATTGTTGATTTTGAGGATGTGATGGTAGATGTAAGGTTATTTATAACTTAATACATATATATATATATATATATATATATATATGGATATTGATGTGCCATGAGGACCCTTCACAGAGTTTCGAGCCAAGGAGTTTCTAACCACTTTATTTATTTTGTAGGTGTCTCTTTCCTAGCTAGCTTGGAGGAGAATATTAGTTCATTATACAAAGAGGAGTCCAAGCTTTCGGATAAGTGGAAGTCAAGCAAAAAGTATAGAAGAAATGATAGACTTTACAAATCTGTCTACAACCTGACCACTATGGTGTATTTGACATTTTTATCGACTAAGACGATCTTATATGAAAACGTTTTCTTCATACAAATTGTAGCAGACATCCCTAGATTTCTAGAATGGTATTTTTTTAATTAAAATGAAGTTTGTTTGCTTGGACAAATATTTGATGAACAGAAGGTTTTAATATTGTGGTTGAGAAAAAAATTTTAAGTTAAAAATGTCTCATGGATTGATGTTAATATGTTGATTCTATATTTGTGTTTTTCTCAAAGAAATTGTTGGTGGTTAATTGGATTGCAACTTTATATTATCATGGAGAGTTACTTAGCGTTTCCTATGGTAGTTGACTACTTTCAGAACCAAATTGATGGTCGTAGATTTACTTTAGAGGACTTTGATCAATGGCCCACACATAGTGGAATTGGTGTTGCTCAAGACTTTTTGAGTGTCTTTTGGGATAAGATGTACTTGGATCTATTTTGGAGCCATACAAATCAATTGAAGAAGTATGTTCTTGGGTGGTTGCATAATCATTTATA
Source organism: Begonia loranthoides (assembly GCA_022433065.1). Lineage (NCBI taxonomy): Eukaryota > Viridiplantae > Streptophyta > Magnoliopsida > Cucurbitales > Begoniaceae > Begonia > Begonia loranthoides. Next base: position 19,106,051 of record CM039472.1, read on the forward strand.
AGGAAGAAAGATAGTGATACAATTGGAGGCCAATCCGGATTTGAGGTCAAATCCTCAATCACCCGAGGAGGATGATGTGCCACGAGGACCCTTCACAAAGTTTCGAGCCAAGGAGTTATTTATTTTTTAGGTGTCTCTTTCCTAGCTAGCTTAGAGGAGAATATTATTTTATTATACAAAGAGGAGTCCAAGCTTTCGGATATGTGGAAGTAAAGCAAAAGTATAGATGAAATGGTGGACTTTACAAATCTACCTACAACCCAACCACTCTGGTGTATTTGACATATTTACAGACAAAGAATATATTATATGAAAAGATGTTCTTCATACAGATTGTAGAAGACATCTTTAGCTTTCTAAAATGGTACTTTTTGTTTAAAATGGAGTTTGTTTGCTTGGCAAAATGTTTGACGAATAGAGAGCATAATTCCTATAGTGAAAGCCCAATCTAGCTTTTTGGACTTGAGGCCCAATCTTGCCTATGCTTGGAGTTAATCTTTCCCAAAACTGATGATGAAGCATGACATGTGTTCCATGTCATTCCCTAGCTACCCTTTGTGCTAAATAATAAATTAGAAGGTTACTCATTTCATTTATGTTATTTGAATTTTGTGTAAGTGAAACTTTTTAGCTATTAGGCTAGGGCTTGTCTAGCCTATTGCCTGCTCCTTCATTAGGGTCATTTTAGTCTTTTCTTTTAAGAACTCTAGCCCTAATTTTAGGGTTTATGTTACTCTATTATGGTGGGGTAAAAGTTCAGTTTTGAAAACCCTAGTTGCTGCTGCAAAAATCATTTTTGGAGTTCCCTCCATAAACACAATCGATGTTTGTCTAGCATAACCGAAGATTCTTCACCAAACATTCCTTTCCTCACCGTTTTTTCAAATTTGGAGGAAGGGTCTTATGTTGAGTTCTCCCAAAACTTCCCTAGAGGTGTTATGCAAGAGAGGAGGGTCAGAAGTTTGATAGCAAAAACAAGTTGGAATGGCCTTTTGCATTGAGCTCCATTAAAGTTCTAGTTTCCGGGTTTGTGAGATTTACGGACCTACTTGTTTGTTTGTTTTTTGTTCTTGTTGTTTTGAACGAAGCATGATTATGTAATTTTGAAATTGAGTTCTCTAATTGATTATATTGAAGTTGTCATGAATTGGTGGTTATTGGAATTGAATCCTTGAATTAGTGCAACATTTATTGAAGATAGCTGAATCTGTGTTTGTGGTTCTCTTTCCAAGCAGCATTTTTATTTCCTACATAACTCACATTCTATGACAATTTGGATCGTAATTTTTGGTGTGAATCTTTCTCTCTGTTAGTTGCACCCTCCAAAACTTTGAAATTGAGTTATCTCATCGATTATATTGTTGTTGTCACGAATTGGCGGTTATTGGAATTGAATCCTTGAATTTGTGCAACATTTATTGAAGATAGTCAAATTTGTGTTTGTGGTTCTCTTTCCAAGCAGCATTTTTGTTTCCTACATAACTCGCATTCTATGACGATTTGGATCACAATTTTTGGAGTGAATCTTTCTCTCTGTTAATTGTACATACCCTCCAAAATTGGTCACCATTGGATGTCGGGAGTGACAGTTAGGTCATCATTTATCTGGGATCGCCAAAACTACTTAATTGGGTAAATTTCGGGGCAGCTTCTTGTAAATGATATAACTCCGTCTTCATTACGATTCTTAGCATGATTTTTAGTGACGACGTTTATCCTTGTGACTTCTAACTACCCTGTAAATATGAAGTGGATTGCTTGTATGCACTATGAGATATTATTGTTTCAATTGGATTGATCTGTTTTGGTATTTGCATATTAACAATTTGCCTTTGTTGTGATTTCTTGCACCTCGTGGTGCATCAGATATCCATAGTGAACATATGTATACATATATCAAGAGTCTGGTGTTAGTGGTTGAGATACAGTATAGGCTTAATGTAAATGTGAAGGTTTGGAAATTTGGTTATATTTATTCCATGAGAGAAATGTTATTGTTATATTGGTTAGCGCATGTTAAGGATTCTTATATTTTGATATGTCTGTAAGCTTCGACGACTTTGAGGACTATGAAGTCTTTCGTCAGGCGACAGTTGCCTCGAGCATCAAGAAGAAACGACAAAGTGGTAAGGATTTTATACAAACTAGCTTTGCATTCACATACCATGGTTTTAGAACTTAATATTTTGTAGATTACCACATGTACAAAATCTATGGGGACTCTTTGACGTTACGTCTAATTTAATTATAGTTATGTATGAGAGTTTCACATGTTTACTTTTGTGCATATAGTTTTTCATGGTGTGTTTGATATTCAATTTGGGCCAATGAAACCTATTTTTATTTTGGACTGTCTCAGTACCAAAGTATCACAAGGCTATCCCAGGTATGTCTCTTTCTGTGAGGAGATGTTTGTTTCCACTCTATGTGCAAAATGGGTATAGGGCGGTGATGATATGTTCCTAGAGTTTTGACTACCATAACCTGATTAGGTTGTTCTATGTTACGAGCTTGTCGGCATTGAGATTACCTCGTCGTCAAACTTGATGATGATATGGGTTGTGTTGGCGATGAGCATAGCTTGTTAGCCAACCTTGGGTGATGGGCCAAGTCTACGGACTGCCATTGCTTTCTTTTGGACTCATGAGGTGTTGCCCAAGATGGTGGCTCCCTTTTTATGCATTTTACCAGAAGAGTCGTTGACTGACCAATCTTTTTCACTGGTGATGGTTTTCAGTGTAATGTCAATGAAAGTATTTTTTAGTATAGCTATCTATTTATACAACCATGTTTTCTACGATATCTCATCGGGGCACTTCGAGGCCAATTTTTCTTTAAATAATTGAAATTGTTTTTGAAATTACTTGACAAACATGCATAAAACCCAAATTCATGGATTTTAATAAAAAGAGGTAAAAACAAATTTTACACACGCATTGCGGTTAGTATAAGTTTCCTACTGAGTTAGTCCCTCACCCCAACGAACACATCCCTCTAGGTCGAGACAGAAGTACTTAGGATGTGGACATTCAACTCAAGGAGTTTCATTTAACTATTTTCTTTTCGTTTAGTCATATTTTTCGTGGGTAAGAACTATTGGCTTCTTTAATATTACTTTTGTTAAACTTTTGGTTGTATGGACATGAATGCACAATGTAGTATGGATTTAATTTACATTACTGTATTATTAACTCTTGCAATCACTCTGTGGACCGCATCACAAGTGGGTTACAGTTTGAAATTTTATATAAGTCTTCTGCAAATCTCCAAGTAGCTTTGGGTTGGGCGATCGGGTTCTCTCCAAGAATCTAGTCGTTTGGGCTGGAGTTTCTGTCAGGCGCACCTCCGTGTCGTGCCAATTTGGTATCAGAGCTTAAAGTTCCAGAAATTCTACATAGTGATGGCTTGAGGAATTTAATAGTAAAAAATTTAGAAGAATGATTACTATGCATAAGAAGTTTCTTACCAAGTGTATTACCTTCTCAGAAGTTCGAGAATGCTGCCAAGGAGAAATCCTTGCATACAAGCCCAAGATGAGGGAGTAGACCCGATTGCAGAAATGATAGAAGCACTACATAATTTATTGAGTAGTAGAGCAGCTCAAGATTGTGGCACTTCTCGGATTGCCTATTTTTTAGAGTTTTATGGCATGAACCCATCTATATTAGAAGGAAGTACGAATCCTATGGAGGCTGAGAATTGGTTTTAGGAGATGGAGCAGAAGTTTGAATTCTTGCAAGTTCTCGAGGAGTATCAACTGGGGATTGTTACACATTATTTGAGAAAGCTATCCCGCAGCTAGTTGAATGTAGTGAAGACGAATCTTGATGTGCAGTTGGTGGAGTGGAAAGACTTCACAAAGATATTCAGGGCCAAGTATAGCAGCAGAGGTCCCCAGGACTAATTTACAAAGGCATTCAACGAGCTGACACAAGGATCAATGACCATTATAGAGTACTACGGTAAGTTTTTAGAGCTATTGCCTCATTCAGAGGTTGCTTCTAAAAAAAGGCAAGTCATCAAGTTCCAGTAAAGGCTGAGATAGATGTTACAATAGGGTGTAGCCCTTATGTAGTACAACACTTTCCTCGAAGTTTTTGTGGCCGCTCAGAGAATGAAGCGTGTGTATGACACTGTTTCGACATTTACCAGGAGAAACACACTAGGAGAAGGGATAAGAAGGCAACTAAGAAGAATTAGACAAAATTTCAGGTCAAGGATCCAGCGAGAGTCAGAACTCGAGTATTAGCTGTGAGTCATCGGGGAGTGGCAGATACAGCCCTTACACTTGCCACAGGTGTGGGCAACTAGGACATATCAAGAAGAATTGTCCTTAGAATCACTAGCAGCAGCTACCGCGACAGTCTTTCCTGTCCTCTAAGGGTAGTGCATCTCAAGCTATGGCTTGGGGTGGACGTGGATTTGGTGGATGTGCCTTCCCCTAGTATCAAGGGCAATATCATTACACCCCCTACCAGCAATCAGGGCTTCTTCCATACTATCTATAGTACTTGACCAACAATCCAGGCTTCCAGATGTAGACCGACAACCAAAAGAGTTATGGGTCTGTCCTTTATTCACAGCAGGGATCTGCCAGTCACGGAGGGCAATCCTTCTAGAGTAGTGGGGCTGGCCCTAGTTTATCCAGGGATGGCCATGGTAGGGGCATAAAGGCAAGGAGGAGGCATCTCGTTACGATTATGCAGTCGGAGGGTCTGAGTACCATTTCATACAGGAGATCTAGGGCATCATTGATAATATTATTCTTATATCCCACTCTTTTGCTTGAGCATTGTTCAATACTGGGTTGACACACTCTTTATTTTCACAGTTGTTGCTCAATACCTTTTTGGGTACTCATAAGGGGTATCATCTGTGTGTAAATCAATTTGTGTGGTCTTAAACGACCATACGTTTTCTACCAACCTGGTTATATTACCGATGAGTTAGTTTGACGTGATTCTGGGTATGTATTGGCTAAGGAAATACGAGGCTACGGTGGAGTGTCACCAGAAAAAGGTCACTGCCATGACAAAGGATAGATAGGTTGTTTTCTACTGGGATGACCCTAGTACGGTGACAACTAACCCTATCTTACGATTTTTTCTTGGTGAGCACATTGGATTGGAGTATAAAGATCTCTATTCAGTTAACGGTGATAGCGAGACCATTGGTCAGGATATGGATATCTCGGTAGTGAGAGAGTTTCTAGACGTGTTTCCTAATGAGTTGTAAGGGTTGTCTCCAGATTGAGAGGTTGAGTTTTGCATTGACCTACTTCCGACACTACACTAGTTTCAACTCTGACATATAGGATGGCTACGACAGAGTTAAATGAAATGAGCAAACAATTGAAAGACTTGAGAAAAAGTGGATTCATCTTGGAGAGCGTGTCCCCTTGGGGCGCTTCCATGTTATTTGCAAAGAAAGTCAATGTGTCTTTAAGGCTTTGCATAGATTACCAAAAATTGAATTGAGTAATTGTTAAAAACAAGTATCCCTTTCCTAGGATTGATGACTTATTTGATTAGGTTAGCTGTTCGTGGTACTTTTCCAAGAGTTACATGAGGTATGGGTATCATCATATGAGAATCCGTGAAGAAGATATCCCAAAAACAACTTTTAGAATGAGGTATGGAGATATTGAGTTCGTAGTCTTACCTTTCGGTTTGACCAATGCTATCGCAGCAATTATGGATCTCATGAACTGGGTTTTCAGGTTCTATCTAGATCGGTTCGCCATGGTGTTTACAGATGACACTTGATATATTTGAAGTCTTGGGGTCAGCTTCGGGAACATCTTCAGATCATGTTGTAGACTCTAAGAGATCACCAGTTATACGCCAAGATGAGTAAATGTGACTTCTGAATCTCAGAGGTCAAGTTCTTGGGACACGTAGTTTTGCGTGGGGGAATTTCAATTGCTCTGGGGAAAATTGAGTCAATTGTCAAGTGGCAGCCTCCGAAGAATGTGTTTGAGATCCACAATTTTCTTGGTCTTGTTGATTACTATCAGCGGTTTATTGAGAGTTTTCCTTCATCAACCACATTGTTAACTCAGCTGAAGAGGAAAGGGGTACGATTCAAGTGGAATGATAAGTGTCAAAATGCAATCGAAGAATTGAAAAACGGATTGATGAGTGCACCAATTTTGATAATGGCAAACTGTGAACAACCTTATGCAATATACACTAACGCATTAGGAGTTGGCCTTGAATAAGTATTGATACAGCAAGGGAAAGTGGTTGCTTATGCATCACGGTAGTTGAAGCCCTACAAGAAGAATTATCCAACTCTGGATTTGGAGTTGGCAGCAATAATTTTTGCTCTAAAGATTTGCATACGCTACTTGTACATCGTGAATTTTCAAGTGTACTCTAATCATAAGAGTTTGAAGTATCTCTTTACTCAGTGAGACCTAAATTTGAGATAGTGCAGTTGGATAGAGGACTTTAAGGATTACGGCTTCAGCCTAGAGTATAACCTCAGTAAGGCAAATGTAGTGGTTGATGCTTTGAGCCGATATCCATAGTGATCCATTGCTTGTTTAGTTCTCAATGAATGGAAACAGTCCGTGGCAGTTGGAGATTTCAACCTTCAGTATTATGAGTCTGGAGGTACCACTTGTGTGTACAATGTTGTAGCCACTCCGACGTTACTTCAGATGACCAAGAAGTTACAATAGCAAGATGATGAACTCAGGGTAGAGTTTAACAGTTGAAAAATGGTGAAAAACTTGATGGTTGGGAAGTCTACTATGAAGGAACTATTCTCTATCAAGATATGGTGGCAATTTTGGACATTTAGGATTTGAGGCAGACCATTCTTGCTGAATCTCATAGATCTAGATTTGCTATTCACCCAGGAAGTATGAAGATGTACCAAGACTTGAAGCAGTAAGATTGGTGGGTGGGTAGGAAACATGATGTGGTAGACTTTGTGGGTAGGTGTCTGATCTGTCAGCAAGTGAAGGCTAAGCATTAGAGGCTGGTAGGAGTTTTACAACCTTTGCTTATCCGTGAGTGAAATGGGATATGATTATGATGGATTTTGTCAATGCACTCCCTAGAACTCCTCATAAATTGGACATAGTGGGGTTCATTATGTATCGTTTGACCAAGTTCGCTCACTTCATTCTGATCTGGATGGAATTTCCCATGTCAATGTTAAGCTGGTTGTACATTGAGAACATCGTTCATCTTCATGATATTCCCACTAGCATCATTTTCAATCATGATCCTAGATTCACATCCAAGTTCTAGAGAGCTCCAAAGAAGGCCTTGGGTATAGAATTAAATCATGACACTACACGCCTTTCTCCGACTGATGGGTAGTCAGAATGGACTATCCAGATTTTGAAGGTATGTTGTGAACATGTGTCTTGGATTTTTGTGAAAGCTGGATAAATCACCTGCCATTGGTTGAGTTTGTATACAACAACAGTTATCATACCAACATTGGTCTCTCTTCATACAAAGCACTGTATGGAAGACCGTGTCATTCACTGTTGTGTTGGGACGAGGCAAAAGAAAGAGTTTCACTTGGGCCAAAAATGATCAAAGAGACAAAGGATAAGGTTAGGATAATCTGGGAAAGACTCAACACAGTGCAGAGTAGGCAAAAGAGCTATTTCGGCTTGAAGAGGTGCAAAGTTGACTTTGTTGTGGGATAGTTTGTCTTCCTCAATGATCCTAATCATGGTATTAGTTGATTTGGGGTGAAGGGAAAATTGGCTATGAGATATACTGGCCCATTCTAGATCGTCGAGAGGATCGACAACGTGGTACACTTGATGTACCTCCATAGCTCGAGTACGTACATAACATTTTCCACATATCGCAACTGAGGAAGTACATGCTAGACCCATCCAATGTCGTCTCTTGGATAGACGTTTCTATCCAAGAAGATACCTCATATGAAAAGGAGCCGAAATGGATCCTTAGCAAAGAAGTTCAAGTCCTCTGACATAAAGAAATTCCATTTGTCTGCGTGTTGTGTAAGAACAATACAGAGAGGGAGGCAACTTGAGAAATCAAATTTGATATGATGCAGAAATACCCTTATTTTTTTTGATATATAATGAATTTTATTTTAAAATTTGGGACAAAATTTCTTTTAGAGACGTTATGATATAAAACCCGTAAATTTTTAATAATAAATTCCAAGTGTAAATTTTTCTCGGTCAAGGCATTGAAAAGTTGACTCGAGTTGTCGCATGGCGGGCATGCATGAATTCTGGGTTAAGTAGTCAAAATTGGTGAAATTGGATATTACCGAGCTGTAAATTTATTCAAGAAGTGAAGTAGATAAATTAATTTGATTAATGAATCATTGTCAGCGGACAAATTGGAATCGACAACGAAAATTTAATGGGATTTATTTAATGAACAATATATATTTGTATATATATATATATTATTAAATAAATTAATAAAATAAGTAAAAAGAAATAATGAAATATAAAAAGAAGAAACAACGCAATGCAAAAGGGCTGGAAGAGGCTGATGGATTGACAACTGTTGAATGGGTCGGATTAAAATTCGACCATTGGATAAGAATTTGAATGGAAGAAGATGCTCCTGTGGCATGAAAAGATTCCATTGCGGGAGGAAGATTGGCCGTTGAATGAAGAATTGAGATCAATCGTAGACCATTGGATGATGGCACAAGATGCTCTCGCGGAAGGAAAGATTCCTTTAGGAGTATGATTGGCTATTGGATTGAAGAAGTGATAAGCAGATGAAACACAAGTTGTTGGATGAAGTTTGCGGAATAGAATCATCCGCAGAAATGATTCTAAGAAGCGGGTTGGATGTTGACCGTTTGGAGAGAAGCACAATTTAATGCGGACCATATGATGCTCGGAAGATGCTTCAGAGGCGTTGAAAGATTATTTACAGAAGGGAAACAGTGGCCACACTATAAGTCGAGCAACGTCATTCAATTTAATAAAAATGCATGGACTAAACTAAACGACATCATTTTGGCTTGTGGATTTAAAGGAAATGACAACACTTAGACTCGAATTGCGGGGAAAACCCAGGTTGTGCGGAAGCATACCTTTGCGTGAAAGCAAATGCTTCTATGAATAGCGAACTCCCTGCCCTAGCCCATGAGTATGGGCGACTAAGTAGTTTTGTTTGAGGATTTTTTTTGAGGAGGTAGAGCAGTTTGGACGACGGAAGGTCGAGCTGAGGGAGAGACTTTCTGCCACTTCTTTGATTTATGTAAGTAACATCAAGGACTTATCTCTATTTTGTTACTTTCCTTATGAAATGATGCTCGAGGATGTGCGGGTACTGATTGTGTTTATTTATGCAAACATGATGTTTAATGTTTTGTTGGTTTTACTCTATTAGCTATGATACATGATGTTTAATTATAGGATTTATATTAGCATGAAGATGGGTTCAGTTCACTGGTAGATATTGACCGATAATGTATTTTGCTCGCTAATATTAATGAGGATGAGGTTTAGTTTATAGCTAATGGGTGATGTTCTACTGTTGATGATTTGCTGTTGTATTCATTTTATGTCATGGACTGAGGATATACTCACCATGGTTATGTTATGCTTGTTAAACTGAGATGAGTGCTTTGTTTAGGGTGATAAAAAATGTTGAACTTGTTTACAACTATTGTTGATTTTGAAGATGTGATGGTAGATGTAAGGTAATTCATAACTTACACACACACACACACACACATATATATATATATATACATGTTGAGGGTCTGGTGTTTGTGGTTGAGATACCGCTTAGGCGTACTGCGAATGTGAAGGTTTGGAAATTTAGTTATAGTTATTTCATGAGGGAAACGTTATTGTTATACTGGTAAGAGCATGTTAAGGATTCTTGTATTTGGTTATGTCTGTAGGCTTCGACGAATTTGAGGATTATGAGATCCTTCCCGAGGAGACAGTTGCCTTAGCGTCGAGAAGGAACGCCGAAGAGGTATGAATTTTATACCTACTTGCTTTTCATTCGCATGCCATGCTTTTACAACATAATATTTTTTGGATTACCACATATGCAAAACCGACAGGGACTATCCGACAACATGTCTAATTTTATTATACTTATGTGCGAGAGTTTTATGCTACATAGGACGTATGCAGTGAGGGCAAGGGGGACCGATTCTTGCCGGGGAATCACGTTCTTATTGGCTATCGGTCATCTTCTTTATGATTTTAAATCCTTTATTTTCACAGATCTGGACCATTTCAGACGAGTACAGATGTTGTGCTCTCATTTGCATTCGTCTACAAGAGTAAAATTACTAAGGCTAAATGGTCTTCATGGACAAGGAATGGCATCCTCGTCCTGGTCCGTACCATTCGTAGTAACCTTCGAATGCATTTTGGCATCTGCAACCCGAGCTAGGCCATGTTCAAATTCGTCCGCACAGGCCATCGGAAAGCGATTTGGCGTCTGCATGCAACATCTGCACGCGTCTGCAAGTGTCTAGAAAATGGACGGATTCAAAGCGGACGAGGTCGCACCACATCCGCATTCATCCGAACTTGTCCAAAACTCCACGACATAGTGAAGTCAGGACGCAAAATCTCATCCTAAGTCGTCCCAAGGCTAAGGGGTGAAGTGCAATGCATGTGCGGACGACATACCTTATCCACAAGTCGTATGCAGGCATCTAGAAACGCCCAGAACAACATTTCCTCACTCTTTTCCTACTTAACTCTAGCCCGTAACATTTTCCCCGTAAATACATGCCATAAAACAACACGTATAAATATGCAATGTAATGTCCTAATTACTCCAACACTTGATTATTTCACGTATACGGGAAAAATATATCGGAAATACCCTTTAGATCTAATGCTCTGGAACATCTTCCGTAATACCCCAATAATTGTCCAACTTAAAAAGTTGGGGTGTTACATGTGTATCACAAGGTGTGAGGCTTGAAAACATCAATATTGTTCAACATTTTCCCAAGGTTTTCCTTGCAGATTTTCTTGGATTGCCACTCGATAAGGAAGTTAAATTTTTAATAAATGGGTTTCCTAGCACCAAACCTATTTCTAAGAACCCGTACAGAATGGCACCTGCGAAATTGAAGGAATTGAAGACTTATCTTGATGAATTGTGTATCAAGGGTTTTATAGGGCCTAGTTCCTCCTTGTGGGTTGCCCTTGTCTTATTTGTAAAGTAGAAGGACGGTTCGATGAGAATATGTATAAACTATAGAATGGACTACGAATCCATTCTGTTATTAATCACGTTTCCAAGATTAGCATCAAGAGATTCAAGGTCATGCATAGGTGGAAGTCCAAGGACAATTGTGGAATATTTGATGGACTTTCTAAAAACTGTCTTCTTTTTCACCTTTGACACGTGTTTGACTGTTTTGGCATACCAAATGATGCCATTTAAAAATGAGTGCTTCATAAAGATTGTATGTGACTTATTAAGCTTTCTAGAATGAGCTAGATTGCTAAATTTTGACTTTATTTGCTAGGTTAAATCCCACAGAACCAAGAGCAAACATTAAAGAAAGTCCAAGTGTCAAAACTTGGAGATCAAGGAAGTCTCTACATGGGAACCATCTAAGTGGCCAAGAACCAACATGGATTAGCTACCAAATAACATCGAGACTTGGAAAAGAAGAAATAAAGAGATTAATTAAATATTGTTTTAGTTAGTTAACTTAGTTTCTATTAAATAGAAAATCAAACAACTTATTTTATGAGCCGATTAGGGTTATTGTTGCTTAATTAGTTTATTATTATTTTATAGTTCGTAATTGGCTATTTAAAGCACCTTATGTACATGTTTTAGGGAGTTGAATTTGATAATAGAAAAGCTTTTGCTTAAATTTGAAATTGGAGTGATTCCTTTATCAACATTTGGTGAGTTATATCTAAAATTTACCCTCGTATGTGTTATATCACGGGATTAAGGTTACTTGTAAGTTAGGTAGCCTTTCTTATTGGAATCTGCATTCTTACTGCTTGGAGGAAGAAGGTGTAAAGTGGTGACCAACTTTCCAAAGGCGTGTCATCGACAAATCATCCATACGGGAGCATTTGTCACATTCTTTTCTAATTCTAGCAACCTAATTTCTATCAAGCATCTTTCTTATTCCATGGCTGATATTTATATCATTCTTAAAGGGTTATTATCTTATTTTATTCAAGAAGGCATTGTCAAAATTTTAGCTAAAAAGCTTATAAAACAAAGAAGTTACAAGCCTCCAAAGTTCATTTTCCAAAAGTGAATCTCAGCCAAAATAAGAAAAGTAGAGCTCCAGTTTCTTAGATCATCCACCGCATCGACTGTAACATCGACTGCTGCACAAAGGTAGAATCTGTGTTATGTTTTGGTCACCATCATCATCCCCGTGCCTCGTTATTCAACATCTCTCAACACTCCAACACTTCAAGGACATATTTTATGGGTTATTTCTTTACCCATTCCATTGGTGCATCATTTGGTATAAATGCTAAAATGATTCTTGCTAATTCATGATATCCTATATACATAATGGCGAGGAGTTAAAATTACATTATGAGCAACGAAAATTTCAAAGCATCTATTTCTACCTTTGCCAGTTCGGAGTTTTCCAAAGATTATTTGAATTGGGAAGACATGGTCGAAAGAATTATTCAAAGAACTATTTTTTTGTAGAAGGCCTTAGTTAAAATTATTTCTTTAAACCTTGAAGGAAGGCCTTCAAGATGGTTGGACAAATTGACAAATAACTAGAGAATGGATGGAAAAAAAGTCATCAACACTTGGAGTTCCATGAGGAAATTTTTTAGACAAAAGTATGCTCCATTCACATCATCATCAATCAAACGATATGAAAAACCTTCCAAAAGTTGATAATCTCAATTCGATAAATTTAACGTCTTGTATGAAGGAATATTACAAAAATTTGAGACAAATATATTGAGCATTCTGCTTTTACAAATACAAAGCCATGATGAAGAATTAAAAAGTGAAGATTCTCTCAAGGAACAAGTATCTGAACCTATAGAAAGCCAAGATGATTCCTTAACAACAACAATACAAGAGGAACCACAAGAGGATTGTCAAAAGGAACAAACTTTACCTATCCAATGCTCCAACAAGAACAAGGTTTGATATTTGGATATTAATGATAGACTTTGTGCTAAAATATCTTCTATGATTTTGGTTAAAGGAAGTTGCTTGGAAATATTAATGCATGACATCCCTAGCAAATTTTGGTGGCAAATTGACAAGGATCACAATATTCATGGCCAATGTCTAAGTAAGAAAAGGTATGCTCTTTAATCAAAGATGAAAGAAATTGCGCAATTATGCCTTCCATGGATTTTAAGGAAAGTTTGTGTTGGTTAAATGATGAAAGAAACATAGAGGTAAACCAAATATGGATTGATTTTTCTTATAGAAATTTTGTTAATATATTAATTTTTGATATGGGCAAGTATTAGTAAATCTTTTTTGGAATTACCATGGCATGCACATGATAATTACCTTCCACATTATTATGCTTTCAAAGTTAGTAGAAGAAGGAAAAAGCTAGCACTAGTGTGGCCTAAGCAACCTACAACGGAATATGATACAATAAAGGAAATTGGATGGAAATTGCTATGTTTAAAACAAAGAGGTATGTACCATTGGATAGCTTAATTGCTTGGATTTTTTGAGTCGGAAGGATTAAAACTTCTTATATTATTGGCATAATATTTGGCTATGGCAATTATGATGGTGAAGTTATTCTCTTTAATTTTGGTGGAAATTCATTGATGATTATGTATAAAGAAATGTTCTTGGTCTTATTGAATATTGATGCTTAATCTAATTATTATTGTGGCACTAGAAGAACATATTATATTAGAAGGAAGGCTTTACTAACTCATGATGATATTGAATTATGGAAACACTTTTATGGTAATCACTATGATATGGAAACTCTCTTTGATTATGGTGAGAATTCAAATTTGGATTACATTGGTGGCATGCTTAGAAAAAAAAAGGATTATTATTAAATCTTGGTGTTGAATATGATTACTATATTTGAATTATGGAAGCCTATTGCATCTTACATGAAGACATTAAATTGTTTCTATGGAGAAACACTTATCGCAATAAGGAGGATAAAGATTTTGTTAATTTTGATTACAATTTTGGAAGTAGTGGAATTGTGACATCTTGAGGAAGTTTCTATTATTTGTTGACATTGAATGGATTCTTGGGCAAGACATTTATGGCAACAAGGATAATCTCAATATTAAATGGTTTTATGATTTAAAAAACTACTTACCAATTTGTGCATCATTGTTGAAGAATGAATTGTTGCATTATTTTCCTTATACAATCAAATGTAAAAAGGGAAAGAGAGGTTAGTAGCCAGTACACCATTTTAAAAATTGTGTTTCCTAAAATGGCAAGACAAATTATGGATTTCAAAAATCACTAGCAAGAAAAGTTCTTGGTGGAAACCTAGCAAACCATATTGGAGGAAAGAGAACTTAAGAAGCTTCAATGGAATCATTAATAAGGAAAGGTCATGGTAGGAATCCAACAAGCTATATTGGAGGAAGAAAACCTTAAAAAGTTACAAAAAAATTGTTCTTTGGCCACACATACTCAAAGATATTCTGAAAACTATTTTTATGGAAATCATTAAATTACAAGGGGGCATCCATGGAATTCCTATGCAAGTTTTCGATTATGGAAAGCGGTTTGTGAAAATCTTACTATTATGCGTCTACAACTTACAAGGTTTATTTCCTTCTGTCATTCATGGAGATTTTATAGCCGATACAAATTTCAAGGCCCACAACACATCTCCTTATGTGATTAAAGAATATTATAAAAAAAAAATCATTCTTTGGCCACACATACTTAAAAGGATTCTCAAGATTATATTTATGGCAATCCTTGTTGTGGCCTACATTATTTCTAACTCAAAGGCAAAGAATGGAAATTGTATATCTGAGTTATTATTCAAGCATGGAAGGATATTTATGGAAATTTTAATATCGTCAGCTTGCTAAATCAAACATTATATGTTTCCTTATTACATTCATGGAAAGGTTGAAGATATTACAAAGATAAAATCCCAAGTTCATTCCTCTTTTTATGGTAAAAAAGAATATGGTGACACAAGATAGGATTTGAGGTCAAATCTTGTTCAACCCTGAGTGTAACACCCCAACTTTTTAAGTTGGACAACTGTCGGGGTATTACCAAGGACATGTTCGGAGCATTAAGTCGGAATGTAGTTCCGATAACGCTTTTCCTATATACGTGATGTATTCAAGTGTTGGGAGTATGGGGATATTACATTGCGTATTGTTATGCGTTGATTGTGACGTGTAATTATGGGGATGATGTTATGGAATAAGGGTTAAGTGAGGAAAATGTGTGGCAACGCTGTCCAAGGCATTTTCGAACACCTGCGGACGACACTGTGCATGAATCATGTCGTCCGCAAATGCTTGGGACGCCGTCCTGACAATTGGGATGACTTAGGACGTAGATCTCTGTCCTAATTCACATGCGTCGTGAGATTTCAGATGATCCCGGGCGATAGTGGACGATAGGGGACGTTGTAAATTTGAATCTATCCAATTGTGGACGAATTTGGACACATGCGAATGCCAGATCGCATCCGAATTCTAAATTCGGACGGTACGGACTAAAATCAGACGCTAGTTCTCGTCCGAGAATGCGTGTTTGCTTGCGAGAATTTTACACATGCGAACGACTGCAGAGGAGATCAGAGCATCCGCATTGATCCGAAAATCCCCATCTCAGCAAAAAATTAAGGATTTAAAGTCTGGAAGCTTGCCATTTAGCCCATAAATGCCAAACATGGAGATGATGAAGTCATCTCCCTCCCACTGGCGTCGCCTTCCCCTGCCTTAGGCCTTCTCTTCCTTGTTCCCTTAGGCACTCATGGTGTCCCTTCCCTCCATCTAGGTAATATCTTCCTTCAGTCTTCCACCTTACGGTTCAGTTTTCCCTTTTCTACAAGAGCTCTCTCTCTTCCCTATGAGAGTTCTTCCTATGGGTGAGCTTCTACATATGTGAGTTGAGTGAGTTGTGAGATAGAGAGCTATTGTGAGTGATGAGTGAATGAGTGTTGTTAGCTAAGAGTTGAGCTGCGAGGAGATTGGTGCAGCTTTAACTGTTGTGTGCTATTGGGGAGTGAAGAGTTGTCCCTGTGTTTGTAGTTCATCGATAGTGGTAAGGAAATAGGGGTGTCGTGGCCATTTGGAGGCCCTAGACCGCAAGTAGAGTACGTGGGTCTAGTGTTTAATTCCCTGAAATGCTTACTACAAATTGTTGCTCGCTAGTTTTAATTGTTATGAGTTAGTTAGTTTTAAGTGATATTTCTTGGAATGAAATGCTATTGTGTTTCCCTATTGCTTTCCTTTGTTGTAGTTATTTCTTTTGTAGATAGTATAGTTTCCACATACTTAAAGATGTTCATGAGACTTCAAAAAAGTGCATTATATATATACGGATCAAACAAAGTGAGAACTATGTAAGAGATGGTGGAAAATAAAATTGAAAGGGGAAATGGTGTTTATGCTAAAGCTGCATATCAAGGGAGTAAGGTAGTTGAAGAAGATGAAGTTGAGAAGGACCAAGCATTGGATTGAGGTCAAAGCATCATTCACCCTGGGAGAATGATGCACCTCAAGCACCGCTCACTAGAGCTCGGGCCAAGAAGCTCACTATCCTTTTTATACTTTCTAATTTTGCAGGAGAAGTTTTCTTTGAAGGGCTTAATGGAGCCATCTCAGGGTTACAAGGAACAACCCAAACATGTGCTAAAGTGGGGATACAACAAGACACTTGAGGCATCCAACCCACCCTAGGAATACAACTCATTTGACACTTCTCTTGCCATTTTTTTGGAGTGTTTGAAGACGACAACACAAGCAAGATGCTCCAAGTTACTGAACAACTCCAAGAAGGTAGCATGAAACCACTTGACAAATAATTATGAAACTATTTGTTGTAATGGATTAATTGTTTTGGATTGTTCTTGGCTAGTTTAGCCGAGATGTTTTTTTAGTGGTTTTTATTGTGAGGTTCACTATGTAATTTAACATTAGGGCGGCCCTATTTGAGAAGTATTTCTACTCCTCTTAGTGGCTTCTCTATACATTACAAAAATCCAACTGAAAAACCCTTTCGAATTGATTATAGAGTTCCCTCCAAATCGACCCCATTTTCTTTGCCGAGAAACATGAGAGTGAGTATCAATCTATTGAGTCCCCATGTTCTTGGCTTGCTTTGTGGTGATTCTCTTATACTAGGCCCTCCTCCACTTCATTACACAAGTGGAAACCTCTAGAGAAGGTTTTGAAGGCTTGCTACAAACCAAGTTGGAGAAGCACCCCTGTTGGAGTCAATTGAAGTTGAAAGGTGCTATTTAGCACCCTTTCAGACCAGGTTCTAACCTTCCATGCACCACTTCCATTCCCGAGCATTTGTTGTTCAAATTTTAGGAGGTTATTTTTTTCACATCAAGAAAGGTACATGGTCCAAATTTTGCGCAAATTGGACAAGTATTGATTAACTTGTGGCTATTCTAATTTTTAGCTCAAAACTGCCATATTTGTTCCCTTACAACTAGTTTCGATCGTGATTTCATATCTCTGTCTCCCGTGGTTATTTTTGTGTGATTTTTGAATGGTGTTCTCTACTCTTATTAGATGTTGGCTGGTTTAAATTTCGTGTCATTTGGACTCGAAATACGTAAGTTGTGGTTCATCCTTTTCTGGCTTAAAACTGCCTTATATTCTAAACAGTTAATTTTGCATTCGTATATCTCCCTCTCTTTTTGGAATTTTCAAGTGAATTTTTTAAGAGCACACTCTATTCTTCGGATACTTACTGTGGTTCAAATTGGACCATGATTATCTTTAAAATAAGCAAGTTACATGTTTGGGACTTTGGTATTCTGTTTATAACCATGGTAATCGCCATCCTCCAATGGTTTAATCAAGCTTTGCAACGCTTGGTGCATCAAATGATGCAACGGAAGTCATAACGAAAATTCATTTAAAATCAAATGTAATAAAACTCATCATTTAAATAAACATAAGTATTTATAAAAAAAACATTTCTACTTAAATCCAAACAATAATAAATATAATTTTGAATAAAAAGCTTTAGACATGTTTCTAAAATTCTCCTTTCTTTAAATCTTCACCCACGGGTCAACTTCGCTTCGACATTGCTTTAACTTTGCACATGAGAATTCCTCTTGAAACACTATCAATTGTTTCTATCTTTATGTTCTTAATAACAATGTCATTACCAGAATTACAAAGTTCACATATTAGCCTAAGGCTCAGTAAGAGATATATTGTAATATCTAGAAACTTTTAGTTTACTTAATGTGAATTATGTAAGAAATATGTTTGGTAATGATAATATGTTTGGAAATGATAAAATTTGAATGGTTGTTGGAATTATGTTAATTGAATTTGTATTGTGAATGGTGTTTTATGGCTTTTGGAGAGGTAGAATTTTCAATGCACTGGGCAGTTTGGCATAAGTACGACAACCAATCATATTTGTTTGATTGACCAAACTTAGATAGTAAAATATGAATGCTCTCGGGCTATTTTGTGGTCAACCAGAATAAGGTTGGCGGTCGACTAAAAATAGGGTAGATTGAAATCTGTTGCTCTCAAGTTGTTTTTGTAATACCCCAAAAATATTTTTCACCGTGTTGTTGATGTATTAAATTTGGATAGTTAATATATATGCATATCATATCATGTTGCATGACGATACGCGTTAAATTATACTAGGAAAATATAAGGTTAATGTTGAAAATTAATCTAAGTGTGAAAGTTAAGGAAAAATGTGTACTGGTGAGTTTTCAGACAAAGTCTGGAAGGGCACGGATGGTGTGGACGAGGAGGAAACGAATTTGTACAATTTTTTGGGACATTTCGGACGTGTTTTCACGTCTGAAATCTATTTCCGACGTGTTTTCACGTCCGAAATCTATTTCGAACGGCTTATCTCGTCAAAAAAGTCGAAAAATTTCAGGAAAGACCCATTTATACCTCATCTCTCTCTTCTGATTTCATGACCTACTCAACAAATCCTCTCTCCCGAGACTCCTGCTGTAATGTCCAGTCCATCCTGGAGATGTGGAAGCTTTTCCACGTGGCCCTTTGAGAATGGACCTCCTCTCCTTGATTTGGGTAATGTCATCTCCCCTTTTAAGCTTATCCCTGCTGCAGCTCAATTCTTTTATTTCTCTTCCGTCTATAAGAGGTGGGTTCCTTTTATTCTGAACTTCTCTGACTACTAAGAAGTATGAACTTGGTGAGTGGGAAGAAAAGTTTGTTGGTTAGTGGTTGCTCTAAAGATTTTTGCTATAAAGAATTGCCCACCGTGAAGGAATTATTGGAAGTTTGGAAGGTTAGAGGATATCCAATTAGCTGCTCTTTTTGCTTGGTTAAGCTTCCGGAGAGTTGAGGTAAGAATTAGAATAATGTTTTTGGTCAAGGGAGGCCCTACATTACGGTTTGGATCGTTAGTTGTTGTATGAATTTGCTGTGTCAATGAAATGAAAAATCTACTGCTGGGACTGTCAACTTCTTGAGTGTATTATTAACCATGGAAAGCATGAATCTATTATTGTTGTAGAAAGTATGAATTGATAAACTGAGTATTGAAAGATATGAAGGAAAGGATTTTGTGTGTGTGAAAGATAGTTCTATTTATCATAGTTGGTAAGGTCATGGATTGAGTTTGAGAATTTCATGCACTGTCGCTATCTATGGAACTCGAAATTCTTGAACTGCTTCTAGTTATCATTATGGCCTGTTATTGTCAATTGAGAATGATGAAATACTAAATGTGCTACTACATGATTCATACTGTCAAGATTGGTTGCTATCAAAGGTGAAAGTATTGGAAAGTTGTTTACCTTGCTCTTAGCGATTAAAGAATGCCTCAAACTTGTAATGCCTTGTTCTTTTGTTATTGCACTAAACTAATTACCATGATAAAATGACGATAGTGGCAGTATCTTTAGCTTGAACTTCTAATTGTCTATTAGATTTGGAATGGTTATGTTTCTTTCTTGAGTTAATTCTGTGAATTATTTTATGGCATTCATGCATCATCCCAGCATTTATAAAACTGTTACATAATGTATGTCATCCTAATATATGTAAATAGACATGTGGGGGTTCGGGAGAAATGGGGACGGTTCCCCGTGATGACACCCCTATTAGATTGCCTACTCCCATGTAGGGGGCGGTGAGGTACGGTTAAGTCACGCGGACCCTAAGGTTTCCATTTCTCTTGTACTGAAATCCCCAATGCCTTTAACAAAAGTGTATGGGTATGGCACATAGTGACACTCCCATTGGTGTGTTCCCTCTTCAGTATTACAGCTAAGCTACGTGATAAAGTGACTTATCCATCACCTTGGTTCGTAGATGAGATACAGATCTCCTCTGTAATGCATTGTATGGTCATGCATGTCATTTGCATTGCATTTGAATTCTGATTCTTGCTGGGCTTTAGGCTCATTGTTTTTCCCATAATGTAGGTGACTATGATAATGATGACAATGTACCAGTCGAGGAGGAGGCGTTTCAGGATGACCCCTCGTGTTATCACCCGATTTGACTTGTTGGTTGTGGCTCATATGGGTTAGGATATATACATTGGTATTTTGGTAGAATGGAAATTTTGAGTATTTTGGTGATTGCACTATTTTGATTGTTATAAGCAGGGACTTTTGTTTTAAAAACACTTGGAAACTATGTTTGGAAATTCCATTGCTTATTACACATAGTTTACCCTGATATGTTTTCTTTCAAATAAATTTTGAATGTTGAATAAATTAAACGAAAAATTTTATAAGATGATTTTTAATGTAAGGAAAATAGTTTTAAATAATAGGGGCGTTACAGTTGGTATCATAGCACAACCCGGTCAACCTCAATTTCATAGACTATTGATAACATAAGATCATCGTGGAATACTCCTCCTTCTGTAAGTAAAGAAATCTTCGAATTTTAATTATGCCCAATAACTTATTAGTTCTTGATTTAAAATATAGAGAAGATATTAAAATGGCCCGAAGAGCAAGGAATAACATACTAGTACCTAATGAGCCGGATGGAGCTCTTAATCACATAGCAGAAGTAGTTGAACGTCCGGCCCAGTTTATGGCAGAACAAGCCCACGTCATTGAGAGACTTGTGGAACGCGGTAATGGTAGTGGAAATAGGAATGACAATGGTAACGGAAACCACCGTGCTGTTGTGCTACCTACGGAGGCCTGCTAGGAGCGGTTTCTGCGACTTAAACCCCCGATGTTTGAAGGCAATATTTCGGATATTACTGCAACTAAGACATGGATACGTTCACTTGAGAAGATGTTCGACTACGCCGACATTGAAGAAAGTGAAAAAGTGAAATGTGCCACCTACCTATTGACCCACGAATCACAGTTTTGGTGGGATACAATAAAAACGACATTGGAGGTTCGGACTCTCATATGGGAGGGTTTCAACGAGTTATTCAACGAGAAGTATTTCAGCTTTACAATTCAAAATCAGAAGTTTGCAAAATTTATGCGACTGCATTAGACGGGGACTGTGTCTGAGTATATCCAGAGATTTGAAGCATTGTCAAGTTTTGCCCCACATCTAGTCAATGATAATGGATCCAAAATGCAACATTTCATACAAGGGTTGAAGATAGAGATTTTGAGGTGTGTATGGATGATTGGCATTCGGGGTGTTTCCTATTCGCACGGCCAGGGCACTAGATGCCAAGGACATGGAGGGGATTGCTACAAGACAACGATAATTTAATCAGTGGATTGTACGGAATAATCAAGGTTTTCAACAACGTGGGACTCCGCAAGTAAACCGTGGCATGAGAAGGCCACCTGGACCTGAGGTACAACAGGGGCTTGACAACCGCCCTGTGATCGAAGCAATTGTTGCGGCATGTAAACCGTGCCCCATATGTCGGAAAAGCCACCCTGGGCCGTGTAGGATTGGCACTGGGAAATGTTTTAAATGTGGGAAACTCAGGCATATATAGAGGCATTGCCCAACTTTGGCTGGTGGTGCGGCTCCGCGTGTGTTTTTGCTGCAAGGAGAGGATAATGAGGAGGAACAGTTACCGACGGTCATATCAAGGTCACAATTCTTATCTAGCTATTATGAATATATCCTTTATGATGTTAATGTGATTCTTTATAATCCTTAGAACTATATGTTTGAATAAATGACCTTTCTGAACACCTTAGGTACAACCTATATTAATAATGTGGTCGCGTATACTTTATTTGATATGGGGGCCACACATTCTTTTATCTCAACCCAATTATGTACACGGGCAAGTTGTTCACTAGTGTCCCTAAGAACGGTTATCGAGTACTCATTCCTTCCGGTGAATATTTGGCTGCTAATGGTATTCATGAAGATCATGCAATTCAGATCAATGGCAGGAAATTTTGTGCAAATCTGATCATTATGAATATAAAAAGATTCGTGTTATCTTTGGTATGGATTGGTTGACTTTAAACCATGCCATTATTAATTGCGCAAGGCGTGAAGTCTGTTTTCATCCTCTTGATGGTGAACCACATGTCTTTCGAGGAATCAAGGAGAAGGGCAAATTGGCAATTATTTCTGCGATAAAGGCAGATCAGCTGATGAGACACGGATGTGAGGAATTCCTCGTAAATATTACGAACACCATGGTCAAGCTGGAAGCAAAAGTTGAGGATGTAATGGTGGTTTGTGACTTCCCGGAGGTTTTTTTGGTTGATCTTCTTGGGTTGCCCCTTGCCAGGGAGATTGAGTTTGTTATAGATCTGCATCCTGGCACAAAACCGATTTTGAAAAATCCATACAGGATAGCACCCACTAAATTACTTGAATTGAAGGTTCAGCTTGAAGAATTGATTAATAAAGGTTTCATTCCTCCGAGCTTCTCACCCTAGGGAGATCCAGTCTT
Organism: Begonia loranthoides; assembly: GCA_022433065.1. Taxonomy (NCBI): domain Eukaryota; kingdom Viridiplantae; phylum Streptophyta; class Magnoliopsida; order Cucurbitales; family Begoniaceae; genus Begonia; species Begonia loranthoides. Next base: position 19,129,039 of record CM039472.1, read on the forward strand.
GTTTGTGAAAAAGGACGGATTATTACGAATGTGTGTGGATTATCGTGAGTTGAATAAGGTGACTATTAAGAACAGATACCCTTTACCTCGGATCGACGATTTGTTCGATCAACTGCATGGTGCTTGTATATTCTCAAAGATCGATCTCTGTTCGGGGTATTATCAGTTAAGAGTTAAACAGAAAGATGTACCCAAGAAAGCGTTTCAAACCAGATATGGGCACCATGAATTTGTTGCAATGTCCTTCTGGCTGACCAACGCCCCTGCAGCTTTTATGAATCTAATGAAGGAGATATTCAAGGATTATCTTGATAAATTCATCACCGTCTTTATCAACGATATTCTAGTGTACTCTAAATCGGAAGAAGAACATATTGTGCACTTGAAAATTGCCCTATCCATTATGAAGCAACACCAACTCTATGCAAAATTCTCTAAGTGTGAGTTCTTGTTGAAAGAGGTTCGTTTCCTTGGCCATGTTGTTTCTAAAGATGGTATTGCTGTGGATATTTTGAAGGTTCAAGCAATAGTTGACTGGGTGCAGCCAAAAAGCATGAGCGATGTTCGGAGTTTTCTTGGTTTGGCTGGCGATTACTAACGATTAATCAGTGGGTTTTCAAAAATCGCTATACCTCTCACCAGTTTGACCAAGAAAATTGTGAGGTTTTGGTGGTCTGATAAATGTGAAGAAAGTATTCATGAATTGAAGCATCGGTTAATATTTACACCAGTGTTGGCTTTACCTGTGGAAGACGGTAATTTCTGTATATATTGCGATGCATCTAGATGTGGACTAGGTGATATTCTAATGCAGAAAGGGAAGGTGATTGCTTACGCTTCAAGGTAGCTTAAGCCGCACGAAATTAATTATCTACACATGACCTCGAGCTTGCTACTGTGGTCTTTACATTGAAGATTTGGAGGCACTATCTCTACGTGCAACGATGTGAGATCTTCACTAATCATAAGAATCTGAAATACATTTTCACGCAGAAGGAACTAAATATGCGGCAGTGACATTCAGTGGAATTTGTAAAAGATTATAATTGTGAAATCAAGTACCATTAGGGAAGGCGAATATAGTTGCAGATACTTTAAGCCGAAGGGTTGCTTTGAAGAGTATAATGTGTAAAGAAATGCCAGAAGAATTACAGAAAAATATGTACGAATTAGATATGCAATTAGTTCCTAAACAATTAACAGATGTTTTATCAGCTTTGACACTTAAAGCCTTCGATATTGGAGAGGATTAAGGAAGTATAGGCGACGGATGCCCCATTTGAAGATTTTAAACTCGATCCAACTCTTCTTGAGTTTTAGGGCTACTCCTTATCTGTGGATGGGATTGTGAAGTATAAGAAAAGGTGGTATGTACAAGAGACATTGTTATAGATAGCAATAATGAAGGAAGCGCACTCATCCAGTTTTTCAATCCACCCGGGATGTAATAAGATGTACAAGGATCTTAAAAGACACTATTATTCGCCGAGGATGAAGTTTGATATTGTTTACTGTATTACTCATTGTGACATATGCCAACAAGTGAAAGCAAAGCATCAGGGACCTAGTGGGATGGTCCAGCCGCTACCTATACTTGAGTGGAAATGGGAACATGTTACTATGGATTTTGTTACCGGACTGCCGAGGACAACAAAAGGACATGACACAATATGGGTGATTGTTGACAGACTAACGAAGGTTGCCCATTTCTTACCGATACATATGACATACACAATGAACCAGTTTGCATAATTGTATGTTAAGGAGATTGTCCGACTCCAAGGGGTTCTTGTATCTATTGTATCCAATCGAGATCCCCGATTCACGTTGATATTCTGAAAAAGTTTGAACAATGTTATGAGTACACAACTGAAGCTTTGTACTACTTTTCACCCTCAAACCGATGGACAAAGTGAACGAACGATTCAAACATTAGAGGATATGTTATGTAATACCTCGAATTTTTATATAGGAATTTATTAAGAATAATTGAAAATTGTTTGGGGTGTTTGGACTTATCGGATATTTATCGGGGTATTACGAATGACGTATTCGTAAGATTTAAGAATTTTGGAAAAAATTAAGGTAATTGGAATAAATATTAATTTAATAAAATAGATATTAATTAAATCAGATTATAATATATGTGTGATTAATTTGGTGAATATTTATAAGTGGGATTTGTTGTTAAATAACTGAACTGGTTCAACATTTCCTCATTTCGTCTGACCTTTGGCCATTTGACGAAATGAGAAAGGAAAGGGTATTAACATTTAAATTGGATAATTGAGGATAAATAAAATGGAATTTAAAATAAAAGAATAAAGAAATTTAATTATGGAAAAATGAGGGGAAAGAACCGGTTCACGCTGAACTAGCTCTGTCTAATAACTCGGCTAGGAGATTAAGAGAGAAGCCCTTCATATTGCCTTTGGGCGCTCAGTGGAATGAAGAGAGAAACCGAGAAAGGAGGGGGAGGTGACTGAGAGGGAGAATTGGGCGAGACGGGAGGCGACGACCGGCGAGCGATGAACGACGGAGCGTGGAACGATGAGGCAGACTCGAACAACAGGTGAGCGAGCAACGAGGAGCAGCGACGTGGGTGCAGCTAGCGCTTCGCGGGACAGAGGAATTAGAGCTCTTGCTAATGAAGGATTTTCGACGATGAATTGGAGGTATTTAGGTTGGGTTTTCTCCTCATCTGCATTTCAGCTCATTGGTCATGGGCTGGAGGTGTTACAAGGGACAAAGTCAGCGATTTTTCTTGCAAGGGCAGGGGTGTTCGATTTGTGGTTTCGCAAGGGACCAACTAGGTTGGTGGTTCGTCCTGGACCGACCGAAGGCCATGGTCCAGCTTGTGGTTCCATTTGAACTGGTTTTCTGCCCTGGTTCGGCCTCTGGATGAAATCGACAATAGTGGAGCATGGGGAACACCTCTGAAAAGCTGAAGGGAATCGGGCAGGGAATATCAGGCACGCTTTTCTTCTTGGTGGTGACAGAGAGAGTGTCTCCTCTCTGGTGTTGATATACAGAGAGGAGACATGATATGGGAGTGTGGCCGATTTGAGCTTGTGGCCGAGAGGGAGATTTAGACAAGGGAGAGATAGAGAAGTGAGAATAATGTTCCAGCAAAGAGTAGTCGCTTGGGTGTGCTGAGCTTTTGGAGATGACTAACAGAACAACTATCTAGAGAGCTAGAACCGAGAGATGAAGTCAGTGAGGGGAAGTTGTGCATGACCAAGAAGAAATGGGAAAGGAGGGAGCTATGCTTCGGATGTGTTGAGTCATGAGTCCCCTGCTTGTTGGTAAGGATTTCTCCTTGGTTGTTTTGGTGTGTTGATTATGCTTTTGGATGGTGTTTGATTGTTCTATTAAGTTGTTGGATGATAAGTATAAGAGTTTTAGTAATTTCTCTCTGATAATGAATTGGATTGATGTAAACGTGAGACATATGTTGTGTTCTTTGGAATGAACCGAAAGTTCAAGTTGAAGAGGTCAATATTCTGTCACTTGGAATAGTGTCCTGTAATGTAATATTTTTACACTCTGATGGTTGATTCTGACAAGCATCTATATGTTAGATTTGGGTCATGGATTTGTGTGCTCATTTGGTTGTGCTATGTTGATATTAGTTTAGCTACTGCCTATATTGGGTTTAGTTCTACATTTTTGTGAATGGTATCAATCTATTGGATCAATTGTTGGATGCTCATGAACTGCTCTATTGATTTGAAGTTGCTGCTTTGATAAGATTAGGAAATATTGATAATTGGTATTAATTTGTGAAGGTATTAAAAAGAAGAAGAGGAATGATGACGAAGTGTGAACGCGCGATAAAATTCAAGGTAAGGATTTGGGTGTCTTTGCCATTTCGAGGCCCTACACCGCAAGTAGAGTGCATGAGTTTACGTTATGTGTTATGTAGCTTATTGTGGTTCTGTGATATTCCTTTATAGGTCCGTGATTTAAATGTTTTATCATGCTAATGTTTCCCTTCATTATAGTATAGATTTATTAGCACTATGTAGCTCTATTTTGATTGTTGGTTGTTCTCTTTTCTTGCGTTGCTTCTCCTTGAGTGACAATTCCTGCCATTATACATATATATTATGCTAAAATTTACTGTAAATGATTTCCTTGACTGCATATGAGTTCCGTAATTTCTAGCGATAGATGATGATATGCTGAAAACGTGAATGACCAATGGGTATGAATGGGAATGACAAGTCTAGAAATGAGCTAAGAGTTTTTATGGTGTTGCTGAATGTTTATAATGTGATCATTTCTTTGGTTATTGTTCTACCACTTAGCTAAATGTTCATCAATAATCGCTAAATCCTTAAGCATGTTAAATATAATCAATTGAGCATGTAACTCTTTTAGTAGTCCAAGCTTGTAAACTATTGAATCGCCATTTATTTACTAGCATGTTTAATAAGTATTTAACTAGCATGTTAATTGGTCGGAATAATGCAATAGCATGTTAACTTACTTAATTAGAATAATTAAATTGAACAATCAATATACGAGCATGTTCCCTAATTAATCTTACACATGTTAAGTAAATTGCTAGTGGAGTATGTTACTTAGTAGTTAGTTAGGTATTATTTTGTGAGCTCTTATTTGCAAGCACGTCCTCGTTATGATTCTGTTAATTATTGTCTTTTTCTGAGTATGTTAATCAAGTAGAGTAATTAACTTAATTAGACGTTGAGCATGTAAATGAACTAGCATAATAAATTAAAGTAATTGATTGAGCATGTTTAATTAGCTTGTAATTGGCATGATCAATCAGTATGTTCAATTAACTAGGCTAATAAGTAATAATTGGATTCAAGCATGTTAAAGAACTTCGATAATAATGGTAGTATGTTAATGAACTAGTGTAAGTAACGAAAGAAATCAAACTTGAGTATGTTAACTAATTTGTTGAGCATGTAATTAATTAGGATGATAACTAGACTATTAAATATAGCATGTTTGACTAATTAAAATAAAAGTATGCTTAACCAACTAGAATAAGGATTCCCAATTTACAAGCACATTTCCGTTATTCGTTGTCTATAGCATGTTTCCATGTTTAGCCTAGCTTAGTTCAATGAGCATGTTTAGTTAATTGAAATATGTCGTATGTTACTTTATTGTCTCATCTTGTTCAATTCGATATCATAATTGTTCCTTGTATCTATGTATGATTTCAATTATTGTGAGTCATTATATGTGCAGATTCAATTATAGTACTTTTACTTCAATGTGCATTTCAATTTTCGTTAATGTACGTTATAATGCAGTATGCCTCATGTTAATAGAAAACTGTAGGGAGTGCCACTTTGGGGTGGTACTCACGCATGCATGAGTGAGGAAAAATGCTAAGAAAAAGGAGTGTTCGGGATGGGCAGGATACGCCCATCACCAAAGAAACCCTAACGGCAGGATGCACCGGGAGGGAAGAAACCCTGAAAGTAGGACACGGCGGAAAGGGAGGAACCTTGAAGGCGGAATACACTGGAAAGGGGATGAAAAAGGGAGTTGGAGGGCAGATGGATAGTGGAACTAGTCCATGGCTAGGCGAAGCCCCCTACCTTGACGGGAACGGGGACCTAGTTGCAAGTAAAGGGTTAGTTCCAGTCAACTATTTCATCCCCTAAGACCCCTCCAATCTCCAGCTTGATGTAAGAGTAAGGAACGAACGAAGAAAGAATGTAATGAAAAGAATTGGTTCGGGTGGCCCCCATTCCAAGAAGAATTAAAGAGAGCTATGCATAATTTATTTTCCCTATTTCTTTACTGGGCGTAAGCTCATGTCCTTACTTGTGGTGTTGGTACAACAACAAATAGATAATAAGTAGATGATAAACACTTAATGATGCAGGGATGAATGATTTCACACGCACGAGACTCGGGGTTGGCCTGGCAAAGAAAAGAATGAGTAAACGGTTGTAATCACATTAAATCATTGTATTATACTCATTTTTTTAGATTTCCTTATAAACGATTTAAATACGCTTTTGCCATGTTTTACGATGATTTATTTTATAACGCTCCCGCACATTTTATCAATTGGTTTTCATAACGAGTTTTAAAAAAAGAGTCAGTAGCGATCTGGTTAGACGCACTCTGATATGTTTTGCTTTAAAAAGAAATATTTAAAATTTTACGCATTTTAACGATTTACGAAAATCTGGGTCGTTACATGTTACGTGCCTGCATTTTGGAATATCAAGTCGGATGGGAAAAGATTGTCTCATTAGCAGAATTTGCCTACAACAACAGCTTTCAAGCAATTATTGGTATGGCACCTTAAGAAGCGCTCTAGGGCAAGAAATGCAGGTCCCCTCTCTACTGGAGCGAAGTCAATGAAGACAAGTATTATGGACCTGGTATGATACAAGAGACTGTTGAGATTGTAAATGTTATTCGACAGAGAATGCAAGCTGCCCAAAGTCATCAGAAAGGTTATGCTAACAATCGTCATCGAGACTTGGAGTTCAATTTTGGGGATCAGGTCTATTTGAAGCTATCACCATTCAAGGGTGTTATGCGGTTTGGGTGCAAAGGAAAACTCAATCCGCGGTATATTGGTCCTTTTGAAATTACTGAAAGAATCGGCAATGTTACATATCAGTTACTCCTACCAACTACTATGTTAGGAGTGCATAATGTTTTTCATGTGTCGATGTTACAGAAATGTCTGGGCAAAACCATTCACAAGAGACCTCAAGAGCAAATCAGAGTACGTACTAACCTGAGCTACGAGGAGAAACCGCTCAGAATCTTGGACACCAGTGTAAAGAGGCTGCGCAATAAAGTTGTTCCCCTTGTGAAGGTATTATGGCATAACCAGATCAACGATGAAGAGGCCACATGGGAAAGGAGATATGATATATTGGCTAAATATCCACAATTGTTTGTTTACCAAAATTTTGGGGACAAAATTTTTGTAAGGTGTGTAAGATGTAATACCCGAAAAATATTTTTCCCTGTTTTGTTGATGTATTAAATTTGGATAATTAATATATATGCATATCATATCATGTTGCGTGAAGATACGCGTTAAATAATGCTTGGAAAATATAGGGTTAATGTTGAAAATTAATCTAAGTGTGAAAGTTAAGGAAAAATGTGTACTGATGAGTTTTCTGACGAAGTCTGGATGGGCGCGGACGAAGAGGAAATGAAAGTGTGTAAGATGTAATACCCGAAAAATATTTTTCCCTATTTTGTTGATGTATTAAATTTGGATAATTAATATATATGCATATCATATCATGTTGCATGAAGATACGCGTTAAATAATGCTTGGAAAATATAGGGTTAATGTTGAAAATTAATCTAAGTGTGAAAGTTAAGGAAAAATGTGTACTGATGAGTTTTCTGACGAAGTCTGGATGGGCGCGGACGAAGAGGAAATGAATCTGTACAATTTTTTTTGGACATTTCGAACAGGTTTTCTCGTCTGAAATCAATTTCAGACTGCTTATCTCATCGAAAATGTCCAAAAATTTAAGGAAAAACCCATTTATACCTTATCTCTCTTTTCCGTTTTCAAGACCTACTCAACAAATCCTATCTCCCGAGACTCCTGTTACACCATCCAGTCCATGCTGGAGATGTGGCAGCTTTTCCATGTGGCCCTTTGAGAATGGACCCCCTTTCCTTGGTTTGGGTAATGCCATCTCCCCTTTTAAGCTTAACCCTGCTGCAGCTCAATTCCTTTCGTTCTCTTCTGTCTATAGGAGGTGGGTTCCTTTTATTCTTAACTTCTCTAACTACTGAGCAGTGTGAACTTGGTGAGTGGGAAGAAAAGTGTGTTGGTTAGTAGTTGCTCTAAAGATTTTTGCTGTAAAGAATTGCCCACCGTGAAGGAATTATTGGAAGTTTGGAAGGTTAGAGGATATCCAATTAGCTGCTCTTTTTGCTTGGTTAAGCTTCTAGAAAGTTGAGGTAAGAATTAGAATAATGTTTTTGGCCAAGGGAGGCCCTACATTATGGGTTGGATTGTTAGTTGTTGTATGAAGTTGCTTTGTCAATGAAATGATAAATCTACTATTTGGACTGTGAACTTCTTGAGTTTATTATTAACCGTGGAAAGCATGAATCTATTATTGTTGTAGAAAGAATGAATTGATAAACTGACTATTGGAAGATATGAAGGAAAGGATTTTGTGTGTGTGAAAGATAGTTCTATTTATCATAGTTGGTATGGTCATGGATTGACTTTGAGAATTTTATGCACTGTCATTATCTATGGAACTCTGAATTCTTTAACTACTTCTAATTATCATTATGGCTTGTTATTGTCAATTGAGATTGATGAAATACTAAATGTACTACTGCACGATTTATGCTCTCAAGATTGGTTGCTGTCAAAGGTTAAAGTATTGGAAAGTTGTTTACCGTGCTCTTAGCGATTAAAAAATGCGTCAAACTTGTAATGCCTAGTTCTTTTGTTATTGCACTAAACTAATTACCTTGATAAAATGATGATAGTGGTAGTATCTCTAGCTTGAACTTCTAATTGTATATTAGATTTGGAATGATCTTGCGTTAATTCTGTGAATTATTTTATGGCATTCATGCATCATCCTAGGATTTATGAAACTGTTACATAATGTATATCATCCAAGACTTGTGGGGGTTTGAGAGAAATGATGTGCCCCAGGGCACTATCACTCGGAGCCGGGCCAAGAAACTGATTACTTATCTAACGAACTTTTATTTTGTAGGAACTACCAAGTTGTGGGATTCTTTGAAGGAAGTTTCACAAGATGACAAAGTTGTTCCATTTCATTTAATCACTTTGGTCAGTATTCCTCCCACCTAAGCTTAGTCCACAATGCTTGAAGGGTGGTGTCGTGAAGATTTTAGATTGACTTTTGAGATCTTTTGAATTAGTAGAATTGTTTTTTTTAAGAACAACAATTGAAATTGTCTTGTGTTATTTTACTTGGTTGTGAGATTTTGAGAGGTGTGCGGTTTTCATGTAAACCTCACCCTCATGCCCTTTTTTTTTTTGTCACTAGGGACATTTTAGTCATTTGACTTACAATGTAACCTTAGGTTAAAGACCCTCCTTTGTGAGAAAGGGAGGTAGTTTTGAAGAATAGAAAATTGAAGAGTAAAGCTCCTCTTAGCCGCGGCCAAGCCTCCCCTCCAAGCGCCGATTCCTCCATCCCATTGCAAGGGTCCTCTTGAAGTTTCTCATCCTTGCTACCTTGGGTTATTGCCTCTTCCAATCTTCCTTTTCAAGGTGTGATTGTGGTGTGGAGGTAAGAGAACTTTCCCCCATTGGAGATAGTTGGTTTCGGCCAACCAAAGAAACGCCCTCTCACTTTAGGAGGTGCTGCAACTCCTTTGCGTTTTCCTTCTTATTTTGGTGCTACTCTTGAGTTCTTTTTACTGGTTGGTTAACTTATGATATGGAGATCTGATATATGTTGGTTACTGGAGACACTCTTGTGGAAATTAATGAATTAAAGGTGATAATTTTCGGAATAGGGTTGAGCTGCTGAATCTGTGTTTGTGTTTTGAATGTTGTTATCGCTGATTGAAGCTTCTGTTTGGGGTATTTACGTCGTTCTTTTCTGGTTAACGTCTTCTAGAGATTTGTTCGAGATTGAGTCAGGGAGCTACCCTCCAAAATTGAACTTTATATGATGTATGCAACTCGAGTTATCCCATTTTAAGTACTCGTCGTTAAATCTGCCCTGTATAAAAACAGTTTTTGGAACATTAGTATTTGGAGCATAACTTTTGAACTAGAATGGATTTCTTTATGGAATTTTGATACGATTATTGTGATTGTACTAAGGACAGCCCTACCAAGTATCAATTCAATCTCACGCACAATTTGGGAGTTAAAGTTGATTGATTATTGTTGATTTAGCGAGTTGTAGTTTTTCCGAACAGATTTCTCAAAGGCTTCCCATTTGTTTTTTGGAGCCTGTCATTTGGTATCAGAACCGAGTTTACGTTGCTGCCATTAAATTGTGTTACAGAACTAAAAATGAGTACTCGAAGTGGTGCTCAATATCATAACCCACGGGGAAGAGGAAATGATTTGGGTGTGTCTCCACCCGAGGAAGAACCAGAAAGAACCGAGCCCTCAATGAAGGAGTTGTTTGAAATGATTATAAAATTACAGCGACAAGTTGATTCTTCTGATAATGATCATGTACGGGGTCCTAGAACTCCAAGACCTAGGAGGAGAATTAGCACCTCAAATGATTCCAGGGACCGAAATGAAAGTTTATATGATGAAGAATGGGAAGATCCTGAAAATTCAGATTCTCCGAGTCCAAGAAGAAGAGCGAATAGAAATCAAGAAATGAAGCATGTTAAAGTCTCTATTCCAAATTTTAAGGGCTCTAGTAATGGGGAAGATTTTCTTGAATGGTCCGAAAAGGTGTATCGTATTTTTGACTGTTATGATTATTCAGAAAGGACTAAGATACGAATGGTGGCCTTAGAATTTTCTGGTTATGCTAGTATTTGGTGGGAAGATCTCAAAGTACAACGACATAGAAATGGTGAAGGGGAAATCCGTAGCTGGGAGGCTTTAAAAACGCTTATGAAGAGAAGATTCGTGCCTCCCCACTATAAACAAGAATTGTTCCTACAATTACAAAATTTGAAACAGGGCGCTTTGACTGTGGATGAGTACTTAACTGAATTTGAGATATTGAAAATAATGTGTAATGTTACCGAACCAATGGAGCAAACCATTGCTCGTTTTATCTGAGGTTTGCATAGAGAGATTGGTGAAACAGTCGAGTTGCAATCATATGTTACTTTTGATGATGTGGTTCAATTAGCCTTGAGAATTGAGAGGCAAAGAAAAAGGAGAACAAGGGAGAACAATACTCGGCCATTCTCTAAAAATAACAACCCTTCAAGGCCGATTCAAAGAGGAGAAAACAAAGCTATTACCGTGAGAAACGTTGATGAAAAGAAGCCTTTAAATGATCCTAGTAAGCCTAGATCCCGTGATATCAAATGTTTCAAGTGTTTGGGTTTCGGCCATATAGCCTCCCAATGTCCGAATGCTAAGGTCATGATTCTTCAAGCCGGAACTAATGAGATCATCAGTGAAGATGAAGATGAAAATGTAACAGAAAAGGAAGAAGAACATGTGGAAGAAACGTATTATGCCCCTGAGGGATCCTTACTTGTTGTGATAAAAAGAAATATGGCTATTCAAAATCAGATTGAGGAGTTACAACGAGAGACTATATTCCATACCCGTTGCCAGGTTCAGGGTAAGCTTTGTTCCTTGATTATTGATGGGGGTAGTTCTACTAATGTCATCTCATTGGAGGTTGTTGAAAAATTGGGATTGGTTACTTCAGTCCACCCCACTCCGTATCGCTTGAATTGGCTAAATGATAAAGATCCGATCAAAGTGACTAAGCAAGCAAAGTTGACCTTTTCTATTGGAGGTTATGAAGATGAAGCCATATTTGATGTGGTTCCTATGACGGCTAGCCATTTGTTGCTTGGTAGACCGTGGCAATTCGATAGGAAGACGAAGCACGATGGGTTTTCTAATTATTATTCTTTTAAGTTCAAAGGGAAGACAGTGAATTTGGCTCCCCTCAATCCAGATCAGATAGCTAAAGACTACGAGAGCATGAATAAATCTAGAGCCGAGAAATCTCTTATCATTACAAAAGGAGATCTCAAGAGATCGTTAATGCAAGGTGGACCAATTATTCTTATGATATTCCGAGAAAGGGTGGAAGAATTGGGCACTATACCCGATTCTGTATTGGAATTACATAAAGATTATGAGGATATATTTTTAGAAGAGCTACCTCCGGGGTTACCACCTTTAAGGGGAATTGAACACTAGATAGATCTTTTGCCGGGAACTCCTTTACCCAACCAACCAGCTTATAGATTGAATCCCGATGAGTCCAAAGAGCTTCAAAAACAAGTTACTGAATTACATGACAAAGGTTATATCCAAGAGTCTCTTAGCCCTTGTGCAGTGCCTACTTTATTAGTTCCCAAGAAAGATGGTTCAGTCAGAATGTGTGTTGATAGTCGGGCCATTAATCAGATCACTGTCAAATACCGTTTTCCTATTCCCAGGTTGGAGGATATGCTGGATGAACTTAGTGGGGCTTCCATTTTTTCGAAAGTTGATTTGAAGAGCGGATATCACCAGATTTGCATGCGTGAAGGAGATGAGTGGAAAACAGCCTTTAAAACAAAGTATGGGCTTTATGAGTGGATGGTTATGCCATTTGGGTTGTCTAATGCCCCTAGCACTTTTATATGAGTAATGCATCACCTTCTTCGTGATTTTATGGGGAAGTTTGTCGTCGTTTATTTCGATGACATACTTGTTTATAGCTCGGATATTTCTAATCATGTTTTGCACTTGAAGTTACTATTTGAAGCTCTACTGAAGGCTCAGCTATTTGGCAATCTCAAAAAATGTTCTTTCGCTCAAGACCGTGTCTATTTTCTAGGATTTATCATTACTAAAGATGGAATGGAGGTAGATGAATCCAAGATAGTAGCCATCAAGGAATGGCCGATTCCTACATGTGTCTCGGAAGTTCGGAGTTTCCACGGTTTAGCATCCTTTTACCGTCGTTTTATCAAAGGGTTCAGCTCGATCATGGCCCCTATCACTGATTGCACCAAGAAGGGAAAATACTTTGTGTGGACTTCGTCGTGCCAATCGAGTTTTGAATCCATTAAAGAGAAGTTATGTAATGCTCCTCTCCTAGTACTTCCGGACTTCACCAAGGTTTTTGAAATTGAGTGCGATGCCTCTGGATTGGGTATCGGTGCAGTCCTTATGCAAGAAGGAAAGCCTATTGCCTATTTTAGTGAAAAGTTCAAAGGAGCAGCTCTTAATTATTCTACTTACGATAAGGAGTTCTATGCAGTCATTCGAGCACTGGAAGTTTGGCAACATTATCTGTTATCGAGAGAATTCGTTATTCACTCTGATCACCAGGCCTTGAGACACATTCGAAGTCAAGGCAAGCTTAATCGCCGTCATGGCAAGTGGGTAGAATTTCTGGAATGTTATCCTTATATTATAAAATACAAGAAGGGTGAATCTAATCAAGTTGCAGACGCTCTCTCGAGGCATTGTATTCTACTGACGGAGCTTAATGCCAGACTTTTTGGTTCTAACTGGATCAAAGAATTATATTCTGAGGATCGGGATTTTGGGAGTGCATATTCTAATTGTCTACACAAACCAGAGTTTCCATTCTTTGTGGAGGATGGATTTCTTTTCAAAAACGGCAAGTTATGTATTCCCATATGCAGTCTTCGGGAATCCTTAATTCGTGAAGCTCACAGCGGAGGTTTAGCAGGACATTTCGGCAGTAAGAAAACTCTCGAAGCCATTCAAGAGCATTTCCATTGGCCTCATTTGCGTCGTGATGTGCAAAGAATTGTCGATCGATGTATCATTTGTAAGAAGGCAAAGAGTCGAGTCCTTCCTCAAGGTCTCTATATGCCGCTTCCAGTTGCCACTCATCCTTGGGTGGAAATTAGCGTTGATTTTATTTTGGGAATTCCGCGCACTCCTCGAGCCAAAGATTCTATAATGGTGGTTGTGGATCAATTTTCAAAAATGGCTCACTTTATTGCTTGTCAAAAAACCGATGATGCCTCTCATATACCTGACCTATTCTTTAAGGAGATCATTCGTCTGCATGGAGTTCCTCGATCCATTGTGTCAGATCGGGATACGAAGTTTTTAAGTTCTTTTTGGAAAACTTTATGGAGGAAATTGGGCACTAAGCTACTTTTTAGTACGTCATTTCACCCACAGACTGACGGGCAAACCGAAGTAGTCAATCGAACACTGGGAGCATTACTAAGGTCAGTACTCAGCAAGAGACTAACTGATTGGGATCTACAGTTGCCTTATGTGGAGTTTGCCAACAATCGAAGTGTGCATGGATCTACCCAGCATACACCATTCGAGGTTGTCTATGGATTCAATCCCCTTACACCTATGGATCTATTACCATTACCCGTGACTGATTATATTAGTGAGGACAGAGCTGTGAAGGCTGAGCGAGTTAAAATCTTACATGAAGAAGTCAGGAAAAATATCGAAAAGAAAAACTTGGAGTATGCCAGGCTTGCAAATCGGGGGCGAAAGGAAGTTATTTTTGAAGAGGGTGATCTTGTCTGGTTACATCTACGGAAGGATCGATTTCCTAATTATCGTAAGTGCAAGTTATTACCGAGGGCTGATGGTCCCTTCAAAGTACTGGAACAGATTAATAACAATGCTTATCGGATCGAGTTACCTGATGGTTATGGGGTTTCAACTACTTTTAATGTCCAAGATTTATCACCGTATCATGGAGGTGACGAATACTCTAATGAAATTGCAGCAGAACCTCCTACAGATTTGAGGTCAAATCCTCAATCACCCGGGGAGGATGATGTGCCCCAGGGCCCTATCACTCGGAGTCGGGCCAAGAAACTGATTACTTATCTAACGAACTTTTATTTTGCAGGAACTACCAAGTTGTGGGATTCTTTGAAGGAAGTTTCACAAGATGACAAAGATGTTCCATTTCATTTAATCACTTTGGTCAGTATTCCTCCCACCTAAGCTGAGGTCCACAATGTTTGAAGGGTGGTGTCGTTAAGATTTTAGATTGACTTTTGAGATCTTTTGAATTAGTAGAATTGTTTTTTTTTAAGAACAAGAATTGAAATTGTCTTGTGTTATTTTACTTGGTTGTGAGATTTTGAGAGGTGTGCGGTTTTCATGTAAACCTCACCCTCATGCCCATTTTTTTTTTGTCACTAGGTACATTTTAGTCATTTGACTTACAATGTAACCTTAGGTTAAAGACCCTCCTTTGTGAGAAAGGGAGGTAGTTTTGAAGAATAGAAAATTGAAGAGTAAAGCTCCTCCTAGTCGCGGCCAAGCCTCCCCTCCAAGCGCCGATTCCTCCATCCCATTGCAAGGGTCCTCTTGAAGTTTCTCATCCTTGCTACCTTGGGTTATTGCCTCTTCCAATCTTCCTTTTCAAGGTGTGATTGTGGTGTGGAGGTAAGAGAACATTCCCCCATTAGAGATAGTTGGTTTCGGCCAACCAAAGAAACGCCCTCTCACTTTAGGAGGTGCTGAAACTCCTTTGCGTTTTCCTTCTTATTTTGGTGCTACTCTTGAGTTCTTTTTACTGGTTGGTTAACTTATGATATGGAGATTTGATATATGTTGGTTGCTGGAGACACTCTTGTGGAAATTAATGAATTAAAGGTGATAATTTTCGGAATAGGGTTGAGCTGCTGAATCTGTGTTTGTGTTTTGAATGTTGTTATCGCTTATTGAAGCTTCTGTTTGGGGTATTTACGTCGTTCTTTTCTGGTTGACGTCTTCTAGAGATTTGTTCAAGATTGAGTCAGGGAGCTACCCTCCAAAATTGAACTTTATATGATGTATGCAACTCGAGTTATCCCATTTTGAGTACTCGTCGTTAAATCTGCCCTGTATAAAAACAGTTTTTGGAACATTAGTATTTGGAGCATAACTTTTGAACTAGAATGGATTTCTTTATGGAATTTTGACACGATTATTGTGATTGTATTAAGGACAGCCCTGCCATGTTTCAATTCAATCTCACGCACAATTTGGGAGTTAAAGTTGATTGATTATTGTTGATTCAGCGAGTTGTAGTTTTTCCGAACAGATTTCTCAAAGGCTTCCCATTTGTTTTTTGGAGCCTGTCAAGAAATGGGGATGGTTCCCCGTGATGACACCCTTATTGGAGTGCCTACTCCCACGTAGGGGGCGGTGAGGTACGGTTAAGTCACGCGGACCCGAAGGTTTCCATTTCTCTTGTACTGAAATCCCCAATGCCTTCAACAAAAGTGTATGGGTATGGCACGTAGTGACATCCCCATTGGTGTGTTCCCTCTTCGGTAATACGGTTAAGCTACGTGATCAATTGACTTATACATCACCTTGGTTCACAGATGATATACGGATCTCCTCTGTAATGCATTGTATGGTCATGCATATCATTTGCATTGCATTTGAATTCTGATTCTCGTTGGGCTTTAGGCTCATTGTTTTTCTCGTAATGTAAGTGACGATTATAATGATGACGACATACCAGTCGAGGAGGAGGCATTCCAGGATGACTCCTCGTGTTATCAGCCGATTGGACCTGTTGGGTGTGGCTCACGTGGGTTGGGATATATATATTGGTATTTTGGTTGTATGGACATTTTGAGTATTTTGGTGATTGCACTATTTTTAATGTTATAAGCAGGGACTTTAGTTTTAAAAACACTTGGAAACTATGTTTGGAAATTCCATTGCTTTTTCTGCATAGTTTTCTCAAATATATTTTGTTTCAAATAAATTTTGAATGTTAGATAAATTAAACAAAAAATTTAATTCGACTGATTTTTAAAATAAGGAAAGTAGTTTTAAATAATTGGGGCGTTACAGGTTTGCAATCAATCGGTAGTGAGAATGTGGTCAACATGGAATTGTGACAGAATGAGATAGTGGAGTCTTGCAAAGTTTTGTGCTTGACCGACATTGAAAAAGTGGTCTACCGATAGTATGAAATGTCACATAGAATTATGTACAAGGTTATGTTTTTATTGGAGGATGGGAGGGGTGACTTGCCACTGCATTTCCAGCTGAGACACACCTCCAGCTTGATGTTAAAGAAGAAATGTTTAAAGTGTTATGAAAGCTTGAAGTTCTAAAAGAAAAGAAGAAGTCATTTTCAAGAGCTCTTAAAGGAAAACACCCTCTCCCGCTAGGAATTTTGAAGGTATCAAGAGTTTTCTTTATAACATTTATGAATTCTATAAGATTATAGAAGTGGTGATGAAGGGAAGTAGTGAAAATGAAGGAAATAGTGTAATCAGGTGCTTAGGTTATTTGATATATGTTGCCTATCTTGATGAGATTTTTAGGTAAAACCAATTAAGTATGTTATTTTTTACATCTTTAGGAAGCGAAAGATTTAGGAATTATTGAATTTGGTTAACTATAGCAAAAGTTATGGATAGTTAAAGATAGGTGAAAATTTGGAAGAAAACCCTAGAATGTATGCATATTGGATTGAAGTTAAAAAATGTGCTACTTTAATCATTTGCAAGTAATATATGCTAAGTGCTTATGCAATGGGCATATTAATGGAGAAGATTGCATTTATGCATACTTTTGTGTTTGATGCATTACATAGTTATTGATGATAATGTTATTAATTTTGAAGGTGTTGTTGTTCAATAAGATATTATGAGTGTTGGAACCATATGTAACGACCCAATTTTTCATAAATCCTTTAAAATGAGTTAAAATTTGAACTTTTATAAAATCCACTAAAACCTTCTTTATTTAAAAATTCTTTTTAAAAAAATATAGATATCAGAGTGCGTCTAACTTGATTGCTACTAGCCTTTATTTAAACTCATTATGGAAATCCAATTAATGAAATGCGGAAGTGTTCTAAAAAATCATTTGTTTAAAGCAATGGGGAAGCGTTAGTAATTTAATGAAAGAAGCTAAACATTTAATTACAATTTAAATACAACTCTGCTCTCTTTTATATCTCCAGCCTAGCTAGCCCCAATCTCGCTCGAGCAAATCTTTCATCCCTGCTTTAGATTATCTATACATCGTTTGTGCATTGACTCCTAATTCTTTACATTTCTTTTCACGTACTGATACCTACACCTACACCACAAGTAACTGTAAGCCCAAAGGCTTAGTAAGGAAAAGGGTTTAATGCAATTATGAAATGCCTCTCTTTAGTTCTTTTGGAATGGGGGCCACCCAGCCCAATCTTTCCATTACATCGTTGGTTCTTTTGTTCTTTACTCGTACATCGAGCTGGAGATTGGAGGGGTCTTAGGGGATGGAATAGTTGTGCGGACCTAACCCTTTACTTGTAACTAAGTCCCCGTTCTCGTCAAGGTAGGGAGCTTCGCCTAGCCGCAGACTGGATCCACTACCCATTCGCCCCCCAACTCCCATTTTCATCGTTTTCTTTTGTCCCTGTGCCGGGCTAAGCTACCGGACCACATGAACCATTGTCATCTTAACGTTTTTCCTCATTTTCATCATTTATCCTCACTCATGCATGTGTGAGTACCCCCACCAATGTGGCACTCCCTATTGGTTTCTATTATCATGATGCATGACTACACATCCTCTAACTAGCATGATGCATAACGACATAACATTCAATAAAACAATTTAATAACGTAATAGAAATTAAAAGCACATATAAGGGAAGTAAGCAACCATAATTAAATAACGCACAACAGAGAAGTAAAAAACCATAATTGAGTGGTGTATAACAGAAAACAAGTATAATATCGAATTTAAACCGCGAATGAACAATAAACTAAACATGCTAGTTAATCTAAACTAATCTAAGCATGCTCAGGCACTTAGTACGATTAAACTAAACATGCTCACAATTAGTAGTTTAAATGGAAACATGCATTTAGACAATAAATAACGGAAACACACTTGTAAATTCGTAATTCCTTATCCTAGTTGATAAATCATGATTTTATTCTAATTAATTAAACATACTACAATTTATAATCTATTTTATTATCCTAATTAATTTACATGCTCTAAACCTTTAAACATGCTTGAATAGTTAGTTATACATTCTCGAAGAAAGATTGCAATTATGATTCTCTACTTAGTTATTCTAATTCATTAACATGCTTGAGTTTAGCAAACAATAACATGCTAAGGACAAGTAATTATAAGCAGTTATAAGCAACGCCCAGAAGACAACAACAAAAGAATTATATGACATATATTCACATAATAAATGAGACCCTTGAGACCCTTAACTCATTCTCATTTAATTCATTCTCTTTTCATATTCTTTATCATTCTACTCTCTAGTAAGATAAAGCATAGTAAGGGAAATTACAACAAAAGACAATATAATTATATTAAAGGAAATTACGGTAAAGGATTAACATACAGAGTATAATAAAAGCAAAGACTTAGCATGAATTAATTACATACTCACGTTTAGGTTAATTACTAGTTAATTCACTCTACCTAATTTACATGCAACAGTGATTAAGTAAGTTAGTTAAACATGCTCAACTAGTTAATTTCATTATGCACAAGTAGATAATTAACATGCTTGTCTAATTAGTTATTTAACATACTCAAACAGAATTTCTATCATTATTCTAATTGCTTATCCTAGTTAATATGCATGCTCCAACATAGATTACCATTGTTATTCTAATGAGTTATCCTGGATAAGGTTACATGTTCAAGATCACTAGTAAATCAACATGCTTGTAGATTTCACAAATAAAAGTTAACTAATAGGCATGCTGCTAATATCATGCTAACTAGAAATTAACGACAATTTAGTTAATTAACATGTTTAAGTTATTAGTTGTTAATTGAACAACAAGTTAACATGCTCAAATTAATTATTTAATGTCTAGTTAATTAATTAGATTAATTAACATGCTCAAGTCTAATTTTCTAGTTAAGTTAATTAACATGCTCTTAGTTACTCTAGCTATGTTAACAAACTTAAGTCAGGTTAATTACTCTAGTTAGTTAATTTCCCTAGTTAATTTACATCTTCTTACAATAGTTACAATTAGAATTCTAATTAATTAACATTTAAACATGTTGGACCTAACTAAGTTAACATGCTAGTTAATTATCATGCTTAGCTAATTGATATGCCTAAGTAATAATTAACATACTTGGGTTAATTGCATGCTTAAGTTTAACATACTTATGTCTAATTAGCATGCTTAAGTCTAATTAATTTTTTACATGCTTAGATTAACTAACTTGGTTGACATGTTCAATTGATTAACAATTTACTACATTGATTAGCAAAAAAACATGCTAAATTAATGAAGTAATATCAACACATCAATAATGAAAGAAATAACAACATTATAGTTAATAACGAGACAGTAAGTAAACATCCATTAACAAGATAAAACTCTTAGCTCATTTCAAGACTTCACGTAACCATTTATCGCTTACGCATTGAACATTCATCACCATCATCACTATCAATTACGGAACTCGTATGCAGTCAAGGAAAACATTTATAGGAAATTACAGCAGCATATATAAAATGGCAGGGACTATGACACAAAGGAAATTGCACCAGTAAAGAGAACAACCAACAATCAACAAGGAAATAACATTAAACTATCAATATGCTACGTAGTGTTAATAAATCTATACTATAAATGAAGGGAAGCATTTAGTCATCAACAAGGGAATTACTGAGCACTAAAATTCTACCGAGCATTAGCAAGACTATCAAGAAGCATTAACAAGGCTATCAACAACAAGGAAATGCAACTCACGCACCCCCACTTGTCGTGTAGGGCCTCCACTGGCCAAGACAACACGATTTCCTTACCTCAATTGTTTAAAGCACTCAACATTCATTCGTTATCATTCTCTTCCTTATTTAGTACCAGAAACAAGGCAGACCCGAGGCATCCAAAAGCTTCACCCTTGGTCATTAGCTCCATAGAGCACTGCTCTTTCTTCTCCTCACAAGGATACTCGGCCTCCAGCTCTCTTAAACCTTAGAGTTCCCTCACAATTTATTCCCCACTGCCAGAATGTTCTCCATCATGATTTTGCCAATAAACCAGATAAGCTTGCGAGTGCCACACCTCCACTTCTCTGCCAACCAATCCCTCTAATTAATCTATGAAATTCACTGAGTAGGATGCAAGAATGGAAGGTTCATTCTGGGTAGCAGACTACTCAACCCGAACTAGCCAGACCAAGTTCAAACACAACCGGGTCGCGGGTTGACATTTACACCCGTCATAAGTCACCGCAGCCCGACGCGATAATCTTCGATTCGCCCCCTACAACGCCCATTAGCAGAGAAGCAAAGGAGGAGAAACTTGGTGGAATGTACCTCAAATCGACGCTGGAAATCGGCATGGCAGAGTTCCGATTCGTTCCACGACTCGAACCCAAACTTGCAACCCACTTCGCCGATTGCAACTCGCCACCACGCCGGACAACGCCTCCCTTCACGAAGAAATTGCCTGCGTCATTGTCATTGTCTCTCTCCTTCCTCTTGATTTATCCCTCTATCGATCTCTCTCTCTCTCTCTTCCCGATTCCTCCCTTCAGAAAACAACAAAATAACCTAATTTCTTCTTCTTCATTTGATGTCCAGACCAGACCGGCGACCACACAAACTTAACTCGCGTGAACCGGCTCTCCTTCTCTAATTTCCATTTTAATTTTCCTTAATCAAATCTTCCACTTAATATCCAATTAATCTTCATTTAATTCTAATTAATCCCCAATTAATAACTCTCTAATATTTTAATCCCAAACATTATAACTTAATTTATTAAATTAATATTTATTTTAATTACCTTAGTTATTATCCAATAAGTTTCATTGAATTATAATATCTTACGAATACATTTTTAGTAATACCCCAATAATTATCCAATAAATCCAAATATCCCCAATTATTTTTCAATTATCCTTATTAAATTTCGATATAGAAAGTTGGGATATATTAACGATTATTAGAAGAGATATGCATGTTTTTGGCTTTTTGGCCTACATTACAAGATAATAGGTTTGTATAGCTTTGATGGTATTGTTTGTTGTATTGGATGTATTAGGATAGTAGGATGTTAGTGTGATGTAATGTTGTAAGTTGTATGCTTTCACATGTTTAATGTGTTAGGAGTCATAGTAGATATTGACTCATTGTGTTGAATAGTTTGTAATTGATCATTTAAATTGTATGCACTCATGTCATGCATCATGATTTCAAGAAAAGAAAAAAAAAATTTACATGCATATATTGATACCCCGAATTTTTATATAGGAATTTATTAAGAATAATTGGAAATTTATTTGGAGTATTTGGATTTATCGGATATTTATTAGGGTATTACCAAGGACGTAACCATTCAGTTATAATTTAAGAGAATGTATTGAAAATTTATTGATAGAAATCAATTTAGTAAATGGAATTAAGAAATTTAAATTGGACCTTTAATAATCTTTGACAATATTTTGAATAAATCGGGAGTTAGAATTTGGATTGATTGATATGTGGTACAAATATTTAACACTTAAACATATAAATTTAATATTAATTAAAGGAAAGTGGGGATTTATTGTTAAATAACCTTCAGCTTTGCCCTCATTTCATCAAATGGCCTTCGGCCAAATGAAATGAGTGGGAGAGATGAGATTTATGAGATAAATTCTATTATTTGGAATTAACTATATAAGGGGATTAATTAAATTAGATTAATTTGGATTAAAAAGGGGATTATGGAGTGCATGAACCGATTCAATAGAACCGGTTCATGCCATTTGGTTTGGGGAATTTTAATTTGGCCCGTAGGCCAATATGTGCTGAAGACCAAAGAATGGTCTTCAGCCATTCTTCGAGAGAGTGAAGCCCGAGAGAGACAAGAGAGGCAAACTGAGGGAGATTAAGTGGGGGGCAGACGCAAGGTTGGGAATGGCGAGCTCGAGCTCGGCTCAAGTCCTTTCCAGCAGAGGTGTGAGCTGATGCAGTGACAAGTGGCACGACTCGCAATTAGGGCTCGGTTGGTTGGGCTTTGGTGGTTGGTTTTGGCGTCGAGTTAGGGCGCGATTTTGGGTGGGCGACTGGTGAGGCTCGGCATCGACGGAATGGCATGGCGTTCGGTTGAGGAGGAAGGGATTTGGCGTCGGGAGGCTACGGGTGTTTCCTAGGGTGGTCAAAGGAGGCTCCAACAGTTCAAGCTGGACCGGCCAAAGGCCATGGTCCAGCTTGTGGTTTTGACCGAATAGGTACTTTATTCTCCTGGTTCTTGCTCTGTTGGAGACCGATAGTGTGGACAAGTTGGATTGCAGGAATTGTCTGGCATGCAGAATGCAACACTCTGCCTTCTGGAATGGCAGAGTGCTTATTGCTGGAGACGTTAACTAGGCAAAAAGGAGGTGAGAGCAATAGGGGAGATGAGAGCCAGAGTGTGAAGGAGTTGGAGGCTTCCTCTTGGGAGAGCTCTGGCTAAGAGCTTCTAGTGAGCTTCTTTCTTTGTTTGGTTAATTTTGGATGTTGGTCTTTGTTCCCTTCTGTTTACTATTGTGATTGGTCAATAAATGGATAGAATACACTATTGTTCGAAGGTTTATCTATGGTGTGTTAGTCTTTCGTTGCCTCTGTACTATTGGATGTGTTGGGGTTCTGCACCTTGGGTATTATTTGGACGTTAACTAGATATTGCGTTGTTGTCTATTGGTTGTGAGTAGTTAAACCTTGTGGATGAATGGCTTAGTACCCTGTTGTGAATGATGTCACGGTTGGGTTTCAGTTTCTTAATTCTGTGAAGGATAGTTCGGCTATGTGCTGCTATTTGGGTTGTTATTTTGTGAGGAATTGAATTGTGAATATAGATAACGCTATGTTGGTCATTTTCCACAAGCATAAAGTGTTGGACATTCACCTTGTTGTGTTAATGCCTCTATTGAAGCCTCTGTTGTAGTGTTAGAAACTGTTATGGTTGAGGAAAAATATTGGAAGTATGTTTCCTTCAAATGTATAAGCTTCTGATAGTTTAAATTGAGATATGTTATGTTACGTGAAGTTCTTAGAATGATTATACAAGTTAGGATTCGAAGAGGAAATGAAAGTTATAAGTCAAAATTATTAATGAAAGATGTTTTGATTGTGAAGGTTCGATGAAAGGGGGAAAAAGGATAGCGACTAAGTGCTAATGCATAATAAAGAATTGAGGTAAGGGATTTGGGTGTGTCTTGGCCATTTGGAGGCCCTACACCACAAGTAGAATGCGTGAGTGGTAGATTATTGGTGCTCTGTATTATTTCATTGGATGATTTATTGTTATTTCTTTTGTTGTGGTTCGTAGATCTCTTTGCTGATTGTTATTCTTTATTGATAGCTTTGTTTCGTATTGTGCTGTGATTTAAATGCCTTGTTTGATAATGAGAGGTTGAATGCAAAAGGTGATGAATGATTAACGTGTGAATTGAGAAACGCTTAGATGCTTAGATGAATGAGTTAAGTCTGAAGGTATTCTTTTAATTGTTCTTTGTTTAGTTTTGGTTTAGTCGTTCTATTTAAATTGTCAGTTATAAGCTGTTAATTTCCCTCATTAATGTTCTGTTGCTATTTGATTGTTTTATTTCCTAACTCTAGTATGTTTATTGGCTAATCAATTTAGTAAATTGTTAATCAATCGAGCATGTTAACCAATTTAGTTAACCTATGCATATAATTAATTTGATTTGTCTAAACCTGTGAACTAACTAACTTGTCTAATTAACCAATTAGCGACAATAAAATTGAATATGCTTAGTTAAGTATTGTTATTTCTTGAGCATGTTTAACGATTAATTGATTAGAACCCTATACTAGTAATTTTAAAGACTTCCATGAGCATGTTAATTAACTAGGCTAATTAACTAAATGTGATTGCTTAGTAAGCATGTTAATTATAATTAGCAAGCATGTCAATTAACTAGGGTAATTAACTAAAGTAATTATTAGAAGTTGAGCATGTTAAAGAACTAGGGTAACCAACTAGAACTATAATCGTAATCTCTTCTCGAGCATGTAATCAACTAAAACAATTAACTAAAGTAATAACAGAATTTATTTATTGAGCATGTAATGAACTAGGTTAATAATAATATATTATTTTTCTTTGTAGATATTCTATACATTTCCCATTTTCTGCAGTTTCTTTTAATATGGTTATATTGTCTCTCGCTGCAATTTCCCTTACTACGTTTTACCTTACTAAAAAATAATGGAGATGATTTACATTGCTAGAAAAGAATGGAAAGGACAAAAGAAGAACGAATGAAACGTAAACGAATTAAGGGTTTCATTGACTATGTAAATGAATGTTTTTACATTACCTTTGCTAATGTTTTCTTGGTATTGCTTTTGACTTTGTTTATAATTACTTGTCTTTAGCATGCTATTGTCTACTAAACCTAAGGACGATTAGTTGAATAGAATCAAAGCATGTAATCATCTCTTGAACATATTAATTAATTAACTAGATGAGCAGGATAATATTAACTAGTGAAGCATGTTTAAGTGACTTAATCGTTTCATGATGTATGACAAGTAATTAGAGCAGTTAACTAAATAGACTGGTCAACTAAACAAGCATGTTAATTAATCAGTTGAGCATGTTTAACTTCCTTGATTAATTCTTGATACATATCAATTTACTAGAGCAATTGACTAAACTAGATTCATGAACTAGACTTGAGCATGTTAAGTATAACTTAAGTGTGTTAATCGACTTAAGCAGGTTAATCAATGCAAGCATGTTTAATCAATAACTAATCTTTAAGCATGTAATTGACTAACTAATTAGGTATGTAAATTAATCTGTTAAGCAATTGAAGCAAATTAATTAACTAGTTGTTTAATCAATAATTAAAACCTTGAGCATGTAAATTAATTAGATTCACCACCTAGAACAATAAATGTAGGAAGCATGTAAATGGACTAGGATGTTTACTAGGATTAGTATGATAATTAATGGTGCCTTTCGATTCTATTTCGATTTCTATTGCGTTCCATTGATTCAAGTATGCTTTCCATGTTTCATTCATTGTATATTGTTATGCATCCCCTTATTGAGTGTGTCCACTACTTTATTTCCCTATGTGCGCCTTTAATTACTATTACACTATTCTATGCGAAATTCCAACTACAGTTGCTTTCAATTCCTATTATTACTTTATATGCGCTTTAAATTTCAGTTACTTTCATTATGCGCATTTCAATTCCTATGAATGTTATATTGTGAAGCATCATGCATCATGTTAATAGAAAGAAAGTAGGGAGTACCCCCTCGGGGTGGTACTCACATGCATTGTGAGGAAAAATGATAAGGAAAAGACCAAAGGAAAGAAAATGGACTTGGGGGGTAGATGGGTAGCGGTTCTAGTCTGTCCATTAGGAAATGCCCCTACCTTATCGAGAACGGGACCTAGTGGACCATAGGAGGTGAGATCTGACAAACTATACCATCCCATATGGGTCCTCCAATCTCCAGCTCAAAGTACGAGTAAAGAACGAACGAATGAAAGAACGTAAGAAAAAATTTTTTTTGGATGGCCCTTCATTCCAAAAGAACTAAAGAGAGTCATAAGTATAATTGTATTAACCCTTCTTCCTTACTGAGCCATTAGGCTCACGTATTACTTGTGGTGTATGTACAACGACAAAAAGATAATAAGTAGAAGATAAACGCATAATGAAGCAGGGATGAATGATTTCGCATGCGCGAGACTCGGGGCTAGCCAGACAAAGATAAAGATGAGTAAACAGTTGTAATCAAATTGGGTTTAATCGTTAGTTTCATTTATTAAACGCAGTATGTCAATTGTTTAGTATTTTCTTCTTGAACGATTTATATACGCTCCCGTGAGGTTTTAACTAAACTATTTTCATACCCTTCGACATAAGTTTTAAGTAATGAGATTTTATAACAAGTTTTACGAACGCTCAGTAGCGATCTGACTTAGCGTCGTACTCTGGTACGTTTGCTTTATAAAGAAAATTTTCAAATTTTATACATTTTAACGGATTTATGAAAAACTAGGTCGTTACATATATGTTGACAATGAAACTGTAGATGGAATAAATAAACATAAATAGGCATTGTGAGATTAGGGGGTTAAGTGATGGTCCTATTTAGGAGAATTGCATGAGATGTATCTCTTCCCTAGTGGGATTGTGTGACGGTTCTACCTAAAAGGATCATACGATGTATCTTTTCCCTTGGAGTGTGAACTATTATGTGACTAAAAAGGAAAAAGGAAAAACTAAAATGTAACTGCATGTTTGAAAAAAATTGCATAACATGAGCATCACATAGTTTATATTTTTTATCTCTTATTGAGCAGTATGCTCATAGATAAATCTTGTGATGTAGGTGGGGAGATTGATCAGATTGAAGAAAGTATAGATTGAGAGCAAGGACTAGAGCTAAAGGAGCGTAGCTACATTTAGCACTTATGTCAATTGGTTCTTTTGACTGATGAGTTATAACTCACATAGTTTATGTAAACTGTTTAAATAGTATTGTAAAACATTTTTAATAATGCTGTGTAAATTATCTTTAGAATATTTTGAATGGCAAAGTATCTTTGAAATGGTTTGAATGTTATATAGAAATGCTTCCGCTATGTATCAAATACTATTTCTCTCATGATTTAAAAAAAGATGTTAAGAAAAATCATAAGGAAAAATGTGTCGTTACATGTATAACATAAAATATGACAATGAGATGAGATGTACCATGTAAAAATCATGTCTTTTCTGTAATGTCCCCTAGTGCTTTCAATACAATATTTTCCGCTTTTGGCTAAAGCTCGCATGATTTTGTTTTTAGGGTGAGCCCAAATTGCTTTATACTAGGTGGGGAGGGGAACCCTACTTATAAACCAAGCATTTTCTACTCTCCCAAGCGATGTGGGATTGTGCACCCCCATTGATATGAGTCGGACCCACACCTTGGTTAGTCCTTGCCTTCATAGGACTGGCTGCCACAATCTCCCTCCCTTAGGGACCCGACGTCCTCGTTGGCCACACTTCCAGTTGGGATTTCTCTCTAACACCATTTTTAACTTCCCCCAATGCTCTCAGTACAATATTTTCCTCTTTAGGCCAATGCCCACGGTTTTGTTCTTAGGGTTAGCCCAAAACGCGTTGTATTTGGTAGGGAGGGAAACCCTACTTATAAACCCATAGATTTTCTACTCTCCCAAGTGATGTGGGATTGAGTACCCCCCTTGATATGGATTGAATTCACACCTGGGTCATTCCTGGCCATCATAAGGTGGGTTGCCACATTTTTTGTCAACAATCTTTTTCTTTTTTTCTTTCACTTTACAGTCCAATCGTATGGGCATTAAGTTTTAGGGAGAGTGACACCATTAGGTTCACCTCATGCGGCACAACCAACTCGAACTCCGCCCATAATGACTATTTACGTTTATTTAATCAATCTTTTATTCTTTATTATCTTCCTTAAGGAAAATATTTTTCAAGAATGCATGTACATACACATAACATAATGACAATCTAATTTGCATGAAAATAACAATAAACAAATCCTCGATCAACATCTCAATATGAATAGTAAACAAGCAATAAGCATATCCTTGATCAATAAACGATAAATAAATAGTAAGTAATCAGCAAACATTATATCCTTGATCAACGTCTCAATATGAACAGTAAATAAATAGTAAACAATTGGCAAACATCACATCCTCGAACAATTGCCTATAGGCATCAATGAAAAACATCATATTTCTACCTTACTTCAGCACTTTGTGATTCAGCCAAAGGCCAAACAAAACATTACTTACGTGGAATTCTTTAGTGGAAGTCTAATTGTTCCAAACTCTACCATTTGCTAACCTTTCCTATAAGTAATTAAAGAATTGGTTATTAAAATAATAACCCAAACATTACTTGTTGTGAAATGCAACTAGAGAAACCATTAGTGGAGATCCTACCTTAAGAAACTTGTTGGACAGCTTCACCCGAGACATTGAGAGAAGGCTTGTAATACCATGGTATTTAGTTTTGTGTGAACATTGGATTAAGCAAAAATGTAAAATGTTGGTCATTGTCAATCTGTCACACATTATCGTTGGTGTTTTCATTATGAAGAATAAAGTGTTGAAGTGTGTTGGAATTATGGATGTAATTATTAATTGTTAGGGAAATAAGGAATTAAAATAAATTAAGGATTTAAAATAAAATCAGTCGAATATTGAGGGAAGAAGCTAGCGGTCGATCGTAACAATCAGATGGCATTAACATCGATCAACCAGAAAAATTGGAAGCTAAAAATGGTAGTTGTTCAATGAATGCGTGGTCATTCGTCCAAACATGAATCGATTGACCGCCACCCAAAACGTCATATGGAAATGATAATCAATCGCCAAAAATGGAAAACCTTTGACTCTTGATGCTTCAGTGGGTGTCCAAGCGTCATTCTCCTTGACTTTTCACCTTCGTTGGGAAGCTGAAGGGGTCGTATGAGGTGTGCATATATAGAACACATGTGTTAGAAGTTTTTCCTTCTGGAAAAACTGGTGGGTTTAGTTATGGAGTTGTGGTTCTGTCGACTGTGAAGAGAACTATTGCTGAGGAAGGAGAAGAGAAGAGATACGTGAGGTAAGGAATATTGTGTGTGATTTATCCGTAAGGACCTACATCGTGGGAGTAGGGTGTTATTGTATGGTTTTTGCTGTGTTGGTAGTAAATTGTTCCTTGAAGAATGTTGTTTCTGTGATAGGATCTTTGATTAGGCTTTCTTTACATCTTTTCATTGATGAGTTATCTATAATATGCATGCCTTTGATGATGGTTCTCTCTTCATTTTGTTTTCTGTGGTTAATTTGCCAACAATTTTGATGAAAATTATATTCTATGTCGATGGTCAGTGGTGAAAGAAAAATGGGTTGCATGTTCTTATTCCCTACTATTAAAATAATTAGTGTTATTTTGCTAAATTGCATTTTTTTTGTTAGTTTCCTTCCTGCTAATGAAAATGTATTCTTGAGAATAGAATTGCCAATGTAATAATAATATTCTGTTGTTGTTGTTGCTTGGAATAAACACTCCTCGAATGCTTCTGTTAGGTTTAGGGTAGTTCAACCGATTGATGTATGTTGGTTAATGATCTTATTAATGGCCACAAATGATAAATGAGGAGCATGAATACTAGAATATATTTGGTAAATAAAGTCTACTAGGTGTTCTTCTTTTGACAGTATATGTTTTTCCTTCAATGGTAGGCCCTATAATTAAAGGAACTAAAATGGGTGTTGTAGTTAAATTATTAATTATAGTTTATGAATAATAAATTGTATAATTCTTACTGTATGTGTGATAAGTGTGTGGTAAGTTGATTGCTACTCTAGGTTAGTGTCTTTACTGGTAGATAATATGTTGGAAATGAAACTGTAATTATATGTTGGAAATGATGTGAGAAAATAAGGAGATATATATGTTGAATGTTTGTTAGGGAAAGTGATATTAATTGAAAGCATGCTTAGTGTTAATTGAAGCATGATTGTATTAATTATTTGTTAATTGTTTGTGATTTATGAACTGTTGTGTGACATTCATATAGACATGTTAGTAGGATTGCACATAATGCATTTCATGGGTTAATAACAAAGATAATAAATGGTGTTTTCTACGTGGGTTCGAAAACTAAAGAGATTGCTCACACGTAGAGAACAGCCTGTTTGGGTAAGTTTGGAAATAGAAAAGGTTGCTCTTACTCAACGGGTGAGTGAGTTTGAAAACTGAAGAGGTTGCTCTCACTCAAAAGTAAATAAACGTAAATGTAAGTGTGCTCATTTTTAGTGAGTTCGAAAACTGAAGAGCTTGCTCTCACGTAAAAACAAATCCAAGTGGTGGGTTCTAAAACTGAAGAGGTCACTCTCACCCAGCTTACGGATATATCAAACTTATGCGTGTAGAATTGTCATAGAGGTTGTACTTGCATTTCATTAATAGTCCTTATGAGGAAATAGACTCATTATTCCTCTTGTGATGTAGTATGGATTGTGATCCAATTGAAGTGAACGTGAAAGAAGTGTGATGTGATGCAAGCTTGTGTTACCATGCGCAGATCGATCTCGAGGGTTATGGCTCTAAAGAATAAAAGTTGTTTAAATGGCATAAGGACCTTATTATGGATTTAGGTATTTTAATTGTGATGTTTCTGCAAAAAAGTTAAATGTTTTATTATTCTGCTTAACGTACTATGATGTTTTTCAATTAATTATATTTTAAATGGGTTTTAAAACGTTCAAATTTTTATGAAAATGCATAAAAGGAAATTGGATGTTACAAGGCTTTTCTCATCCATGGGGTTTCTCGTGTGATTATGGTTTAACCCAAATCCTAATATCTATAGAGCTAAAACCAAAACGCTTTGTGAGATAAAATCCCAAAAAATCGCATATAAACTTTATCATTTCCTAAACTTTCTAAAGATCGAAATGTGGCTTGCATGAATCTGAAAAAAAAAACTACCTTAACTTAAACTAGCTCGAGCTA
Source organism: Begonia loranthoides (assembly GCA_022433065.1). NCBI lineage: Eukaryota > Viridiplantae > Streptophyta > Magnoliopsida > Cucurbitales > Begoniaceae > Begonia > Begonia loranthoides. The sequence goes on from CM039472.1 coordinate 19,160,154, forward strand.
CAACATATGTGCAAGCAGCTGTTGAGGATGTCCTCAACAGCCTGCTTTGTAACATCTTGTAACTTTTACTGTATAAAAATTTTCTTTCTTTTAAAACCTTTGCGTAAGGGAAAACTATAGTAACAAACAGCAGAAGTCTTAACCATATAAAATATTACAAACCAGTAGTTTAAAAGCCATTTAGACAAATATTGCTAAAATGTTAACTTAAAACAATTTAAGACATTAAACACTTGAAAACTCTTAAAACGTTTAATTATGCTTATTGTATTTTCATGAGCCATAACCCCAAAGTCAATCCGCCAACAACACAAATGCCCAACTAAACAATACTCCATCAACTATGATCTTTACAATCTTTATCTCATCATTGAAACACGCATGCAACTTATTAAGTTCGTATACAGGTTTCTGTTTTGTTTATCTTCTAATTATTTGTCTTTTACTGTAATTTCTTCTGTTTTCGTGCCGAGTGTAACAAACTGGACCACACATGTAATACCCTGACTTTTTATGTCAGAACTTAATAATGATAATTGGAAACTAATTTGGGACGTTTGGATTAATTGGATAATTATCACGGTATTACCAAGGACGTATCTATTAGATTATAATTTATGGAAATTAATGTAATGAGAATAAAATAAATATTAATTTAATGAATTAAATTATAATGTTTGGAATAAATAATTTAAAAGGGAGAATTTAAAGGAAGAAATTAAGAAATAAGGGGGATTTAAGGGAGAAATTAAAATGGATTAAAATTTAAAAGGAATTAAATTGAATGAAGGAATGAGGTTAAATGAAGGGTTGGCTAAACTGGTTCAAGGATGAACCAGTCCAGCAGGTTAGGAGAAAAGAATGGCCTTCGGGTCATTCGGGCGAGGAAAAAACCTGAGAGACGAAGGGAGAGAGAAATAGCATGGGAGAGAGGAGGCGATCGGGAGACGAAGAGGAGTTAGCGACAGTGGAGACATCAACGGTGAGCTCGGGACACGCTCGGAGCAGCTCCTTCGCAGCGAGAGTCACGGGTCGCAACTGCAGGCTTAGGCGTCGGGCTCCACGAGGCTTTGGGTCACAGGATTAGGGCTCTGGTTTCGCTCGTGGGTCAGCGATTTTGGCACAAATGAAATGGCCATGGCGATGGGTTGGCGACGGCGATGGGTTGGCGATGGCGATGAGGCGGCGGACGTCGAGCGGGATGGCATCGGGTCGATGGCTGGAGGCAATTCCAGCCTCGGGTCATTGGTTGGAGCCGGTAGGTCTGGTGGAGCATCTTGGTTCGACTTATTGTTCAACTCGAACCTGTCTACTACTCCTTGTCTAGTATTTGAGGGTTGGCCGACAGATTGGTGGCGCCATATGCTGGCGTAGACGATAATTGGACAAGTTGGAGGCAGGGACTATCAGGCATGCGTAGTGCAACACTCTGCCTTTTGGAATGGCATAGTGTTTGTTGGCTTGAGGTTTTAGCTATGGTAAAGAGGGGGAGGCTAGCACAGAGATGAGTCTCTCGGGTGAGCTTCTGTGAGAGGGATGAAGCTGTGGAGGAAATGCCCTCTGGAAGGTTGAGAAGTTGTTTCGGACTCTTGGGTTCTCCTGGTGAGTGACTTCGGCAAATTTCTTTATGGAAAATATTAGGAAATTCTATTGTTCTGTTGGCTTTTGTTGGATAGTGCTTCCTAGTTTTATAAATTGTACGTGAATATTTATGTTAAAGAAAAGAGGTAGGATGAAGGGACAGATTCTATTTTCTTGTGTTAAGCCCTGTTAGTTTAAGATTAAGCTCTGTAATGGATATTTTGTGCTGAAGTGTATTCTGTTGGCTTTGGTTATTAAGTTGTGGACAATTCACTTTTGTGGAGAATAGTTCAATTATGTGCTATTATTTGGGTTGATATTCTGTGAAGAATTAAATTGTGAATATAGCACTTTGTTGGTCATTTTGCATAAGCATGAAGTGTTGGATTTTACCTTGTTGTGTTAATGCCTATATTGAAGCATAATGTTCTCTGTTGTTAGAAACTGTTATATGGTTTAGAATAATAATTTTTCAGCAATTTGGTTAATGGTTGTTAAGTTGGAAGCAATGGAAGCGGTTAAGTAAATGTGCATAAATTTGGATGACTTAGGAAGTGGGTCGTAGAAGTAAGGTTAATAATATGTGATTTTAACGACAGAATTATTTAATAATTGTGAAGGTATTGAAAAAGAGAAGAAGGACAACAATTAAGTGTGAATGCGTGATAAAGTTCGAGGTAAGGACTTGGGTGTGTCATAGCCTGTGGAGGCCCTACACAATAAGTAGGGTGCATGAGTTTTACGTTAGTGTTCTGTAGTAGATATTTCATTGATGGTTATGTGATTTAAATGCCTTGTTTGTGATGCTCTGTAATGTTTCTCTGCTTGTTGGTTTCTGGCTGTTTGTTATTTCCTTGGATGAATTATTGTTGTTATCTCCTTGCTATTCATTATTTCTCTTGCTGGTAGAATAGATTTCTTTACTATCAATTGTGTTCCTTACTTCAAATGCTTCACTTAAATTGCCTTGGATATATGCTTAGGGTTGGAGTGTGATAAGTGTAGTATGATGAGTATGTAAATGATGACGAGTAGGAATGAGCTAAGAATGAGCTTAGAATGTTGGTTTTTCCTTGAATGATTTATTGTTATGTTCTTTGTTATTTTCTTGATGTCTAGCTTGGATTCTATGCGTTAACTAAACTGTTATTTCATTCATTCCATAATTACTGTCTAGTGTCATTCTGAATACGTTAATAAGCATGTTTAATTAACTAAGTAGACCTGAGTACATTTAATTAACTAGTCTTTAAGTAACTGAGTCAAGCATGTTAACCAACTAATCAGTTGCATATGTAAAACGCCTAAATCAATTAACTAGCATGTTTGAATTAACTAACTAGCATAATCAATTAGCATGTGTACTTGCTTAAGCATGTTTAATTAGCTGGACTTATAACCTTGATTAATTAGAACATGTTTAATCAATTAAACTTGAGCATGTAATTAATTAGAACGATATTAGCATGTTAATTAACCTAGTCATGCCATGCTTACTTATTAACTAGACTACCACGCTTAATTATTAACTAGACTAAGTTATTCTGTGAATTGATAATACCATGCATATGTTAAATTCCTTGAGCATGTTTAATTAGCATGTTTAACCCAATTAGCAGCATGTTAATGTCGATCATGTTAATTATAATTAGTAAGCATGTTATTTAACTAGGATTAATTAGCGAGTATGTTAAATCACTAATTAATTAGAATGAATCCGAGCATGTAAAATAACTAAGATAACTAACTAGAATGTTAATCGTATCTCCCTTGAGCATGTAAGTTTGTTAGAGTAATTAACTAGACCCGAGCATGTAATTAGTATTTTTAATTTAATTTAACTAGGATGAAAGCATATAACCTACCTCGGACAACAAACTAGAATAAATATATTATCTTCTTGAGCATGCAAATTAATTAGGACAACTAACTAAATGATAATTCTACTTGAGCATGTAAAACTAGGATGTTGATTAATAGCATGTTTTGACTCCTATTTCCTTTATTGTTATATTCTGTGCTTTCACGCATGCTATAATTCGTTGTATATAGTTTAGATACTTGATTTTGTATTGTTTTCATGATTCGTTATTTACTTCCTTTAATGTTCACTACTTCCTTAAGCATGTTTCTCGTTTCAAGTTATTGTCTAAAGCATGTTTCCACATTCAGTTTAGCTTAGGTTAACGAGCATGTTCAGTTTATTATTCATTCACTATTTATGTAACGACCTGGATTTTCGTCACTTTTTAAAAATGCTTTAAAATTTGAGAAAACATGTCAGAGTGCGCCTAATCCGGACCGCTACTAACCGTTTGTTAAACTCATTATAAAAATCATTTATTTAATAAAATGTGGAAGCATTGAAAACAAATAGTTATTTAAAATGTTGTGAAAACAAACATTTGCGGAAGTATAAATAATTTAAAGGAATAAACTAAACACTTAATTACAATTTAGGAAAAACGTAATTTAAATAAATCACAACCCAATTATCTTTTACTTATCGTAGCCTGGTCAACCACAAGTTCGCTTGTGCAAATCCCTCATTGACTGCTTCTTCATTGCTCGAGAATTACCGCGCGTCATGTGTACCTACACCGCAAGTAAGACGTAAGCCTAAAGGCCTAGTAAGAAATGAGTTTATACATATGAAATGCCACTCTTAAATTCTTTGGAATGGGTCCGCCACAAACCAATCTTTTAATTACGTATATTAGGCATATTTATGTATTTTAAGAATAGTTCGTACATGGAGCGTAGAGTTTGGAGAATCCTATGGTTTCTAATTAATTATGTTATTTAGCCTTGTAATCCCGATAAGGGAATGGTAATTTTTAACATCACTCGATTATGGCCACCCTGTAGTGGTTTTCCTAATTGTTTCTATCGTTATGATGCCTAAGACTAAAAGTACATACAACACACAGAAGAGAATTCATATAACAACCATAATGGACATGCACAACAAGATTAAAGAATGATAACATGCTTGAAAAATCTATATCCTATTTTATTTACATGCTTATAATTATTATCTTGTTTAAGTTAGCTAGATTGATTAGGTTAACATGCTTGACAATTAACAAATAAGGTTAACATGTTCAGTAAGTTCGTTAATTACATTAGATATAAACATTCATTTGAAATAGCATGCTCAAGGATTTATTTACAACAAGGAACTCAACATTGATTCACATCGGAAATCCAAGTCAAGGCATCAACAGTAAGGAAATCTTCTATAAAGTTACGAAGTATCAACAGAGAATTTATAGCAACATACAGAACATTCAAGCATGGATAAACATACAGGTTCACACTATCACAGAGAGCTATCGCATAGAGCATCCAAAAACATATAGCCAACATGCATAGACAGTATCACATAGCAATATAATGTGTTCTACACTATCAACATCATCAGTGAGCATTCTAGTATCACCAATAAAGCAAACACTAACTAGGGAAACCAACCAACAGAAAACTATAGAGAACTAACCTACAACTAACAAGCATATAAACATGCAGAGTATCATAGAAAACATACAGACTCCACAACTTGCGCACACGTTACTTGCGGTGTAGGGCTTTCTCAAGCCAAGACACACCCAAGTCTTACCTCAAGTCTTTATCGCAGTTGGCACTTAATAGCTATCCTTCTTCTCTTCCTATACCTTTATAAATTCATAACATCACATCATTACTAATCACCAATCACTAATCACAACATTGACATCATTAGTTCGAACCTAATCACCTAAGGTTTTCCTTCAACTTATTTCTAACGGTCCCAATAGCAACTTAACCAACTCATTTATCAAATAGCATTAACAATTAGAAATAACAGAAATAATCTCTCACAACAATAATCCAACAGAGGCTAAATCCAATATTTATTCCCATTTCTTTATCATTTATAAACGAACCAGGAAATTCTTTGTCATTATAAACCAAGCAAGAAAACATTACTTTATGCAATATCTCAAAATCTTCCTCTAACTAATTACTTTACCATAAACAAAACATAAACATTCGAACTACTCTCACGACTTGTAGCTCACACAACCAACAAAGTGTTTATCCTTACTTCAACCATCACAGGATATCAAAAATAGAGCATTACCCATTCGCAAAACATAACCGGTTGAGCACACATTCAACATACACACACTTAACAAGAGTTTACAGAGACACTAACAAGCAAATTCCTTATCCAACACTCATAACCAGTACACATAACTTAAACATCCAAGGCAACAGAGAGGAGATCTATCTTACCAACATAACAGGACTCCAGGAGCATCACCTCGGCCATAACCCCTGCTCACGGCCTCCTCTGACTCTCAGCCCACCCTCTCTCGGCCTTCAACCTTTCTCCTAGAGAAGAGAAGCTGTTCACTCTCCGTCTACTCCTTTTATCAGGCCCACGCCAGGAGACCAAGCACCCTATAATTTCTGTCTGCATCAGAGGCTATTCCCCACGCCTTGTACGAACTCTGGAGAGAAATGGTGTTGTTTGCATAGCAAACAACAAATCCACCCGAACAGGTCAAACTGAGTATCCAAATGCAATTGGGTCGAAGTACCCATTGCAGCCCGAGTCCTCGAGTCCACCCAGTGACCCGCGAGCCACGCCTGGTCGATGCAACGAACACCGAAATTGCCACCCTTGCATCCCGTCAAACGCTGCTAGCTCGTCACCGTCGCCACTTAGTCGTTGTCAGGTGCCAAATCGACAAAGCGTCGCTGAAAAGACTCGCCCTTGGGAGTTCCAAATTCGCAAGCCATAAATCATCGTCATCTCGTTGCTCGCCTCTTTGTTCGACAGCAGTAGTACGCTGTCGCCGGGACGTCGTTCGCTAGCTCTCCAGCGCATCCCCCCTATCTCCCTTTTCATCTTTCCCCCCTCTCTCTTGCCCAATCTTGCGGATCACCCTGCGAACAAAATGGCCATAGGCCATTCTGTTCATTTAAATGCTTGATCGGTTCTGTTGAACTAGTTCAGCCCTTAAACCACACTAAATCCCCTTTTTAAATTACCCATTTAATTTATAATAAATTTATATCTATAAATTTATAATACCCCCCCCCCCCCTGTAATATCCTGATAATTGAAATATTGGGGTGTTACAATTTAAACTTGATATTATACTTGTTTTATATATGTGCTTTCAATTATAATTGTTGTGCTCTTTCAATTACTGTTGTTCATTATATGCGCAATTTCAATTACAGCTTACTTTCCTTTCAATATAATTGTCATTTACTTCTTATATGCAAAATGTGAACTGCATCATGCATTATGTTAGGTTGAGAAAGTATGGTCATGCGTCATGTTAATAGAAACCAATAGGGAGTGCCACAGGAGTGGTACTCACACATGCATTATGTGAGGTAAAATGTTAAGAAAATGAAAAAAAATGGGGAGTTGAGGGCTGATGGGTAGTGGGTCTAGTCTTAGCTAGGAGAAGCCTCCTATCTTGTCGGTAGAGGGGATCTAGTTGCAAGTAAAAGGTTAGATCCGACCACTATTCCATCACAAAGGAAATCCTCCAATCGCTCGCTCGATGTATGAGTAACGAACGAATGAACTAATGTAAAGGAGATAACGAAACGAATGACGTAATGAAAAGATTGGTTTGGGTGGCCCTCATTCCAAAAGAACTAAAGAGAGGCATATCATATTGCATAAACCCTTTTCCTTACTAGGTTATTAGGCTCACGTATTACTTGTGGTGTATGTTCAATCGACGAACAGATAATAGTAGGTACACATACGAGGAACGATGAACAAATAATAAAGCAGGGATGAGGGATTTGCATGAGTGAGATTGAGGCTGGCCAGGCTAAAGCGAGAAGAGAAAACGGTTGTAATAAATTGTATTTAATTGTTAGAATTCATTTCTCAAACGCAGTATTTAATTATTTAGTTCTTTCATTAAATTATTTACGCAATTCTTTAAACAAACAATTTTTATCACGCTTCTACATTTCATTAATTGGTTTTCATAACGACTTTAAAGAAGGGTTAGTAGCGGTCCAGTTTAGCATCGCGCTCTGATTTGTTTTAAAAGATATTTCAACGATCTTAGCAAAAGTTCAAATTTTTACGTGTTTTAAAGGATTTATGAAATACCATGTCATTACAACACAAATAGCTATTTACTTATTTTTTGGTTTCTGTGCTAGGCTTAACCAACTGGACCACAAAAACAGCTATTTACATTTATTTCGTTTAATTTTGTTATAGTTCTATTTCAGTTCCATTTTTCATTTAGTTCCAATTATCCATCCAAGTGTTAGAGATATCAACTTGACAAGATAGCGCGGTTTATGCACAAGGTGGACATCCCGTGGCACACACCTAATACACTGCCCCGACGACCATCCCATAGCACACCTAAGAGACCAACTCAACAACCCACATCTCTAAGCACCTATTTATGTTTATTCTATTAAATTCAGTTACATATCATTTTTGTGTACATTAGGTACAATGGTGCATGAATGTAAACATACAATTCTATCTAACATCTAACGTGTTTATCAATTGTATCCTTAAAACGTGAATTATTCCTCACTAAGGAAATGAACATAAAACTAACAAACATACAATTCACATCAAACAACAAGTAACAAGCATCAAACAACCCTAACTGCCCTTTCGAAAAAAACACATATAGTATCACTTACCTGAAGTCCTTAGCTTTAAGAGTTACTTATCTTCAATTCCTATACACAATCATATAGATATTCACTTTATCAATAACAATTCTCCAAAATTAATCATCTATCCACAAGTTACAAATCCAACACTTCAAGGATTATTATAATCTCACAACTACTACTTAACATGGCATCGCTTAACTATATCATTATCCTTCACAATTTAGCGATATAAAACCCAACCATCAAGTATTAAGCTTCAATAATATTAGTCCTAAGAGAAAAACTCATATCAAAACAGTAGCATAATTTCATTCATGCATACTATTACTTAATTTCTAGCAACGACAAACCTCAATCCAATAACTATCCTCTCCAATAATTTCACATAATAAAACCCATTAACATATTGTAGAGAATATGAAATCACTATTTCATCAATTAATATAACAATAATATAATTCCAACATAACACATTCTCACACTCTAGGAGATTGATCTAACTGAACTAAACAATATTTCTCCAACAAAATCCAACTTAGCAGAACAATAATCAGAATTATCAATCCAACATATTCTCATCTTCATGCTTTATTCACAGCATTATGTTTAACCAACATAATCTATCCAATTACTAAATGAGTTGCAAACCAGAATATATCTAATAGTTAACCCAATACAATTCAACAATGAACAAAACCCAGAACTTATATATCCAATACATTTACTTGGCATAAACTATGGAAGAATAATCATACCAGAAGCATTGGAGGACAGAGAGCTTAATTCCAAAAGACAAATGAAACTCCTCCTTTCCTCACGTTCTCCTTTCTTCCAAAATCCTCTCAGCTCACACCATGTAAACAATAGAATATCCTCACAAACCCTCAAACCTCTTTCTCTCATAACACCTCGTCCTCATAGTTTCTTCACAAAGCATAGTAGCACAACACCCTCTTTCCAAATCCCTTCACTGCTTCATACACAAAAATTACAGAAGTATCTCACTCAACAAAAGCTCTAGAACCTCAGAGCCATTTCTCTCAAAATTTCTCTAGAGTTTCCCAATAGCTTTTCTTCTCCATAAAATCTCCACTCCCTCACTTTTCTATTTATAGACCATGGCATACAATTCTTCAGCATCCAATGAAGTTGAAGAGCCAATCCCTTCATCATCCTGACGCATCCAACGCAAACCTAGAAGCTTCCAGGCAATGGCGTTTCTATTTCCAAGTGACTTTCTAGATCGTCGGTCGATCATTTCTCCTTCAGAGGATCGGCCGCCAATCCAAATCAATCAGCCACTGAATTCAAAATCATCGGTCGATGAGGCAGACAATCGACGCTGTTGACAATCGACCGCCACGAACGTCCACGGTTAATTTCTTCAAATTATATATATACACGTTATTCCATAACATGATATATATACATACATATACATTGTAACCATAATATGAGGTCTTAATTGTAATTGTAATATCTTCCATGCAACTTCATCTTCTCCAAACCAGTATGCACTAAATCTATATATATATATATATATATATATGAACATATATATCATCCAAAGTATCTTTAAACTTATAGTATATGTTCCACAATTCTTCCTTCACTTTTATCCAAGTTAATTTCAAAACACTGTTAAGAACCTTATTATTCTCAATTTTTCAATATCCAATTATACCCAAATATATTATCTCTTAGCAATACCTTGAATAAAAGCTTTTACCCGTCACCTCCAATTTCACTGACTATATATTATCACTAATCTAGTTCTATTATCATCTTGTCTAATTTCAAATGTCACCAAATAATTCTTCAATAACATTAATCTTTCTCCCTAAAGCTTAATAATCTGATATCATGGTTCACTTTATCCAAATATGTTTCACTTGAACAATATCTTAATTTATCCAAATCAATTCCAATAAATCCCTAATATCCTCCTAAAACCTAATATGAATGTAATTCGGGATATCATAGTTCTCTTCTTCTAAATCCGCTTCTCCTGACCAATATCTTAATTGTCCATTAAAGCTCCTAATTCTCCTATAACTATCACCTAAATTGTATGCTTAGCATTACGAAAATTTAGGATATTACACGTCTGACCAATGGTTAATAGCCACATCAACCCTTCAACTTACATTCACGATTGTCAAAGCAACCACAGACGCAAACACTTTCATGGAGGTCGACACTCTCGTAGAAACTCTGATGCACCAAGGGGTGCAATTTCTTGAACAAGCACTTTCGTAGAGGCTGGTTGCTAGATTTTGAAAACAAAACACCAATTTGCAACTTGTATAATTTAATCTCCAGAACTTCAATCAATACCAAATTTGGAAAAAAATCAATATATCCAGAATAAAATAAACTCTCTAAATTTAACACAATAATTCCAAACGAAGACAAAGATATGCTTTCGCAAATTTACTTCCCCGAGACACATCCACAATAAAAAAAACAGTTTGTAATCCAAAAATGAGAGAATCAAAACTTACGCTCCTCTGAACCAAATGCCAAAAAATTTTGTCCAAACTCTCCTTTAAGTGTGTCTAGAATGTCCTCCAAAAATCAAAACTAGAAACAACATGGAAATAAAAGCACCAAAAATTGCAAGTTTGACAACGCCAATGGTAACCCAGATTTCTGGGCTGATTTCGAGGCTAATTTGCAAATGCTATGTCTTGGGCAAAATAACTCATTTCCTTGTGAAACTTGGACAGAAGCAACTCCACAATGTCATTAAGAATTCCTGAAAATATCTTTGCCAAAAAACAGGGGAATTAGGAGATATTGGAAAAATGGTGGAGATGGTCGGAAACGAAATTGTACCTTTTGGATGAAATTAGGGCCCACTTGGGAAAGTGACATCTCGGTGAAAATGTGTCTTCTTGAAGTGATTTTTGGACAGCTTCTCCCTCTGTTTATGTCAAAGTCTTCCTCCAAAAATCGTAACCAGAAACAATATGGAAGTAAAGTTATGTATGAAAGGACACCAGTTGGTCTAACAAGGCACTACAACGCACCTCTTGACTTCTTGGGCTTCCTTGCAAGAGGAAGCTCTCCAACTTGGGTTTTTTGAGAGCTTTTACGCTCTTGCTGAATGTTCCACCTCTATGGAAAGAAAATGGAGAAGGGAGTAATATATAATGAATCCACCTATACTCACAAAAAGAGGAAACAAGAACACACACACACTCACTTGGATATTACTCACCAAGGAGAGGCGGCAACTTGAAGAAAACTTCACAAGATTTTTTTTATTCAAAATGTTCCCCTTTCACAACATAAAAATGGGTTAAAATAAACCCTAAAATTGGGGAAATAGCTCTTAAAAGAGAATACTAAAATGACCCTAATAAAGGAGCACATAATAGGCTAGATAAGCCCTAGCCTAATAGCTAAAAAAGCTCCACTTACCCAAAATTCAAATAATGTAAATGAAATGACTAACCTTCTAATTTATTAGTTTTCACCAAGGGTAGTTAGAGAATGACTTGGAACACATGTCAAACTTCATCATCGATTTTGGGAAAGATTGACTCCAACCATAATCAAGATTGGGCTTCTACTGCAGGAATTATGCTCTGTGTTCGTGAACCATTTGGCCAAGCAAACAAACTCCATTTTAAACGCAATATGTCATTCTAGAAAGCTAGGGATGTTAGCTAAATATTTTTGGAGAACACTTTTTCATATAAGATCGTTTTTGTTTGTAAAAACATCAAATACAACATGGTGGTTGGGTTGTAGGTATATTTGTAAAGTTCATCATTTCTTCTATACTTTTGCTTGAACTTCCACTTTTCTGAATGATTGGACTCCTCTTTGTGTATTGAACTAATATTCTCCTCTAAGCTAGCTAGGAAAGAGAGACCTACAAAATAAATAAAGAGGTTATAAAATCTCCATACTTGAATGCAACTGGATGGATCCAATGGAGCATCAAACTCAAATCTACAACGATCATCGACTGCAACTTGTACTAATCTTTTGCTAAAATCTATTCTATGGACGCTATCGCTTTTGCGGGCCACAAATTTATTAAATCCAACGATGATGTTTCACATCATATATAACCTGCTATGAACACAAACCCATTTGTGGAAGTGAATGCTTTAGCTCTTATGCAAATAACCGACACTTACAAATCCATACGACGTTGTTCCCATCACTTAAGACACTGTCGTGGATACAAACGCAACTGTGAAAACACACTAAAATGTAAAACGATGACATTCCTATTTACTTAACACTCTCAAATAACATCAAACACTCTCGCAAAAACATATTTTCTTAAATCCAATTATCTACTTTTTTATGCTAAACCGATCTAATGGTCCAATGTCTTCCCATATCAATCACTTCCGTGGAGCATCTTTCTCCATCCTAAACAATATCGGCCATTCCTAAACCTCATCCAATGGATCCAATGCATATGATCCTTCCTACACATATTTTCCTTAATTTCAAACAATAAAATATTAAAACAACAATTTAAACTTTAACCATGGGTTATTTTCATATTAGTTTTTACAAATTCTAATATATTTGGCTTTCCTATTTCCTTAATAATTCCTATTTTATTTTATTGTCTATAAAATAATATTATTTATTTCAACTTTCTTAATTCCATAACTTATTTAATAATTCTAATATTTTTATTCATTTATTAAATTTCCTTAGTGAATCTATTAAATTCTAAATTGTCACATAACATAATTAAAACTATTCATATGAACATTTCGGGTAATACATTCCTTCTCCCTTAAATAAATTTTTTCCTAAAAATTTGTTCTATGTAAAGCCCTAGATATATTCTTATTTCCTAAAAATACCATATTTTGCTCTTCAAATGTAATATCCTAGGATTTTTCCTTATTTTTGAATTTTAATGGTTTAAGGGTCAAGTTGGATTTAGTATCCAAAGTCAAGCAGGACATACTATTGTTTGGAAAATATTATGTGTGACCGCCAAAAGATAGAAGAATAATGGAGTTGTCTACAGAAAAAGGATTCAAGTGCGATAGAGTGCATGGTCACGGAGAAGAATAAGTGTGAAAATTTGTAGGATGTTGCACCACTACAATGTAAAGCGATGTCGCATTGGAGTAAAAGATGATATGAGCAGTAGAATTACGAATGTGAAGGTGTTTGCGAGAGCAAACAGATCAATGAAAATGTTTGAGCTGGAGCGGAGGATACTTCGACCGTTAGATTAAAGAATCGAGAGAGTTGATTGTTGTCATATCAAGGAAAAGATGATTCTACGAAAAGGAAAGATTCTATGTGGAAGAGAGGATGATTGTTAGATTGAGAGTGCAGAAGAACTAGAACCGTTGGATGAGGAAGCAAAAAGGAATATACCACGATGGTTTGGGAGAAAGAAGGACAATTGGATTTAATTTGAGGATGAAACCTAAACCGTTAGATCAAGAAAAAGATGCTCTTGTGGAAGCAAAAGATTCTCTTGAGAGAGGAATTGATGTTGTGCAGAAAGGAACTCTTTTTCATTGGATAATTTCGTTTCAAGGAAAGACGTAGGAGGGCTCATATTCACAAAAGTGGATGCATCCATAGTAGCTGAGAAGAGAACCTGAACGATGTTGTTTGGTTAAGTGAATCTTCATCCATGAAAAGGAACGTGTCCATTGTAGTGTGTTGAGAAGAAGCAAATGTTGTCATCTAGAAGGAAAACACGGAGTGTTAGGTATCCATAGAAGCTAATGCGTCCGTGGAAGACACGTGACAACTAATGAAGGGTGGACATGCACTAAAAGGAGAGAATATTCATTGAGAATATTCTTAGTGGATGCAAACTTAGTGGTTGCGGAAGCGCGAGCTTTCACAATAGAATGTTATCATTTTAAAGCAACTTTTGGCGGATGAAGGAAACTCGCAAACAATAATGTGACGTCGTTCAAATGTTAATGATGGATTAGGCTATGTTTTTGTTGTGGAAATATTGTAACTACCCGGTTATTCTTATGTTTAAAATTGCGTAAAATTTAAAAAATTTTCTTTTCTTTTGTAAAACAACGAAAGACTTTTCTTTCAAAAACCAATTAAAAGACACTCTTTTTTTAAAACCCTTTTATGAAGCATTAAAGAAATACCATTATCTCCTTTAGCAATTTATTTTACAACCCTTTACAAAATTCTTTACAAACCATTAGCCTAGCCAGCCACAAGATCCACCCGTGTAAATCCCTCATCAACTGTTCTTGACATGTTTTCCTATTTCTTGTGCATACCTACACCACGGGATAAAACGATGAGCCTAACATCCAGCAAGAAAGAGGATGAAATGCAATGTTCATGTTCATGCTCATGCTTATGCAGTCGTTCTCTAGAAAAGAACCTATCTTTTCTATCTTTTCATTTCATTATTCCTTTTCATTTCATTACTAGAGATTGGATACTTCTGTTGGTCTGTGTGGCTTAACCGACTTCAACCTCTACATGGGTGGAGATTTCCATCAGGGGTGTCACCATGATCGTCACCAATCTCTGTCTTTTCTAACGTTGAGGACTAAGAGCAGGGATACATATGTTGGTCAGTGTGGACTAACTGATACTCGTCCCCTACCTGGGGCAAGGTTTTCCATCTGGGGTGTTCCCACTTACAACCATCACCATGATTTTTGAACCCTCACATGCCCTTTTTTCCTTTATTCATTTTTTTATTAAAAATGTCTTTCTGTCTTTTTATTTTGTTATCAAAGAAAGGATACATTTGCTGGTCAGTGTGGACTAACTGATGCTGTCCCCTACCTGGGCGAGGTTTTCCATCTTGGGTGTTCCCACCTATGACTGTCACCAAATCTCTGCAGTTCAAGCATTAGGGATTTCCAGATCAAGAGTTAGGATACATCTACTTGTCGGTGGTGACTAACCGGCGCTCGTCCCCTACCTAGGGAGAGGTTATCCATTACGGGTGTTCCCACCTATGACCGTCACTCTGTCTCCTGAACCCCCACACGCCTATTTTCATTTATTAGGCAGGTCATGCTCATGTCAACAATTTCATAAGCTCTATTGTAATGCATGTATGTCGTGTTATATCCAGATCACAATAATATATAATGCACGAAGAGGAAACTTAGCATTTTCTCAACAATTTATAAGGAGCAACTAATATGCTATTTAACATAGGGCAATTTATATGCAATTTAACAA
Source organism: Begonia loranthoides (assembly GCA_022433065.1). Classification (NCBI taxonomy): domain Eukaryota; kingdom Viridiplantae; phylum Streptophyta; class Magnoliopsida; order Cucurbitales; family Begoniaceae; genus Begonia; species Begonia loranthoides. The sequence continues at coordinate 19,175,589 of CM039472.1, forward strand.
ACAACCATTTACATGCTATTAATCAGAGAATAATTCACATATTAGATGACATGGAGCGATTTAACAGAACAATACATATTAATTAACAAGTTGTGATTATCATATTAATTAGCAAGGAACAGTTCATATTTTAACTTCACAATTTATATATTAATTTCTCGAGGAGCAGTTTATATTGTAATTTCATAAAACAATTTATACAATAGTTATTTAACAGGGACTTCATATATTGACCAATACCTCTCGGCCCGCAAGAAATCACAATGTAATATCCGTCTATCCATGACAGTTTCTCAACCCCATCCAAAGGGCAGTAACAATTCATTCATTATCTAAAGCCTCACTACAAGCAGTAAGGTACATCGTGTTATCCAACCCGAGGCATTAATCCAAAACGGCATAATATCATTTTAACCTAATTTCCTAATTATCTAATTTCTCATAGTTAACAACAATTTGCAGACCATTTTCCAAATTATCCATCACCTTATAATTATCAAGGACTAACTAGACCAGTAATAATACAATATTTCACAGCAATTAACAAACTCATGCGCGGTCCAGCATCTCAACCAACAACAAGTATCAGTACTAAATTCTTCACAATTAGCAGGACAATCCTTCATAATGTTAACTGAAGCAATATTTAAGAAATCATGATGTTTTGAGCAGTTCACAGTGCAGTTTCACAACAAGCAAAAATGATAGTATTCAAACAAACATGAACTCCTGTGATGTAAGGCCTCCACTGGCCTACTACGCCCTATTTCTTACCTCTTAAAGATTCAACTTGCACGACTTCACAGCAACAATATTCCAAAAGCACGACAAAAGAAATGGCTCACTCTAGAAACCAAGTAGTACCTCCTCCTTCACACTCTCACTCACGCACTCGATCACAGAAAGAAGAACAACAAAATGCCACACACTTTCCCACTCTGTCAAAGCACACCCAATAGAAAATGAAGAGTTCCTCCCCAGCATACTCACCCACTACCATTCATTTATAGACAGAAGAAGATTATACGGGGACGCAATGTTGATGGACAATCACCCACTTCAAAGGAGGGTTCTCTAATGCAGGTTGGGCACGTGGAAAGCTTATCATTGTCTCAGGAGAGGAGGGAAGATTTCATTGGAGGAGAAAAAGAAATGATTGACAAAAACAAATTTTTTTGCTAAAAATAAACTTTTCGATCAAGTAAGCCAGCCGAACCCTCAACCGCGTTGCATCCGAATACCCAATTTCACCTCTGTTTTATGTTTTCGGTCGAACCTTGCAACCGCGTCCCAACTGATGACTTGATCGCAAAATCGACGAATTTGATAGATTCAAAAACCTTTTTTTTGTTGCACATCACGTCCGCACCCTCGATCGCATTGCGTCCAAAACTACCAAAATGTAGTACGAAATGCATTTTTATCAAATTCTCCAATCCTAACTCCGACCGCGGTACGACCAAAAATGCAAAAAGTAACCCATAATGCATTTCGGTCGAGATATTCAACCGCAACTCTAACCTCAATGCGATAAAAAATGAAAAATACACAATCCGTAACAAATTTCCACTTTATCCCACTCTAACCTCATTTACATTGCATCAAGTCCCAAATTAACGATTACGAAACACATTTTTTTTATTATCTTATAAAATCATTTACATCACAATTATGGGGAAATTATTCAGTTAATTGATATAATTATACCTCAAGTTATTATTTTTCTAAACTTATTTTTGAGGTAATACATTCTATAATAAAAAATTCTCCAATTAATCCTATTATATCCCAATTATTCTAACTTAATTTTGTTACAAAAAATCTGGGTATTAAAATGTTGTAACGTGGAGGAAAAGTTACCAAATAATTATTCGGCCGTTGTGAATCAAGGGTGGCGATTAAAGAGGCAAGATTCATGAATCCATTGAGGATGAATCTAGACATGATGCATATGGAGAAGCAAAAACTTTAGATTTAAAACGGTAACTTCTCATATAAGGAAAATACTTTAAGAGTTTTATAACAAAATATATAAAGTCTCTCAAGCTAAATGGTGCGAAGTTCATGCCGCATATTATATTGAAGGAGAGGAGTCTCTTTGTTGAGGGCTAGAGGAGAGTTTTGTTAAAGTTGTTCATGCAAAGAGGGTAATGAGCAAGGAAAATAAGTTGTATCTCATAGGTATTAAAGGATGAAGGTATGTAGTGATTGTATGTTTTTGACATTCTCAGACTACACCACAAGATGACGAAGTTGTCCTTAGATGATGTTATGTTCAAATAGATGATTTGAGGATATTCTAACTATTAGACGTATTATAGATACCATGTCTTTCTATTTGATGATCAATTAGATGATGTTGATGCTTATTATGATCTGATAGATGTTGATGTTAGATGGCATGATAAGTTGCATTCAAGTTGTATTGTTTCATGATGCACTAGAAAATCCTCTCAAGGTCGCTCAAATGATAAAATTGCTTATTTATTAATCAAGTGTTTCCTTTGTAGGTACTCAAGGGGAAAGAGCTATTAAGGTATTCAATTATGAACTTATAAAATTCAAACTAAAACATAGATGGAAGCTCAAGTATAATGGAACGTCCCCAAATCTGTCTTTAGTCCAACCTCTGAGCACTCGTCAGCAATTTTGGAAATCAAAACAACCTCTTATCAAAATTTAAGCCTCAATAAATTTGTAGCTAACTTGTCAAGGTTTCCATAATGTTCTTTTCTGTTAAATTTGGAGTTAGTTTGCTATGTCAAATACTCCTTTAACAGAGAGCTAGAATCCACCTGAGGGCAAGGCATGCTTGCACAATTATGAGCTTACTTGTGGCAAATGCTGAAAATCTAACTTGCCAACATGTTTCCATAATTTCTTATTCATGGAATGATGATATGTTTGCATGTGTTACCTTTTTGGATTGAATAATGTTGGTTGGGATAATATTTTGTAAAGTGTTCTCGATTAGGTGTGTTAGCCGAGAACCTAGGTTATGTGTTTTATTTTAAGGACATTTCTGTAATTTTCTCTTTAGGGCAAACCTTGGAGGTATTTCTACCCTCTTAAGGGTTTGTCTGAACCTAATTGAGATTTTTATTGAGTTGAAGCTTATCATTTATGTTAGAGTCCTCTCTTGCACGCAACAATTATTTTCTAGGGCAAAACCCAAAAATTGTGTGAACCATTTCTGAGTCAACTTTTTCTTGACTCATCTTAGAGTAGATATTAGATACTGACCTTCCCATCAGCTCTTTCAAGAGGTGATATCCAGGGTGGAAGATTGGAAGATTTGTCACGAAGTAAGGTGGAGCAATTCTTTTCAACAAAGGATCCATAGAAGTCAAGGGTTGCCAACATAGCATCCCTTGGACTAGCTTGTAAGTTTTGGTTGTGATTTTCTTTGCTGAACGAATTGGATTCTGACATTTGAAGGATTGGTTATTCACTTGCCAAATATTGTGTGTGTCAATATTAGGGACACAGGAGTTGTTATCTCCCATTTTTGTTCAAAATTGTTCTTTGGCACCTTTTCGGCCAGATTCTTTACGTTTGCATAACTTCCAAAATTTTTTGAATTTGACGTGATTTTTGGAGAGGACATTTAAAACTAGTAAAATTGACTTCATTCAAATTTTGGTACATATTGGAGTTTTGGAGTGAAAGTTACGTTGATAACAATTTGGTGTTTTGTTTTTGTTCATTGGTGCCTTTCAGGGAATGTTCATTTCTATTTGCATAATTTCCGTTTCCGTGGGATTTTTGACATGATTTTTGGAGGGTGCATTGTAAACAGAAATGTTTGAGTGTGTTCGAAATTTGGCGTTGATTGGAGTTCTTGAGAGAAAGTTTTGAAGTTGGCAATTCTGTGTTCTGTTTTGTGCTAGCCGATAACTGCCATATCCAAGTGCTTGTCAAAGGTTGCACCCCTTGGTGCATCATTTCATGCATCATGTTTTCAAAAGTACGTAAATATTTTCTCTTGCGAATGTTTTGCATGTAAGACAGATGAACAATGATTTTAAGATACGTAACAGCTTTAAGATGATGTCTCAATGTCAGAACAAGACGAGAACGAAACAAAAGTTTTGGTGATACTGCCATCAATGTTGCTTTAATGGCTTTGGTTGTTGATTTAGCTTTGGGTGATTCACAATGATTTTATTTAGCTTTGATGGTGTATACCAATGACAAAACCATAGAAACAAAATAAGAAAAATAAATAGCATGTTTTAATGAGGACAATATGTTTTTAAATATCATAGTTCATGTTTTATTTTCATTAGTTACTAAGCAATAGGCTTATACATAATTTTTGTGGTGTATGTAATAGACTAAACGATGATACGTGAAGCAAAAGCATGAAAAAGAAAGTAGTTGACAGAGTATTTTCCATGATGGTTATAACTTGGTGTTGTTATAACAAGAATGGTTTCATGAGTAAAGTTTCACAAGAACTTCTATTTTTGTAAATGGTTATTGATGGAAAGCATTCAAATATAAGGACTTTCATTGGAAATTATTTTAGTTATGATTTATATTCTTTAAGTTATATTTTTTTGCTTCATTATGTTTAAAGAAAAAATAATTTGTAAGAGAAGTTTTTGAAAGACATTTAAAAAAAAAAAAAAAAAAAAACTTGTTTTAGAAATGACCATGAAAAATTTCGGGTTGTTACATCAAATTGTCTACTTTATTCTCCTAAAGTGATCATATTTCTCTAATATGTTAAATCCTCAAATACTTATTATTACTTTATCACCTGTAAAATCTTCTTTTCTAATAAGTATAAAAGGTATATAATATTCATAACTCTTTCTAAAGGCACTTAGGAATGTAACATATAGGGTTACTAACATTATTATTCTAAATCTTTACTTTTATCTAACAAGGTAGCTTTCATACCTTATATTTTCTACTAAACCTAACGCAAAATTTTAGGAATGTCTTCAGGAAATTACTAATAATACTACTTTAAACATTTTAGAGTTACTTGTTTCTTAATATACAAAAGTGCATATCCTTTTTTTCTCCCTAGTATGCTATCACATGATATAATATTATTATTCTCTTAAGTCGTCCTACTATGTCAGCTACCTTGCTACCTACAACTACACCAAGATTTTTTCACCCCAACGTTATTACCAAATTTAACCCATAAAATTTCTAGACTTCTAGACTACTTGTATAAAACCACTATTTTTATCGTAATCTTTTATTTCTTAGGAAATATTAACACGAACAAAACAAAAATAAACAATCAAAAACAACTATCATTTAAATTAAACATACTTACAGTTGAAAAACCATTCTCATGTGTGAACTTTGCATTGTTAAGCAGTCCGCAAAAACAACTTCAACTCAGGTGCTCTAATTCAATTTGTAATGCTCTGAGACATTAAAACTTTTTTTATACACGTCATGCATAAAAATCGTGCCTTTAAACCATGCAGTGTAAGTCTTTAAAATAAATCTCTTTTGAAAGCAAAGCTTAGTAAAATAGAACTTTTATTAAATATCATTTCGTACATTTAGAAAATCATGCAGTGGACGATTAAGGTATTAGTCGAGTGAAACAAATTTGGATAAAGTGAACCATGATACCCAAATTATTTAGCTTATGGGAAGGATTGAAGTTAATTGAAGAATTGTTTGATAATATTGTGAGTTAGATTGAATGATATCAACTAGATTGGCAGATAGTGGAATTAATAAAAGAAAATGTACTTGGATATAATAAGGTTGAAGGTATAGAATTTATAATATTTTAGGGCATATTTGATTTAATGAAGAATAATAGTGGAGCATATAGTATAAGTTGGTAGATGATATGGATGTTCAAATATATATATATGTGTAGATTTAGTGCTTGTTCGTCTTGGGTGTAAGGTTTGTTTGTGTGATACAAGAATAAATTGGAGATTTAGTAGATGATAATTAGAGTTTAGAGAAGTAATATTAGAAGTAGTTAATAATAAAGTTATATTATATATATATATATATATATATATATATATGATTTACTTCACGTTACAACAACATAATTCTGAAGAAGAAATTATGTCGCGGTTGATCAACTTTGGGTGGTGGTCGACCGACCTGATCAACTGCCTTCAAGAACAAAGAATGGCGGTCGTTTGGCGAATGTGAAATGAATGTCCAGCTTGATTGTCTGCCATTCTGAAACAAAGAATTCTACAGTAGATTGGCTGCATGGTGGTCTTTTAGCTAACTGAAGAATCGATCAACCACCATTTATGAAAGTCAACTGAAGATGATAACTGACACTGAAGACAAAAGTAAACATCGTCTAAAATGCTTGGATGTCGAAGGGTTGTTGGACATTGAAGAGGCTGCAACCCCTTTGCCTTTTGTCTTCACACACACATTAATGAGGCATTGGAAAATGGCCTATATATAGATAAGGATGGCAACATAATTCACAGTGAAGGAAATGCATGGGGTTACTCTACCGCATTATTGAGAGATCTAGTGTTTGTGAGAATAATTTGTGATGTTGCATTTATTTTGCTGAGTAAAACAGAAACTGTGAGGTGCTGTTAACGATTGAGTGAGAGGTTTACATGGAGGTGAAACTAAGGAGATGAAGAACGACATGTGAGGGTATTCTGGTTTTGGAAAACTACTGAGAGCTGATGAAGAAGGTGATTTTGGAGTTTTCTTGGTGACCGAGAGAGAGCCAAGGGTGTTCTGTAATCGAAGGTTTCTAGTGTTGGTTGTTATATGTGGTACTTCATCAGATAATTTAAACCTCACATATGTGTTTCTAAATGGGATTGTTGTACTTGGATTTTGGTTACTAATAACTTGGGTGTTAAATAATACAGTCTTTGAAAGTTTAGTCATGAAGAAATGAGTTTGGATAATGCTTTTGATTGGGTTATTATTATGCTAAGTTGGTTTAATTCCTTATTTATTGGAAGTTAAGATTCAAGGTAATAAATTCTAGAAAATGGATTAGACTTTGGCTTTATATATATATATATATATATATATAGTCTGTTGAATTGTTAGGGTTAGTTTTAGGATAATGGGAAATAATATTAGATATAATTGGAAACTGTATGTAAGCTAAGTAGAATCTAAATATTAGAGTGATATCCATGAAGTTGGTTAATATCATGTGGAATAAATAGTTGAGTGAAGTTGTAGGATAAGGTGCTTGTTGGAATAAATAGTTAAGTTTGGATAGTATTGGTTGAGGGTTACTCGCTGTTTGTGATTTGAAGTTGGAGATTTATTATTAATAGTTGTTGTCTATTAATGAATAAGTATTGAAGAGAAGAAACTTTAAGAGGTAACTCTTTAAAGCTAAGGACTTTAGGTAAGTGGTATTGCATGTGTTTTGTCCAAAAGGGCCTACATCACGGGAATTATGGGGTGTTTACTATTTTTTTAATTGCATGTTATGAATTGTATGTTTATTAGATTTAAGTTCAGTTTCTTAGTTAGAATGGATCACATTTTAAGGATACGATCCGATAGATAGGATTGTATGTGCACAACAAAATTAAAACTTGGAATCATAAAGTACACGAAAATGGAATATATGTAAATAGTTATTTTTGTGGACCGCTTGGATACGCCCAGTACAGAAACCAAAGATAAGTAAATGGTTATGGTCCGTTTGGTTTAGCTCAACTCAGAAACCAAAGATGAGTAAATAACTATGGTCTGGTTGGATACGCCCGACACATAAACAAATTAAATAAAAATAAAAGACAGGAATAACAAATAACGGTTTTTGTGGTTCGGTTGGATATGCCCAGCAGAGAAACAGAATAAATAACAGTAAAAGACAGAAACAGTAACAGATAAGCAAAACTGAAAACTATATACAATGTTATAAAAGTTATAGGTGTATTTTATATTTTACGTTTATACCGCTTACTAAGCTTTAGGCTTATAGTTAGATCTCGTTGATGTAAGTAAGGAGCCGATGATTGGATAAAGTTGTTAAAGGACGTAGTTGATGAAGTATTACTGGGTTGGGCATTTGTGCTATTGGCGACATTGACATTGGTTTAGGGCTCACGGAAATGAAATAAATGTATTTAAACGTTTTAAAAGTTTTTAAGTGTTTTATGACTTCTAACTATTTTAAGTTAATGTTTTACTTGTGTTTAAGTTAAACTATTGGGTTGTGGTTTTGAAATGTAAAAGACTTCCGATGTATGTAAGACTTCTGCTGTATGTTTATTACTCTATTTTTCCATCACGAGTGTTTTATAAAGGAAAGAAAATTTTTATACGAAAAAAGTTACGGGATGTTACAAACTTTGCTACTTAAATCCAAACTATAATAAATATAACATTGAATGAAAAGCTTCATGACATGTTATTAAAATCCTCCTTTCATTAAATCCTCCCCCACGTGTCATGTAGCCACCCGTTTTTCATTTTTCTTTTACATACGTTTAATACTTGAAATACCTCTTTATAAAACATACAGCAGAAGGCCTTCCTACATAAAATTCATTAGACAAAATGAAATGTACCATAACAAAATTCTTTTTCTTACTTTAACTTTTAAGAGTATACATCATATACATATAAAACAAATTCCTTTCCTTTAACCATTCTTGTTTAGTTTAGCCAGCACAATATTTCGCTGTGAAAACCCTACATCAACTGCTCCTCTTCATTTTACACTAGTGTCGTTACCTGCACCACAAGACAACAAGCCTAATGTTCAATCATAATGAATATCTAAAAACAATAAATGTGAGTATGATATGCATATGTTGTATGATATCTAATCATATGTTTTCATCCAATCTTTCCTTTTTATGTTTACTTCATTTTACTCAATAACAGTCTAGATGATTGGAGACCATCAATTCAAGGGAAGAAATACATCCCGATCCATCAACGGAAGGGGTAAAGAAATAACCTATAAATATGTAGAACAATTGGTTGAATATGTGTTGAAGAAGTGTGAAGTATGTTGATAAACCGAATATGTTGAAGAACAAGTGCGGAGGTCGACCTTTGGAAATAATACGACAGAGATCAACCGGTTCTGGAAGGATTGGATCAACCAATTCTTCACAGTCGAGCAGAGGGTCAACCTCAGAAAAGGCAATGGTGAACTGATGAAGGAATCGATCGAGCTTAGCGACCAGTCCTTGGTTTCCTTATTTTGATGCAAATTCACTTTTGGAAAGTTCAACTTTGCAAGCTTGTAACTTCTTCGTTTTAGAAGATTTGGAGCTGAAATTTTGACCACGCCTCCTTGGATGAAGAAGGAAAGAACTCCTTTAGGAATTTTGGAAAGAACTTCAAGGATTAGAAAGATTCTTGGAAGAACTCAAGTGGTTAGAAATAGCAAGAAGGAGCTTGAAACTTCTGAATGGATGATTTGTTGATGGAGACACCTCTTGATGATTAGACACCACTTCACACAACCTTTCTCTAAGAAGTAGGGCTACGGATGCCAATAAGAGAACTCACTTAGCTCCAAGTGTGCCGAATATTGTGATATTACTCAAACAATGATAACTTTTGATATAACTCACCAAAGGGTTTGAAAAAAGAATCTCTCCAATTTCGAAAATAAGCCAAAGCTTTTCTATTATCAAATTCCACTCCCTTAAACATGTAGATAAGGTGGCTTTAAATAGCCAATTACAAACTATAAAATAATAGTAAACTAATTAAGCAACAGTAACCCTAATCGGCTCATAGTATAAGTTGTCCAATTATCTACTTAATAGAAACTAGGTTAATTAATTAAAATAATATTTAATTAATATCTTCATTTCTTCTTCTCTAAGTCTAGAGGTCCTTTGGCAGCTATTCGTTATTGGTGCTCAGCCACTTGGATTGTTTCCATGTGTAGCCTTCCTTGGTCTCCAAGCTTGGACACTTAGTCTTTCCTTAATCTTTGCTCTTGGTTTCATGGGCTTTTGACATAGGAAAGGAACTCTAAATTTAACAACCTAACCAATTCTAGAAAAATTAGGAAGACAACCAAAATCTTTATGAAGCACTCATTTTGAAATGATGCTGTTTCAAATGCCAAAATTGTCAAAAACTTGTTGAAGGTCAAAAAGTAGGCTGTTTTGGAAAGTCCATCAAATATTCCACAATTGTCTTTTGACTTCCACCTATGCTTGACCTTGAATCTCTCCATGATAATCTTGGAAACTTGATTAATGATAGAATGAACCCATAGTCCATCATCCTCTTGGGGTTCAAAAGGATTCGACCTCGAATCATATCACCGCTTTAAAACCGTACGTGGAGCTTCTGCCTCATACGGCTCCTCTAGGAATGGAGTTAGGCCTAGCCCAGGCTTGAGCGATAAAGGTTGTTGTACATGACCTCATCAAAAAAGAATGAAAAAAACGATGTTCTTATCTTTTCCTACTTTGACATAAAGAAAGAAGTAAGAACAAAAGGGACATCTAAGAATTTGCTCTTAGGAGCAAAGCGAATTTTCCTTTCAGGATAAAGCGGCGCATAAAAAAGAGCTGGCCCATCAAAAGTCCGGTTCCTTCGCGAATAAAGTTTAGAATCAACAAGGGTTCTTATAATGAAGGGAGTGTACAACTAGGGCGCAGCCCCACTTTTTTGTTTGTAACGAGGGAGATATAGAATGGAGTTCTTCACGAAGTTCGAAACAAAGGAAAAAAAAAAAGAGTTTCTCTATGGGCTCCTCGCGATGCAATCATATCACATCTCAATTGTGTGTGTATATTTTTAGGCTTTCACAGTTTAGGTTTCTATATTCATAATGATACAATGAGTGCTTTAGGGCGTCCCCAAGATATGTTTTCAGATACTGCTATACAATTACAACCCGTCTTTGCTCAATGGATATAAAACACCCATGTTTTAGCATCCAACAGCCCCTGGTGTAACAACAAGCACCAGTTTGACTTACGGGGTGTTGTTCCACCATAATCTTTATTACAATAACAAGAATTATCATGGGCTATCATTTTTGCAATATCTCCGTGATAAGGAAATTAATATTCTTTGTAGTAGGCTGATGATATTAAGATCTCCATAAACCTTTTCCCATACTTGAACAATAACTTGAATAATAGATTCTCATTCTTTGTTTTTGAGTTAGAAATAATGTAGACCACAAATAGTTACCATAAATAAAGAGTTAAGAACACCTTTAAGTAGATGTGGTCATAGGGTAATCCTTTCATAATCCTTTTACATAAGATATGAAGATGTGTCATGGACTTTGAGATTGGCATTGCCTTTGAAATTCTCATGAATTAAATAAGGAAACAACCCTTGTATGATATGGTAGGCCAATAATAGTAAGATATTCACAAACCACTTCCCTAATTGAACAATAACTTAGAATGTCGTGGATACCCCTTTGTAATTTCATAACTTCCGTAAATATAGTCTTGAGAATACCTTTGAGTATGTGTGGCCAAAGAATAATTTTTTGGTAACTCCTTAAGTTGTTCTTGTCAAGACCCGATGGCAGGCCAAATAGAAGAGGCAGGTCAAGCGACCCGATTTTCGGAGAGAACCCGGTTACCCAGACCAAGGCATGAGTTTTTATGCGAAAGACTTAATGAGACTAATATCAAGCCCAAGCCCAAATAACATTGGTTGGGATCCACAGAGTGATCAACTAGAGACATGATACCATAATATAATAAAATACTGTGCAAGAATTAAATCAAACAACACCAAACAAAAATGCCAACATAACAGAAATGGAGGGATTGAACTAACAAGTCTCCACCTATCCACGAGGAGATCAAAACACCCATCAGAAAATTCTAGCAACACTCCTGCCACACATGCAAAACCAGCACGCGATACCTACACTCTAACCAGGAAAAAGTTTAGTCTAAGGGGTGAGTGACTAACTCAGTAGGGAAATTTATACTAAATGCAATGCATGCTAAAACCGTTTTCCTTATCGTTTGAAACCATTTCATGCTTCTCATTTTACCATACATGGATTTTAAACATTTAAAACATCTTTATCATATTATAAATCTGGCCATGGCTTTCGATGTGGCTTTATTAAAATCCGTTGTATACATAGACGGCTACAACGCAAAATATGCCAACATCATTTCCCATATGAAAACGTCATCAGTGAAAAGGGATGGTCATTCTAGGACTCATCCGTCACTCATTGTAGAAAGATGGTATAAGCGCTCAAATGTGCCGAAAGGCCGTAACCAGTGCCGATACGATCCGTGTAATCGGAGTAACGGATAAGGTTGTTCACGATGCACTGCTTCTCAGCAAGTACCTTTATGTTCCAAATTGATGAGAGTTGCCGACGAGCAGAGCTAAGCCATCTAGCCACCCGCTAAATGAAATGGTAGTATGATATGATAGGCTAATCTTCACGACTGACAACCTTCAATCCGTTATCAATAAAATGGAAGGTCACTCGAGGACCTACCCAACACATGTCAAAGTTGGTTATCCACCAATAGCAACACCTCATGATGTAGGAAAGAATACCATGGACGGCAATCCGCAGATCCAACACGTCGTCCAAGTTGTCGGTGAACAAGCTCTAAGCCGACACAACTCGCACAATCGTAGTAATGGATGAGCTTGCCTGTCACACCCCTAATTTTTTGCCGTGCAGAATAGGGCGAATAGGTGTGCGGCACTGTAGTCCCACTACGACCAACCTCTCTCCGAATACTCTCGGTTGTCGCCTCCTCTCATTGAACACAAACTCTTTACGGGAGCCCAGCCCCCAACCCTTTCTTTCGATTCCAAACCAAAGAAACTAGGAACCATTCTCGCCACTTGGAACACCATAACTCTCTCAAGGCTGACTAATCGCTCAACGATTATCAATGCCTTGGTTGGTGCCTCAAGGGTCTTATTTATAGGCATAAAGGAGACCTAATTCGACTAAAACTAGGAATCCTAATGCGTAGCTCCAATCTGCTGTGCGTTGCCCCACAGTTGGTGCTCTGTGGGCTCAATTGGGGTGCTGGGGGCCCAATTGGGGCGCTGGGTTAGGCCCAGTTGGCGTACAGTGGGCCCGGCCCAGATGCACTGCGTCCACTGAGCCCAGTAGCTGCTGCGGCCCAACAAAGAGAGGCTTTCAGACAGCTCCAAGCTTCCTGGAATGTGCGCCGCCCCTGTCCGTGCCACCGTGGCCCGTGTTTCTCAAAACCTTGTCCAAATTGCTGACGTGTCCCGCATTTCTCGCGACCCTGTCCGAATGCATGCCGACGTCTTCTATGCAGTGCGCACGGCGCGAGCGCTGCCGATGCCTGTGTCTGTTTAGCGCACGCCGCGTGCACGCCGCTGCTCTCTACGCCTACTGCCTTTGCCTGCCACATGTACCGCGCGCGGCCTGTCTGCCAAGTGGGCTCGGCACACTGTTACGAGGCTTTCCGGAAGCCTCCTTTCGGGCACTGCGCCCGTTTACGCCTTGTGAGAAAGGAGGTGTGACAATCCTCCCCCACTAGATGAAGTTGAAGGTCTCGTCGATGCCCAATCTAAGTAAGCCATCACCTCGTCTTCAAATTGCCACAAGTCCCTTGTGATATCTCTGAGACATCACCTTCTTCCATATCTGAGGCGTGAGTTTGAGTAGGACCCGGTCCCCCTCCTTGAACTCTAGTGGTCTTCTCCCCTTGTTTGCATACTTTTTCATCCGTCGTTGGGCCTTGCCCAAACTTTCTTTGGCTTGTTCTAACAGATCTGTCCAGTCTCGTCCATACCTGTAGGCTGCTGGACAGGGGCCCTGCTCCTTCCTCCGTGCAATTTCGGCTGGAGTCGCAGGCTGAAATCCCAAAGTAAGCTCCGCGGGACTCATTCCCGTGGTTGATGTCTGATGAATGTTGTATGAAAATTGAGCTGCATCCAATAGATCCACCCAATTTCTCTGGCTCGCCGATACAAAGTGCCTCAAATACTCCTCTAATAATGCATTGAGCCACTCGGTTTGCCCATCTGTCTGTGGATGGTTTGTCGTGGAGAACTTTAGCTCGGTGCCCATTAAGTTGAACAATATAGTCCAGAACTTCCCTGTGAACCTCGAGTCTCGATCACTCACAATATCTTTCGGTAACCCAAATGTTTTAACCACGAACCTCAAGAAGTAGTCCGCCGCCTCTTATGCGGTGCATGCCTATGGTACGTCCATGAACACGGCGTACTTTGTCAAGCGATCTACCACCACCATGATAGATCCTTTCCCCTCCACCGTTGGCATCCCGGTGATGAAATCCATCGAGACTGACTCCCATGGCTTGCTTGGAATAGGGAGTGGTTGAAGTAGCCCTGCTTCTTTTTTCCTCTCCGTCTTGTCCACCTGACAAGTTAGACATGTCTTCACATAGAGCTCAATGTCTTCTTCCATCTTCAGCCAGATGTAGTCTCGTGATAATAAAGCGAGCATCCTCTCGACGCCCGGGTGTCCCGCCCAGCAGGTGTCATGTGTCTCTTTCAGGAGAAGTTGGCGGACCCCGCCCCAACTAAGCACTAGAACTCTGTCACCACGTGCTTTCAACACTCCGTCTTCTAGCCAATATCGCCTCACCGACCCGTCCTATACCTGTTTTACAAGTCGCAAGTACGCGACATCTTCTGTAGATGCCGCCTTGATCTTCTCGAGAAGATCCGAGCCAACCTCTGTTATCACTGCTATGCGCTCCGCATGCTCCCTGCGGCTAAGTGCATCTGCCACTCTATTCTCGGCCCCCGGTTTATGTGGCCAAGTGAAGTAAAACTCTGCCAAGAACTCCTGCCATCACGCCTGCTTTGGTGAGAGATTCTTCTGCGTCTTGAAATAGGTACTGGCCACGTTGTCTGTGACCGCGGTGAACTGTGTGCCCAATAGATAGTGTCTCCAAGTTACCAAGCAATGTATAACCACCACCATCTCTTTCTCATGTGCTGAATAGCGCTCCTCGGCTCCCTTTAGTTTTCGACTCTCATAAGCAACCGGATGTCCATCTTGAACCAGGACTCCGCCCACTGCGCGCTCTGACGCATCTGTATGCACCTCAAATGGCAAAGTAAAATCTGGAAGCCTCAACACTGGCTCCATTGTCACCGCCCTCTTCACCTGCTTAAATGCCTCTTGACATGAGTCCGTCCATGCCCATGGTTTATCTTTCCTCAACAAATCAGTCAAGGGATTCACCAGTCTCGAGTAGTCTGCAATAAACTCTGATAATAGTTGGCTAAGCCAAGGAAAGAGCTTAGCTCGGTTACCTTTGTTGGCGTGATCCATCCATCGATCTCCCGAACCTTAGCACCATCCATGCGAATCTCTCCCTTTCGGATGTAGTGGCCTAAGAAGTTGATTTCTGTTGCCCCAAACTCGCACTTTTCCCGCTTCACAAATAAAGAATGCTCCCTGAGCTTCTTCAGAACTGTCTCCAAGGGATGTAGATGCTCCTCCAAGGACTCCCTATAGATGACAATATCGTCTAGATAGACCACCATGAAGCTATCCAAGAACTCATAGAGCACGTCGTTCATAAGATTGCAAAAAGTAGCTGGTGCGTTGGTTAGCCCAAACGGCATAACCAAAAACTCATACGATCCGTATCTCGACACCATTACCGTCTTGGCCTCATCACCCTCGGCTATCCTCACCTGCCAATACCCCGATCTCAAGTCCAACTTGGTGAAGTATGACGCCTTTGCCAATCTGTCAAATAAATCACTTGCATTTGGAATAGGATACTTGTTCTTCTTGATGGTGATTTTGTTTAATGCCCGATAGTCAACGCACATGCGCAGTGCACCATCTTTCTTCCTCTGAAAAAGTACCGGTGCCCCATAAGGAGCCTTGGACGGTTGGATGTAACCAGCTTCCAACAACTCATCCAACTGTCGTCGCAACTCCGCCAACTATGATGGCGCCATGCGATAGGGAGCCCGTGCAGGTGGCACCGCACCCGGCACCAACTCAATGTGATGATCGATAGCGCGCCTTGGTGGCAACACTTTCGGCAGCTCCGCTGGCATCACGTCCCGATATCTCTCCAACACTGCGCGTACCTCTAATGATATCTCCCCCACCTGGTCCTGCTTGACCTCGCATAGTGTCGCCAAGAAGGTTTTCTCCCCCTTCCAAACTCCCGTCTTCAACTGTAGGGATGATTGCATCACGCTTTTGCCTCAGTTCGCACTCTTGACCGTGCAGGGTGTTGTCTCGTCTTGGATAAGAATCATTCCAAGATGTGGCAGTACTATCGCCTTTGCTAGCCTGAAAAACTCCAAGCCCAATTTAAGATCAAAGTCGTCAAGTGGCACAATCATCATCGGGCATGATTGCTGCCACTCGCCTACTCTCAGCAGGGGTTTCGCCGTGCTCTTGATGGGCTGGGCCTCTGAATTGACTGCTTTAATCAAGCTCGTGCTCTTGGTCACCTCCAAGCCGAGCTCTCCCGCCTTCCGCTGCAAGATAAAGTTGTTGGTCGCGCCGGTGTCCAACATCGCACGCACCTTCCTTCCGTTGACCTGCACCTCGATGAACATTAGGCCCTTTTGCATTGGTGGTGTTTGGCCAGACGCCACTGTTGCTTGTCCGCTTGTCGTCGCTTTTTGACTGCTTGTCAGGGCATTCACCAATTGAATGGGGTTCATCCGAGCTTTCTCCTCTCCTTCGGAGTTCTCTACCTAGACCCTTAAGGTAGATGCTGCTGCCTTAATAGGACAATCCCGAGCATAATGTGGCCCACTGCATAAAAAGAAACCCTGGTTCTTCTTGCGTTGGGGTTGTTCAGATCCCTTGCCTTTAGATCCCTCGGTCCTTTTACCTTTGTCGTGCCCACCTTGTTTACCTCGCTTGTCGTCTCTTCCCTTTTTCTTCTCAGAAGTAGGGGCGGTCCTGAAGTCCACTAAACCCTCGGCAATCACAATTGCCGATGACACATCCTTCACGCCATGCCATCGCAGCTCTGTTTGCGCCCATGGTTGAAGTCCAGCCATAAAGTTGAATAATTTATCACTTTCATGCATGTCCCGGATATCTAGCAATAAGGAACTGTATTCTCGAACATAGTCACGAACCGACCCTGTCTGTCGCAACTTCCTTAGTGCTTCCTTCACCCTCCACTCGGCGTTGAGCGGTAAAAATCGTTCCTTTAGTTCCCGCTTGAGAA
Organism: Begonia loranthoides; assembly: GCA_022433065.1. NCBI lineage: Eukaryota > Viridiplantae > Streptophyta > Magnoliopsida > Cucurbitales > Begoniaceae > Begonia > Begonia loranthoides. The sequence goes on from CM039472.1 coordinate 19,192,700, forward strand.
CTTCACAACTAATGATCTTCGGCTCCTTGTCAAGACGTTGTCTCGACCATAGCTTTGCGTCCCCGGCAAGATACATGCTAAAAATCATAACTTTGTTGCTTTCCTCGATCCCGGCCCCTAGGAAATATTGTTCTATGTCGAATAGAAAATTCTTCAACTCCTTTGCGTTCCGATTGCCATTGTAGGGCTTTGGTTCTGGAATTTTAAATTGTGTAGCCGTTGCGCCAAGCCTCTTTACCGCGCCACCTGCTGCTGCTACTGTTGCGCTTACCTGCGCTACCTCCCTATCAACCCGTGCGAGCTCTTCTCGTGTGAGTTGTTTTGTTGCCGCTAGATCTTCGCTTACTAAAGCTAACGTCGATTTCCATCTTTAGGGAGATAATTTGGAGTCGTAGGGACTCCTCATCGCTTGCTTCACGAACCCCCGTGAACTCCTCTAATCGAGAAAGCCTTGCAAGCACCTCGACCATCGCCATTCTCCTCGTGAATTGATCGAAAAACCCCTGAGTAGTGGATCTTAGGAGTAGAAGAGAAAAAGGAGTAACCTTTACTCGAACTCTTGCTCTAATACCAACTGTCACACCCATAATTTTGTATCGTGCGGAATAGGGCGAATAGGTGTGCGGCGCCGTAGTCCCACTATGACCAGCCTCTCTTCGAATACTCTCTGTAGTCGCCTCCTCTCGTTGAACACAAACTCTTTACGGGAGCCTGGCCCCAACCTTTTCTTTCGATTCCAAACCAAAGAAACTAGGAACAATTCTCGCCACTCGGAACACCACAACTCTCTCAAGGATGACTAATCGATCAACGATTATCAATGCCTTGGTTGGTGCCTCAAGGGTCTTATTTATAGGCATAAAGGAGACCTAATTCGACTAAAACTAGGAATCCTAACACGTAGCTCCAATCTGCTGTGCGCTGCCCCACAGTTGGCGTACTGTGGGCTCGGTTGGGGTGCTGGGGGCCCAGTTGGGGCACTGGGTTGAGCCCAGTTGGCGCGCAGTGGGCCCGGCCAAGATGTACTGCGCCCACTGGGCCCAATAGGCTACTGCGACCCAACTAAGAGAGGCTTTCAGACAGCTCCAAGCTCCCTAGAATGTGCGCCACCCCTGTCTGTGCCACCGTTGCCCGTGTTTCTCGGAGCCTTGTATGAATTGCTGACGTGTCCCGTATTTCTCACAACCCTGTCCGAATGCATGCCGATGTCTTCTCTGCAGTGCGCGCGGCGTGCGCGCTGTCGATGCCTATGTCTGTTTCGCGCACGCCCTGCGCACGCCGCTGCTCTCTACGCCTATTGCCTCTGCCTGCCGCATGCCCACGCGCGCGCCTGTCTGCCAAGTGCGCCAGGCACATTGTTGCGAGGCTTCTCGGAAGCCTCCTTTCGAGCGCTGCGCCCGTTTACGCCTTGTAAGAAAGGGGGTGTGACATTGCCCCATGATAGACCCCTACTCACTAGGACCTTGGTGTCCCAAATTGACAAGGATTCCCGATGAGTAAGCTGAAGTCGTCTAGCCAACCCGCCAAATGGAACGGTACTGTGGATGGTAAATCTTCATGGCTGACAACAATGCCAACTCTATGTTACAATACCCTTGCCAGGTTTAGGAGCTTGCAACCCAAGGAGGCGTCATCACACTCCCATCCGAATTTGCAACTTTCAAGAGTTTCAACCTGAGGAAACGTCGTCAATGCCCCACCTATATTTTTACACTTTGAGGACTTTCAACCTGAGGACATGTCATGAATGTCTCATCATAATTTCACACATAAACGATCGATTTTACAGGGCAGAAGATTGCACGAGGATAGCCTTGTGATGCTTTAGTGCTAGAGTGCCTAAAGCATCAAAAGGATTCATCCTCCCGATGTACATATTAAGCCTTCATGTAGTAGAGGGTTTTGGGGATAGCCTCGTGATGCTTTAGCGTTGGAGTGCCTAAAGCATCAAGAGGATTCATCCTCACAATGCACGTAACAAATGTCAAACATTCTCGCAGTCGAAGGTTGACGGGATAGCCTCGTGATGCTTTAGAGTGAGAATGCCTAAAGCATTAAGAGGATTCATCTCCCAAATATAAGCATTGAAAACATATCATCAATATATAGGCAAATATCAACAGTAAACCATGTACAGAATGTAAATAGTAGAAAACATACTGTAATACCCGAAAATATTTTTCCCTGCTTTCTTGATGTATTAAATTTTGGATAAGTAATATATATGAATATTATATCATGTTGCATGGTGGTACGCATTAAATTATGCTTAGGAAGTTTAGGGTAGATATTGGAAAATAATCCAAGTGTTAAAATTAAGAAAAACGTGTACAGGTGCATTTTTGGACGAGGTCCGGACGGCGCAGACGGCACAGACTTGGATGAAATGAATCTGTACAATTTTTGGGGACATTTTGGATGTGTCTGTCTCATCCGAAATCTGGTGCGAATGAGGAGGAAATTAATCTGTACCAATTTTGGTGAGTTTTCGGACTCGTCCTTCTTGTCCGAAATCGATTTTGGACGACTGATCTTGTTCGAATTATCAAAAAAATTTGAGAAACTCATTTATAATTCCCTTCTCTCTCTTCCAATTTCGTAACCCACTCAACAAACTCTCTCCCCAGACTCCCCTACTGCACGCCCAGTCCTCCCCATAGGTGTGGAAGCTTTCCACTTGGCATCTCCTCAATGGACCTCCCTTCATTGGGTTTTGCGATGGTCAGTCTGTTCTTCAGATTATCCTCTATTGCAGCTGACGTCTTATTTCTCTCCTTCGTCTATATAGGTAAGTCTTCTCCTTTGTGTTCCTCTCTGGAAAATGTGAATAAAGTATTGTGTCGTGAGTGTAAAGTAAATTATGGATTAAGTGAAGTGTAGTGAGTTGTGGGATGGCATTAGAGTGTTACTCTGGCTGAAGGTTGTTGTCCATCTGTGAAGTGAAGAAAAGGTAAGGATTGATTTTGGGAATTATTGATTTCATCTCCTGTTTAAGTCAAGTTTGATGATTTGGGAGTAAATTAACCATTCATACTGTTTTGATTTGGAATTGAAACTCCCTGTGGCTGTTGTTTTAGTGCAATTGGCTGCGATTTTTGCTACTGGATACTGAATTGGATATTGAGGTAAAAATTAGAATATGTAGTTGGCTTGAGGAGGCTCTACATTATGGGTTTTGGATGATTTTGATATGCTGTGGAATGTTTTGCCTGAATAACAAGTTCTGCTGAAATTGCTAGAAATTGGATTTGTTATGCTTTTACTTGAACTGTCAATGTTTGGATTTTGTTTTTGATAGTAGGAAATGATAGTTTATTGTGAATCAAGACAGTCCAAAATTGGTGAATAAACTGAATAGGAAAATGGGATGATTAGTGATTGTTGCTGCCGAATATAAGTATTATAAGTGTAAATCGGACTCACATGAATTGTAGTGTGTTAAGAAAAAGGTTTCAATTATCATGGATATTGTAATTTGTAAAGTTAAGTTATGCCTATAGATGAACTGCTGTCATTTAAGAATTTCGAGCGGAATGTGTGACTTCAAGTATCATGGACTATTCTTCTACTCATAATTGGTATCCTTGGAATTTCCAGCATGCTTGACAATCTAATTAATAGGATTAGATCTGGAAATCCGCAAAAGATAGTTGTAATTGAACCCTGTACTGGAATTAATCTAAACATGTTCCTCCTTGCTCTTAACGGTTAAAGGATGCCTCAAACTTGTAATGCCTTGTCCTTTTGTTATTACACTATACTAATTACCCTGATAAAATGATGATAGTTGTAGTGTCTTTAAATTGCACTCCTATTTGTAAATCATATTTGAAATGATTATGTTTCCCTCGTGCGTTAATTCTATGATTTATTTTGTGGCATTCATACATCATCTTAGGAATTATGAAACTGTTCACATGTTGTGTGTCATACCTAATATATGTAAATAGGCATGTGGGGGTTCAGGTGAATTAGTGACTTTCCATAGGGTAGGATACTCCCATGTAGGGAGCAGTGTGAGAGAGACTTAGCTACGTGGAATCTAAGGTTCACTTTTCCCCCATTCTGAAAACCCCAACGTCTTCAACAAAAGTGAGGATACCAGCTTGTGGAAACACCCCCGATGGATATATCTCCTCATTGGAGTGACTGGTTAGGCCACATGACCCTAGGGAGTATTCCACCTTGACTTTCAGAAGAGATACGGTTCTCTTCTGTAATGCATTGTGTGATCACACATTCATCTGCATTGCATTTAATTCTTATTCTTGCTAGGCCCTAGGCTCATTGTTTTCCCCGTAATGTAGCTGATATTTATAATGATGATGACGTACTAATTGAGGAATAAGCATTCCAGAATGACCCCTCGTGTTATCAACCGATTTGACCTATGGGTGTGGCTCATGTGATTGGGACTTAATGGTATTTTGATGAAAAATGGTATTTTGGTAATTTGATATTAGTAGTATTTTGAATATTAAGAAAAAACTGTAGTCAGGGACTTTGAGACTTTTGCCTAACAACTGAAACAATGTTTTGAATCTCTATTCTTATTCTGCATGTTTTACTCTGATACGTATTTCATGCAAGTGAATTTTTAACGTTGAAAAATTTAAACAAAAAATTTTTATACGATGTATTTTTTTAAAATAAGGAAATATAGTTTTAAATTGTCGGGGCTTTACACATACTACTAATAAAAACTGACGTGCTGTCAAAGAGCTTCCATTAGGTTTCCAGATGTGGTAGTTCACAAAATAGTAGTTTTGCAAACCATGATGCCACGTAGTGCAGAAAGTACAAAAATCCCTACCTCGATGGCAATCATAACATGATTAGCGAGAACCAGCTCCAAGCATTGTAGTAAGCGAAAAGTCAAACTTTTGACACCTCCAGAACCTACAACAAGGTCAGTGTCAACATATCATCAATCATAACAGGGATAGAAAAGTCTTAAACAAGACTAGAATCCAAAGCCGTTTCTAGGGTCAAGCCCCAAATCCCAACTCAGAACCTAAACTACGATTTCAACCTATAATTTGGATTAAGCTTAACGTCCATTAATAAAATCGCAACCAAAAACAAGAACAAAAATCACTATCCTCGGGTTATCAACCATAAACCCAAATCGAACACGACATTAATTCCTCAACATCGTCCAACAAGCAGTGAGTAATGGACATAACATATACTAAAACAACCTAGCATATATGTTCATCTATAGCCTCTCCAGTAGAAATCCAAGGTTGCAGAATAATAATTAAAGCTAAGACAACAAAACCACATGCTCAAGAACATCTCTCGACAGAAACCAAAACATGACTCTCCCTTGGGAGTTCTTAATTGAGGAGGCAAAAGAATTCAAAACAGTTTCTAACAGCAGTAACCGAGGAATGAAAATGACAAATAAATTCCAAACAATGGTAACAACATTTATCAATGATGTCTACCAGGCAAAAACCAACAACCAAAGGGCATGAAACAATTACAAGCCCTAAAGTTCCAATACCAAACTGCGAACACAAACCTAACGTGACCATTTTTAACATCCCGATATTTTTAATCATTGGGATATTACATGGCGTATTAGGAGCGTTAGGCCTACAGGTATTTTAGTGATAAGAATAAATTGGATTTAATTTGCTAAATTAAATTAATTGAAAGGTATTTTAAAGTTAATTGGATAATTGGATTCAATTAATAAATTAATTTAATTGATGAAAATATTTTAATGGGGATAGATATTTGACTGAACCGGTTCAATTCGAACCGGTCCAGTTTATGAAAGGAATGGCCTGCAGGCCATTCCTCGCTGTAGGCCATAGAATGGCTTCAGCCATTGTAGGCGACCCAAGACAGGGGAGGAAAGGAGAGCAAGATGGGAGACGCGCTGGTGAACAAGCGAGCAACGGCAACGACGAGCGTGGAAATGGGTCCGGCGTGCGCGACGTCTAGGCGAGGTCGCGGCTAGGGCATGGTTTGGGCATCTTCAGCTGATCGCGATTTCCTACGACGGGATGAGGTAAGTTGACAATTTTCCCCCTTCCCCATCATATTCTGATGGTCGGGCGTTGGCTAGGGTGGCTAGAGCTGTGATGCTCGGCATCTTCGCAGGGGGAGGAATGCTGGGTGGACTGGATGGCTCGAGTCGCTGGAAGGGTTCGGTCCAACTTCTGGTTTGGGTGGATTTGTTGTCTGCATAGCAGATAACACCAGCTTCCCTCCAGAGTTCTTACAAGGCATGGGGAGTAGCCTCTGATTTAGACAGAAATTACAGGGTGCTTGGTCTCCTGGCATGGGTTGGATAAATGAGCAAACGAAGAGTGAGCACCTTTCTCTTCTCTAGGGAATTGTTGAAGGCAAAGGCAGGGAATGGTTGAAGGTGGAGCTGCGATCTGTGAGGGAGACGTGGGGTGTGAGGTGAACCGTGAAGCTTGAAGCAGTCCAGAGGCTACTGTGCTGCTGTTCCGCTGTTGAAGAGTTGTCTCTTCATGTGTTTCCGCCAATGGTAAGAACTTGGGTGTATTGTTGGCCAAGTGGAGGCCCTACACTGAAAGTAATGGGTGCGTGAGTGAGTTTATGGTTGCTTGTTTGTTGTGTAATTTCCTTATCTAATTGAAGAGTTTACTAATGTCCTGTTGATTTCTAGGTGATAGGTCCCCTGTTGCTAGTTCTATCATCTTGTTATTTGTTTGTTGTATTGCCCTGTGATATGTGTTAGTTAGTGCCTAGTTATTAAAGTATTGTTTCTATGATATTGTTAGTGCTTAGTTTTGTTAGTTCTCTGTGACAGGTCTCAGGTTAGTACTTAGATATTAATGCCTTGCTAGTCCTCTGTGATAATCGTTAGTTTGCTACGAGTGTTAATTGTTGTCTTGTTGTTTATTATCTAATTACAAGAGTGATTTCGTCGTTTCATTCCAGTATTCTTGTTGTTGTTTATTATTTAGTTAATAGCATGATTTTGTCATTTTATTTCAATGTTTCGCTGTTAGGATTTAGTCATTAAAACGCACGTCTTGGTTGTTCCGTTTTGCTAATTTCTCTGCTGTAAATTAGTCGTTAAAACGCACGTATTGGTTGTTCTGTTTTGCTAATTTCTCTGTTGTAATTTAGTCAATTGATAAGCAAGTTCCATTGTTGTGGTTATGACTAGTATAATTAACTAATGTGTTGAGCACGTTAACCCAATCATTAATTTGTCAAGCATGTTAATCAATCAAATATGTAAACGCCTTAATTAATATAAGCATGTAAATGAATGTATGTTAACCCGTTTAGAATGTTAATCAAATTGTTAATCTGTTAAGTATGTTAACTTAATCAATTTAGTTAATTTAAACAGGAAAATTAATAAAAGCATGTTAACAAATTAGGTTATAAACTCCTCAATCATGTTATAGTTCTGTAAGGTATTGTTTGATTTATCTATTGCTTTGAAATGTATGTTACCGTCGTGCATATTTATGTCTGTTTGGTTGCCCTTGTTCCTTGAATACTGCTAGGTCTACTGTGAATCAATATATTGAGCATGATAATTAATCAATGTAATTTATACCTCTTGTAAACAATTAGCCTTTTTAGCATGATTATCAATCTGTTAATCTGATTGATTTCCAAACATATTGTTTTGCTTAATATAATGTATGGTTTTGATTAATTCTGTATATGTACGTTTAGGGTAGTCTCATGACGATAGAAACAAATAGGAACACCACCACGGGGTGGCCACACGTCTTGAGTGAGGAAAATAACTAATCTTTCCCTTATCAGGATCACAAGACTAATTACGTAATTAATTAGAAACTGTAGGATTCCCCAAACTACATGCTCCATATACGAGCTGTTCCTAAAATATGTAACCATTCCTAATATACATAATTAAAGGATTGGTTTGGGGCGAACCCATTCCAATGAATTAAAGAGCGACATTTCATATGCATAAACCCATTTTCTTACTAGGCCTTTCGGCTCACGTCTTACTTGCGGTGTAGGTACACGTTCGCGCGGAGTTCACTAGCAAATGAAGAAGCAGTGGATGAGGGATTTGCACGAGCAAGCTTATGGTTGGCCAGACTATGTAATGTGAGAGATAACGATGTGTAATTAAATTAAGTTTTCCTTTTCTTAAATTGTAATTAAATGTTTAATTTATTTCCTTTAAATTATTACGCTTCCACAAATATTTTTAAATTCTGAAATGTTTTAAGTGTTTCTAACGGCTTAGATTGCACTCTGACATATTTTCTTTAAATTTAACGTATTTATTTAAATGTATGAAAATCCGAGTCGTTACACCATATGGAATTTTCCTTAAGTCCTCAAAACATTTAATTGTAGAATCAGCAACTAGAGCATACAACTCAACTAACATAGCATGAATTCTCTCGCCTGCAATCGAAAACCTACTGACCGCTCGAAGCTCCCACTGGTCCTTGGTTCGGCTCGGCCTCTTGGGAGGCCTTCCCACTCTCACTGCGATTCACATAAGATGAAGGAGAAGAAGGGGAAGAAGACCTCCTGTCCTCCCCTCCTTTTCTTATTTAGAAAAAAAAAAACTTAATTTATTATTTTAATATATTATAATATAAAAATCTGTATATATATCATATAAATCAAAACTTAAATTTCGTTCTTAAACCAGATTCATTTAAAACGCCAACCCTTGAATAATTCATTAGTCAAAATAATTTACTAAAATATTTTTTGAATAAATTCCCTCTCGGAAAAACTCAATTTGATCATTTTATGAAAAAATGTACACGTCGCCGCTTTGCGACAAAATGAGTCAACTTTTCAACATTGGAACAAAAATTCACGAATAATTTACACGTGGCATTTTAAAATAATTTTAAAATCTCATATTTTACATCTTAATCACCTTAAAATAAGTTTCGTCCCAAAACGTAAAACAAAACACAACGCAAATTCTAGGAAACTCTTTATTCAGAGTGATGCCCAAAGCACATGAATCAAAAGAACCTCCCTGGAAAAACACATTCACATACACCTAGGGCTTCCCCCAAGCCTAGAGTAAGACGAAGATCCAAGAATGTGTTCAGAACAAACACCTATAGGAACCATCGTGAATCGAGCAAAGTTCACAATCAGCTGACAACCCAATAAAGGCAAGGAAGATCGCCGAACAGAAACAAAGGGATGACTCGATCGATCGACCGACAGACGAAACAATCTCCTACGAAAGGACCCACACGTCCTAGAGGAAAACAAACAAGGTGTTTAACTAGTCACAACAGCTAACACAACAACAAATTGATGTGGAGTCTCCGCCACACCCGAGACGTGACTTAACGAATTCTCTAACCGGGAACACGCCTTGAATCAGAAAACAAAAAGACATTGGTTAGACACGGGTTTAGAGTGTCTATCAAAATGCTCTCCACACCTGAGCAATACTATAAACGAAGATCACAACTACGTAACCCTCTCTGGCTTTCTGATGTCCACGCACCAAGTTCAACAAGATAGAGAATCTGAGTCCTGCAGCACGTAAAGACTTTTATCGAATTAAGGAATAGGACTTCGCACCAAAACTGAAGCGATCAAGTGACCTAACATCTAGTAAAAACCAAATCTCATGGATTCATGGGTAACCACTATGCTCTGACACATTAGAACAATACCAAAACCAGGTGTCTGACACATCAAAACAGATCGCCTGCATGCAACACCAGTCAGGAACTGTCAGATATGGTTCACACAACAGCAAGCGCTTAGACACAAGTGCAACCAAACCAAGCATCCAACACAAACCCGACACATGTCATGTCCCACACAGAAGATAGCGACTTGATTAAGAAAGAGAAACCTTAATATGGACCTGACCACCAACAGGGCTCAGATATCCATGAATTCCAGCACGACTCTAGACATTTCTTGCTACCCAGCGTGCAATTCTAGAGGAAGGCAAGACTTCGAACAAAGCACCGCAAGTATAGAATTTTTAACTAACATCCACAAAGACAACGAACCATGGTCAAACCCCAAAAGTTAAGACTAGAACAAGAAATGGCCATACCAAATAGAGAATTCACACTAGAACACTGGTGGATGAACGAATAGTAGTTTGAAAACAACAGCGCAAACTTCAATGGCAAATAGACACTGGTCAAACAGAAGATTAAGACCAGAAACACAAGGTGTCCAGTTCCAAAACAAGACGTGAAACTACCAACAAGAGATGCTCTAGCAAACAATAGCTGGCAGCATCAGGACAACGGTCCAAACTTCAAGGACAAGCGACAAGGCCAACCAAACAGCCAAGAAAGTTCACTTCTCCAAGGAAAACACACCCTATCCATAGAAAGAAAGGACAGGCTCTGACAGGAAAAAAACAGAGCTCAGGAGACAACACCACCTGTAACAACACAGGGGCCTAAAGAGAAATGAACAAAGCAAAGCTTCAACCACAAGGTCGCCAACGTATGAACCAACATTGCACGAAACAACTCCACAACCAGAATCTCCGATTTTCCAAACATAGACCTTCTGAACACCACGGTTAGGTCAACACAGAGGTCGCAAGCAAGCCACAAGGAAACCAGATGTCCTAGTCGAGGGACACGCTACTAGTCCATTGTGATGTGCAACCCACATTACTAGTCAACTAACAACATGGAACCGAGCCCAGTGTTTACATCACCCAACTGACTAGCAAAAATCGCCACTTGGCTTTAACTACGACGACCACCTGCACCACTCCCAAGAAGGAAGCAATTTGCACGACGGGGAACCCAGAGGCAAAAACAACGTTCCACACCCCCATAAAGCAAGAGATTTTACCAACTGAGAGCCAACAACAACTCTCATTCCAAGAGAGGTCTACGAAAGATTTAAGGGCACACCGTCTTATCGAAGTAATGACTTCGAGTACATAACATGAATGTTTATTTAACAACTTGAGATCCACAAACTTCAGAAGGATCTCAATGCGTATAACAAACAAAACAAAGATTATGGTCTAACCAAACCAAACAATCTTCCCAAACAGATCAATAAGGAGCGAGATCGAACCACTATGATCCCTAATATACGAAGGCGTAGAAATTTCCAAGATACGACAAAGAAGTCAAGGAAAACAATTTCAAGACATGCAATTTAGAACACGTCTGACCAGGAACATCGCCGTCCCATCCGCCAGACTTCTTGCACCAAACAAGCGCAACACTCACAAGGGACGAGCGTGTGAATTACACGATTTTACGACCCCTGCAACAGTGGATCTGAAACACACCTCCCCCTAATAGAGGGACGGTTCAGAACAAGAAAAATTGATATGGACTGTAATGAGTCGAAACCAGCAACATCAAAAGTTCTTTGCATGGGGAAACGACAGCGTCGAGTATCCACGGGGTCTTCACCAACCACCGACACAACTGACATTGGATGCAGAATAGAAAAAATGGCAAAAAGCAATCGTTGTGATCGAACAATCTTCCAACAGAACGATTGACACGAGGATCGAGACTCTAAGATCCTCCATATCCAAGGCGAAGAAACCCTGAGGCAAAATGGGGATAATTCCAAAGCGAGCACTTAGATTCTAACTAACCTGAAGCATTTTTCGCCGTATCAGTCAAACTCCAATTTGCATGACGAACGTGATAGTCATGAGAAACGAACGTGTGACCATCACAAAAACACGACTCATTTCTAAGCGAAACCAATAAGCCTTGGTCAAGGAAGCCTTCGTTATACTCTCTGAAACACCAATCGAACGACTACAGTTCCCAAACCAAGTATTTCCAACAACCTACGCAGAGGTCTACATCAATGCAAGAACGCACGCGGAATGGCCCATTCAAAGACTTGAACCAAGAGTCTCTAAACCACGAGAACAGATACAACGCGAAATAGATTTTTGGAAAACTAACAGAAATTCCATCACGAACCAGTGATTTCAAACAATCCAGACAAGCTGGAAACCCACGATGAACTGAGACGAGAACAACATTTCAAGGGCAAAGATCTTAAACCTCGACCCACACAGGCCCACACAAAAAGACAAGCCAAAAGGATCGTAAACCCAGGCTTTTGATCTTAAATCCAAACCTCACAGGCCCACACACGAGAAAGAACTTAGGCGAGTTAACAACTCGTAATCTAAAACAATTTCACTTAACAATCTACGGATTATATCCAACACTCACATGGACAGGGGAAAGACGAAGTCATCATCCAACAGACGACTCCCCAGATGCCTTCCTAGTAGCATCTTGATTCATTTAAACTTTAACTTGGTGTTGGACAATTTTTCATGCATATTAGACATAGAACTGAAACATTACACTATCAATTCCTCATGTAATCACTCCCAGGAAGAGCAGAACCATGCTCTGATACTATAAAATTCTGTCACGACCAAGAGGCGGGCTGAACAGAACTGTCGGGTCAGGTGACCCGATTATCGGACAGAACTTGGTTACCCAGCTCAAGGTGTGAGTTTTTATGCTGAAGACTTAATGGGATTAATATTAAGCTCAAGCTCAAATAACATGGGTTGGGGTCCACAGAGTGATCATATAAAGTCTGGCTTTTTTGGGCCCATTAAAAATAATAATAATTAAAAATTAAAAATTAAAAAAAATTATTTAAATTAAAACCCCCCGTTACGGGGGTAGTTGTAGAAATAGGGGGGATAACCCCCCATATCCAGATTTGTGGGAGAGGTCCCCCACATATTCCCCACCATTCCATTTCTCTCTTCTAGACCTCTCTAGCGATTCTCTTCTCCCCGATCGGTGAGTGTTGCGCGGTCCGTCGAGTAGTTTCTTCTCTCCATTTTTCACGGTAAGTACCGATTCCCTTAGAAATTGTCAATATTCCTTCTCTCCATGGCTCGGTAATTAACGAGTAAGGTATTTTTGTTGTTGAAAACTGGCAGTGGGTGTCCACGATCGATAATCGGCAATGGTCGAGTTGTTGATTGGCAGCAAAGTTTGAATTTTGTTTTCTGGAGAAGCGTGGAATTAGGGATTTGGTTTCTTTTCAAAATCAAAGATTTTGATAAGTAAGTTTTGAGTTTTTCCTTTAAAGTCTTGCTTGGAAATTTCTGAAACAGATTCTAATTCATCTAATTCATGAATTTTCGTTAAAGGCTGGAGATTTTGGTTTGTTTTGGTTGTTCAAGCTTCAGCGAGGCTTAAGATAGTGCAAAAATCAACTCTTTTGTTGTTCGAAAAATTGGTTAATCTGGTGTTGATATTGCGAATTGGAGTAAGCTATTATTGTTAAACTCTGAATTTATTGGTCGCTTTTTTAGAAACCAAAAAGAGAGTTCTGATCAGGAACTCTAGCATTCGGTTAACCACAGCTTGACAAATCACTGAAGGTTATGTATTGGATACAATCTTCGGGGTAGAGTTCCAGTCGGGAACTCGAAATCCTTGTCTATGACTGGTCATCGCTAGAAGTTGCCATGATGTGGGTGATAATCGGAATCGTTCGTGGACAAAGTAAACACCAAGCTCTGTCCACGAACGAAAATGGACCGCGTCCAGATTTAATGCCTAGATTGGAGTCCAGTCATTTTTTTAGGTCATCACCCAAATCTTTGATGGGCCAAACCAGACCCTAATTTGGACAAAATTTTAGATTTAAATTTGATTTAATTGGGCCAATCCAGTATAAATAAATTATTTGGTTGAAATTGAGTTAGTTGGGCCTCCATATGGGTCTCCATGTTGGGCCTCCGTAAGTGGGCCTTCTTATTGGATCTCTAGAATTGGGTCAAACTCAAATGGATTGGATTGGATATCATAAAGGAGTTGTTTTTTCATATTGTAAAGTTTATCGAATAGATTGGACTTCCCGATTTGGATTAAAGTCTAGTTTCAAATTAAATCCTGACTTTTAAATCAATTATTGTGGCTAGGTTCTAACACTTCGAAATTTTGGAAGTATTCTTGACTCTCTACACTCTTTCATTGGACCTGGTATAAGTTGATCTAGTGTCGAGGTAGGGGTTATTTTATATTTAACGTACCTTAATTCCTAAAATGTAAATATTAAATTTAAATTGAGCATGTCACTTTTACTTTTCAATTTATTTACATTTATTTTACGTTTATTTATTTTATTGTTAACTAGAGTAATGGGACAGCTGTATGTGTTGTGTCCCTGGACGCAAAATCCTAAACCTAATCAGGGTCTTTTTGGCTTGCGATCGCCTGGGTATCGCCTTTATTAATTTTTGTTTCTCAATTTATTGCTCATCAGCACCTCTTTATATGTTAATCTGTTAATTTAATTAACTAAAAAGCCTGTTAAATTCATATGACATATAAGTTGAAAATAAAATAATTCCCTACTGAGTTTTGTCGACTCACCCCAAATATGGCTCCATTTTTCAGGAAATGATCAGAGCAGTTCCGCATTGCCATCTCAAGAGAAAATTTGGAGTTTCCCCAATTTTAATTGTTTTTAGACTAAAGATATTTTAGTGAGGTTTGTAACCTAGTTATATTTTACGTTATTTCCATTAAATTTTAGACTTTGTTAAATTGGATTACATTATTGCCACTTCTGGACCTTTATTTTTGGGCCTAATCTGTAACGTGAATGTTAAGTCTTCCGCTGCTATTTATTGGATTTAACTGAGGGTTGGACGATTTGGTTCCTTTTTGGGCCGGATCGTTCCCCGTTCTGTCTCTGGTCCCCTTTGGGGCGTGACAGATCAACTAGGGACATGATAACATAACATAAGAAAATACTGTGTAGGAATCAAATCAAACAATACCAAACAAAAATCCCAACATACCAGGAACGAAGGGATTGAACCGACGAGTCTCCACCCACCCACGAGGAGATCGAAACACCCATCAGGAAATTCTAGCAACGCTCCGCTACCACACATGCAAGAACAACACGCGATACCTACACCCTAACCTGAAAAAGTTTTTGTCCAAGGTGTGAGTGACTAACTCAGTATGGAAATCTATACTAAATACAATGCATGCTAAAACTGTTTTCTTTATTATTTGAAACCATTTCATGCTTCTCATTTGACTGTACATGGATTTTAAACATTTAAAACCTCTTTATCATATTATAAATCCAGCTCATGGCCCTCGATGTGGCTTTATTAAAATCAGTTGTATACATAGACAACTATAATCGCAAAATATGCCAACATCGTTTCCTGTATGAAAACGTTATTACTGAAAAGAGATGGTCACTCAGGTACGCATATGTCATTCATCGTAGAAAGGTGGTATAATTGCTCGGATATGCCGACAGGCCGTAACCAACGCTGATACGATCCATGTAATTAGAGTAACAGATAAGAATGCTTACGATAAACCACTTCTCAGCAAGTACCTTTATGTTCCAAATTGACGAGGGTTGCCGATGAGCAAAGCTATGTCGTCTAGCCACCCACCAAATCAAACGATGGTTTATCGTTTAATTTGGTGACAACCTTCAGTACCTTCGCAGGTGACAACCTTCAATCCGTTCTAAATGAAATGGATGGTCACGCGAGGACCCACCTAACATATGTCACAGAAAGGTGGCTATCCGCTAGTAGCAACACCTAATGATGCAGGAAAGAATACCATTGATGGGAGTTTGTAGATCCAGAACGTCGTCCGAGTTGTCGGCGAACCAGCTCTAAGCCAACACAACTCGCATAATCGTAGTAACGGATGAGGTTGTCCCACTATAGACCCCTACTCACTAGGACCTTGGTGTCCCAAATTGACGAGAGTTGTCGATGAGGAAGCTCTAGTCGTCCAGGCAACCCGCCAAATGGAACGGTACTGTGGTAGGCAAATCTTCGCAGCTGACCACATTGCCAACTCTATGTGACAATACCATGGCCAAGTTCAGGGGCTTGCAACCCAATGAGGCGTCATCACCATCCCATCTGAATTTACTACTCTTAGAAGTTTCAACCTCAGGACACGTCACCAATGCCCTACCTGTATTTTTCTACTTTCAGGACTTTCAACCTGAAGACATGTCATGAATGCCCTATCGTCATTTCGCACGTAAACGACCAATCTTCACGCAGTAGCAAATTGCACGGGAATAGCCTTGTGATGCTTTAGTGCTAGTGCCTAAAGCATCAAGAGGATTTCATTCTCCCGATGTACATATTAAACCTTCACACAGTAGAAGGTCACGAGGATAGCCTCGTGATGCTTTAGCGCTAAAGTGCCTAAAGCATCAAGAGGATTCATCCTCACAATGCATGTAACAAATGTCAAACCTTCTCGCAGTCGAAGGTTGACGGGATAGCCTTGTGATGCTTTAGCGCGAGAATGTCTAAAATATCAAGAGGATTCATCTTCCAAATACAAGCACAGAAAACACATCATCAATATATAGACAAATATTAGCCGTAAACCATGTATAAAATGTAAACATAAAAAAACATGCTACTAATAAAATCTAACGTACTATCGAATAGTCCCAGACGGGTTTTAAGGTGTGGTAGTCCACAAAATAGTAGTTTTGAAAACCATGATGCAATACATTGCAGAAAGTATAAAAATTTCTACCTCGATGGCAACCACGACATGCTTACCGAGAGCTAGCTTCACGGGCTATCATAAGCGAAAAGTCAAGCATCTAACACCTCAAAAGCCTACAACAAGGTCGGTGTCAACATTCCATCAATTATAACAGGGATGATAGAAAAGTCTTAAACAATACTAGAATCCCAAGCCGTTTCTAGGTCAACCCCCAAATCCCAACTCAGAACCTAAACTAGGATTTAAACCTATACTTTGGATTAAGCTTAACGTCCATTAATAAAAGTACAACCAAAAACAGGAACCAAAATCACTATCCTCGAGTTATCAACCATAAACCCAAATAAAACATGACATTACCTCCTCAACATCGTCCAACAAGCAGCAAGAAATAGACATAACATATACTAAAACAACCTAGCATATATGTTCATCTATAGCCTCTCCAGCATAAATCCAAGGTTGTAGAATAATAATTAAAGTTAAGACAATAGGACAACATTCTCAAGAACATCTCTCGACATAAAACCAAAACATGACTCTCCCTCGAGAGTTCTTAATAGAGGAGGCTAAAAAATTCAAAAAAGTTTCTAACAGCAGTAACCGAAGAATGAAAATGACAAATAAATTCCAAACAATGGAATGACATTTATCAATGATGTCTACTAGGCAAAATCCAACAACCAAAGGGCATGAAGCAATTACAACCCCTAAAGTTCCAGTAGCAAACTGCGAGCACAAACCTAACGTGACCATGTGGCATTTTCCTTAACTCCTCAAAACATTTAATTGTACAATCAGCAACTAGAGCATACAACTCAGCTAACATGTAATGAATTCTCATTTCTGACTCACAATACAGAAAATACAATCAAGGTGAACAACAATTTCGCTTAACAGAGGCAATTCCAAACATTTAACACTATGCTCAATACTTTCTACCCACCGAGAGCTAGTTCAACCAACCAACAGGGAGCAAAATTATCAAGACATAACCCCTCAATCCTTACAGTCAAAACGTAGCAAAACAAGACAAGAGAAAAAACAGGGAGCATATATCACAACAAGCTCTCGGTCCTTCAACGTCAACGGCCAACACAAATCAAGCATTTCCCTCTTTGATTCTTAAATCCTCACTCAACAATAACAATCAAGAGCGAGGGAAAATCAATTTTGCAGAAGAAACTGTATATTGCTTAGTGAGAATGTCAGCCAATTGATGCCGAGAAGAAACATGAAGTGTCTTGATCAGTTTTTGTTGAAGTTGATGACAAACAATGTGGCAATCAATCTCTATGTGTTTGGTACGTTCATGAAAAACTGGATTAGCCGCAATATGCAACGCAGATTGACTATCACAAAAGAGAAGAGTAGATTGGGAGGAGACAATCCGAAAATCTACAAGTAAAGCTTTCAACCAAATAATCTCACAAGTAACGAAAGCAATGGCTCTATATTCTGCTTCAACAGAAGACTTTGAAACGGTATTTTGTTTCTTCGACTTCCAAGAAATCAACGAATCGCCAAGAAACACACAAAAACCGATAATAGAGAATGCCGAGAATCAGAACATGTGCCCCAATCAGAATCACTAAAAGCCTTCAATTGTAAAGAAGAAGAGGCAAGATAAAACAGACCAAGACCTGGAGAAGTCTTGATATATCTCAAAACATGATATGCAGCTTGCAAATGTAAAGATCGTGGACAAGCTAAAAACTGACTCAGCTTGTTGACAGCAAAACATATATCCGGTCGAGTAATTGTTAAGTATAAAAGTTTACCAATGAGTCGCCGAAAGATGGTAGGATCCTCTAAAACAACCCCACTGTCCATAGAGAGCTTGCAATTGATGCTAAATAACCAGAATCTGTCAACAGTTGCAATGCATAATGTAATTGAGAAACAAAGATACATGAAGAATTCCTAGCAATTTTCAAGACCCAGAAAGTAATGTAAATTGCCTAAATCCTTGAGTTTAAACCTGGTGTTCAGCGTGTCTTTAAACAAAGACATCTCACCAATAGATGAACCTGTCATCACAATGTCGTCAACATAAACTAATATTGCAATGAATGAACCTGGTTTGAAACGAATGAACAACGAGGAATCAGAGTCAGATTGATGAAAACCATGATGTAGAAGTTTAGAAGAAAACTTGGAGAACCACTGATGCGAAGCCTGCTTAAGACCATATAACGATTTGTGCAACTTAAAAATTAGTGGCGAGTCAGGGCTGGAAGAACATAGATGACGGCAATCGATAACCAAGAGGAAGAGCCATAAAAACCTCTTCATGTAGATCACCATGAAGAAATGCATTATTAACATCTAGTTGAAATAAAGGCCAGCCATGAATAGAAGCCAACGCCAGAAGTAACTTGACAGTAACCAGTTTAGCAACGGGTGAGAAGGTATAAAAAAAAATCAACCCCTTCAGTTTGTATAAAACCCTTTGCCACTAGACGAGCTTTGTAACGTTCAATGGAGCCGTCAGCATTGTACTTAATCTTATAAATCCACTTGCAGCCAATAACAGGTTTGTTGGGTGGAAGAGAAACAACCGATCATGTAGAATTCTGCTCAAGAGCATGCAACTCAGCTTGCATTGCATCGCGCCATTTAGCAACTTTCTCGGCTTGTTTGAAAGATTGAGGTTCAGCATGAGAAGAGACAGCAATGCTAAAAGCTTTGAAGGAAGGAGAAAGTCTATGATAGGACAAGAAACTGGAAATAGGATATTTGACAGAAGATTTCAAGGAAGGAGAAGACATATCATTATTTGACAGATAACAATGATAGTCTTTTAAGTAAGATGGAGGTTTGACAGCCCTAGAATGGGAACGAGAAAGGCCTGGAGATATAATATCATGGGTAATTGGAGGATTAGAAGAAGAGATAGAAGAATCAGAATTTGGAAAAGAAGAAGTTTGTTTTAAGGAATCTGTAGACACGGGGAGAAGAGAAGAAATAGTATCTGAAGATGAAGACATATGAGCAAAAGGAAAAATATGCTCATGAAAGACAACATTTCGAGATACAGAAATGCTGTTTGTTTCAAGGTCAAGTACTTTATAACCTTTATAGCCAATAGGATAACCAAGGAAGATAGAAGCACGAGCTCGGGGCATGAATTTATCTCTGCCATTTGTTAATGTGGAAACGAAAAAAAGACAGCCAAAAGAACGAAGATGATTATAGGAAGGAGACTTGTTGTACAACTTTGCAAAAGGAGATTTATTAGACAGAATGGGAGATCGCAGTCAGTTGATTAAGTAGACGGCAGTGAGAATACAGTCACCCCAATATTGAAGTGGAAGTTTGGACTGAAAAAGGAGAGCCCGAGCAACATTCAAAATATGTTGGTTTTTTCGCTCAACAACAGAGTTTTTTTTAGGAGTTTCAACACAAGACTTGAGATGATTAATACCATTGTGATTATAAAAGTCTAGAAGAGCAAATTCAGAAGCGTTATCAGAGTGAACATTTTTTATTGAAACATGAAATTGTGTTTGGATCAGCTTGTAAAACTAAGGGATAATGGAGCGAACTTCAGACTTTGTTTTCATGAGATAAACCCACGTTGCTCTAGAGTGATCATCAACTATAGTTAGAAAATACTTAAAATCATCATAGGTAGAAATGGCAAATGAACCCCAAACATCACAATGAATCAAAGAAAAAATTGAATCTAAAAAGTGATTATGAGATATGTATGATAATTTTCGTTGCTTGGCCATAAGACAAATGACACAAGGATGAACTGAAGCATTATCATTCACAGATGATGGCAAAAATTCTTTAATAGCATGTTGAGTAACAATATCATATGGGTGTCCTAATCTGTAATGCCACAAAGAAAAATCGGTATTACGAGAAGTATTATGACAATGAATACTTTATGCTTTATTGGAAGAAAGATGACTTGTAGCAGTAGAACTAGGTTGTTGAAAAGCCAAAGGATTTTGATGAAGAATATAAAGATTGCCATGCCGTTCACCCGTCCCAATCATGTGGCCCGAGATAAGGTCCTGAATAGAACAAGAGGAGGATTGAAATAGGATGGAACAAGTTATAGAAGAAGTCAGAGAACTAATTGAGAACAAATTGAATCGAAAATCTGGAACATAAAAAACATTGGTTAGACAAATGATGGTATTCAAGTTAACAGTCCCAATTCGTCTTATTGGAATCATAGATTGATTGGGAAGAGTGACAAATTGATTTGTCACGAGATGAGACTAAGAAAACAAATCAAAATTGGTACAAACATGGTGAGTAGCACCAGTGTCAACAATGCAATGTATAGAAGACTAAGTTGAAGGAGATATAAAAATAGAATCAGAACAGAAAGGAAAGAAATTACCAGTAAAATTTGAGGCAGAGGGCAAGGAAGACATACAATCCGAGTTGTTGCTGAATGTGGATGAACTTCACTATAGTTGAGAGCTTAATAATGCAATCATCTGTTGAAATTGTTCAGCAGAAGGAGCTTCAGTAGAATTAAAAGACACTGGTTGAGCAGAGGTCCCCAGAATTTTAAAAATATGACATGACATCAATAGAGACATCTTAAGGATCTTAAAAGAATTTGTATTACTCTCAAAATTCAGACATAAGGAAATTAATAATAAGAAAATATTTTTTAAAGAGATCAAACTGGCAAATGCAAAAAAATAAAACCACAAAAAATACAATCACACGACTTCATTAAATACGAAATGAAAAGTGAACAGAAGTTGCAACAGCTGACCTTTTCATAGGATGAGAAAGAGTAATTAGATGCGTATTGGGAGTGTTTCAATGTTAAACAGACCAGCATCTGCACAATGGTGATAATAATTTAACACAAGAAATAAACATAAAGAGCACCACAATTTTAAAAGGGATATAGTATCTAAACTGAAAAATAAAAAAGAAACAATGATACAGTTGATCATTGAACAATGAACGTATACAAATCAATCACGCATATTCAAAATAGAGAGATAGTCAATATGGGTAGCTTAGATTTTGTAAGCAATTGCAAATGACATATAAATTACTCCATCATAAATTTGTGTATAAGGACTAAAATCTCATTTAAAAATTAATGTCAATTAAACTTATATAGGTAATTCATTATAAGGACATCTCTTAAGAAACTTAGCAACCAAATTGCGTTGCGTGTGGCAGTAAATCACCTTGTTGAAAAATTGAGAACATATAGACAATCAATCTTATTTGAATATAAAAATATAAATGAAATAAGACTCATTGCTAATAGGAAACAACCCTTATTCTATTACCTTCAAATCATCTTCCTTTGTAAATGTCTTAAGAAGAGCGAGAATAACATCATTGAACCTCCTACTGGGATCACTCAAGCTAGCACTTAATTTTTTGATCATGAGAGTTAAGAAATTCCTTCCAATCTCCTTTATCGCCTCTCATACCTCATTTTTGATATAGCTTCACAATTTCAACAAGAACCTACCTCGAAAAAAGATGAAAAATCAATTAGATCCATTTAAACAAACAAAGAAGATGCAATTGAAACAGGAGTAATTGGTAAAGTTAAGCGAGAGTGAGTTAGTAGTAGATTGAAGAGAAGTGCATACCTTCTTCTCTACCATGCCAATTTTCTCGTCCATGATGAACTTGGAGATTGAGTCTGAACCTGAGGACGAACAATTTTCAATGTTTTATGTTTTAAGTCAAGAGGAAAATGATATATTTGACTTTTCATAGACATGGTGTTAATTTTTAAGATAAAAAATATTTTTCCAGCATTTTTTGTCACGACCCTGAGGTGGGCCGAACAGAAACGCCGGACCAAACGACTCGATCTTCATAGAAGACCCGATTGCCTAGCCCAAGACTTGTTAAATATTGCAAAAGACTTGTGTAAAATAATAAAACTTAAAGTCCAAATAAATACTGTGCATACATTTCAGAATATCCAACTACCAAGTTAAGTGTTTTTACAGTCATCCAAATTAAAAGCTATAGTCGTCTATTGTTACGCTTACCGATAAATAAGAGTTCAATTAGGGAAATGAAATAAAATAAAATAGCAGTAGAGCCTTCAACCAAAACTCTAACCTGAGAAAAATAAGTCGATTGGGGTAGTGACTAGCTCAGTATAGAACTTATACTAAATGTAATGGGCATATAAAACTTATTTTACTGTTTTCTTGGAAAGCATGAGTTTTGAGAATTATGCAGGTTTTTGAAAAAAGAACATTTGAAATTCATTTTCTCCTTTAGAAAACCTGGCCCGAAGGCCCCCGACGAGATATTTAGAAAGCATGGCTGCGTACGTAGACAGCTATATGTTAAGATACCCTCATTGTGTTTCATCACAGAAACTGTAATCCGTGAAAAGGGAGGAACACTCATGGAATCCCCCGAACAAACGCACAGAAAGGCAGCGACCATTTCCGGGCAGCACCTCATGAGGCTAGAGGAAGAAAAATGATGGCAGTCTGTAGACCCGGCCCATCTTCCGGGGTGTCATGAGAAAATTCCGTCAACGACACACCCATGATTCCAAGGTGTCATGAGCAAATTCCGTCAACGACACACTTGTGATACACCCTAATCAGGTTTTGGGATTTCACACAGCGCGCAAACAAACCATCTCCACGCAGCAAGAGATGTAATGGGGATGGCCTCTTGATACTTTGACGCCCGGACCGTCCAAAGTGCCAAGAGGATCCATCAATCCCGTAACAGTATTCAATATATCACACCATGAAATCAGATGCACAAAAATAAACGTGTAAAACCTTCGAACATAAATAATATAAAAAGCTGACATGCTGTTGAACAGTCCCCGTCAGGTTTTTCATATGTGATATCCCACAAAATACGGTTTTGAAAACGATGCAATGCAGTGCAAAACAACTAAGTATAAAACCCTACCTCGACGACGATCTCTCCTTTTGTCCGAAGGAGAAGTAACCTCAAGTATCGGCTCGAAGTCCTCAAACTCGTACGAGCCTAGAACATGTCAAACATAGAAAACTCTCATAAATACATCTCGAGAAAAAGTGAGGGGATCCTATGTCAAGACGAAGCTTAACATATATCATCATGCTTATAATCATAAGCAAACTCTTCTAAAACCCACCTCTGAGTTCACTAACTCCACTTAGTAAACATAAGCAAGGCATCGAAGGAACATTTACAATTCTTCACTAAACAATAAGTGATATATTCCAATAATAGACATTTAACATTAATCCAACTATTGTCCTCAAGAGTTCTTTTATATCCGTGAGAACACAACAATTCCCAAAATATACAATCCTCAATTTTAACTATCAACCAATGGATGAATAGATATAGAATAACAATTTCAATCCCACAATGTCCAATCCTTACTATTTTACTGCTAAAACTGCCACTCACATCATTTCTAATAGAACAAACGGGGAACACCATTGGAATTTTATTTCCACAAACCAAAACCAACCCCAATGCCTAACAAGAAATCTAACTTACCTCTCCAACAATATTTAACCTTCAATGGCAGCAATTAAACAACCGAAGTAAAACATGGTGCTCTTCCATCAAAGCACAATTATAAATCCACAGCTAATAATCTCAAACAGCACCCAAAACCCATTTCATTAACCAAAGTCCCTTTATTTTCATCATCCAATATTATTATGTAAAGTAGTGGTAACCGAACACAACATTCAGTACACGAGTCCATAAACAGGAACCAAAAATCAGAGCCAAATCTAAAGCATAAAAATCGCAGCAAAATAGGGCATATTAGAGGCATTTCCACCAAACTACAACAATGCGGAAATCATTCACTCTAGAGCACGATATCCTCACCTTAACCGAAGAGATGGAAGCCCTCTGTTGTCCAGACAGTTCCGCCCTTTAAAAACATTCCCCCGTCACGGTTTCTCCGTCTCCCGCGATTGACAATCCCCCGCTCGCAGCTGCCGTCGGCCGAAGGGTTCGTCCCTCGCCTGCTCGTCTCTCGCCGACTTCCGCTCAAAACGCCCTCAGCCGTCACAAAGTTCCTCTCGGTCGAAGAAAGAATGAAGAGGAGAAAAACCCTTTTTTTTTCCTTTTCTCCAATTTCTCCCATAACCTGATCTTCTCTTTCCCCCTTCTTTTTTCTTCTTTAAGTTTCTTTTCTTTTATTATTTTACTTAGTCCCTTTTTTTCCTTTTTCTTCCAAGTTTACCACTTTTTCTTTCTAATCTGCCGCCACACCATTTTCTTTCCCCCTCATTTCATCTCTTCATTTCACATTTAATCCTTTTTCTCTCATTTCAAGTCATTTTCCTTTTATTTATAATACTTTCTTTATTCTTCCATTTTCAACTTATTTATTCATTTAATCCTATAAAATTTCACTTATACTTTATCCAATATTCTCATGCATACCCATCACCCTTGAATAATTTACTCTAAATTCTACTTTATTCCACTCGAAAATTTTCAATCCCTAACTTAAATCTGGATTATCTCCAAACGCAAATCGACATTAATTCTTTAATTTTCAAACTTACTTTCTCAATTTATTTGATTGATCAGAAGTTTCTAATTCCACCAATTTGACCAATTTGTGAAAATTAAATACGTGTTCGCCACGAGACAATCGGATCAACTCTTCAATGCTATGACCGATTTTAACGCGAAGAATTTACACATAGAAATTGTTTATCTAAATTTTCACGGGTTTCACATTTTTAGAGTTGATTTAAATCTCTATCCCTTTAATTTTCAAGTTGTTTAACATGTTTTGTTAGTAAAAGGACATTCAAAGTAATTTCTCCCCAATTAAAATGCAAAAATCTCAATGTAATCCTCAATTATTTTCAATTCACTTAAAAACTAATATATTTTTAACTAATTAAAACTACAATCAATTAAAACCCTACAAGAATATTTTTAATTAATTATTCAATAACATGCAAAAGACTTTAACTAATTACACCTACTGTCACAATAATCAATAGTTTAAAAGTTAAATGATCACTACCTCAAAATTTTATTGTTAACAAATATTAAATTTTGCGACATATTAATTAAAACTAAACCTCAAATGTTAAATAAACTAGATTATGTAAGCAAAAGTAAATGTTCAATTATAACATATTTAAATAACTAGCAAACCTATGACCAATAAATTTCAATAAAGATTCCTTGCTCATCCATGTGATCTCCTAATTTCATTTGTTTGTATGCTCGTACGCAACTGAATGATTACAATCTAACTTCACAAGATATAGGGTTAGCTAATAAAAAATTGTAGTTTGATAGCCTAAAATCTATTATGGATCAGTTGCAAAGTGATTGTTATTTTTGGAAAGAAATTTAATGCATTTTCAAGTTAATGGAAACTGTAAAGCCATGTGAAACTAAAATTTCCCCTGTACCAATTAGTGGAACTTCAACATTTATTAAAACCAAAATATTTTTTGAACCAAATATGAAATAATCCATTTTTCTTCTTTTTAGTAATCTATGTATATTACAAAGAGATATTTAATGAAGAATAATTGATGCAGAATATAAATTACCAATTATCAGCACAATATAAATGATCAACGTCAAACAACACAAAAATCACCTATACCATTTAACTCCAAAAACTGCCAACACATTTACCAATCAACAAATCATATCTACTTATGAAAATCACTAACCACCTAGGTCTAACAAACTAGATATCTATCGAGTTAAAAAAATAGTAAATTGGAGACAAAAAGTCTCTTTTTGTTTAAAGTTTTACCAATTTTATCAACAAA
>CM039472.1:19219448-19233400 GCA_022433065.1 Begonia loranthoides
AGGTCTACTTTTTTCTCCCACTCTAAGTAAGCTTCCAGATCACTTTTCCCTTGGAAAAATGGTAAATTTACCTTTTTCTGCTCACACTTCACTCTTTCAAGATGTCTTCTTTCTCGGCCATGTGTTGAAGTTGGATTTTCAAGTTGATCCATCCTTTAATTTAGTGCATGGAATTGGCTTTGCATATCCCTCCTGACGTCGGATCAACAACCAAATCAAACACAAAAAAAGTTAGTAAAAATAATAATAATAAATTTTGAACATTTCCTCTCGCTCTCGTGTTTCACTCAATTAATGGATCACTCCACTCGTGTTTACACTCGATTGGCTTTTTCAAATTGATCTCACAACTCTGTCTTTTACCACTCTATCTTCCCTTTTGAGTTCTTTACTCACAACTCAATCAAAGAAAAGAAAGGGTTTTCAATCAAGTAAACACTTTGAAAAATCAAATTTTTTAAACTTTAAATTCAAATTGCCTTCAAGTTTGATCAAAACCAAGCTATTCAAACTACTTATTGTGATTAAGTAGCCTAAGAAGCAAATACCTTGAACTTGGAATAAGGTATTATGAAACTTTCCCAAAAAGGTAACTTTTTCCTAAAAATTTTCTGAAAACTTACAGAAATAAACCAGAGATTAGATATTTGAATGACACTTTTTGAGATGAAAACAAAGATGATTTTCGATTTTGAATAGGCTTTTTGTAGAATAAAAAGCTCACTTTTTTTTTTTGGAAATAAAATCGCACTTTTTTTTTGTAAGATTGATAAACAAAAGGAATAACTTTTTCATGTTTGATCGTAAGGGTTAAACCTTTTTTTTTTTGATAGAGGAAGAGAAAGGAAATATATATTTTTTTTTATTTTTCAAGGTTGATCGTAAGGATCAATAAAATAAAACTGATGTAGCAAATAAAGATAGCACCTTGAAACGTTCGAGCCTTCGCTCTGATACCAACTGATGCGAACCTAGGGTATACAAACCCTAGACCCAACAACTTTTTCGGAATTAAATGGATCGTCTCACGATTTCAAGATCAAGAGTTGGAACTACGACCCTAGCCAAACCTGTCGACTAGAACCGGAGTATTCCAAAGAGGAGCTTGACCCTAACCAAACCTGTCGGCTAGAACCAAAGCTATCAAATATTCGATCTTTCAAGAATCCACTTGAAGAGATCAAGTTCTTCGCAAAGAACTCCAGAGAATGAATCTCCCAAAAAGCAAAAGCTCTAAATTCAATTTGTCAAAAGGTTTTTCACAATTGTTCCCTAAGGTGCTTTTAAAAGCTAAACATAAAGTAGATCTAATCCTAAGATAAACTAGGATAAAATAAATTCAAACGTAATCCTAAGATAAGCTAGGATAAAATAAATTCAAACGTAATTTAAAAAAATAACAAGATAAGATCTAACTAACTAATGACATGTGTTTGGCATGTGCTCGGCATGTGCTCGATCCACTTCTTTAAGTGGGCCTTCATCTTGAATCTTTGGATCTTCAAAATAGTAATCCAAATAATCCATTGAAAGCTTATTTGAATTACGCCTTGTATAAATTCCTTCAGCCACATCCTAAGTTGATCGTCATATTGATTTGGGCCTCCAATCCTGTAAGTGAAATCGGAATTCTTAATCAGAATCGTAGGTCTCTATTCATGGGCCTTTTGGCATAGCAAACAAGCTCTGACTTTAACGAATAAGCCCATTCTAGAAACCTTAGGATGTCGACTACAATCTTTTATGTCTCTTAACGGATCTTGGTCTTTGTGTGCTACTTGGATCACATCATTCCCCCTTTCTTCGAGAAGATTCGTCCTCGAATCGCCTGCATCATACAAGGACAAGCCACTAACATTAAAAGAAGCACTCACATTACCATATTTGCTTGGTAAATCAATTTTGTAAGCATTGTCATTGATGTGCTCCAAAACTTGAAAAGGACCATCGCCTCGTGGTTGTAGTTTATTGCTCCTTTCATTTGCAAATCTTTCCTTTCGTAGGTGAAGCCAAACCCAATCCCCAGGTTCAAAGACCACCGATTTACGACCCTTGTTGGCTTGTCGGGCATAATGCTTGTTCTTATTCTCAATGTTTTCTTTTACCTTTGCATGTAAGTCCCTAATAAAGTCAGCTTTCCTTTCACCTTGCAAATTAGTAAACTCATTAGATGGTAATGGTAAAATATCAAGCGGAGTAAGCGGATTAAAACCATAAACAATTTCAAAAGGTGAATAAGAAGTAGAAGAATGAACAACACGATTATAAGCAAATTCTACATGTGGTAAACACTTTTCCCATTGTTTCAAATTTTTAGATATGATTGCTCTCAACAATGTAGAAAGAGTCCGATTAACAACTTCGGTTTGTCCATCCGTTTAAGGATGTGCCACAGTGGAAAACAATAATTTAGTTCCAAGTTTATTCCATAGGGTTCTCCAAAAACGACTTAAAAACTTAACATCCCTATCACTTACAATAGTTCTAGGTATACCATGCAAACGGACTATTTCTTTAAAGAATAAATTAGCCACATGTATTGCATCATTAGTCTTATTACAAGCAATAAAGTGAGCCATCTTACTAAAACGATCAACAACCACAAAAATACTGTCTTTACCACCTTGAGTTCTAGGTAAGCCTAAAACAAAATCCATAGATATATCAACCCAAGGTTGGTTAGGAATAGATAAAGGCATATATTTTCCATGAGGTTTAATTGTCGATTTAGCCTTTTTACATTCAATACACTTATCACAAATAGATATAACATCACTTTTCATTTTCGGCCAAAAAAAATGTTCACTCAAAACATCCAATGTTTTAGTAATACCAAAATGCCCCATCAAACCCCCTCCATGAGTTTCTCTAACTAGTAATTCACGAATAGAACATTTAGAATACACAATTTATCTTTATTGAATAAATATCCTTCATGCCTATAATAATCAGTCAATGCAATCTTTTCACAAGCATTCCAAATATTTCCAAAATCTAAGTCGTCCTTATATAAGTCCTTGATGTACTCAAACCCTAATAACTTAGATTGAAGAGTAGTAAGAAGTACATACCTTCTTGACAATGCATCGGCAACTACATTGTCCTTACCTTTCTTATAGTGGATAACATATGGAAACGTCTCGATAAATTCCATCCACTTTGCGTGGCACTTTTGTAATTTGTTTTGGGACTTCAAGTATTTCAAACTTTCGTGATCGGAGTGGATAATGAACTCCTTTGGCCATAAATAGTGCTGCCACGTTTTTAAAGTCCTCACCAAGGCGTATAGCTCCTTGTCATAAATGGGATAATTCAAGGGTGCTCCGCTATGCTTTTCGCTAAAGTAAGCAATTGGCTTCATCTCCTGCATTAAAACACCTCCAATTCCCTTTCCCGACGCGTCACACTCAATTTCAAAAGTCTTATCAAAATTTGGTAAAGCTAACAAAGGTGCATTTGTCAAATTTTCTTTTAACAACTCAAAGGATTTCTCATGTACCTTGGTCCACTTGAATTCGGCATTTTTCTTTACTAAATCATTCATTGGCGCGGCTATGGTGCTAAAATCCCTCACGAACCGTCGATAAAAGCTTGCCAAGCCATGAAAACTTCAGACTTCACTTGCATTCTTTGGTCTAGGCCACTCCTTGATCGCTCTTACTTTATCTTCGTCCACGGATATTCCACCAGAGCTAACTACAAAACCAAGAAACACAACCGACTCCATGCAAAAAGTGCACTTCTTTAGGTTAGCATACAATTGATTAGAACGTAAAACGTCAAAAACAGCTCTCAAATGTTCTATATGTTGTTCTAATGTTTTGCTATAAACCAATATGTCATCAAAGTACACAACAACAAACTTTCCAATAAAGGATCTAAGCACATGATTCATCAATCTCATAAACGTACTAGGTGCATTAGATAATCCAAAAGGCATGACTAACCATTCATAAAGACCATATTTAGTTTTAAAAGCCATTTTCCACTCATCTCCCTTTTTCATTCGGATTTGATAATATCCACTTTTCAAATCAACTTTAGAAAATATGCATGCTCCATATAACTCATCTAACATATCATCAAGTCTAGGAATAGGATGTCGATACTTTACCATTATTTTATTGATGGCACGACAATCCACGGACATTCTCGACGTTCCGTCTTTCTTAGGAGCTAAGATCACAGGTACGGAGCATGGAGTAAGACTTTCTTTCACTAATCCCTTTTCTATAAGCTGATCGACGTGCTTCTGAATCTCTTTAGTTTCTTTCGGATTTGCTCGGTATGCTGGACGATTGGGAATTGTAGCTCCTGGAATGAAATCAATTTGGTGTTCAATCCCTCGTAATGGGGGTACACCCTTTGGCAACTCTTCTGGAAATATGTCTCCATAGTCCTGCAAAAGAGAGGAAACAACTAGTGGAAAAGAGGTTAGCTCATGAGAGGTTAACCAAATGTCTTTATATAAAAGTAAAATCAACTCCCTCCTTTCCTCACTCTTTTTTATCACTCCATTTCTTTTCCTTTCCTTTTCTCCCTCGGATTTTACCTCCTCTACCACTATTTTTTTCTCCTTTTCTCTCTCTATTTTTATTCTCTCATCCCCCAATTTCTTTTCTTACTCATTGCCTTTTTTGCTCACTTTATTTTTGGCTTTCCTCTCTTTGGCTCTTTTGTCTCCTTTTAATAACTCTTCGCCTTTTTCCTTTTCAATTTTTTTTGTTTCTTCAACTTCCAAATTATTTTCAACTACTCCAAAATCTGATTTTTCTTTCTTTGTCTCAACTTTGGTGTATTCTTGGAAATCTTTATCAATTCTCTCTTGATCTCTACTTGCTTCCCACGGCTTTAATGGGGTTAGCACAACATTTCTCCCATTTTGAATCAAGGAATACTCATTCTTGAACAAATTGTGATTTACTTTTCTATCATATTGCCACGGTCTTCCTAGTAAAATATGAGTAGCTTGCATAGGAACCACATCACATAAAATTTTATCTTTGTACTTCCCAATAGATAAAACAATCTCTACTTGTCTTGTAACTTTTATCTCACCACAATCACTTAGCCATTGCAACTTATAAGGTTTCGGGTGCTTAGTAGTCTCTAAATCCAACTTTTTAACTAACAAAGTACTTGCCACGTTGGTGCAACTACCACTATCAATGATCAAGCTTTAAACTTTGTTCTCAACTAGGCATCGGGTATGAAAAATGTGTTCCCTTTGAACTCCCTCATTATCCTCCTTGCACATTTAAAACTTTCCTTGTGATCAATAATTCTCCCTTTACCGGTTCTTCAACCTCCACATCACTACAATCTTCAAGTGGTGGCATTTCATCCTCACTAGCACTCTCACTCTTTATATCTCCATTATCCATAACAATCATGGCTCTTTTATTTGGACAACTTGAGGACATGTGTCCTATCCCTTGACATCGAAAACACTTGATGTCTCATGTCCTTTTTGAAGTGGTTCCCTCAGCCCTATTTGGAGTAAAGCTCTCGGTCTTTATTCTTTGTGGGGTGTTATCGGAGGTCGCGGTCTTTCCTTTGGTTTCTTCTCTAGCCCTCAACTTCTCATTTTCCAATTAGATTTCCATGTATTATTAGAGCCCGATCCTATCCTTGAACTTCTCTTAACCTTCAACTGTCTTTCAATCTTAATGGCCTTGTGAAGTAGCTCTTCCATGTCCACATAATGTTGTAAGTCCACAATGTCTGCAATTTCTCTATTTAATCCTCAAACAAACCTTGCCATTGTAGCTTCATCATCTTCTTGAACATTAGCCCTCATCATGGCTACTTCCATGTCCTTAAAGTAGTCTTCCACACTATTAAATCCTTGATTTAAATGCTGTAACTTTCGGCATGCATCTCTATAATAATGTGATGGCACAAACCTTTTTCTCATTATGAACTTCATATTGTCCCAAGTCCGAATTGGTGGTTCTCCATTCCTCCTTTGATTCTTTATTAATTGATCCCACCAAAGGTTTGCATAATCTATGAACTCCATAGTAACCATCTTGATCTTCTTTCCTTCCGTGTAGTTCTGACATTCAAAAATATGATCTACTTTTCGTTCCCACTCTATGTATAATTCCGGATCACTTTTTCCTCTTAAAGGTGGAATAGTTACCTTTATAGTGCCCAAATTCCCATCTTCTTTATCAATTTGAAACTCTCTTCCCCTTTGACTACTTACCTCTTGCTCCTCAAATTCATCTCTTTCGTAATGTCTCCCTTCTTTGCCATTTATTGGAGTTGGTGTTTCCAAACGCTCCACTCTTACAGTTAGGGAACGAAGTTGATCCAGGATAGCCCTCAAAAGCATCTTCTGATCCTGGGGTGGTTCTTCTCCACTTCTACTCATGACGTCAGATCAAGAACCAAATCAAATACAAAAAAGTTAGTAAAATAATAATAATAAATTTTGGACCTTTCCTCTCGCTTTCGTGTTTCACTCAATTAATGGATCACTCCACTCGTGTTTACACTCGATTGGCTTTTTCAAATTGATCTCACAACTCTGCCTTTTACCACTCTACCTTCCCTTTTAAGTTATTTACTCACAACTCAATCAAAGAAAAGAAAGAGTTTTCAATCAAGTAAACACTTTGAAAAATCAAACTCTTTTCTAACTTTAAATTCAAATGTCCTTCAAGTTTGATTAAAACCAAGCTACTCAAACTACTTATTGTGATTAAGTAGCCTAAGAAGCAAATACCTTGAATTTGGAATAAGATATTATGGAACTTCCCCAAAAAGGAAATTTTTTCCCCAAAAAATTCTGAAAACTTACAGAAATAAACCGGAGATTAGATATTTGAATAGCACTTTTTGAGATGAAAACAAAGATGATTTTCGATTTTTAATAGGCTTTTTGTAGAATAAAAAGCTCACTTTTTTTTTTTTTTGGAAAAAAAATCGCACTTTTTTT
Organism: Begonia loranthoides; assembly: GCA_022433065.1. NCBI lineage: Eukaryota > Viridiplantae > Streptophyta > Magnoliopsida > Cucurbitales > Begoniaceae > Begonia > Begonia loranthoides. The sequence goes on from CM039472.1 coordinate 19,226,395, forward strand.
TTGTAAGATTGATAAACGAAAGAAATAACTTTTTGATGTTTGATTGTAAGGGTCAAACCTTTTTTTGATAGATGAAGAGAAAGGAAATTATTATTATTATTATTTTGATATTTTTGAAGGTTGATCGGAATGATCAATAAAATAAAACTGCTGAGGAAAAATAAAGATAGCACCTTGAAACGTTTGAGCCTTCGCTCTGATACCAACTGATGCAAACCTAGGGTATACGAACCCCAGACCCAACAACTTTTGCGGAATAACAACGGATCGTCTCACGAAACAAGGTCAAAGGTTGGAACTTTAACCCTAGCCAAACTTGTCAACTAGAACTAAAGTATTCCGAAGAGGAGCTTGACCCTAACCAAACCTGTCGGCTAGAACCAAAGCTATCAAATTGTTCGATCTTTCAAGAATCCACTTGAAAAGATCAAGTTCTTCGCAAAGAACTCAAGAGAAGGAAATCTCCCCAAAAGCAAAAGATCTCAATTTAATTTGTCAAAAGGTTTTTTTTAACAATTGTTCCCTAAAGTGCTTTTATAAGCTAAACATAAAGTAGATTAATCTTAAGATAAACTAGGATAAAATAAATTCAAACGTAATTTAAAAAAATAACTTAAAATAAGATAAGATCTAACTAATTAATAGCATGTGCACGGCATGTGTTTAGTAACTAATTATTGGCATGTGTAGGGCATGTGCTCGGCATATGCTTGACATGTGCTTGAAAATGTCTTCCCGGCCCATATATGTTCTGGGGCCTGTATTTCCTCTATTACGTCATCTCCAATGCTTAACAAGTTTATTGTTCTTGGTTCATGGATCACAAACTCTTTCTTTTGTATTTCCGCCACTAAAAGTTGAAGTTTTTCATTCATCTTCTTTGTCTTTGCTCTAGTCATTGGGCCTCCTATGTCTCTTAACGGATCTTGGTCTTTGTGTGCTACTTGGATCACATCAGGTTCCTTCGATTCAAGTTGCTATTTTTACATTTTTTTCTATCTTTCCTTGTCTTTTTTCTTCTTGAAATTTAAGAAAAAAATCTCCTTCTTTGTTTTTCTGTTTTCTTCTTAGTATTTTTTTTTCTTGTTGTTCTTGTGTTCCTTGATTTTTTTTCTTCTTCTAGTTCTTGTTCTTGCATTATTTAAAAAAATAAAGGTAGAAAGATTAGTACTTTGTAGCAAAAGACATTTAAAAAAAATAAATAAATAAAGGGAAGAAAGTTCCAACTTTCTTGCAAAAGACAATAAAAAAACAGTTTCATGCAAAATTCAAAAAAATCAAAGAAATTTATCCCAAAAAAAAAAAATATTCCATGCATCATTTATTGGTATCCTTTGATTATCGAATCTATGATTAATTGTTATCTTTCCTTGTTATTTTCTTTCTTAAATTGTTTCTTTCCATAATTGTTATCTTTCCTAATTTGTTTTCATTCCTAAGTTGTTTTCTTTCCTAAATTGTTTATTTCCTTAATCATTAACCTTCTTAAATTGTTGAGAACCTTTTGATTCGCTATCAAATTATTCTTTAAAAAAAAATCATTGATTCTTTGAAAATTTTGATCTTACTTGTTTTTACTTGTTGAATTTTTTTCATTGATCAAATCTAGGGTTTGGCCAGATCAGATTCGGAAACCAAAATGGAAAGAGCCATACCAATATGCATACGGCCAATCAATGCCAATTTTGGTGGACAATATCTTGACTAATACTAGAATAAATCAGCCAAAAATAGGATCAATAGAACGCGCACAAGGGTTTCCAAATACAGTCACAGTCGCAATAATCCAGTAGCAATAATGCAAGGACAGATTTAGCACCCGAAAATCAAAAGGAGGAAACTCCACTTGCATACATCCTAATAACGTCAAACTTGGAGGATTCTAGCTCAACAATATAAATAAAAGCTCTGTCGAAAATCAGCTCAAAAGGACATCAAAAAGTAGCTCTTATACATTTCCAATCTGAAGATCCGAGCAGAAAATTATCTAGAACATTTTATCAGCCAACAATAAATCTTCAACCAAAAGGACCTAAACATGTACCATTCAATAAAATTACTATTCAAAAACAAGGGGCTCTGAATTGATGAATAATAAGCAGTAAAGATCAAGAATCCCTTGATGGAGCAACTTGAAATAACAAGAAACAACCAAGGAGTCCACAAATCCTCTTAAAGTGAGAGGGGCGACTATCAAAGGCTTAACCGGTTAGGGAAGCTCTCTCCATGAGTTTGAAAACTTCTTCACCACACCACAATCAACACCATGAATGAGATGTATTGGAGATGATAGAAACCCTTCAAACTCGGCCAAGAAGCTTTCAAGAACGCCGAGTTCGGGCTATGGGTGAAATGGCAGTGGAGGGGGGCTGCTGCGGTTTTCTCCTCTTAGGAAACACTAGGTTTTTTTTTTTTTTTAATTCAACAAAAGTCCCTTCTGCCTTCCACAAAGAGGGCTTTTAACCCTAAGTGTCTTACAACAAATGCCAAAGACTAAAATAACCCTGACTTAAGAAATTAGACATGACTAATACAAGATCAATAATCCTGAGTGGGATTCTAGACTCTGTAAAAGAGATATATGACATAGCAAACAAAAATAAAATAAAACGCCCAATACGCCGTTCGAAAGGTCAGGCTGTTGGGTACAATTTGTATGAAGGACCAAAGTTGAAAAGAAGTCGGCTTGATTGTCAAAAATACACTTGAACAACCGGATGTCAGATTCTCAGCGGAAAAGAGAAGCCGACAATATTCTCCAAAGATTGCAAGACCTCCACTAGCCCAAATGTGCCAATTCCACTTGTTTAATTGATCCCAAAACTCTCCTCCAAGTTAGCTAGAGAAGAAATACCTACAAAATAAATAAAACATTAGAAACCAAAGGAGCCCTTGGCTCGAGCTCAGGTGATGGGATCTTGGGGCACATTAATATCCTCGGGTTGAAAAGTATTTGTCCTCAAATCCAGGACGTATGCTTGATTATCTTCAACAAATCTCCCTCCTGGATCAAATGGAAAAGTTTTATTTTCACCTTGAGGCTCTTCTTTCATATAGGACCTTGCATACTGTCTTGCCAAAGATGGGAGAAGAACATGGTGAGCTCGCAAAAGACAACATCCGGATCTAGTAGTGGTACCAATATTGAATCAAAATAATCTTCAATCGTAGAACTTCTTCCCTCAATTACAATACAAAACCCTCTTTCCAAAACTCAAAATCAACACCAACAACAAAAGAATCTTCCATCCAACCAATTTTAAAGAACCATGTAAGTAATGAATTTAACACCATATTCCTTTCTTGGGGTACATACTCAATGGGATTAGACCCACAACAATCTGAAACAAGATGATGCGATAATAGTAAAACAGAGTCAACATAATTCTCATCCCACATATTCAGATGGCCCATCAACTCATTTTCAATTACACCACTAGGCATGCTGAGGTTATCAACTCCAATTGAGATTCCAGTATTAAAAGAGTGTTCAACTACAGTGGCCACAACATTAACATCTAGCAATGGCATAACAGAATCAATAACAACAATACTTCTTAACCATCCAATTTTAAAGAACCAATCAATTAAGGAAATTGATGGAGTGTACCTTTCTTGGCTTATACTTTGATGAAGAAAAATTTGCTTCCCTGGAAATTTATTTTGCAATCTTCTATACGCATCAATCTCATGTTGGAGCCTCTTCAACACTAATGGTTCTCTTTTTACCATCACTAGCGGAGTGTCGCATGTTGTACACTTTAGTTCAATATCAATGAGTGAAGGTAGGTGGATGAAGTTCAAGTCTACTCTCGGATTAGGCAAAACAATCTTCTCTCTATGTTCTTCTTCTTTTTCTGCTGTTGTCTGTAACTCTGAACTTATCTCGAATAGTTTATCAACATGATGGAACTCAATCTCAGTGTCCAATACTTCTTTCTTCTCAACGGTGGCTGCCAAAGAGATATCTTTGCAATCCATCTCAGGAAGTGGTTCTTCGATTTTTCTTAAAATAGGAAGAGTTTGGTTGGAGTAACTCGGGCTAATCAACTCTTCAAAACTGACTTTCTTTTCTTTACGAGATTCAATTTCAAGACATGGATTTCAAGTGGAAGTACAACTTCTTCAAAGTCTTCTTTTATAATAGCCATTACCAATGAGTCATCATCCTTTCTTTCTTCAACCAACACATGCTCTTCAACTATTTCATCATGATCGATTGGTTGCATAGGTTGAGAGTTTATTGACTTAATTGAAGCTGCTAGTTTGCTAAGTTTAACATCTGAATTGTCGTCCTTTTTCATGCGAGATTCAGTTTCAAGAAGAGGAAATATGACTTCTTCAAAGTTTTCTGTATCATTAGCCCTTATCAAAAAGTCATCATTCTTCTTTTCTTCAACCTTTTCGCGTGGGATTGTTGGTTGAAAAGCTTTAATGTACTCGTCTTGCAGCTCATGTAGTTTTTGGGATATATGTTGCAGGGAATCCTTGATGTCCAACACTTGGGTTTGCTGCCTTTTCGAAACTCTCTTCTTGGATTGGATTGGTTGTGGAGAAGATGAGACTACCTTCATAAGGATCGTAGCATATTTGCTTCTCAAATATCTCTTCATCCATATCCATGAACTTATAAATTCTTTGCCCTCTTCTCTTCTCTAAGAATTTATTCTTCTCCACCAAAGGCTAGCTTTTCCTTTAAGTCTCAAAGAAGCAATTCTAACCTTTCTATGATCTGAAAATTTATGAATTAAAAAAATTTCTTCCAACTTCTCTTCCCAATCTAAATTGTCTTCAATCCATTTTGAACCACTGAATGAAGGAATAGAAGCTAGAAACTCATTTTTTTTTCTCGCTACAAGCCACATCATATCTATAGCCTCTCGCCATCAAACGAAGAGTTTGAGTTCACCAAATTCAGAGTGCAAATTCACAATCACAGAGTTACACTACGAAGCCACTTAGGCTCTGATACCAAATGATGTGCTCCAAGTTGCAATGACAGCACAAAGATAAATCGGCTAAAACAGATTCTAGAAATACTGACCAGATTCGCTACAATCAATAATATCTCCCAAACCAGACGTGAACAGAAGCTGAATTTTGGAGGATATCACAGCAACAAGCTCATAATAAACATATCAAAATTGCAGCTCAAAAACCATTCGGAAACTCAAGATATAACATAAACAAACCGGATCCAAATCTAGGGTTTGGACAGATCAGATTCGGCGACCAAAATAGAAAGAGCTGGTAACCAATATGCATACGGCCAATCAACGCCAATTTTGGTGGACAATATCTTGACTAATACTAGAATAAATCATCCAAAAATAGGATCAATAGAATGCGCACAATGGTTTATACGTACAGTCACAATCGCAATAATTCAAGGAAATATATTTAGGCCCCGAAAATCAAAAGGAGGGAACTCCACTTGCATACATCCTAATAACGTCAAACTTGGATTCTAGCTCAACAATATAAATAATAGCTCTATCAAAAATCAGCTCAAAAAGACATCAAAAAGTCGTTCTTATACGTTTCCAATCTGAAGACCCGAGCAGAAAATTATCTAGAACAGTTTATCGACCAAGAATAAATCTTCAGCCAAAAGAACCTAAATAGGTACCATTCAATAAAATTACCATTCGAAAACAGGGGGCTCTGTATAGATGAATAATAAGCAGTAAAATCAAGAATCCCTTGGAGATTCACAAATTTTCCTAAAGTGAGAGAGGCGACTATCAAAGGCTTAACCAGTTAGGGAAGCTCTCTCCATGGGTTTGAAAACTTCTTCTATCACCACACCACAATCAACACCATGAATGAGAAGTATTGGAGATGATAGAAACCCTTCCAACTCGGCCAAGAAGTGATGAGAGAACCACAGATATGTTAAATCTGAGACCCTTCAACAATGCGGAAACAACAAAGGAGTCCACAAATTTTCCTAAAGTGAGAGGGGCGACTATCAAAGGCTTAACCGGTTAGGGAAGCTCTCTCCATGGGTTTGAAAACTTCTTCTATCACCACACCACAATCAACACCATGAATGAGAAGTATTGGAGATGATAGAAACCCTTCCAACTCGGCCAAGAAGTGATGAGAGAACCACAGATATGTTAAATCTGAGACCCTTCAACAATGCGGAAACTAAAATTAGGAACGTCCTTGAAACAAGTATAGGAGCTTGACCCGTTATCTATAAAGAGATAAGAACCAAAACTATCAAATTGAGGAACTTGACCCTAACCAAACTGGTTGATTAGAACCAAAGTTATCAAGTTGATCTTTCAAGTTTAAGTTTGAAGAAAATCGAGTTCTTCACAAAGAACCAAAGAGAAAATTCTCCCAAAAACACTCAAATTCGTGTATATTAACTGTCCCAAAAAAGGGTACAAGCTTGTGTTTAAATAGGCTACAAACACACCTAAATAAATTAGGAAATATCTTTAAAATAATAGAAAATAATCTTAAACCTATAATATTCTGAATCCTAATGATTTGGAAGCTTAAAGTTAACAAAAACAACTTTGGAAACTTAATAAATAAAATTAGAAACAAATAGGAAACTTGGAAGTGATAGTTGACTGCCTAAATTGGAGCTGAATTTTGACAGATTTCGAGATACTATTTGAATGACCAACTCTCCTCCAAATCTTTCGATCTTGGTGGCTGTGGAAAGTTTAAGATATGTACTTTAATTCGTATGAAGACCACATCCCCCTTTAGAGTCTTTCTCGAGCCCAAATAGTCATATCTATTTTGGTGCGCAGAAAACCAAGGCCGAATTTTAACCTTTATGACTTTTGCCTTTCTAGTTGGGCCATTTTGAATAATGACTCCCTTCATTCTTGATCTTGTCATTGGACCTCCTATGCCTTGCAATGGATCATTGTCTTCGGTAATGACTTGGCTCTTCATGGGTCCTTGGATCACATCAAGAAGCTTTCAAGAACGCCGAGTTCGGGCTATGGATGAAATGGCGATGGGGGTGGGGGAGGGG
>CM039472.1:19252177-19276492 GCA_022433065.1 Begonia loranthoides
CTGAATGGTCCTCTTGCTCTTATCCCCTCCTTCTCTCTCTCTTCGCTTCTCTTGGGCTCTCACTCACTTTTTCCCCTTTTTTCTTCTTCCCATTTCTTATTTTGTCTTGCAGCTGAACCAGCATGGCGTGAACTGGCGGTTCACCCGAACCAACACGCATCCTTCTCCCTCCTTAATTTGTCCATTTCTCCCATTAATTTCAATTCCCATTTTTATTTTCTTTTAATTCATAATTTCATTTTATTTATTTTAATTTCTTTAATAAATCTATAATTATCAAATAAACGTATCGTATATTAATTGACCCAAATTCTTGATTCCCGACTTATTCCAAATATCAATTAACGATTATTACGGTTCTAGTTCAATTTCTTCGATTCGGTTTTCCAAATTAATTTCTCATTAAATAAATCATTGATTATTATCCAAATATTCCTCCAATTAAATTTCTCATCAAATAAATTTCTCAATTACTCTTAATTAATTATGTTATGAAAATCAAGATACTACAATCCTCCCTCATATAAATTTCGTCCCCAAAATTTCGATGTTGCTACTTTTCTCACTTAGCAACCCAAATAACCATTAATTGTCCTAACATATAAGTGTCCAAACTTTTTCTTATCTCGTATTTATCCACAAACTTCCACAAGGTTTTCACCACTTCTGCTTTCGCAACATTTTATGCCTTAGCAAAATGCTAAATCACACATCCAATTCATAATTTATTTATTTATTTATTATTATTACTTTATTTATTATATATATATATATATATATATATATATATATATATATATTAATTTTATTTATTTATTTATTATTATTATGATTTATTTTATTTTATTTTTTATTTTTTTGCCAATAATAACTAACAAAAGGTGAAGACAATCCCCGTATCATTTCATATTCAGTTCTAACAAAATGTATACACTGCAAAACCTACACTATTTTTAACATACCACCATAAACCGTCTAGTTCTAATACGCTCCAACCATTATCGTCGTGAAAGATAAAGTCTCAACTCACTTCACTCAATTTTTTTTTTCACAATTCATTTTTTCAACGTCACATTTTCTCCTTGAAATGACATGTCGCCTCAATTTCATCAAAGAAGCAATTTACAGGAATAACACTTATATTATATCCATAATGTTTTTACATGCCAAAAATACTAATCCAGCATACAACACGACAAAATCAGATGCTTGTGCAACCATCCCTACTCCTTAAACAAAACCAGACAATCTTTGGCAAAATGACCACTCTCATTACATTTAAAACACTGCTTCGAGCCAGCAAGACATTTTTCGAAAAGATTCCTTTTGCATCTTTGACACATAGTGCTCGACCCAGCATGAGCGGTTCCAACCAAAGCAGCACCTGACTTATTTCTTGCACCTGGAGAGGCAGTGGCTATCTCTATTATCGGTTGCTTGTCACTCCTTTGTTGTGCTTCATTGTGCAATGGTCGTTTAATTCCTTGATTCATAAGCAGACCAGCCGAAGGCTGTTGGCTCTGGTCATTCTCCCAAAACCTCTTACTTGTCTCTTGTTGTCTTGCGCTATATTAACTCTACGTCCTCGGCATCGAGTGCCCTAGCCACAATCTGCGCGTAGGGGATACCTCGTATACCAACAAGTCTAACTCCTCTTAAAATCTCCACTTTTAGTCATTGGATGAAATACTGGACCTTATGTCCATTATCAGCCACCAGATGTGGAGCAAACCTTGACAATGATTCGAATCTTTGTATGTATTCAGATATGGTCCCTGTTTGGCATAGTTCCACGAACTCTATCAATTTCTGATTCTGGACAATAAAGCTTATGTATTTCTTTTTGAACAATTCCTTGAAATTCTCCCACGTGAGAGTACAGATATTCAGCGTAGTTTTTACAAAGTCCCACCATAATTTTTCATCGTGGGTCAGAAAGTAAGTAGCACACTTCACCTTTTCAGTTTCTCATATATCGGCATATTCAAACATCTTCTCAATAGAGCATATCCATTCTTCCACTCTCGTGATATCAGAAATGTTGCCTTCAAAGTTAGGAGGTTTAAGTCGCTGGAACTTTTCCCAGTCAGCTTCCACAGGACCCATAACAACACGGTTATTCCCATTCCCGTTACCATTCTCTCTCTCCATAAACTACTCCATTACATCAGCAATGCGATTAAGGGTCTCATCTCTTCCGTTCCGTGCACCGACATCCTTTCGCTCTGCTTGAATATTTTCATTTCCCCAACAACCAAGTACATTCCTTCCACCATGGTTGCCATGTGCACGCCCCCTTCTTCCTCGTCCTCTTGCCATAATATCCTATGGCCACATGAGAAAAACACTTAGAAAATAAAAGCAATAATTCTACCAACATACTTACGATTGATGGAGTATTTTCCACGTCGAATCTAGTGCTGGTAGGTAGTATACATAATTGATTTTAAAACCTGGGTGCTCTGATACCAACTGTAACGACCCAGTTTATTATTGCCTTTTAAAAAATAGCTTAAATTTAAAACTTTTCTTTTTATAAAAACATCAGAGTATTTTTCTTTTATAAAACCCGATCATTAAAACTTTTTTCTTAAAACATTTATCAATTTCAGCAGAAGTAATAAAATCATTTTAAGAAACGCAGTGGAATTAAAACAAAGCATTAAAGAATATTAAGTAATTTACAAACCCTTTTGCAAATAATTTTCATTTAATTCTTTAGCCCAGCCAGCCACAAGATCCACCCGTGAAAATCCTTCATCAACTGTCTTTGACCTATTCTCTTGTTTCTCGTACATACCTACATCACAAGACTTAATCTAATGAGCCTAAGGCTCAGCAAGTGATATAAAATAAAAGGTATGAGGCACATGTCATGCACCTTTTAAAATCTCTTTTCGTTTGCCGTTTATGTTTCTCTTCTGTCTTTTCTTTTAGCAGCTTTTAAAATCTCTTTTAGTTTTTCGTTTATGTTTCTCTTCAGTCTTTTCTTTTACCGTTTTCTTGATCTTAACTTTATTGTTTTGCCTTTGGTATTCAACTAAAGCCTCAACTAATGGGGAACTAATCCACCCAAAGCCTCTAACCATGGGGACCATATCCACCAAGCCTTTATTTATGAGTTCGAGTTCAACACCAAAGCTTTAATTGGGATGCAACTCAACCATTGGGGGACGAATCCACCCAAAGCCTCTAACCATGGGGGCAATGTTTACTAAGCCTCTCTTTATGAGTTACATGCCAAAGCCTCAATTAGTTACCATTGGAACGTAGCTCAACCATTGGGGGACTAATCCACCCAAAGCCTTTAACCATGGGGACCATGTCCACCAAGCCTCTATTTATGAATTACATGCCAAAGCTTTAACTGGTTACCATTGGAACATAGCCCAATCATTGGGGGGCTAATCCACACAAAGTCTCTAACCATGGGGACCGTGTCCACCAAGCCTCTATTTATGGGTTACGTGCCAAAGCCTTAAACCATGGGGAGCGAGTCCACCAAACCTCTATCTTTTTCTCTACTTTACTTTATCATTATCATTTCGTTATCTTTTCAAAATCATGCTTAAAAACTCATTTTCGTATCGTTTTGAAAACCATGATGCATAATGCTCGTGAATGCAAACAGTTCATATCATATCTCTATATAATCTCGAAACATGCTCGTCTATTAAACAAATCATTAAAAGAACCTAATTCTAATAAACACCAAGCAAGCAGTAGTACAATTTACGGAACATGCTCAATATATGGTAAAGCGATAAACAACCTAAATATTCTATTAAAGCGATAAACAATCAGAAAACTAGGTCCTACTTCTTGCGATATAGGGCCCTTAGGACCAAAGCACATATGTATCACTTACCTGGCATCCTTAGCGCAGTTCAGAAATTAACGTTGTCCCTCTTCCATTTTATACTTTCAAAATAATTATAATTTATTTATTAATATTTTTATCAATCATAAATCTTAACTTTGATACTGTTATTCCTCGTATATTATTTAATAAATTAATTATCGCTTAATGAATTTCTAATAATTTATCTTCATTCATTTCATGGTCAATAAACAAATACCTTTAATTTATACATTTTCCCCCATAAATCTCAATTATCTAATTTAACTGATATTTATTCATTAATAACAGTCATTGAATTTCTATAAACCTTAGCGTTTAACAATTCTCATAGTCAACTTAATTGCTTAGCAACCTCGACATAACAATTCCAATATCTTAACATGCGCAATGGGATAACAATAACCCACAAAAGTTGCTCATTCCATCAATGTCATATGATAGTATAGAGAATTTACTTTGGTAAACCGAACTATAGTAGTTGTTTAACGGTAATAATTATAAACCCTATATATCATCCAAACAAACAACCAGAAGCTAATCCGAAATCAATCACAATAGTAAACATTCAACGACCAATACAGAATATCAATCCAACATGTTTCCACGTCCAACAATCTATTTTCCAATATATAGTTGTCTAATGGTAAACCAAATTTAAACCAACTAAATTCTATATATTTTACATGCACACCAACTATACAGTTTAACCAAGAAATAATCAAATCAAAGAATGACTGCACTACTTCAGCTCCAAGTAACAAAATAATGTCATTATCCAGAAAACAGGATTCCAAGAATAGAACCAAACTTCATCAATAAAACTCCTCCCAACAAGACTCTCGGGCTGAACTAAAACCATGAACAAAATCAATTTCATCATAGGAATATTTCCTCATACAGTCCATCGACAGATCATTAACACAAATAGTGTAAACCCAAACAAAACTTTCCATCCAAACAGGGGCACATAAACCTTATAAAATTCACAGATCATCCATCGTCACAATGAACACAACAGAAACAACAATTCCAACCTTTTAATAGAGTAGATTTCTTTACATAAAACTTAAACCAATTAATTCACTTTTTACAGGAATATCTCTCCATTGTTCAGCAATCAAATTATAGCTCATTCACAGAATAGCCACCTTCACGGACAATAATCAAAACAACAACCAAAGAGTGCAGAACAACACATATCCGAGTCTTAACAGAGTATAGATCATCACATAATCCAAGAAACTCAGAATAAGTGTGAAGGAAAATCACTCACCAGTCAACACCCGAGAGAAAACCGAGCAACACCCATGCTTCCACAATTTCTCTTCTCTGTTTCCATGCCTCAAGTCGTTCACTGCTGCACTCTCCCTTCACGTTTCCATCTCTCGGCCATTTCTCTGTCCAATTCCCCTGCCATTCCTATATAGGCAAGGAAAGCTGCAACGCATGAGGATTGCCCACTTCAAGGAGAGTGGTCCAACCACCAAAAGCCACGTGGAAGTCCAAATTCGTGCCAGCCAGGGCAATTGGACAAACCTGTTCAACAGTGAACCACATAGCTGGACCTGAACCAATCCCAATGACTCGAAGCCCTACCTCCATAGCCATTCTCGTCTCTGTCGATGTCAAAATGCCACACCGAAATGCCGAACACCCCCAATTTGAAACACCAGGGAGAAGAATACGAAATCAAAACCACCAACTTACCTCCATCAACGAATCGCAGCTCCTAATCAACTCGTGCCCTAGCTCGCACGGTACACTAGTGGTCGCCACACAACCAGCACGTCGGACAGAACCTTGTTGGCTCAAAGAAGCCCGGCCGAAAACGAGCCTTCTCGTGCTCTGAAGCCGTCTCTGTCGCCCTTGCCCCCCCCCCCCCCCCCATCTCTCTCTCTCTCTCTCTCTCTCTCTCTCTCTCTCTCTCTTCGCTTCTCTTGGGCTCTCACTCACTTTCTCCCCCTTTTTCTTCTTCTCATTTCTTATTTTGTCTTCCAGCTGAACTAGCAAGGCGTGAACCAGCAGTTCACTCGAACCAACCAGCATCCTTCTGCCTCCTTAATTTTTCCATTTATCCCATTTAGTTTCAATTCCCTTTTTTTTTCCTTTAATTCATAATTTCATGTTATTTATTTTAATTTCTTTAATAAATCTATAATTATCAAATATACGTATTGTATATTAATTGAGCCAAATTTTTGATTCCCGACTTATTCCAAATATCGATTAACAATTATTACAAGTCCAGTTCAATTTCTCTGACTCGGTTTTCCAAATTAATTTTCCATTAAATAAATCATTGATTATTATCCAAATATTCCTCCAATTAAATTTCTCATCAAATAAATCTCTCAATTATTCATAATTAATTCTGTTAGAGAAATCGAGATACTACACCACGCGTCTTCGCCATGTACAGAACTGAGGACGACGTTCAGCCATCAATGGTAGCAGGTACATTTCATTTAAAATGATAATTGTGCATATTTATGATTGTTTACTCCCTTAGATAAGTAGGAGATTTTACCTTAGAATAAACAACTTGCCTAACCCTAGCAGGAACAATCTATATTAATAAGTGCGCTACAAATGTCCTATTTGATTCGGGTGCTACTCACTCGTTTATTTCTTCAAAGTTCTGAGAACGAGCAAATTGTTTCTCTGGTAGCATAAACTATACACGTCGTGTGCTGTTGCCTTCCGGTGATCGCTTGATTACTGACATAATGCTCAAGGCCTATGCAATGGATATTAATGGCCATTTATTTTGGGCCAATCTAATCATCATGAATTTAAAAGTCTACGATGTTATTATCAGAATGGATTGGTTGTCTACGCACCATGCGGTCATCAATTGCAAGAAGAAGGAGGTCTATTTTCGGGTGGTGAACTACACACCTTCCGAGGGACAAAAGAGAAAGGAAAATTTGCTATTATCTCTGCAGTCAAGGCGGATAAGTTGTTGAAGAACGGGTACAATGGATTTCTGATCAATGTAATTAACACTACGACATTCACTAAGGTCAAGATGGAGGATGTTGCGGTGGTATGTGATTTCCCAAATGTCTTTCTCGACGATCTTCCTAGTTTGGCCTCGGATCGTGAAATCGAATTCAAGATCAACTTACAACCAGGTACGGACCCTATTTCTAAGCATTTGCATCATATTGCACCTGCTAAACTATAGGAGCTGAAAGTACAATTGGAGGAACTAGTGACCAAAGGATTTGTTCGACCGAGTTTTTCTCCTTGGGGTGCACCAGTGCTATTTGTCAAGAAGAAGGATGCAACCCTGAGAATGTACATCGACTACAGGGAGCTGAACAAAGTGACCATCAAGAATAAGTATCCGCTACCAAGAATCGATGATCTATTCGACCAGTTTAGTGGTGCTCTGGTTTTCTCTAAAATTGACCTTCGATCAGGCTATTATTAGCTAAAGGTGAGACCTGACGATGTACCAAAGACTGCATTCCTCACCAGGTACGGGCATTATGAATTCTTGGTGATGTCTTTTGGGCTGACCAACCCCCCGACAGCCTTCATGGACTTGATGAATTTAGTCTTCCGAGATTATCTGCACAAATTTATTATTGTCTTCATTGATGACATCTTGATCTATTTTCGATCGGAAGAGGAGCACTACGAACATCTATGGGTGGCCTTATCCGTTCTTAGCCAGCACCAATTATACGTAAAATTTTCTAAGTGTGAGTTTTGACTGAGCATGGTTGGTTTTCTGGGCCAAGTAATTTCTAAAGGTGGTATATCAGTAGACCTGACAAAGATACAAGTAGTGGTGAATTGGATACAGTCGAGAAATGTCGAAGAAGTGAGGAGTTTTTTGGGCTTGGTTGGCTATTACAGATGCTTTATTGGTGGATTTTCGTAGATCGCTCCACCGCTTACTAGTCTGATTAAGAAGAATGCCCGATTCTTGTGGTCCAGTGATTGCCCGAATAGTTTCCAAGAGTTGAAGTGCAGATTAACTACTGCCCCAGTGTTAGCATTGCCCACGGAGGATGGTGACTTTAGTATTTACTGTGATTCGTCAAAGAGAGAAATCAGTGGAATTCTTATGCAGCATAGAAGAATTATCGCCTATGCGTCCCGACAGCTTAAGAGCCTTGAGTAAAACTACCCCCACTCACGACCTAGAGCTCGCAGCTGTTGTGTTCATTCTCAAAGTATGGAGACGCTATTTGTATGGACATCGCTATGAGATCTACGCAGATCACAAGACCCTCATTTATATCTTCACCCAGAAGGAATTAAATATGTGTCAACGACGATGGCTCGAGTTTGTCAAAGACTATGATTGTGAGATCAAGTACTATCCGGTAAAAGCCAATGTCGTTGTTGATGCTCTCAGCCCCAAATTGGCAGTGATGAGTATAATATGTGAAGAAATGCCCTCTAGACTTCAGAGATACCTCCAGGGGCTTGAGGTGCAGATGATTCCAGCAAAGTTGGACATGATATTAGCGAAGCTGAATTGATACTATGTATTATCGAGCAAATCAAGGAGGCTCCACAAAATGATGGGGTATGTAAGGATTTCAAGTTGAATGTAGCCCTACCGAAGTATCAGAATTTCTCTACGTCTGCAGATGGCATCATTCAAGTATTAGAATCGGTGGTATGTGGAAAAGGATATGATTGTGCAACAACAGATCTTATGAGAACCTCACTCCTCTAGTTTCTCTGCACATCCTGGATGTAATAAGATGTACCGGGATCTAAAAACTCATTACTATTGGCCGAACATGAAGTATGATATTGTCGAATTTGTGTCACAATGCCACATATGCCAACGTGTTAAGGCCGAACATTAGAGACCGGGCGGGGTGCTCCAACCATTGCCTATTCCTGAATGGAAATGGGAGCACGTAACCATGAATTTTGTCACTTGTTTGCCCAAGACAGCTAGAGGTCACGATGCCATCTGGGTAATCGTAGACCAGTTGACTAAGGTGTCATACTTTCTGCCAGTAGCCATGACGTATAAGATGAATTAGTTTGATGACTTGTTTGTCAAGGAAATCATCTGACTTCACGGTGTTCTAGTTTCTGTTGTATCAGATTGGGACCCGCACTTTACTTTGACGTTCTGGAAGAGTCTAAGCAAAGCTATGGGCACTGAATTGAAATTCAACACATCATTCCATCCTCAGACCGACGGTGAAAGCGTAAGAACCATTCAAACACTCGAGGATATGATGCATGCTTGCGTTCTTGAATTCAAAGTTGGATGGTGTAAAATTTTACCATTGGTCGAGTTCACATACAATATTAGCTTCCAGGCCACTATAAGTTTGGCACCCTACGAATCTCTATATGGGAGGAAGTACAGATCCCTCTTGTACTAGGATGAAACTGGTGAAGCTACACTCTATGGCCCTGACATATTGCAGAAAATGGCAGAGTCTGTGGCCTTGATTAAGCAGAGGATGTTAGAAGCACAGAGTTACCAAAAGAGCTATGCAGACAACTGACGACGGGCCTTAGAATTTGATGAGTATGATAGTGTGTTCTCGAAGGTATCTCCTTTCAAAGGCGTTGTTCGGTTTGGTAAGAGGGGAAAGCTCAACCCCAGATATGTGGGACTTTATGTGACCACGAAGAAAGTAGGACCGGTCGCATATCAGTTACAGTTGCCAGATTCCATGGCAGGAGTACACGACATCTTCCACGTGTCTATGCTCAAGAGGTGTCTATGTGATGCAGCTGTATTGAATTCTCCCGATGATAATATCGTGGTACAACCCAACCTGAGCTACAATGAAAGGCTTGTCTAGATCCTTGACTCAAGAGTAAAGGAGTTGCGACGCAAGCAAATTCCACTAGTCAAGGTGTTATGGTGGAATCACACACGCGAGGAGGCCACTTGGGAGAAGGAGGACGACATGAGGACCATGTATCCCGAGTTATTTAGTAGCTAAATTTTGGAGACCAAAATTTTTGTAAGGGGGTAGTATGTAATACCCCAAAACTATTTTCCTCGTATACGCAATGTAATCAAACTTTGGAGATATATGTATATTATATGGCGTATTGTTACGTGTTAAATTATGACGTGTATTGATGGGAAAAATATTACGGGATAAATGTTTAGTTGGAAAAATGTGAGGGAAATGGAATTTCAGTCTATTGGGACACATGCGGATGACTTTACAGACGTGAAGTGTTGTCCGCAAAAAGCTTGGAACGTTGCCCCAAACGTTGGGATGACTTGGGACATGGCTCTGTGTCCTAACTTCAAATTGTTGTGGAGTTTCAGATGCCATGCAGACAATGCGAATGAGGATGACTGCGTTCACATCGAATATGTCCAAGTCTAGAGACCTTTAGATGCTCGCAGATGAGTGTAGATGAGGTGAGACCTAGTCCGATTCGCCTCTGTCCAAATTATGGACATATGCGGACGCCATAACGCGTCTGAATATCAATTGCGGATGGTACGGACGAGGGTGGGGATGCCAATTTCTGTGATGAAAATTTTGCCTAAGGAATTTTACTCATGCGGACGAGAACTATGCATGTGCACTCGTCTGGAAGATCGCAGATCTGCGTCAGAAAATGATTTAAAATTAGAACAAATAGACGAATCAACCAATAGGAACACGACTCCTTGACACAAATCGCTCTCCACCACATCTTGATCGGCAGGGTAGTATCTCTTGTACTCCCCCTACTGGAAGCATGGATGGTCTCCATGGGGATGAACCGTCCCCTTTTTATCTTCAACTTCTTCTTCTTCTTCTTCATTTAGTTCGCCATCTTCTTCCTGGAGGAAGTCCCCTACATGAGGCGTGAGACTAGGCACAAGAAGTGGCTATCCGTGCATGAATTCCTTCAGGTAGGTAAGGAATGGGGTAGTCCTTGGCCATTTGGAGGCCCTACACCAAAGTAATGCATGTGTCCGTGGTGATTTTCGTTGTAGTTAAGCCTCTATAAACTTAATGGTGCCTTCACTCCTGTGTTTTTTTTTTATTGAATGTTTTACTCTGTCATTACTTCCTACCAACTTCCTCACTGTTCTTGAATGCTTTATGTTGTAGTTACTCCCTGTATATTTTCCTTCTACTTAATGTTTGATTTACAACCATTGAATGTTAAGCTTGGTAGCGCTAAGCCCTGACTGGTGCTAAGGTTGGTAATGTAGGACCATGAACTAAGGATTTCATGGTGCATGTTAACGTTGAATGAACTAAACTCTGTGCGTTATTTGAAATGTATGATGTTGTTCATTCGTAGCATATTGTCCTGCGATTTACTCACGGTCCCAGAGCATGATTTCTCTGTAGTTGAACAATGTTTATTCGCTATGTTATGCATATTAGGTTAAATTAGTGCCGCTGTCGTTATGTTCGCTTTTATAGTCATCGTATGCTCTATAATAAGCATGTTAGTTGTATTACCTTCGCTGCCATTACACCCACTATTATATTCGCATTTGCTATCAATTTCTGTATATACGTAGTGTGTGTGATCATGACTAACTTCCTGCCATAACTAGTATTCGTTGCAAAGTTTTAAAGCACGTAGTTCATTTCTGTTGTTGTCATCCCTCACATTCGTTGTTATAGTGGCATGCGCTATAAAACATGTACGATTTCATCTATTTTGCTGTCATATATCAGATTCGGTGCCAATATTTAGAAGCATGTATGTTAGCTCCTAACCTGCTATTATATGCCAATGTAAAACCATGATCCGTAGTTCTGCTTCACTCGTATTACGCTGCGGTTATTTTGTCATTCAAAAGCATGATTTGTATTTATTTTGTTTGTAATATACTGCTGTGTTATTCGTCGATAAAAATCATGTTAGTTGTTCGTATTATGCTGTTGTATTAGTCAATTTAGAGCATGTTTAGTGTTTTATTTCTGATGTGTTATTAGTCGTTTAAAAACATGATTAGTTGTTCGTTTCTGCTGTCATATCATTCGATTAAGAAGCATGTTCTTCTGTTCTGTTTTTCAACATTTTTGCTGCTACATATACATAATCGTCAAGATGCACGTTTCAGTGTTTTGCTTTCGATACTTTTGCTGCTGTAGGATAATCATTTAAGATGCATGTTCGCTATTTTGCTTCGATATTTTGCTGCTGTTTATTGTCGTTCTAAGAAGCATGTTTCATTGCTTTATTTCGTTGATCATATGCTGCTCTAGGTTGTCAAAGCTTCTTGCATTGTTCAATTTACTGTTGTATAATTTCATTGAGCACAATAGTATGTAAATCGTTAACACGTTTTAATTGCATTCGATTATTAAGCATGCTACAATTTTCCATTATTAATTAAGCATTTGTAAGTTCTGTTTCATTTAGATGATTATACCTAGTTAGCCTTAGTTGATCATTTTGTATTGGCAAATCAAGCACGTTCCTATTAGTTAATTATTCAGCATGTTCTAGTAACCGATTGTTGAAAATACTCCAATGAGTTAATCACAAAATTCATTCCGTGTGTTTCTTTTTATAGTTTCCTTATATTTATTCAAATACATTTTGCTCTCCCGACATGTTTAAATTCTACAATTTAATTATTAATTGCCATTTCCTAAATTATGGTCATTTATTTTCCATGTATGCGCTATTTAATTTGAAGTGTCCTCATGCATTCACGTTAATAGAAACAAAGTAGGTAGTGCCACCTCGGGGTGTTACTCACATGTATTGGGAAAGAGAAAATGTTAAGAAACGAAAGGAAAGGAAAAAGAAAGGAAAATGGAGTTAGGGGGCAGATGGGTAGCGTACCTAGTCTGCGCTTAGGCGAAGCCCCATACCTTGATGGGAACGGGGACTTAATTGCAAGTAAAGGGTTAGGTCCGGTTAACTATTCAATCCCCTAAGACCTCTAATCTCTAGGTCGAAGTACGAGTAAAAGAACAAACAAATAAATGTAATGAAAAGTTTGGTTTGGGTGGCCCCCATTCCAAGAGAATTAAAAAGAGGCATAAGCATAGCGCATAAAACCCGATTCCTTACTAGGCTTCAAGCTCGTCCTTACATGTGGTGTAGGTAACGAGATGGTCATGCTAGGAGCAGCAGAGGAGGCCATACCCGTGGAGCCTGCGGTGTATCCAGCGAAAACATGACTAGAGTAGAGGCATGGTTCAAAGAAAAGGGGAAATATCTTTTTTGTAAGGGTTTAACGATAAACGTGTTTTGTAAGACGTTAAGTATTGCCTTAACTCTTGTTTTAAGTATTTAGTAGGCTACATTTTTTTAACCTTAAACTATAACTTATGTTTTAAGTAATATTTTGGTTTCCATTTCCAATATGCCTTGAGAAGTATTTATTTTAGTTATGCTTCCGCAAGTTTTAAAACGATAACTTTCCACTCTTTAATGAATGTTGTGATGAGTTTTTGGTAATGATCGGATTTTCCTTTGAGAAAAGACTCTGATAGTATTTTAAAAGATTTTTAAATAACAAATTATGTCATTTACCTAAAATATTCAAAATTTAATGTATTTTTAAGAAAAACGAAAAATCCAGGTCGTTACAATTCGAGCACACTAATTACCTAAAATACAAACAACCATAATGCTAATCAACATATATCCAAAATCCAATAATTCAGTAAAACATAAAAGTAAAGAAACATGTCAAATTGTTGGAGGAACATATCTTCAGCTTGTGATCCTCCTTAAGCCACAACGTGGTCTTCAAAGTTGTCCTCGGGTGTGCTTGCTAACCGTGTGTGTGCAAGGGCATACCAAGTGAGGAAATGTTTTGGCTTCTCCTTATCTTCATGGTTAGGCTTCTCTTCAAGTTCTTCTAAGATGATGCCACCAGCAAAATAATAACTCGTTAAGAGATTAATGTTTTTCTTGGCCTGGCCTTGAGTAACTGGGCCTTGGGTTGCATCATCCTCCTGGGGGGTATTGAGGATTTGATCTCAAATCTAGGGCTTGACCTACTATTCCTTTTTCTTTTTTAGCATTGTCTTCTACTCCAAGTGTGCTTCCCACAATTCCATGCACGGATTTCACCTTTTTGGACCCTTTAAAAATGAGGTACTTTTCAACAATTTTGTGGACTCTTTCACACATGTGTTGGCCAAAGAATAACACCCTCATTGCTTCACAAAATTTCCCATAGCCCAAATAATTTGACAAACTTCCACTATGAACTTCACTCTCCTTGTTATGATAACCATTCTTGAATTCATTAGTGCCCAATTTATAACCATAGCCCAAACCTTTATGATCCATAGAAAATTTCTTTTCCAAACCAAAACCAAAAATCTTGATATTCAATTTGGTCAAGAAGGAATACCTTTGTAATAGTGTATCGGCTCTTAATTTTGCTTCACCTTCCTTGTGTGTATATGAAAAACTTTATAGTAATTTGTTCTTCGACATAAGTAAAGGGCATGAAACGATATGGTTGATTATTGACAGATTGACGAAGGTTGCCCACTTCTTATCGGTGCAGATGACATGAAAAATGAATCAATTTGCAGAACTATTTGTTAAGGAAATCGTGCGACTGCATGGGGTTCCAGTCTCCATTGTATCTGATCGAGATCCGTGATTCACATCTATGTTTTGGAAGAGCTTGAACAGGGCCATGGGTACAAATTTGAAGTTTAGTACTACCTTTCACTAGTAGACTGATGCCAAAGTGAACGAATGATCTTATATATTAGAAGATATGCCACGTGCCTGCGTTCTGAAATTCCAAATTGGATGGGGAAAGATGCTACTGTTAGTTCAATTCGCCTAAAATAATACTTTCCAGGCAACTATTGGTATGACACCCTATGAAGCACTATATGGAAAGAAATGCAGGTCCCCTCTGTATTGGAGTGAAGTTGGTGAAACTAAATTTTATGGGCCAGACATGATACTACAGATAGCCAAATTAGTGGCAATCATTCGATAGAGAATGTTGGCTGCTCAGAGTCTACAGAAGAGTTATGCTAACCACCAACATAGAGACTTGGAATTAAATGTTGGAGACCGAGTTTTTCTAAAGTTATCACCATTTAAGGGTGTTATGTAGTTTGGGCGGAAGGGAAAACTCAATCCGCGATATATTGGCCCCTTTGTAATTACAGAAAGGGTGGGTAAAGTGGTGTATCGATTACTACTAGTGAATGCCATGGTGGGAGTGCAAAACGTATTCACATATCGATGTTGAAGAATAGCTTGGTGAGACCAATCAAATTGTGCCTCAAGAGCAAATTGATGTTTAAGCCAACTCGAGCTATGATGAAAGGCCAGTTAAAATTCTGGACTCCAGAATAAAGAAGCTTCGGCATAAGCAGATGCCTCTTGTCAAGGTGTTATGGCAAAACTAGGTCGTAGAAGAAGAAGCAACATAGGAAAGGAGAGGTAACATGGAAGCCAAGTATCCAGAACTATTTACTTAGCCGATATTTTGAGGACAAAATTTTGTTAAGGAGAGGTAATTGTAATGCCCAGATAATCCTCCATGTATTATGTAAAAGATTTTATTTAATATTTTATAAATAAAGATAGATTTCGTAATCACTAATTTGGGGCTTGGGGTGGTGTAATTGATCGAGGAAATACTTTGGGAAATTTTAAGTGGAAAATTGTCACGGAACTCTCTCCCTCTCTCGACCAAATTCTCCTCCCCAAGAAGATAAGGACTTCCACTTGGCCTGCTCTTACTAGGCCAAACTCCATAGAAGGGGGTGATTGTCCCTTCAGTCCAGTCATCACGTGGGTCTCCTCTTCTGCCTATAAGTCGATGGAGTCTCCTGGTGAGTATTCTGAATTCTTCCCCCTTCTACTGAGTGTGCTACGACTGAGTGCAAGTGGTGAGGAGCAACTTTTTTCTTCTGTGAGTGAAGGGTGTTTCCCGTGAGTAAAGTGAAAGTAGTGAGCTACCATTTTAGAAATCTTCTTGGTCTGGTTGCTACAATTGTCCTTGGAGTAGGTGTGTAGAGGGCTGCTGCATAGGAATTCTGTTATAAGGATCTTCAAAGGTAAGAGTTTGGTTTAGGGATTTTGTTTACTGTTAATAACTCTCTAGCTCATATCAAAGTTTTGTTGGTTTATTTACCCACTGATTCTACCTCTGTCTAGGAAGCGTGGTGTGATCAATAGATTGGAATTTTCAATCTCTGCTACTGTAAAATCATGAGGTAAGAAATGGGATGTAAGGTTGGCAGTGGAGGCCCTACATCGTGGGTGACGGATAGCCGTGTGACCATAGGACGTATCCGACTCTCAATTTAACAAAAAATATAAGGTTCTTTTCTATATTGAATCGTCTGACCATGCATGAGCATTTACATTGCATTTCATTCTAATTCTTATTGGGCTTTAGGCTCATTATTTTTCTCGTGATGTTAGTGATGATGCTTTTGATGTACAAAGTTGAGGAGGAGGCATTTAAGGTTGATCCCTTGGGTTATCTGCCGGGTTCGACCTGACAGTTGTGGCTCATGAAAATGATGACTTAATATTTCGAAATAGTTAACTCCTATTTTCACATGGTAAACCGTTTTGTAATCATGGCCTTTTGTTGGAAGTAAAACAATTATGTTCTGAAAGCTTAACTTATATTTCCACTCGTTTTACTCTGATATATTTCGAAATCAATCGTTACTCTGATCTACACATTTTAAATGAACTTAGAAAAAAATTTTACGTCACAAAATTTTAAAATGGAGAAAAACAGTTTTAAATAAACGGGGTGTTACACTAATCAACCCTAAGCCTCTATACATGGAGACCACATCCAGCAAGCCTCTTTTCATGAGTTACGTAACAATGCCTCAACATATACTTTAGGTTCTCCATTTCCTTTATCTTAACTTTACTTTACTTTACCATTTACCATTTATTATTCCTTTCTGTTCTCCTTTCAAACCATGCATGAAAACTTTTTTTTCGAATCATTTTGAAAACGATGATGCAAAAATGCTCATGAATGTATACAATTCTATATTCTCAAAGCATGATCCATATCAAATCCTTATCTTAAAAGAACTTCCTTAAATCTAATAAACATATCATTAAAAAAAACATAATTCTAATAAACACAACATCAAGCACAATACATCTTCAGAACATGATCACAACCAATTACATCTAGTAAATGCAGGCATCATAAAAATCTTAACTATTGCGATGTAGGCCATTTGGCAAAACACAGACAATATCACTTATGTCACGTTCGTAAAGCGTTTCAACACTATATCCCTTTTTCCTTAGTACCTTTAAAATACATAACATTCAATCATTAATAACCATTAACTGAATCCCATAAATTTTAACGCTTAACAATTCCAATGTTCAACTTAATTACTTAATAGCGTAGCCAAACTTCCAATAACCAGCGAATATAATGTATTCTATAAACCAACATTTTCCCATTACTTAGCATCTACATAGTTAACATAACAATGGCTAACCAAAAAATAGAGAGCCGTAAGCAAACTACAGGTTAACAACCCATTCTCAATATACAGTGTATATTCCTTTATCTTTTATCCAAAAAGAACTCATTACTAAAACAATAGCATAACCACCAAAATCCCAATGACGTTTATCTTTCAATGACTAAGACTTATAACATATTTCCCATCAAAGCATATTTACTAAAACTATAATTAAAAAAAGAATTTATCAAGGCACTAGCCAAATTACATAATTAAACCCCAAGCCCTCATCAATCTCAGCAATGTTTAAAAACTCAATTCTCACATTTTCATGTGGAGCCGGTCGATCGATGATTGACCACTATGATCAGACGCTCCCATGAAAAACCCAATTCCTCCATTTTTCAGTGGAACCGGTCGATGATATTCGACTGCTTTATCGACCATCTTAAAAGAATTGCCTCTGTAATATTTAGTAGTCAAACAAATTCTAGCCGCTTGACCGCTTCGTCGACCGTAGAACTAAGATGTAATGTGTACTATATTTCTTGTGATCTTTTCAACCTCATTCTCTATTGCTTTGTCGACCCCAAAACCTGGGACCACTATGTAATATTTAGCGATCAACCATTTAGTCAATAGATTCCTTCATAGTCGACCAAATCCTTATTTTACTCACACCTAATTGATCATTTGATCAACCCCTCCCACGCAGCAACCCTTCTCCTTAACGCCACAACCATTTTTCCTTAACTTTACACTTCCTTTATTACTTTAACAATCAATAAACATTAATTCACCAATTATTCTAACCAATAATCGGCACTAATTGTTCCAAATTATTACATTTACTAAACTTATTTTTGAGGTATTCCAATTAATAATAAAATCACCCCTGTAATGACAAATAATTCTCAATTATTATTTTCCTTAATATAAGCTTAGTTGGAGGTATTACATTCATCCCTCCTTAATAAAATTTTATTCTTAAAATTTTATCTAACTTACTTTGTTCTTGTTTTCTTATCCAAATTAAAAAAAAAAAAAAGAGAACTTTTCTTTTCTTTGAAATCATCAAGTATTGAGATTTCGTACAAAATTAAAAAAAAAAAGTATTATTCTTGTTTTGTTCTTTTAAATTCTCAAATTTCAAGATTTCTTTCAATTAAAAAAAAAGTGCTTAGAAACTTTTGCATCATTTGATATTATTGCTTACTTTGAGCTGTAGAATCCAAATATCTCATCGAATTTCTATTTTTTCAGGTTTCAAAACTTCACCGAGAAAATATGATTCATTTAATTCCTTAGTTGTTTCAAGGTGTCACCTTTGGTGATTGCTTCATACACTCTTTAGACATCAAACTCTTCAAAACGTTATTTCCAAAGATTGATTCTAGTAAACACCTTTGTGGCTTTTATTCCAGTCATTCTTGAACGTTGGATTTAAAGAAAGAAAAATTTGAAATTTTCTTGCAACATTTGTTGAATTGATTCTTGATTGAGTTCTTTCTTTAAGGACCTAAAGAAGAGATCGAGTGGTAAAAGGCAACCCCTGTAGAGAATAGGATTATTGGTAGGAGATAAAGTTAAAGAATAAGGTTGGAAAATGCATGTTTTGATAAACTTTGTGATGGACTATGGGTCCATTCAATATTAATCAAGTTGCAAATAATATCATGAAAAGACTCAAGGTCAAGCATAGGTGGAAATTCAAGAGCAATGAAAGAGAAATGGAAAGACTTTCCAAAAACTATCTTCTTTTGACCACTGGTGTGTATTTAACTAAGTTGGCATTTAAAACGACATCATTTCAAAATACGTACTTCATGAAGATTGTAATTGACTTTCTAAGCATTCTATAACAAGTTGGACTTAAAATTTGGACTTTATTTGCTATGTAAAAGGCCCATGAAATAGAGAGCAAAGAATGAGGAAAGTTCAAGTGTCCAAACTTGGAGACCAAGGAAGTCCCTACATGGAAACCATCTAAGTGGATGAGCACTAGCATGGATTAGCTGCCAAATACATCTAAACTTGGAGAGGAAGAAAGAAAGATACTAATTTAATATTCTTTTAGTTAATTAACCTAGTTTCTATTTAGTAGAAAATTGGATAACTTATTCTGAGTCAATTAGAGTTATTGTTTCCTATTTTATTGTTTCTTATTTTATGCTTTGTAAAAAGCTATATAAAGCCACCTAATGCTTATATTTCAACAACTTGAATTTGAATAGAAAATAGCTTTTGCTAATTTCAAAATTGGAAGAGATTCCATTTTTAAACGCTTTGGTGAGTTATATCTAAAGTTCCTCTTGTGTGAGTCATATCACAAAGTAGAGTTCACTTAGGCTTAAGTGAACTTTCTTGAGTGGCATCCACAGGCCGACTCTCTAGGGAAAGGTTGTGTGAAGTGGTGTCCAACCATCCATCAAGTCTCCATTCGCAAATTCAACAAAAGGGAAGTGCAAGTTGTTCTACTTGTTAGCCTTTTTGTTAGGCTAAGTTGTTTTGATGATGACTAAAATGTTGATTTATTTAATAAATCAATAAGTTGTATTCTAATCCACTATGAACTATTGTTGTAGATCCAATTCTCCCCACTCTTAAACTTGCGAGTTATTTTAGGAGAATTTAGATTAGCTAGATAGTGTGTTAATTTCCTATTTTTGTAACAACCCAAGTTTTCGATTTCTTTTAAAATTCACTAAAATTCAAAACTTTTTATTAAAACCTTTTTAAGATAATTTTAGATGCAAAACCAGACCGTCGAAATCATTTTTGTCAAAACGTAGCGGAAGCAGCTATAAAATCTTTTGTGAAAACCTATCGGATTTATTAAAAGATAACAGAAGCATAAATAATTTGAGATATGAAACCTAAACAATTTAATACTATGTTGTGAGAAATGAAAACTAAAGCATTAAAACAACTTAATTTGCAACTGTTTTCTCTTCTACTCGATTTAGCCTGGCCAGCCACGAGTCACGCGCATGCAAAGCCTTCATCCCTACTTTATTATCTGTTCCTCGTTTGTCTTTGCATACAAGTACCTACACCACAAATAAAATGTGAGCCTAATGGCCCAGTAAGGAAAAGGGTTATGCAGTATGAAATGCCTCTCTTTAGTTCTTTTGGAATTGGCCCACCTCAAACTAATCTTTTCATTACGTTTCATTCTTTCATTCATTCGTTCCTAACTCGTACATCAAGCAG
This sequence comes from Begonia loranthoides, assembly GCA_022433065.1. Taxonomy (NCBI): domain Eukaryota; kingdom Viridiplantae; phylum Streptophyta; class Magnoliopsida; order Cucurbitales; family Begoniaceae; genus Begonia; species Begonia loranthoides. The sequence goes on from CM039472.1 coordinate 19,272,626, forward strand.
GAGATTGAAGGACCTGTATGGAACAATATAGTTGATAGGGCTAACCTCCTCGGTGCATACTAGGTTCTCATTCCTGTCGAGGTAGGGGCTAAGCCCTACTACCAGACTAGACCCAACTACCCATCCACCCCCAACTCCCCATTCATTCCTTTCCTTAATTTTCTTTATCATTTTCCTCTTTCAGACATGTGAGTATCACCTAGTGGCATCCCCTATTGGTTTCTATTAACATTACGCATGACCATTCATTCTCATTCTACTATGATGCATGATACATTATGACGTAACCTAACAATAACTGAATCACGCATATAAAAGAAAGTAATTGACAATTGTATTGAAATGAAAGCAAGCTGTAATTGAAATTACGAATATAAAAGAAGGTAAAACATACAATGGAAGGTAACAACTAAAATTGAATAGTGCACACAAGGAAAAGTAATAACAATGGAACACCCAATAAAGTGAAGCATATGAAGGAGACAATTATAAAGTTAATTAAACAACAAGGGCCATGCTTGGATGTATAATCAAAGTAATAAAGGAAACATAACTTAGTTAACATGCTCAAGAGTTGATTTCATACTTTTATCCTAGTTAACTAATCATGCTCAGGTTTAGTAGACAATAACATGCTAAGGACAAGTAATTTTGAGCAATTTTGTAAGCAACACCAAGAAGACAGTAACAAAGATAACATAAAACATCTAATTACATGATCAACGAGGTTCTTAATTCGTTCTTGCTTAGTTCATCCTTCTTTCATCTTCTTCATTATTTCTAATAAAGTAAAGTATCAATTATAGAAGTTACAATACATGAAATTACAATAAACAGATAATATATAGAATATTAACAAGAAAGAATTGACATGCTAATATTAATCTAGTTGGGGATCTTAGTTCATTACATGCTCAAGAAAGAATGATGAATAAACATGCTTTTTATTATAATTCCTAAAACATATTTTTAATAGTTTAATGGATTAAACATGTATAGCTAGTTAATTAAACATGCTCGGTTTAAGAGTTAACATACTCCAGTCTAGTTAATTACTAGTTAATTACATGCTCAATATCTAATTAATTACTCTAATTAATTAACATACTGTTAATTTATTTAAACATACTAAGTAAACATGCTAGTGAGTTAATTTAAACATGCTAGTCAATCAATTTAAACACGCTAGTTAGTTACTTATTAGTCAATTTACATAACAATACTTATTTAAGCATACTCAAATTAGGTATCACTAATTAGTTAATTAAACAAGTTAATTAGACATGAGTTCACACGTTTAGATTAATCAAATTGTTAACATGCTCAATTGAATAATAGTCATAAGACATGCTCAAGTAGTTAATCAACCATGCTCACAAAAGATTACAATTGTTATTCTAGTTCATTATTAGTAGATTTACATGCTTAGCTAATCAATTAAACATGTTGACTAGTTAAACATGCTTTACTAACCTATGCAGAATTATTAGACTAGTTGTTTGTACACACAGAGATTAATAATGAGAAACAGAACCAACAATAGAGCAACGTAGGTAGCACACATAAGGAATTATGTCATGAGTAAATAACAACAAGTGAACACTATAGAACATGGTCATTCTCGACATAATTCTCCACTCATTCATATTCCTCAAGTCATAACTATCATTCATCAATTCTCTATCAAAATAAAGCATTGATAACATAACTAATAGTAGAGATAAAGAACTAACAATAAGGGAAAATCACAGAACTAACAACAATAAACAAAACTATTAACGAAGGAAATCAACAGAGTACTAGCAATCAACAACAAGAATTCACCACTCACGTACTCTACTTGTGGGTAGGGCCTCAATAGGCCAAGACACATCCATTTTCCATACCTCAAAACTTTATCACGCATTAGCACCAAATCTTTATCCTCTATCTCTTCCCGATACTTTCATAATTAGAAACATTTATCATTAACAACTTCTCATCGAATCCTATACACCTTAATACTAAACAATTCCAATATTCTGAGTCCCACCTAGAACAAAATCCCAAACCATCAGCAGAATTCATATCCGTAGCAACATTAAATCTAACATATTCATGCTTCACAGATTATCCAACAGACAACATAACAATCTATACATAACAACCCTTTTCCAGTGCATAACTTCACATTACAGATTGAAACACAACACCACCAAAAACAATCTATTCCAACTGCTATGTCACCCATCAACATACAGAATCAAACTCCATTAACAGGTTAATCATTCAAACTCGTTACAATTTCTGCATAACACAATAACTAGTAGGATGTATCATTCAACAACTCCTTCAACAGGGGTATGCAGAACAATATCAAGAATTACCAAGGCTAAACTATAATCGCCCAAATAGAACATAACCCATAAAATGCCAGAATATTAATCCAAATTCATTTTTGAACCAGCAACAGCAAGAGGAGGATTTCGTTACCTATAGCACACCCAAGAGTTGAAGTAGACCTGTAAAGGATCTCAGGAGCAGAGAGCTCCAGGTTGAGACTCTTCCTTTCATTTCACAGCTTTGTAGAGCATCCTCATCCTCTGCCTCTATTTCACTCTCGACACAACTTCATTCCAAAGTCTCCTGAGAGACTTTCTGCTTTGTCTGTATCCCTCCTTTGCATTTCAACCCACCAGAGGCCAATCTGGACAACCACTGTCATTATTCTCTGACACAACAATTCACCTGAACCAGGCCAAACCAGGTCGAAGCACCAGGGTTGGAGCACCCCATCATAGCACTCGAGCATAGCCCCTAGCCCTTGCGAGTTCATCAGATTCTATCCCTGCAACACCCTCCAGCCAACACCCGATCAACAGAACGCAAGGAGAAGGAAGAATAAGCTAATCCTACATCGACTCAAAAATTGCCATGGCTGAAGCTCTAATTCATCCCATTCTACGAAGCCCTAGCCGTCTCGCGCCATTCATTCTCATGCCGCCAGAGCTTGACTTGTCGCTGCGCAGAAACCCGCCCGCGAAAGCTCTCCCGTCGACCGTCTCTCGCTCACCCTCTCGGTCTCCTTCTCCCTCTCTCGGCTCTCTCTTCTGCCCCTCTCTCTCTCTTGTGAAAATGGCCAAGTGTTAGAACTAAATCTCCCCTTCCCTTCTTCCAATTGTGAACCGGAACAGGCAGCTCGAATCGGTTCAGCAGTGAACCGGTTCATCCCCTCCCATTATCATTTAATCCAATTAATTTAATCTATTTAATCCCTTTGATATTTAATTCCAAATAACCCACTCAATCCCACAATTCTTATTTCATTTTCTTCTTTAAATCTAAGAACTGGGCCACACAATTTAATCTGGATGGAGCCGAACCAAATCGGCTCAGTCCATATTTCTCCCGAATTATTATTTAATAATTTCCTATAGATTACAATTTTTCATTGTGCTAAAATCTAAAGGGTGATTCCCTAAAAATTCATCCTAATTGGGTGACTCCCGGAACAGTCAAACAAAGGGTGACGTCCCAAAATAGTCAACAGCTTGATTGAATGCCCAAAAGTTCAATCTACGGGTGACGCCTCATAATAGTCAAATTTACGGTGACGCAGCGCAATAGTCAACGAATGACGCCCTTACAATTAGTCTTTGTAGGTTTAATTGAAGCCCCATAAGTTAATTATTTAGTGAATTTCCAAGTGGAACTTGGAGGGCAGACGTAGACAAGTTTGTCAAACCACGTAAACAAACTGTGTGCACTCTCTTACCTTACTATTTATATTATTTCATATATGTGTGATTGTTTTATTCAATTATATGCATTAAATCACTTAGGGTTATTAGAGATTAAATATCGCACGAAATAACTAGTACGCTATAC
>CM039472.1:19276891-19297313 GCA_022433065.1 Begonia loranthoides
ATTTATTTGTCCTTTAAAATTGAATGTTAATTCTAAATCTATTTTGAACTCTAAATTTGTGTGGGTTCATAAAGGAACCAATCCTCCAACTATTGAAACCAAAAAGGTTTTGGTACCAAAGAAATCTACTTGATTGTGGTGTAGGTAGGAGTTTCTCCCAATGAGCTTAATGGATTTGATGAGGGGAGAAGCTTTTAAACATTGACTCCAATGCTTTAAAAATGGGAGAAAAATTCTATGGAGGTACACAATCTAGTTGATTTAATTCTTTTTGGTTTGCTTGAATTGGTTTGAAAAATAATTGATTGTTTTTGGATTTCTTGATTATTTGCAAATTGGATATTCTTGAATTGGTATAGTAGTGTGTTTTGATTCCAACAATTGGATCTCTAGTTTACAAATATTGGATTGTTGGATATTCTTTTATTGAGAATGTTTGTTTCTCCCTTGGATTGAATTTGGATAATGAAATAGGGGCAGAAAATAGAATTGTTGAAAATTGATTTACATTATTAACTTGTTTTAAAAAAAATTGTTTAAGTTTTTGAATTTTGAGAAAATGCTTCTGCTTCTGCTTAAACTTTGATAATTCTCTTTTCGATTGATTTTTTCTTTTGATCATTGGATTTAGGGTTAGAAAACACAAATGTTTTACTTTGATGTTGTGTTTCCGCTATGACTCAAAATTGGAGTACCATCAAATGAAAGAAAATTTGTATTTCATTTTTAAATTGGTTTCCATATTAATTTCTGTTGGCTCAAAATCTTTAGGTGAATTTATTTCTTTCATTTTGGTATTGATGTGCCTCGTGGACCAATCACATGCTCTCGAGCTAAGAAGCTCATCTCTTTTCTAACTCGCTATTATTTTGCAAGTAACAACAAGTAATGGGATTTTTCGGAGGAGATATCACACTATGACAAAGGAGTTCCATTCCACATTCTCACATGGACAAATGCAACATCAAGCGATTAACTCATTAATTTCCCGCTTTTGAGATGCCACAATAACTCGAAGATTCAAAGCTTATTTGTGGATTTGTTACGTCAATTTTTATGATTAAGATACTGGATTATGTTTGAGATTTTTATTTTTGCAATTTTTGTATTGTTGTTGGTTTGTTTTAGGAGGTGCTCGGTTTGCAGCAAACCGAGCCCTCATGCCCAATTTTTGTACTTTCAAAGGCATTTTTGTCTTTTATTCTTTGGTAAGGCCCTTGAGAATATTTAGTCCCTCCTAATGAAAGATGGAGGACATTTTTAAAGAACCCTAAAATTAGCTCCCAAGCCTTGGCATGAAGAACCCGTGGAGATCTCCCCTCCCCTCGGCCGTCTTCCTCCTTTGCAATCAACTCACTTTTTCTTGCTGGATCTTTGGTGAGTTGATTTGTGCTACCTCTTCCAGTTCTTCCTCTTCGTGTGGTGGTCCTTTGTGGTGTGGAGGTTAAAGAACCAGCATCCCCATTGGAGAGAGTCTTCCTCATTGTTGACCGAACTAGTCGCACCCTCTAGTATTGGAGGTTTGCGGACTCCTTTGAATTTTTAGTTGTTTTTTGTATCAACTCTTAAAAGGGGATCTCGTATTCTTGAAGTTCTTGACTTTTACCTGGAATATTCTGGAATTGGTGCGTTTTGGTTGTGATTTAAAAGTGATAAAGATTGTTTTTGGAAGGGGCTAATTTTGGCTGAGAATCAGTTTGGGCGCTGTTCAGACTCGATTCTGATTTGTGGCTATGATTTGATCTACTTCTATTCGTTGAATAACGGTCAATTTTGGCAGAGATACTCCTGATATTGTTGTATGATTCTCCTCCAAATTTGGTATTAAATGGATGTATGCTCGTTGAGAACTCGCTGATTAATTCCAGGTCGTCAGAACTTGTCCCAAAAACCCTAATCCGAGGGTCATATTTGTCCAATCATATCACCGTAACCTGATCGAGTTTGTAACTGAATTTTTGATATGTTTATCTTTGGAATGTTGATAGAAGTCTCCAAATTTCAGCTCTTGATTCCCTACATTTCTGAAGTTATACTTATTTGAAAATTGGAGAACATAATTGTTGTTAAAGATTAGCCCATTGCACTAGTTGAACTCTCTTGAGTCTTGGACTCTATCATTTGGTATCAGAGCTTGGCTCACGTTTTTGTTGTTGTATTGTGCTTATTTAGTTGTCTATCATGAGCACAAGAAGTGGTGTGAACTACCAACAGGGTAGGAGAGCGGAGTCGAAGGAATTACCATCACCCGAGAGGAAACCCACCCGATTTGAAAGGAAGGTACAAGCTCAATATGAAGAGATGAAAGAAGCTTTTCAAAGATTGTAACAAGACCGTGAAAAGAACAATTATGAGCAGGTTAGGAAGCCAAGAACCCCGGGCCCTAGAAGAACGTTGGACACATCAAGAGAATCCCGAGATCGTATGGATAGTTTTGAAGAGGAGGACCATTATGCATCCAGGGCAGATTTCTCTTATAGTCCGAGGAGGAGACCTCTTTATCGTAATGAAATGAGACATGTAAAGGCAACCATTCCTCTGTTTAAAGGTTCTAGCAATGGTAGTGAGTTCCTTGAGTGGGTGAAGAAAGTGGATCAGGTCTTTGAATGTCATGATTTTTTCGAGAAAACCAATCTTCAAATGGTCACATTAGAAGTAACGGGTTATGCTGTACTATGGTGGGAAGATACAAAAGCTCAACGAAGAAGAAGAGATGCTTATGATGAAATTAGAAGATGGTCCCCCATGAAAGAAGTAATGCAAAAACGCTTTGTGCCTCCCCATTACAAACAAGATCTTTTCCTTCAATTACAAAATTTGAGACAAGGGTTGTCCTCGATAGAAGGCTATTTGACCGAATTTGATAGTCTTAAGATTCAGTGTTCAAATGATGAGCCAAAGGCACAAAGTATCACGAGATTTATTAGAGGCTTACAACAAGATATTTGGGGACCTAGTAGAGCTTCAACCTTACAAGTCTATGGATGATGTGGTAAAACTTGCATTAAAGATTGAACGAAAGAAAAAGAGGAGAATAAAAGAGAGTACCAATTGGCCATTTCTAAAATCTAACACTCCACAAAAGCCGGTTCCAAAATTTGAAGATAAGTCTATTGCCATGAAGCCTAATGATGATAAAAAAGCCATTTAATGACACTACCAAGCCTAGATCGAGAGATGTGAAATGTTTCAAATGTTTGGGGTTAGGTCATATTGCTTCTCAATGTCCGAATAAAAGAGTAATGATTTTAAGAGGGGAAACTAATGAATTGGTTAGTGAAGATGAGGAAGAAGAAGCCACTTCCCTTAATGAAGAATCCAAGGAAGAAACTTTTTATGCACAAGAGGGTCCGTTACTTGTTGTGATGAAACGGTCCATGGGCATTCAAACCTGTGATGAAGAATTACAACAGGAAACCATCTTCCATACTTGTTGCCAAGTTAAGGGAAAGCTTTGCTCGTTGATTATTGATGGTGGCAGTTGTACCAATGTTGTATCCGTGGAAGTTATTGAGAAATTGGGGCTTGAAACCACTATCCATCCAAATCCATACAAGCTAAATTGGTTAAATGACAAGGATCCGATCAGGGTAACCAAGCAAGTTCGGTTAACCTTCGCAATCAGAGGCTATGAAGATGAGGCACTATTTGATCTGGTTCCAATAAATGCAAGCCACTTATTACTGGGGAGACCGTGTCAGTATGACAAAAAGATGATCCATGATGGTTTTACAAACTTCTTTTCCCTCAAGTTCAAAGGGAAGATGATAAATTTAGCACCTCTTAGTCCATAACAAATTGTCAAAGATCACGAGAGCATGAACAAGGGAAGGGTCGAGACTTCCCTCAAAATATCTAAAAAGGATCTTAAGAGGTCCTTGCTGCAAGGTGGTCCAATCATTTTGAAGTTATTTTGATAAAAAAAAATTGCAGAATTGGGATCCATTCCTGAATCGGTTTGGAGGTACTTAAAGAATTTGAAGATGTATTTCCTGAAGAGTTGCCTTAGGGGGTACCACTTTTGAGAGGTATCGAATATCAGATTGATCTTGTTCTAGGAGCCATCTTACCTGATCAGCCTTCATACAGACTAAATCGAGACGAATCAAAAGAATTGCACAAACAGGTGACTAAATTATTAGAGAGTGGCTCAGCCCATGTGCGGTTCCCTCGTTGCTGGTTCCCAAGAAGGATGGCTCTATACGCATGTGTGTTGATAGTAGAGCAATAAATCAAAACACCATCAAGTACCGATTTCCCATTCTTTGCCTTGAAGATATGCTTGATGAACATAGTGGTGCCACTATGTTCAACAAGGTTGATCTCAAAAGTGGCTATCACCTGATCTGTATGCGAGAGGCGATAAATGGAAAACAGCGTTCAAAACAAAGTATGGTCTCTATAAATGGATGGTTATGCCCTTCGGATTATCCAATGCCCCGAGCACCTTTATGCAAGTGATGCAACATATTCATCGGGATTTCATGGGAAAGTTTATCGTTGTTTATTTTGACGATATCCTTATTTACAGTTCTGATCTTTCAACTCACCTTAATCACTTACGGTTATTATTCCAAACCCTCTGGATGGCTCAACTATATGGCAATCTAAAGAAATGCTCTTTTGCCCAAGATCGAGTGTACTTGTTGGGATTCATTATCACTAAAGAAGGCATGGAGGTGGATGAAGCTAAGATTGACGCGATTAAGGATTGGCCTATTCCAAAGAATGTCTCAGAGGTGCATAGCTTTCATGGCTTGACTTCTTTTTACCGGTGTTTTATTAAAGGATTCAGCTCTATTATGGCTCTTATTACTTACTGTACAAAGAAGGGAAAAGAGTTTGTAAGGAATTCGGGTTGCTAATCCAGTTTTGACTCAATAAAAGAAAAGTTATGCACACGCTCCTCTATTAGTACTTCCAGACTTTACTAAATTACTCAACTTATGATAAAAGAGTTCTTTGCGGTCATTCGAGCACTTGAAGTGTGGCAACAATATCTATTGTCAAAAGAGTTTATTATACATTCCGACCATCACGCTTTAAAGCACATTCGTAGTTAGGGAAAGTTAAATCATCGTCATGGCAAATGGATGGAATTCTTAGAGTGCTACCTGTACATCATCAAGTATAAGAAAGGAGAAACCAATCAAGTCGCCGATGCCCTTTCTAGATGGTTTGTGTTAATGAGGGAACTTAATGCACGACTCTTTGGGTTCAACTGGATAAAGGAGTTATATGCTAATGATTCAGACTTTGGAAGTATTAATCAGAATTGCAAGGATAGGTCTGAATTGCCTTTCTATTTGGAGAGCGGATTTCTTTTCAAAAGAGGTAAAGTATGCATTCCTATTTGTAGCCTTCGGGAAACTTTTGTTTTGGAGGCTCATTGCGACGGATTAGCTAGTCATTTCGGTTGTAAGAAGACATTAGAGGATGTCCAAGAACATTTCCATTGGCCTCACTTGCGCCGAGACGTGCAAAAGATTGTTGAACGTTGCATTGTGTGCAAGAAAGCTAAAAGTCGAATCCTTCCACAAGGCTTGTACATGCCTCTCCCCATAGCCACACATCCTTGGATAGAATTAAGCGTCAACTTTGTTCTAGGCATTCCCTGGACATCGGGATGCAAAGATTCTATCATGGTGGTGGTAGATCGGTTCTCTAAGATGGCCCATTTTATAGCTTATAATAAAACAGATGATGGGCACCATGTGGCAGAATTATTCTTTAAGGAGGTCATCCGTTTACATGGCATACCCCGCTCTATAGTTTTGGATCGTGATACAAAGTTCTTAAGTGCTTTTTGGAAGTCCTTATGGCGAAAATTGGGTACTAAGTTGCTTTTTAGCACATCTTTCCACCCCCAGACGGATGGGCCAATGGAGGTGGTAAATCAAACTTTAGGAGAATTACTCCGAACTATCCTTAGCAAGACGTTGACAGATTGGGACTTGCAATTGCCTTATGTTGAGTTTGCGTATAATCAGAGTGTGCATGGGTCCACACAACACACACCATTTGAAATCGTATATGAATTTAATCCCCTTACACCCATGGATCTTCTTCCCCTTCATGTAACCGATTATGTGAGTGAAGATGGGGCTGGTGAAGCTGCGAGAGTTAAGTCTCTACATGAGGAAGTACAGAAGTGCATTGAGAAGAAGAATATGGAATATGCTAGGCTTGCTAATCGGGGATGAAAAGAAGTGATATTTGAAGTGGGTGACCTTGTATGGTTACATTTACAAAAAAAAAAAAAAGATTCCCATTATAAAGGAAGTGTAAGCTGTTACTAAGAGCCGATAGACCTTTCAAAGTTCTGGAACGCATAAACAACAATGCCAACCGTATTGAACTACTTGAAGACTATGGGGTTTCATCTACTTTCAAGGTGCAAGATTTATCGCCATACCTTGGGAAGAAGGAACATTCCGCGAAGGATAGTATGGAACAAACGATGGATTTGAGGTCAAATCCTCAAACACCCTAGGAGGATGATGTGCCACGTTGAACGATCACACGCACTTGAGCTAAGAAGCTCATCTCTTTTCTAACTCGCTATTATTTTGCAGGTAACAACAAGCTATGTGATTTTTCAGAGGAGATATCACACGACGACAAAGGAGTTCCATTCCACGTTCTCACATGGGCCCATGCAACTCAAGCGATTAACTCATTAATTTCCCACCTTGGAGATGCCACAATAACTCAAAGATTCAAAGGTTATTCGTGAATTTGTTATGTCAATTTTATGATTAAGATACTGGATTATGTTTGGGTTTTTTATTTTTGCAATTTTTGGATTGTTGTTGGTTTGTTTTAGGAGGTGCTCAATTTGCATGCAAACCTAGCCCTCATACCCAATTTTTGTACTTCCAAGCACATTTTTGTCTTTTGTTCTTTTGTAAAGCCCTTGGGAATATTTAGTCCCTCCTAATGAAAGATGGAGGATATTTTTGAAGAACCCTAAAATTAGCTCCCAAGCCTTGGCGTGAAGAACCCGTGGAGATATCCCCTCCCCTCGGCCGACTTCCTCCTTTCCAATCGACTCACTTTTTCTTGCTGGATCTTTGGTGAGTTGATTTGTGCTACCTCTTCCAGTTCTTCCTCTTCGTGTGGTGGTCCTTTGTGGTGTGGAGGTAGAAGAAACAGCATCCCCATTGGAGAGAGTCTTCCTCGTTGTTGACCGAACTAGTCGCACCTTCTAGTGCTGGAGGTTTGCGGACTCCTTTGGATTTTTATTTGTTTTTTTTGTACCAACTCTTAATAAGGGATCTCGTATTTTTGAAGTTCTTGATTTTTACCTGCGTTTTGGTTGTGAAAAAGTGATAAAGATTGTTTTTTTGGAAGGGGCTAATTTTGGCAGAGAATCTGTTTGGGCACTGTGCAGATTCGGTTCTGATTTGTGGCTACTATTTGATCTACTTCTATTTGTTGAATAACGCCCAATTTTGCATAGATACTCCTGATATTGTTCTATGATTCTCCTTCAAATTTGGTATTAAATAGATGTATGCTCGTTGAGAACTCGCTGATTAATTCCAGGACGTCAGAACCTATCCCAAAAACCCTAATCCGAGGGTCATATTTGTCCAATCATATCTCCGTAACCTGGTCGAGTTTGTAACTAAATTTTGGATATGTTTATCTTTGCAGTGTTGATAGAAGTCTCTGCGAATTTCAGCTATTGATTCCCTACGTTTCTGAGGTTATACTTATTTGAAAATTAGAGAACAAAATTTTTGTTAAAGCTTAGCCGATTGCACTAGTTGAACTCTCATGAGTCTTGGACTCTATCAGGTATCATTTCTTCTTATTCCCCAGCTATTTGAATTTGTCCATAAAGATAAGGGGAGAAAATTTTGTTTGTATTTTTAAAATTCGATTTCATCCATCGATTGGTTTGACGATTGGTATATATTTGATTAAACTTGGATGGTTGATTATTTTGATGATTCTCTCCTATTTTCTTGGTGATAATTATATAGGAGGAGAGAAATGTTTAAGTTGTTTATTATTGCTCTAAGGGGGAGAGAAAATGTTTTTATATTGGATTATATCCCCAATCAATTGCTTTTCTGATGTACATAGAGGGAGAGATAACTTGTGTGATGTTTTGATTTTAAAGTTGGTATCTCTCTTAGTTGTTTGAATAGATGTTCATTTTGAATTTACAATTGGTATCAATACTTTGCAAAATTGATATGACTTTAACTTTGGATTTACAATTGGTAGTCATCTTCGAAAAACTTATTTTGCTTCAAATTGTGAATTATCAATTTGTTTCCTTACTTAATTTCTTATTTCTTCATTTGGTATCACTTGTTAGATAATGGAAATTGGTTTGATAGTTTGAACTTAAATTGGCTTCTATTTTCTACATTTGATATCATTTCTTGAAGTGTAATTGATATATATTTAGTGATCTTACTCTGGACTTCATTTCCTATAGTTGTTATAGATTTCTTGAATATTGTTTGGTATCTATTGTCATTTAGATTTTATTGTTTAGAGTATCCCTCAATTGATAGATTTTTGGATAGATTATTTGAAGAAGGAGGAGATTTGCTGTGAAAAATATCTTTCAATTTTTTTGGACTCTATTGTTTATTTTCCTCATTATACTCTTGTCGATTATGCTAAAGGGGGAGATTTTTTTATGAATATTTTTTATGAATTATGATTGATAAAATTTTTGGTTGTTTTGGACTCCCCTCCCCTCAGAATTCTTTTTGATTATAACACAAAGGGGGAGAGTGATGTATATAAGTTGCAATATATATTTAAGGGGGAGTTTAGTAGCATGTTACATGAGTTAATTGTTTGATAAATTGCATAACTTAATTGGAGAAATCTAATATGCAATATTTATATACAAATTTTTAGTTTTAGGATAGACAACTTTGTAGAGTTTGTAATCATTAAAAAGAGGGAGATTGTTAACCTTTTTGTTAAGCTAAAGTTGTATTTTGATAATGACTAAAATGTTGATTAATTTAAAAAATTAATAAGTTGTATTTTGTGTTGTATTTTTTATTTTTCAGATATTATTCTTATCATTTTATAATAATATTTATATCCGTCTATATTGAAAATACCATCAAAATGGGTATTATTAATATGCTAACAAGTTTACTTGAGTCCAGTAGTGTTGCATATCTTTTAGGGATTTAGTATAGTTCAGGGGTTAAAATGAAGTGAAGTGGGGACGGCATGCGAATGGTGAATCTCGGCCAAATCTATTCTATGTACATGTGGACAACGCTATGGCAACACACAGACAAACAAAGTCGTCAGAAATACTCCATAGTTGCGTTTCTGGATGGGCGAGGATGAGGCACTATGTCCCAACCTGGAATTTGGTCTTGCAGACTAACGCGGACGAATGCGGACGAACGCGGACGAATATGGACGAACGCAGACACAACAGTTTTGAATTTTTCCATTTTGAGGTACTCTTAGGATGCATAAATGACGACATGGGGACGACGATCCGTGTCCGAAGGTAATTTGCAGACGATGCACAAATGAGGCGTGGACGACGGCGGATGAGGAAGAAAAGAATCTGGAGAAAATATTTTGTTCATGTGGACGAGGACTCGTGTCTGAAAAGTCCAGATTGTGCATAACGACTGTATTTCCAACAGACGGATTTTAACGGATATTTTCCAACGGCTTGATGCGGACGTTCGAAACTTCCTCTCCACCGCCAAAAGTCCACTACCTATATATATGAGTTCACTCCAAGCTCTATACAATGAACGGAGAATCGTGGCGAAGCCCTGACAAGTTTTATATTTGATTCTAATCCACTGTGAGCTATTGTTTTAAATCCAATTCTCCCCACTCTTAAACTTGCGACTTATTTTGGAGAATTAAGATTAGCTAGATTGTGCGTTAATTTCCTATTTTATTATTGTGCTAAATTGTAAATGGTGATTTCCTAAGAATTCATCACAATTTGGTGACTCCCCACAATAGTCAAACAAAGAGTGATGCCCCACAATAGTCAAATTTAGGGTAACGCCCCGCAATAGTCAAAGGGTGATGCCCTTAGAATTAGTCTTTGTAAATGATTTAATTGAGACCCGTAAGTCAATTATTTAGTGGATCTCCAAGTAGAACTTGGAGCGCAGACGTAGGCGAGTTTGCCAAAACACGTAAACAAACTGTGTGCACTCTCTTACCCTTACTCTTTGTATTATTGCATATATGTGTGATTGTTTTATTGAATTATATGCATTAAATCACTTAGGGTTATTAGAGATTAAATATCACAAAAAATAACTAGTACGCTATATTCACCCTCCCCCCCACCCCCCTTTATAGGCGTATATCGGTCCTTCACTACTTTTTATTTCTGACCACTTATCTTGTTTTAAGCATATCTTGTAATTCTTGAAGGATATTTTCAAAATTCTTGAAGGGTTATTTTTTCTATTCCATCCAAAAAGAAGTGGTCCAAATTTCTGCTCAAAAGGATCTCGGACAAAAATGTTACGCGCGTTCAAAGTTCACTTTCCAAAACTAAAATTGCAGAAAATTTAGGAAAGAAAGATAAGGTCGACTTGTTTTTGCTTCCGGTCATTTTGAGGTCGACCGCATTTCCTCTAGGAGCAGCCCACCTAGTTTCTCCAACATTCTTCCTTCTTCTAGACTTGCTCAACCACTTGCAACACTTCAACAACATAATTTGTAGATTATTTCTTTACCCCTTCTGCTGGTGCATCACTCCGTATGGCTTCATGTTGATTAGGACTGGGCAGGAACCGATAGAACTGAGAACCGGAACCGGAACCGAGGTCGGTTCCGGGTTCGGTTCTGGTTCCCGGTTCCACAAATGAGATTTCAAAATGTGTTCGGTTCCTTGATTAAAGGCGGGTTTGGTTCTCGGTTCCAGGGGTTAAAGAACCGAGAACCGACTATTTTACCCTAAATTCAGAAATTCTGATTCATAGCCCTACCCTCTCCGACCCCGACTCCCCGATTCTGATTCACAGTCCTACCCGATTCCGAGAGACGACGAGTGACGACTGCAATCAAAGAACAGAAAGACAACTGCGATTGAAAGCTGAGAGACAACGACTGGTCGACTGCGACGAGGATTGAGAAGGTGCGCCAAACACTACGAAGCTGCAAGCCTGCGAGCGACGAACACCATGAAGCCGAGCCACTGCAACTGCAATTACACAGGGTATTGTCTACTTTGATTGATCTGCTCCTCTAATTTCGAATATTGTACTGCTCCTCTAATTACACAGAATGAATCTGTAATTCAATTTTACAAATTGCTCTCTGTAATATTGTTAACTTAATGACTGTTGAAAGGCAATAGCCATCTGTAAAACAATCTGTAAAACAGATTGCAAATGTGTAATGCAATCTATAATGCAATTTACAGATTGCATTACAGATTTGCAATCTGTAATTTGCATTTAGAGATTGCATTACAGATTTGCAATCTGTAATGTGCAATCTATAAATGCAAATTACAGATTGCAATCTGTAATGCAATCATTTACAGATTGCAATTTACAGATTGCAATCTGTAATGCCATGCCCTATTTTGTTTGGGTTGGTTCCTGTTCTATTTTGGATAGAAATGTCGAAAATTCATTTTGAATATGCTGCTCTGTTGGACTTGGACAATTGTTGTGTTTAAACTCTGCTGTTATTGAAAATCAGAATTTGGAAACAGGTTCTCGGTATCGAAAATCAAAAATTGGGGAAACAGGTAAACAGCCGTTCTCGGAACCGAGAACCGCCGGTTCCGGACCCGGAACCGACCTCGGTTCCCGGTTCGGTTCCGGTACCCATCGGTTCCGGGTTCGGTACCGGCTCCCCGGAACCGAGAACCGATTATTCAATTTCGGACCGTCCGGAACCAGACCCGAACCCGAAATGCCCAGTCCTAATGTTGATGTCTCGTATTGACAGTGGGGGTAGACCATTGTTGTGTTAAACGAGTGTTGATTTTTGGAAGATTAAGCAAAGAATTGCGTGTATGATAACTGTTTTATTTCAAATAATTGTGGAACCTTACTGGGATTCACTGTTGTCTTGGAGTTCAACATTGTACTAGGCTAAAAGTTGGGTTACTGCAGCTACGTAGAAATTATTGTTTAAACCCTGTTTACAATAATTCAATGGCTCCCAAAACCATAAGAAGCAAAAAGAAAGGAAAGAAAATATATGGTTCAAGTGGTTCACCACAACCCAAAATAATCTTTTTCTCTGATGAATTCAGACGCAAGAGCAATAAGGACTTATGTGACAATTATTTCAAAAAGAGATCTGTGATACATTCTTGTCAGGTGTTATTTCATAGTTTCCAATCCCTGGAGTTGGGGGAGTTGTTTGAGCATGCAGAATTAATGGGACTGTGCTCACTCGATGGGACTTCATACGAACGACTTGTAAAAATGTTTTACACCAATTTGAAGTTCAAGTTTGACTCGCTGACCATTAATATGTATGTCTCAAGAAAGGAAATAGAAATCATTGCCGAATTAAAAAATGAAATGATTGGCTTCAATATCACGACTAATGTTGAGCATCATTACCATATCTCTACTAAGCCACCATTTGTTTAGACTAATAGGGGGACTGAGTTTTTTAAATTGATTCATAAAAATCCTGACATTGTTGCATATTGCAAACCAAAGGCCAACGATCTTTAACGAACATGGAAGAGTACTTCACCATATCTTGTCCTACACTCTATTACCAAGGGATGGTCATCGAGAACACGTAATTGCATGGACATTGTATTATGGAGAAGTTGATTGGTCGTGAGTACTTTGACCCAAGTAACATTATACTAAGTCATATGAGTGAGATACATTCGAAAAATCCTAAAAGCCTTCCTTACAACACTTTGATTACTACTATTCTCTGACACTTTGGAAAATAGATCCTGGAGGGTGAAGAAGAATGGAAGGAAAAAGGGACCGATATTTATAATCAGAATACACTGGGTAGGATGGGAATTCAAAAGTGGGATGGATTTTGGCTGTTTAAACATAAAGTTCTAGCTATTAAGGATGCAGTAATTCCTGAAGAAGATTCTACCCATCCTACCCATACGAAACCTTCTATCTCAACGACTAATGAACCTACGACACAGACCAGTCTATACCGTCCCAACCTCCTTTGGATCATTCATCGGGTCAGCATACCTTAATGCCTGTGGTGGATTACCAATCCTTGTTGGCAGGTATGAATACTAGGATGATAGAGTTGCATGCAAAAATGAGGGGTATGAAGAAAAAAATTGCTAGAATCGATGAGTCTAGTGATTTCATGAGAAAAGAGATCCATTATATGGGAAAGAGGATGGAGGGACATACCTCTACTGGTATTGGTACAGCGGAGAATCAAGGTTCTATCTGACAACGAAGGCCATAGGATCCCTCGTCTACCGATGTTGATGAGGATAGCAATGAACCCTCCTCACCTGTTACTGTGCCACCTCCAGACGAATGAAGACTACTTATGCTATTTTAATTTTATTTATTAGGATGTATAAACGCTATACTCGGATTTAAAGAGTTATTTCTTTTGATTTAGATTAAGCATGCATGTAATAGAAAATAGAAATTTCTTGAACTGTTTTGGTTTTGAATGGAGGATGTATGGAAATAACTTTGGGGAAAGAGGAAAACAGGGGAAACTCTGCCCAAAATTTTGGGAAACTTGATAGTATAAGTTTGAAAACTAAGTCCTGCATTAAACTTTGGCTACCTAAGGTGCAGTGTTGGATAAAGGACAAAGTTATAAGTGTAAAGAATCTAAAGATCTTAAGCTAGACTGAAACTTTGAGGGCAAAATTTATATAATGGAGGAGGAATGTAATATCCTGAATTTTTGTTTAGCTAAAACCATAGCTTAAGTGTTAATTTTGGGGATGATAGGAGTGGAATTTTACTATTTAGAAATACTGGTCAAGAGAAACATATTTAGGAATAAGTGAATTACGATGCCCAAATTATGTCCATATTTAGTTTTAGAATGATCAAGGTTATGGAGAATTGTATGATGGTATTTGGAGTTAGATAGGACAATATAAATTAGAATTATAGTTAGTGGAATTAGTAAGAGAAAATATATTTTGACATATATGGATATTGTAAGGACTGAAAGCTTGAGAATAATAAGGTCCTATCATTTATTGGAAAATGTACTTGGATATAATAAGGTTGAAAATATAGTATTTATACTATATTGAAGGCATATTGGATTTAATGAAAAATAGTTTGAAGGAAAAATGGTGCAAGATATGGTATATGTTGAGTTTTGAATAATTTGGAAAAGTAAATTATGGTGTGTTAAGGGTAATATATATATATATATAGAAATATATTATAGATTTTGGAGATTGAAGATATATGTCACGTTAAGGAAATAATCTGGAGATAATCTTGTTGTGGTTGTTCATGGCAGTCGTTCGGCAAGGGGAGATCGTCCACGGCAATCGACCACCATTTGGGAATAAAGAAATGTCGAGGTCGTTTGCCTGCATGGTGGTCGATCGATTAACTAGGGAATCGATCAACCGCCATTTATGAATGTCGTCTGTTTATAATAACCAATGTCTTGAAATAAAACGATTCGTTGTCTGAATGTCTGGATGATTAAGTGTTACGTCTAGTGGCTTTCTGCCTTCGTCTAGATGATGAAGGGTAAGTTGTCATGACCTATGAGTAGACGCAATGGATGATACGAGCACAGGAGAGAAGTGGGTTGTTTGTAGAAAATAATCGAGAGTGAGAGATAGTTTTGTAGGAATATGAGGAATTTTAGAGTGTGGTTCTGGAAAAACTGTAGAGAAAAGGGACGCTCTCTTTCTACCTTCTCTACTTCTGTTTGAAAGTTTTGGTAAAACATGGAGTAGAACATTAAAGAAATGATCTTCTGGGAAACTTTGATGACAGATTGGAGCATCACTGACCCGCTTCAGAAATGGAAACTGTAATGCAAGGTAATGAATATTGTGTGTGATTTGTCCATAAGGAGCTAAATCGCAGGAGTAGGATTTGTTGTGTAGTTTGTTGTGTTAGCTGTAGCTTACTGTGTTAGTCGTAGTTTGCTCTCTGATGAATACTGCTTCTATAATAGGGTCATTGCTCAAAGTAATTTTTTTGCATGATTTTGATGATAGGTTCTTTGTTATATACATGCCTTCGGTGATGGATCTCTATTTAGGTTGTTTTCCTATGTTAGTTTACTTACAGTTGTGATGAAAATGGTTTTCTATGATAATAGTCAGTAATAAGGAAAGAAAAGAGTCTGTCTGATGCTAGTCTCTGTAGTAATTTTAATAGTAGTTTCTCTTAGTTATTTACAGTAATAATTTTGGTTGTTCATAGGCTCACTGTTTTGCTTAAATTTAATAAATAAATGGAAAGAGGGGAATCTGTAGGAAATTTACAAAGAAGAGGATGTGAATTGTACATGTAGTTAATGGATTTTCATACCTAACTTTCCAGTTAATTAATGGTTTAGATTGTACAATTTCCCTGATATGAAACTAAACTTTAAATAGGTTGTTTATACTTGATTAATACACGGTGAATAGATAATTTTCTTAAAATGATATTCCCTACATGAATTAAAATAAATAGAAATTAATTAGATTATATTAAATGGAAAAACTAGATGTTTGGGTGGATTGTATGGATATAGGAAAAATTAGATTAATAAAATAATAATATTTGTTAGTGAGTATAAGTTCCAACTACGTGTTGTAGTAATTATAGTTATAGATTAGTACCCTTGCTGTTAAAGAATAAGTTGGAAATAATGAATTAAGGATGGAGAAATAAACATATAGTGTAATAACCCAATCCTAGATTTTTCCCGATTCTCTATGTAATCAATTGTATTTCAAATTATAACGGAATGGATATTGTTATATTACGTCATCCTATGAATGTTCTTAACCTAATGTGTCGGACTTGGACGAATGTTGAGGAAAACAGGTATAGAGTGAAAATTGGACTTTAGGATGCATAGGATGCAAAAAAACAGCATCCTATACTCACTAATTGTGTACTGAGGATGCTGTCTGGTAAAGTGCGGACGCAGAGGACGCCAAAATTTGAGTCCGATATGCATCTGTCTTCAGTGCGGACGCTGGCTGAGAATGTGCGGACGCCGCGGACGTAGATTTTCGAGTCCGATATGCCTCTGTCCAATTTTGGATTTCTGGCGGATGCACGAGCAGACGCTGCGGACGCTAAATGGCGTCCACAAACGCAAATCGGACGCAGAGGACACCAATTGCAGTGCAATTTTGGAGACGCGGACGCCGCGGACGACTGTACGGCGTCCGCAATGTACCAGATCTGTGATTTTAAAAAGAAAGAAAAGTTAGAAAAGAACAACGAAGTTTGGATTTCTTGACTTAATTACGCATACTTTCGGTGGAGAAGACTAACATCAGCTCGTAGCCCACCCTAGGTTGCACGCTTGGTCTCTCCTGTGTCTCCTGGTAAGTCTTTTCCTTTATTTATTCCTCTCCCTCCATATGAGCTACTACGTTTCCTGCTGAGCGGCTACGTTTCCTGCTGTGGGGGGAATTTCTAGGGAAGGGAGTTGTCGTACGTGAGGATATTCAGGTAAGGAAGGGTGTGTCTTGGCGTATTAAGCCCTACCCACAAGTATTGTTTTCTTGATTCTTGTCTTCAAATCTTCTGCTACTTATGGTTTAAGTTTTCCTGTATGTTATCTTAGTAAAAACCAATATCACGAAAATGATTGGATAATGGGTAGCACGAAATGATTGATAATGTTAAAGATATGCTTGATATGATGAAAAGGAGAAACTGATGATGTTGACGGAAAGAAAAGCCAAGTGATTGTTATAAATAAGTTTTCTGGTATGAAATCATAAACTGTTTTCTGGCGTAGAAATTGTAAATTTTAGTTTCCTTGTTGAACCTTACATAACTTATATGTACATAACACGAATGGAAAAACGTGAAACCCATTAAGACAAGAAATTAAAGAAAGGAGAGATGAGATAGTAGTGAAGGGAGTTAAAAGAGGAAGTGTAACAAGAGGAAATTAAGGATATGAGATATAGCTTTTGGGTTTATGTTTTTCTAGCTTTGTTTCTGGTTTGATGCAGAAACTCTTCTGATCTAATGAAAATGGGTTAAGCATGAGAATTAGTTACAAAGTTAAAGGTAGAACATGAAAGTTTAGTGGTCGTATGGTGGAAATTACTTGTTTTGCTGCTGTTTGTTTTAGTTTCTGGTTTATTCATATCATTAGAATGATAAACTGAAATGTTTAAGAATGTTCATAGATTGGATATGTTAAGTATATTGAAGCATGTTGAGGGTGTTAATAAGGTTAAATTATGAAGAAGAATATGTATGCACTACTTGTCATTAGTCATTTGCTTATCATCATGCTTATCATCATGCTTATCATCATGCTAAGTATAGAAAAGAGTATAGAAAAGCTGTGTATTGCTTCAATTGTATTTAAGTAGAGATGAGTAATGAATTAGTTAATTGCTAAATAGAGGTGAATAATGAGTTGTTACTGCTAAGTTGGGATGAGTAATGAAAAGGTTAAACTAAACTAAGTAGGGATGAGTGATGAAATGGTTAAACTAAACTAAGAGATGAGTAATGAAATGGTTAAACTAAACTAGAATGAAAAGTAAAGATAAATGAATGGTTAAACTAAACTAGAATGAAAAAGTAAAGATAAATGAAATGAAGTGAAAAGTAGGATTTCCATGTGTTATATGCTCATTGTTCCTTCAATCTTATATACCCTTGTTTCTTCAATATATATGCTTATAATTTGTGGTTGGTTGTATGCTAATGTCGTTATGAAATGTGTTCATTGTAATATGCTAAGATGTTGTTAAGGAAAAGGTTAGATTGAGTCCATGATTAATAGAAACCAAGTAGGGAGTAGCCACTTGGGTGGTACTCACATGCATGAGTGAGGAAAATGTTATGAAAAGAACCCTAAAGGTGGGTATATGCCGGAATAGAAAGAACCCTAAGGGCAGGTATATGCCGGAATAGAAAGAACCCTAAAGGCGGGTATATGCCAGGATAGGAAGAACAAACCCTAAAGACGGGTATATGTCGGAACTAGGGAGTTGAGGTAGATGGGTAGTCCGGATCTAGTCTAGCTACTAGGATACACCCGTACCAAGACGGGAAAGGGACTAGTAGCCCACAGGTGGTTAGTTTCCGTACAGCTAGGCCATCTCAAAGGAAAACAATCAATCTCCGGGCTCGATGTACGAGTTTAATGAATGAATGTAGTAAACGAACGAACGTAATGAAATGGTTGGTTGGGTGGCCCCCTTCCAACGAGAACTAAAGAGAGAAATGCATAAATATTTTCCCCTCTCCTTACTGAGCGTAAGCTCACGTCCTTACTTGTGGTGTAGGTAACGAGGGAGTTATGCCAGCCGTTAAGGAAGAGGACATTCCGGTGGAGCCTGTGATTGGTCCGGCAATGGCGCCAGAGGAGTAGTAGTATGGCATATATGATATGATATGGTATAATAATGAGAAGAATGAATGTTTAATTTCGAGTTGTATTTTATTCAAATAAATTGGACTATGTAAGTTTTAAAATCCTTGGATTTGAACAATGTTTTTTTTTAAGTCGTTTTCTCATATAATTCTATTTCGGTAAAAGTTGCTTTCTATTATAATTATGCTTCCGCAAATTTTTATGAATCATTTTTTTTAAGAAATGAAAAATGAATGAATGATTTATTAACGGTTCGGATTTATTGCACTCTGATAACCCTATTAAGTTGAAATGAGTTTTAATCAAGTTGAAATGGTTTACGAAATCCAGGTCGTTACATATAGTGTTATAGTGTAAATGAAAGTATGCTTAGTGTTAATTTATAGTCAAAGTATGGTTATGGTTTGTTAGTTGTTTGAAATATTGTTTATGATATATGAACTGTTGTGTGTGACATTCATGTATACATGTTAATAGGATTGCACATAATGCATTGCATGGGCTAGATAATTAATGGTGTTCTCTACGTGGGTTCGAAAACTGAAGAGGTTGCTCACGCGTAGAAAACGGCTAGTTTGAGTAAGTTTGGAAACTGAAGAGGTTCCTCTTACTCAACGTGGGGTGAGTTCGAAAACTAAAGAGGTTACTTTCACCGAAGAGTAAATGAATGTAAATGTAAGTGGCCTCATTTTTAGTGAGTTCAGAAATTGAAGTGATTGCTCACACATAAAAACAAATCCAAGTGGTGTGTTCAGAAAATGAAGAGGTTTCGCTCACCCAACTTACGAATATATTAGGCTTATACATGTACAATTATCATAGAGGTTATAGTTGCATTTCATTTTATATTCTTTACTGGGCAATATGCTTATTATTTCTCCTATGATGTAGGTTTGAATTGTGAGCCGATTGAGGAGAATGTTGAAGAAGTGTGATGCAATGCAAGCTTGTGTTACCATGCGCAAAACGACCTCGGGGTTATGGCTCTAATGAATAAAAGTTATTTTAAATGCATAAAAACATTGTTATGAATTTTAAGTAGTTTATTTATGCTTTTTCTGTAAGACTGTTAAATGTTTTTATTTTTCGTATTGTACTCTGATGTTTTTCAATTAAGTATATTTTAATGGGTTTTTAAAATGTTCAAAATTTTACAAAAAATTTATAACCAAAAAGGGGATGTGTAATACCCCGACTTTTGAAATGGGTTGACTATCGGGGTATTACCAAAATCGTACTAAATATTAATTTAATTAAACTATACTATTTTAATACGAATTAAATTGGGGGATTTTTAAATAATTATAGAATAAATTGTTTTAATTAAGTCAAATTCATTGTTAATATAGAGATAGATCTATATATATATATATATATATATATATAAACATAAAAGAAAAAGAAAATAAAATAAAATTAAAAATTAATTAAAATAAATTAAAGTAAGAAAAGAAGAAATTGTGGCATTTCTTCTTTTCTCTCTGCGATGGATAGCCGAAGAGAAAGGGAGAGGGAGACGACGACGACGGCGAGGTGCGAGACGGGAGCGAACGGCGAACGGCGAACGGTGAACGACGACCGGAGAGCTCGGACGACAACTGCGACGCTGTCCAGGCGAAAGGCTACGGGCGAAGAGCGGCGACTACGTCGCTGCTAGGGGTTGCGTCGGGCTCCGTTCGGCGACGCTTTCCGGTGACGGGATTGAGGTAAACCTAACCAATTCTCTCCTCCTTTACGTCCTGGAGATCAGGCTTTGGCTGGAGGTTCGATTCGTGACGAATCGGAGACTCCTCCCGGTTGGCAGGGGCAGGTTCAATCGGGTGGGATAAAGACCCGCGAACCAGTTGCATTCGACTCGGGCTGAACGGTTTGGGTTGAACCGACACGTTGTCGGCAATGCCGACAA
>CM039472.1:19302239-19473049 GCA_022433065.1 Begonia loranthoides
TGATGGCTAGGATGGCAGGGACGAATCGGCCTTGGCTGGAGTGTGTTGATTCGCAATGGTCTTGGTCTTCGGTTCGGTCTAAGCCAGTGAATTGCTGGCTCTTAGTTGGCGGGTCTGCACTTTCCCCCGAGACGATAACACACTTCCAACGTGGAGTTTCGCTATTGGACCACCCTCCTTGAAGTGGTCTCCTCTTCCTGTCTATAAGTCGATGGCAGGGATGAGCTCTGTTCAGTTTGCAGTGTTGAAGACCGAGAGAGCTCTGTGCAGTGTTGAAGACCGAGAGATGGAAACGTGAAGGTGAGAATATTTCATTCTATGATGTGTTCTGTGTGTTCTGGAATTTCAGTGATGTGTATTTTGATTCATAGTTCTGTCCTCCATTTTGGTCTCTACTGTGTTGGACTTCCGTTTCAAGGTTGATAAAACTTGGTTCTATTTTGTCTGACAAGAAGAGGTCTGATTAGCTAGTAGTCTTTTGTTGGTTTGAACTCCATTCTGCATTTTAGGCCAGTCACTGAATGAAATGTTGTGGTCCGAGAGCTAGAATTTTCTCCCTGTTATCCTATGGTTTTCCAACGTGCTAAATGTTTTGGTTCCAGCTTGATAAATCTGAAATTGTTACAGTTTTGATGGAAATTGCCTTGAACAAGGGGTTGTTTTTATTTCATTTATTTTGTTGGATGATAGATGCTTGTTGCCCTGTAATTGCTTGGTTATGAAATGACTTAGGTTGTCATTGTTCCACAAAATAATGTTTGGAAATAATTGGTTGTTGGGAGTTGCTGTACGGATTTTATGATAGAGGAATCTACCTGTTTTGCTATAGTCCACTTATGAAAATGTTGGGTTCTAATCTTTGTTGCAATGAAAATGTTGGGTTCTAATCTTTTTTTGCAATCACCTATTCTACTACAATTTAAGTGACTGATTTCGAAATGGGTTTGGTTTTGAGGTTCTGTCTTGTTCAATAACAAATTTCAGATTTGATAATGGATTTTTGAATGATGATGGAGTTGGGTCCGTTGTCCTTCATTTTTGGTTTTTCGCCCGATTACCTTGCTTGATGAATATAAGGATTTTAGTTTGGTTATTGCCTTGTTTTAGGTTTATGCTTTGAGGGATGGATTTACAAATGTCGTTGCATTATTTATGCTGGGATTTATTTTATAGAATGTGAAGAACAAAGTATTTTGCTTAGAGTTTCTGTTCAGTTCGGATGAATAATGCCCTTTGATTTTGTTAGTTTTGATGGAAGAATGTTAATAAGTTTGGCCACTATTTTCAAGTGAGTTTTGCATGATAGTGTTGAAGAAATTCAATTTGTTAGTGTAGTTGAAGTGAGTTCGTTGATACGATGAGGTTAGTCAATAGAGCTTGTAAAATGAGTAATGATACGTGAGGATTAGTTTTGGTTGTTGGAAATGATCTATTAACATGTTGTGTTGTGGGACATTGATGGAAGTTATTTCCTATTCCGTTATTTGGTTAAGTAAATTGTAATGGGAATTATGAACTTCTATTAAGTACATGAATAAGGAATAAAGGTATAGAATAAAGTGGAGCTTGTAAATGTTATTAAATTCTATCAGCAGTTAATGGGAAATGGATATTAACGATAAATGTTATGAAATTGTGAATGTATAAATAAGGAGCAGGACAATGTAAATTGCCGAACTACGCTCGGGACGCCAGGTAAGTTGATACTTACTGTGTTTTGGTCTTCGGACCCTACATCGCAAGAATTAGGATTGTATGCTGTATGTTTACTAGATTTAGGTTCTTTTAATGATATGTTTATTAGACATTTATATCATTATATGGGATTGTATGTATTCACAAACATATTGCATGACAAAATTAATACATGTAAATAGGCGTGTGGGGGTTCGAGTGAATTGTGACTTTCTATACGGTAGATTCCTCCCACGTAGGAGTGGTAGGTTTAGAAGTTAGCTACATGGATTCTAGGGTTCACAATTACCCCATTCTGAAACCCCCAACGTCTTCAACAAAAGTGAGAATACCTGCTTGTGGTAACACCTCCGATGGATATATCTCCTCGTCGGAGTGACTGGTTGGGCAACATGACTCTAGGGAGTATTCCACATTAACTTCTAGAAGAGAAACGGTTCTCTTTTGTAATGCATTGTATGATCATGCATATCATCTGCATTGTATTTCATTCTATCACTTACTAAGCATTAGGCTCATTAGTTAGGTTTTGTGATGTAGGTATGTACGAGAAACAGGAGAATAGGTCAAAGACAGTTGATAAAGGATTTGCACGGGTGGATTTTGTGGCTGGCTAGGCTAAAGAGTTTAAAAGGAAATTATTTGAAAAGGGTTTGTAATTACTAATGATCTTTAACGCTTTGTTTTAATTCAACCGAGTTTTATAAAAAGGATTTTATTACTTCTTCTGAAATTAATAAATGTTTTAAGTAAAGAGTTTTAACGATCGGATTTTATAAAGAAAAGTCTCACTCTGGTTTTATAAAAGAAAAAGTTTTAAATTTCACGCAATTATTAAAATAAATAAAAATCGGGTCGTTACACATACATCTGTGGCAAGATGCACACATACCCATGACAACTATACAGTATAGTTAAGGACATGTTTTTTCATAGATTTTTTAGACAACAAATATATTTGTAGATTGCAAAAATATTTTCTAATTGTGAATATATTTTGACTAGCTGAAAAGGATGGTTGTTGATTTATAAAAAGGATGGTTAGGATGAACCCTAATCATCTATGCATTAGGTGCCACGAGAGTTTTCATTCTATCTTTCAAGCTCTATGAAGGTAAGTCTACTACTAATTAGGGCTTTATAATTTGGATTCGTTCATCGTTCATAAGATTGACTTCAACGATTAATGAAATAATAATGAGAATCATGGGAGCTGAAACTAAGATTTTGAAGCAGTGTAGTTGATAAATATCTATTCTTTTTACTAACTCAATCTTTATTCATCTCAAGAAAAATAAAGCATGTTGGAAACAAGTTAGAGCAAAGGTTAGATTGAATTGTGAGTGAACAATTCAAATGATGTTTGCATGTATTTGTTGCTTTTTTTCTTTTACTAGTATATATATGATGATAGAATGACATAAGAACTTTGGAAATGTATTGTTGTATTTTTTGCATGTGATATTATAGTATTATGTTTTTGTAATATCCCAAATTTTATCATGTTAAGTATAAGTTTTGCAATGTCAATGTTTAATGATTTTGGTGTTGATATGGTTGAATTGTGGTCATTGAAGTACATTGTTATTATGGATAAATTGATGTTAAAGGAAGGGTGAAGGTTGAGTGTACAAGTTCTCAGATGGATTTGTGATCGAGTAGGTTACGAGTGCGATCAATCGCTCAAAGGTAATTTTAAGTTTCTGTAGAAGAGCGGCAGTTCCAGATCACACGTCCTAATTGCACGTCTGGAAGCTCTCGGGTGATATTATGGTCGACTGGGTTAAGAGTTCAGGCAACCGAACTAAAGGGTTATGTTATTTTGTGAAGTATTTTGTAAGTTATTAATTGTTAAAGTTCGTTAAAAGTTATGTAGATAATATGAAATTGGTGGAATGAGAATTTAGTTTTTTTAGGTGTTTTATCATAAACATGCGTGAAACATTATTCAAGCTGAAGGGTTATATTATTATATACTATATTGGATAAGTGGAGCTGTGAGAATAAAGGGTTTGGTTGAGTTTGTTAAGGTTTATGCACATTTGAAGTAAGAAATGCATGAATAAATACTAACAGGGAGTTTATCATGTTTTAGGTTCTTTATGTAACGACCCATATTTCCTTTCTTAAAACATGACACTTTAAAAAGACATTTTCTTTGGAAATCAAATGTAAAATTAAAATAGCGGATGACTTTTCATTCATAAAACCCTTTAAAGACAATAACTAAAATTCTTTGCCTAAAAACCTTTTATAAAACACCGCGGAAGACTTTATAATGAAACAAAACATTGAGAATACAATACTAAACCTTTACAAAACTTGTTATAAAAACATTTTTACATTTTCCTTTTTCCCTTAATCCTTTAGCCTAGCCACACACCAGACCTGAAATGCACAAATGCTCCATCAATTGCTCCAAGCCTTGATACCACGCATACCTAAATCACAAGACTTAAACTATAAGCCTAAGGATCAGTAAACAATATAGAATAAAATATGCAATGCATACACTATGCAACTTTTTAAATCTGTATGCATCTTTTCGTTTTTGTTTATCTTTTACATAGTATATTCTTTTTTGTATCCATGCACACCAATACACCATCACCTGACACCTTTGGTATAGCAGCTCTGACTCTGACCGAAATTTTTGCTAGTGGTTGTACGCACTAACACACAACACTCGGCTCCGACTACAATCATAGCACACTAGCAGACGTTCGAACCAATATTTAATTGGCCTCACTATCAATTGGTCGGTCCATCCTGAAATCAATCGAGAACCCACAACTCACTCTATGATTGATCGAAATGTCTGATAGCTATTGTGTACGTCAATGCATAGTGACCCAACCTCTAGGATAAGCAGCTTCGACACTGACCGAAATGATGGACTACGAGGTCCATCTATTAACAATCAAGTTTCCAAAATCATCAAGGAGAGATTCAAGGTCAAGCATAGGTGAAAGTTCAAGAGCATTGGAAGATTTATAGAAAGACTTTCCAAAATTGTCTACTTTCTGACCTCCGAGAGGTGTTTAACTATTGGCTTTCACAACAAAGTCATTTCAAATAGTATAATTCATACAGATTGTATCTGACTCCCTAGGCTTTGTAAAATGAGTTAGATGGATAAATTTGGAGTTCATTTGATATGTCAAAAGCCCATGGAACTAAGAGCAAAGATTAAGAAAAGTCCAAGTGTCCAAACTTGGCACCAAGAAAATCTCTACATGGAAACCATCCAAGTGGCCGAGCATCAACATGGATTAGCTGCCAAATACATCAAGGCTTGGAGAAGAAGAAATGAATATATTAATTAAATATTCTTTTTGTTAATTAACCTAGTTCTATTAAGTAGAAAATCAGACAACTTATTCTATAAGCCGATTAGGATTATTGTTACTTATTTAGTTTATTATTGTTTTATGCTTTGTAATTGGCTATATAAAGACACCTAATGCTTATGTGTTAGACATCAAATTTTGAATACAAACAGCTTCTTTGCTTATTTCAAAATTGGAGAGATTCTTTTTTCAAACACTTTGGTAAGTTACACCCAAAGTATCCTTATGTGAGTAATATCACAAGAATGGGCTCACTTAAAGTTGAGTGAGTTCTCTTATTGGCATCCGCAGCCCTACTCATCAAGGAAGGTTGTGAGAAGTGGTGTCTAACCATCAAGAGGCGTCTAACCATCAAGAGGCGTCATCATCAGCAAAGCATACATTCGGAGGTTACACATTTCCATATTTGCTAAATCCAATGACCAAGAGTATTTTCCATATATTTCTTAATTCTTGAAGGATATTTCCAAAGTTCTTTTTCTTTATTCATTCAAAAAAGTGTAGTCCAAATTTCAGCTCAAAAGCTTCTAAAATGAAGAAATTACAAAATTCCAAAGATGGAGTTTCCATAAGTGAATCTCGGCCAAATTAAGGAAACAAAGGATTTGGTCGAGCAACTCAGCTGCTCACTCAACTGCCCAATCGACCACCGCATCAAAGTCACCACTGTGTTGTTTTTTGGTCGAGTAACATGAGTGCCCCATCAACCAAACTGTCAACTGCAAAGTTGCAGATTTCCTCCTTTAATTTATTCACATCTTCAACACTTCAACAACAAATTTTCTGGTTATATTTTAATCCCCTTTTGCTGGTACAACATGAAAGCTCTACTAGCGGTTGTACGTACCAACGAACAACAAACGACTCTGACTACAATCGTAACGTACTACTTGCTGTGCACACCAATGCTTAAATGGCCTAGTCGGCCAGTCTCGACATCAATCGAGGACCAACTAACAAGCCCGCAATTCTTATCGTGGCACACCTCAAGCGGCAATCCTGTGGCACCTGTTAGCCTTTTTGTTAGGCTAAGTTGTATTTTGATGATGACTAAATGTTGATTAATTTAATAAATCTATAAGTTGTACTTTGTGTTATATTTTATATGTTCCAGATATTATTCTTATCATTTTTTTCATAATATTTATATCCGTGTATATTGGAAATACCCTCAAAATGGGTATTATTAATGTTCTAACATGTTTATTTGAGTCCATGTATTGTTGGATATCTTTTAGGCACTCAATATAGTTCAAGGGCAGATTTGGAGTGAAGTGGGGATGAGTATGCGGAAGCCATTTTTGCGTCCCCAAACTAAACTGTGTAGATGCGGATGCAGCAGACACAAATATTGGCGTCCGATTTGAATATGTTATTTTCTGGGTCTTTTACGGATGCAGCGGATGATAGATGCGGATGAAGCGGATGCGTCCTAAAATGGTGAACAGTGACTTGCGGATGCAAAAACTGTGACTTGCGGATGCAGCGGACGCAAAATTCTGCGTCGTCAACTCCAAATTTCTGCACAACGGCTATATTTTCAACGGGCATTTTTCCTACGGTCACATGCGGACGATGCGGACGAGCTGAGGACGCCCGAAAGTGGAATGTCTATAAATACAACTTCACTCCAAGCTCTCCACAACGAACCGGGAATCGTGGCGAAGCCCTGCCGAATTTTATACACGATTCAATCACTGTGAGCTTTCAATATTGTTGTACATCCAATTCTCCCCAACCCATAAACTTGCGAGTTATATTTAGGAGAATTCGGATTAGCTAAATTTGAGCTTTAATTTCCAATTTTATTATATTGTACTTGATTGTAAAAGGTGATTCCCTAAGAATTCATCACACGAGGGTGATAACCCGAAATACTCATAGGCTAGATTGAACGCCCATAAGTTCAATCATTGGGTGACGCCCCGCAATAGTCAAATTAAGAGTGACGACTCGTAAGAGTCAAAGGTTGACGACATAAGAATTAGTCAAGGGTGACGCCCCGTTTAATAGTCAATTTGTAAACGGTTTTATTGGCACCCGTAAGCCAATTATTTAGTATATCTCCAAGTGAAACTTGGAGCGCGGACGTAGGCGAGTTTGCCGAACCGTGTAAACAAATATTGTGTGCATTTCTTTAACCCTTACTCTTTAATTTACTCATTTAATGTGATTGCATATTTAATCGTATTTGATAAATCACTTAGGTATTTAGAGAATTTAAATATCGCACGACATTATTAGAAACGCTATATTCACCCCCCCCCCCCCTCCGCTCTATAGGCGTATATCGATCCTTCAATTGGTATCAGAGGGGGTATTTAAATTTTTGTGTGATATTTTGTTGATTGTGCATATTGCTATAATTTATTGAGTTGCATCTATTGGAATAGATTTCCTTGTTAAATTTTGTTGGTGAAATTTGATTTGAATATCATTGATTTGAAATTACATATATATATACACACTATGGACTCCAACATGTATGAATTAGGTCAATGCACATCTACACCTTCACACTTTGATGGTTGTAATTTTTTGTATTGGAAGTGTAGAATGCAAATATGTATACAATCTATTGATTTCTTTTTATGGAAAATTATTGAAAATGGAATATCTCTTCCTAGACCAACTTGTGAATTCAATGATTTAGATAAACGGAATTGGAACTTAAAAGCTCAAGCAATGAATATTTTGTATAGTGTCTTAAGTAAGCATGAATTTGATAAAGTTCAATCTTGTGTTAGTGCTTATGATATTTGGAAATCTCTTGAGCTAACACATATAGGAACAAATCAAAAGATTGAAAGTGGAGAAAACTCATCCTCCGAAAAAGAGGAGAAAGTGGCCAATACATGCTTCATGGCCAATGAAGAAATTGAGGTAATAAACTCTTCTAACAATTCAAATTCTAGTAGTGATGATAATGGTGATTTAGTAAATGAATTGCTAGAAAGTTTGGATGCATTAAAAGCTAGAAATAAATCATTGAAAAAGAAAAATGACAATTTGATCAAAAAACATACTATTTTGAATAAATCTCTTACGGATCAAATTGTAGAATTAAAAAGCATGATTGATGTTTCTAATGCTTCCTTTAAATCTCTTGAGCACGATAGTAGTAATTTAAATGTGTTAAATGATAAATTGAAATCTACTATTAACTCACATGAATATGAAATTGACTCATTGAATGTTAAGAATTGTGATTTAATTGCTATTATTAATTGTCATAAGCATGAAATTTGTGATTTGAAAAATAGAAATGATGAATTGAATATTTACATCAAATTACGTGAAAATGAGATTCAATCATTGGATGTTAAATATAAATCTACTTTGGATGCTAATGCTAAAATTGAATATCTTGAGATTGATATTTGTGAATTGAAAACAAAGAATGATGATTTGAACTCTATAGTGCTTAAATTCACTAATGGAAGCAAAAATTTAAATATGCTCTTGAATTCTCAAAGGGTCACATTCGATAGAGCCGGAATTAGCTACGAGCCCTTTGAAAAGAAAAAGAATTGCACTAATCTATTTGTTAGTTAATCTATTTGTAATTCTTGCAATTGTGTTGGACATAAATCTTTTTGTTGTCCTTTAAAATTGAATGATAAATTGAAATCAAATTATGGATCTAAATTTGTTTATTCTTTGAATTTGAACTCTAAATTTAAATCAAATGCTAATTCAAAATTTGTTTATCCTTTGGATGCAAAGTCTAATTTAAATTCTAAATTTAACTTAACTTCTAAATTTGTGTGGGTTCCTACAGGAACCAAACCTATAACAAAAGGACCCAAAATGGTTTGGGTACCAAAAATTGCAAAATGATTTTTGGTTGTAGGTTGGAGATTCTCCCAAGGAGCTTGAAAGGAAATTGGATACTTGAATATCCAACAAAAGGGGGAGAAGCTTCAAAGAATGCCTCAAATGCGGTAAATGAAAACAAGCATCTTAGAGGTACACAATCTCTTTGTTATAATTGAATTTAAGTGTGAATTTGATTTGGATTAGTATTTAGAGTTTGATTGATTAGAATGGATTATATTATGTATTGATTCAATCTTTATTTTTCTTGGAATTAAAGCATAGATTGATTCAATTCTATTTTTCTATTCTTGATTTGGGATTGAAAGTGTTTTAACTTTGATTAGTACACAATCTTCTTGGATTAGTAGAATATTTTTTTTAATTTATTGTTAGCTAAATCTTTTTGTATATATAGGTTGAAATATTTTTTATTCATTCACTTAGTATTTTGTTGAATGGTTCCAACAATTAGATTATAAATTATATATCTTTGATTTAGGATTGCATTGAAATAAATTCATTTTGTTTTTGGAGTGAATGGATAATATCATAGGTAGTAAATTTGATTATTTCTTCACTTGATATCTAGAAATTGAGTGTCCTTATATTCCTTCAATCTATATTTTGATGATTTGTATTCCAACAACTTAGTCTATAAATTGAACATGCTAATGCAAATATTGGATTGTTGGATGCTAAGTTGGATGATTGTTTGGAATAAATTGCTTTATCTTTTTGACAATGTATTTCTTCCATGAATTAAAATTACCTTGATATAAGAGGAGAAGTGTAGAAAATTTTTAACTTTGATGTTTCTCTCTTGTTCTTAAATTAATTAATTCTAAGAGGGAGAAAAGTAGTTTTATATCAAACTTATTAATTAATTTTTCAAATAGATTTTATATTGATAAACATGAAAACTCCAATAGTATCCTTAATCTTAAAATTGGTTAGTCATCTATTGGGTTTGTTTCTTGGCGATCTATCTTAATTGAGGATTCATTAATATCTTAGATTTTTGACATCATAAGAATGAATCTCTATTCACTAAATAGATTGTGATTTCTTGGAGCATGATTCATGATGTTTATTTTTTGTGATTGAAGATTGTATCCAACAATTTGATCTCTAGATTGCAAATATTACTTTGAATTAGATGTAAATCTTCAATTGATATTTTTGGGTTTGAAAATTGTATTCCAATAGGTGAACTTCTATTGTGAATATATTGAATTGCTTAGATTGTTGGATACTTAATTTTTGACTTGTGTATTTCTCTCTTGAACTAAAAATTAACTATTGATATAGAGAGAGAAAAATACAAAAGTTTTATTTTTGCTTAATTGTGTTTCCCCTTTGGAGTAATTTTGCTATAGATAAATAGGGGAGTCACAAATTGATTTGACTATTGTTTTGTTCTAAAGTTTTAATTTCTCCCTTGACTTAAAATTAGATTGATATAAGGGGAGAATAGTAGAAAAGTTGTTAATTATAATTTTTGTTAATTTCTCCCTTGAATTGAATTTGAATAACGAAATAGGTAGAGAAAATATAATTGTATTGAGATTATTGACTTGCCCTTGAAATGTTGATTCTAATTATAATCTTTGATAAATTTTACTTTCACTAGGTTAAACTTTGACATTTCTCCATTGGTTGTAAATTGAATAATAAAATAGATGGAGAAAATAAAATTATTTAGAGATATTTGTTTTCATTTTTCTAACTTAGTTTCTCCTTTGAATTAAACTTTGTACATGGAGAAAATAGAGATGTTAAATTTGATTGGAGATCTTTGATTTACTTTTGAAAATTGTACAAGGATTTTAACTTTCGATAAATTTACTTCTGTTTGTGCTTAAACTCTGAACTTTCCCTTATGAATTGATGTTTAGATCATTGATATAGGGGGAGAAGATCAATTTATATTAAGTTTATTGACTTGCTCTTAAATGTTGATTTTAATTTGTAGTTTTTGATAAACTTGCTTTCACTTATGCTTAAACTTTGACAATTATCTTTTGAATTGATTTTTAACTTAAAAAAATGAGAAAGATATTTGTATAGATATAATTGTTTTTAAAAAAAATTAGAATTCTCCTTTGGGTTAAATGTGTGCATGGATAAAAGAGGAGAAAATGAAATTAATAGGAGATAATTGATTTGTCTTGACTTTTGTTTTTCCTCACTAAAACCCATATGTTGAATATTGTTAATTGATTTAGGGGGAGAAATCAAAATTATTTGATTCAACTTGTATTTCCCCAAATGTTTTTAGTTTTGAGATTTATAAAGGGGAAGAAGTTTTGTAGTTGTTTTTCAAATTGATATCAATATTCTCCATTGATTTGAAATCACACAATTGATATCAATAATTGTTTTGTTTTAAACTTCTACAATTGGTATCTATCTTGAATTTTCATCCTCAATGTTTTGATTGTATGCAATGATTTAGGGGGAGAGAAATGGTTCTTAACTTGAATATCTTTGAAAGATAGAGTATATCAATTAGTATCTTTGTAATTGGATTTCATTTCTTCAATTGATATCATCAATTTCTCTATGCTTTGAACTTTTTAAATTGGTATCAATCTTTGTTATTAGGATTGAATTTCAACAATTGAAATTATCAGACTAAGTTTTTTAAATGGTATCATGTATGAAATTATCTTTGTTTTGATATAATTTTTTTTTGGATTTTTATTTGATTTCATGTTTTGATTCTTCAACTATTAGACTTTGTGCATAATATTAGGAAGAGAAAATTTGTTTCCAAAAGTTGAATTCATCCATGGATTTATTTTTCCATTGGTATATATATTTTTTCTTGGATGGTTCTCTTAAGTTCTTGGATTCTCTCCTAGTTGCTAGTTGATAAATTTATAGGAGGAGAAATTTATGAATTTGTTTTAATATTGCTCCAAGGGGGAGAGCAAATATTTTAAATGTGTGGTATATCCCCTTTTTAAGTGGTTGTTGTGATTAACTTAAGGGAAGAGATATTTGAATTGATTTTGATATTACACATTGGTATCTCTCTTTGCATTTTCTCTTTGAACTTACCATTGGTATCATAATTGGCAAAAATGATTCGATTTTAACTTTGGATTTACAATTGGTATAATTATTTGAAAAACTTGTTTTGCTTCAAATTGTGAATTATCAATTGGTATCCTTTGTTAATTTCTTAATTCTTAAATTGGTATCACTTGTTAGAATGTGAGCATGTGTTTACAATTCTGGAACTTAAATGGATTCTAATTCCTACATTTAGTATCTAATTCTTGAATCCCATTTTTTTTGTGTATATATGATTTAGACTTTAATGCTTATTCTCTCAAATAAGTTTAGGCTTAATGAGCAAAAAGAGGGAGAAAATTGTGTGGTTATTTTCAAATTGGTATCTCTACTTATAACCACAACTTGAATTTGCTTGCTAGCCTTATTCCCTCAAATGTGTATGTATGCGTAATGACGAAGAGGGATGGTATTTTTATTGAATTGCGATTGTGGTTATTTACAATTGGTATCCTTCTTTTAACCACAAATTGAAATTGAATGTATATTTCCCTCCATGGTTTGCTTCTTGGATAGATTTCTTAATTGAGGGGCAGATTTTGTCTTGAAGAATATTTTTGAATGTTAGACATCTTTGTGATTGTGGTACTTTACAATTTGATATCTCTTTTTAACCACAATTTAGAATTGAATGTTAATGCTTGATTCTCATCCTTGTTTGATATGTGGATAGATTCTTTGATTAAGGGGGAGAAATTTGTTTTTGGTAGAATTAATTGTTGAAACTATAGTTGAGATTGTCTTTGGATTCTAATGCATATTCCCTAAATTTATTCATGTTGTTAATGTTTAAGGGGGAGAATTTCTTCGATGAATCTTTTGATTATCTTATTTAGATAATATTTCTTGATTGTGTTTGGACTACCCTCCCCTAGGAAATCTTTTTGATTATAACAAAAAGGGGGAGAATGTTGTATAAGTTGTATATATATTTTAGGGGAAGTTGAATATCATGGAATAGCATGTTGCATGGATTTTCATGCTTGATAAATTGCATAACTAAATTAGAGAAATCAAATATGCAATATTTATATGCAAATGCTTAATTTTAGGATAGACAACTTCTTAGATTTTGTCATCATCAAAAAGGAGAAGATAGTTAACCTTTTTGTTAGGCTAAGTTGTATTTTGATGATGACTAAATGTTGATTAATTTAATAAATCTATAAGTTGTATTTTGTGTTATATTTTATATGTTCCGGATATTATTCTTATCGTTTTTATCATAATATTCATATCCGTGTATATTGGAAATACCCTCAAAATGGGTATTATTAATGTTCTAACATGTTTATTTGAGTCTATGTAGTGTTGGATATCTTTTAGGGACTTAATATAGTTCAAGGGCAGATTTCGAGTGAAGTGGGGATGAGTCTGAGGAAGCCATTTTGCATCCCCAAACCAAACTGTGTAGATGTGGATGTAGCGGACGCAAATATTGGCGTCCAATTTGAATCTGTCATTTTCTGGGTGTTTTGCGGATGCAGCGGATGACAGTTGCGATGAAGCGGATGCGTCCTAAACTGGTGAACAGTCACTTGCGGATGCAGCGGATGACAGATGCGAATGCAAATCTGCGTCCTAAAATGGATGAACAATGACTGGCGGATGCAAAAACTGTGACTCGCGGATGCAGCGGACGCGAAATTTTGTGTCCTAAACTCCAAATTTCTGAACAACGGCTATATTTTCAACGGGCATTTTTCCAACGGTCACATGCGGACGATGCGGAAGAGCTGAGGACATCCGAAAGTGGAATGTCTATAAATACAACTTCACTCCAAGCTCTCCACAACGAACCGAGAATCGTAGCGAAGCCCTGCCGAATTTTATACACGATTCAATTACTATGAGCTTTCAATATTGTTGTACATCTAATTCTCCCCAACCCATAAACTTGCGAGTTATATTTGGGAGAATTCGGATTAGCTAGATTTGAGCTTTAATTTCCAATTTTATTATATTGTGCTTGATTGTAAAAGGTGATTCCCTAAGAATTCATCACACGAGGGTGATAACCCGAAATACTCATAGGCTAGATTGAACGCCCGTAAGTTCAATCATTGGGTGACGCCCCGCAATCGTCAAATTAAGAGTGACGACTCGTAAGAGTCAAAGGTTGACGACCTAAGAATTAGTCAAAGGTGATGCCCCGTTTTAATAGTCAATTTGTAAACGGTTTTATTGGCACCCGTAAGCCAATTATTTAGTATATCTCCAAGTGAAACTATGAGCGCGGACGTAGGCGAGTTTGCCGAACCGCGTAAACAAATATTGTGTGTATTTCTCTAACCTTTACTCTTTAATTTACGCATTTAATGTGATTGCATATTTAATCGTATTTGATAAATCACTTAGGGATTTAGAGAATTTAAATATCGCACGAAATTATTAGAAACGCTATATTCACCCCCACCCCCTGCCCCTCTATAGGCGTATATCGATCCTTCAGCACCTACCTAGGTGGCCAACTCAAGGACTCATGTTTAATTATATTTTATTTCTTTTTCAATTTTACTTTCAATGATAAAATGGATATTCCTATCACCCAAATGAAGATTCTCCGCTTCAGGTGATCAGTGTAACGACTTGGATTTTCGTAATTCCTTAAAACACGTGAAATTTTGAAAATTTTCTTTTTAAAGCAAAACAAATCAGAGTGCGTCTAACTGGATCACTACTGACTCTTTCCTTAAACTCGTTATGAAAACCAATTGATAAAATGGGAAGAAGCGTCGTAAAGTAAATCATTGTAAAACATGGCGGAAGCGTAAATAAAATCGTTTAAAGAAGAAACTTAACAATGGAATACAATATAATAACACTTATGTGATTACAACCATTTCTCATTTTACTCTTTACCCTGGCCAGCTTTGAATCTCGTTCGTGCCAATCTTTCAGCTCTGCTTTATTATTTGTTCGTCGTTCTCGTATATGAGCCTATCATTATCTGTTCGTCATTTGTACCTACACCACAAGCAATACATGAGCCCAATAGCTCAGTAAGGAAAAGGGGGTATGCATTATGCTTATGACTCTCTTTAGTTCTTCCCAAAGTGGGTACCGCCCCAAACTATCTTTTCATTACTTTCGTTTGTTCTTGACTTGTGCTTCGAGCTGCAAATTGGAGGAATCCGTGGCGATAGGATAGATCTTTATTGGCTTCAACCACCTAGAGTAGACAGTCTCGCAATCCCGGCAAGGGAAAGGTAACATTCTCTTTTTTAATCCTATCTACCTTGCTAATTCGTACTTACCCTACCATCCTCCAACTCCATTTTCTTCTTTTCTTCATTTTTCTTAACATTTTACCTCAGTTTTGCATGTGTGAGTACCACCCCAAGGTGGAACTCCCTACGAGTTTCTATTAACATGATGCATGATGCTTTATAATATAACATTAACAATAATGACTTGCGCATATAAGAAAAGTAAACAACACTAATTGAATAACTAGAATAGAAAGCGTACAACAATTATAATTAAAAGTACATAACAGCGAAACTATTATAAACTAGAATTTAAAGCAATGAACATTAAAGGAAGTAAATAGTGAATCATGAAAATAATACAGAATCAAGTATCTGAACAATATACAACGAATTATAGCATGCTTGATCGTATAGAACATAACAATAAAGGAAACAGAAGTCAAAACATGCTATTAATTAATCTGCTAGTTTTACATGCTCAAGTAGAATTATCATTTAGGTAGTTGTCCTAATTATTTTGTATGCTTAATAAGATAAGATAAATATTCTAATTTGTCATCCTAGTTAGTTACATGCTCAAGAATATTTACATTTATTACTCGAGTTAGGTATTCTAGTTACTTAGTGTGCTCATGAAGATAAAATTAATATTCTGATTAGTTAACCTAATTGTTTTACATACTCATGAAAGATTTCTATTATAGGAAATAATATGCTAAGGACAAGTAATGATAAGCACGGTTATTAGCAATACCAAGAAGACAATAACAAAATAATGTAGAACATTTAATCACATAGTCAACGAAGTTCGCAATTCGTTTGTGTTCAGTTCATTCCTCTTTCCTCTTTTCCATTCTTTGCTAATAAAGTAAAGTGTTTCCATTAATTTCAATTAAAGTAAAACAGGGTAAGGGAAATTGCAGCGAGAGACAATATAACCATATTAAAGGAAATTACCGTAACCGAGTGATATACAGAATATTAGCTTGGGAATATGTAACATGCAATTATTAATCTAGTTAGTGATCCTATTTAATTATTCTAAGTGATTACATGCTCAAGTAGTTAATTATATGCTCAATTCTAGTTAATTAAACGTGCTTAAGAATTTAGACATGCTAGCAAATTAAACATGCTCTTAATTAAACATGCTACGACTATCAAACTAGTTAATTGTACATAATTAGGTCTAGTTTAATTACTCTAGTTAGTTAATCATTCTAATTAATTAACATGCATCAAGACTTAGTTAAATTATTAAACATGCTCAACTTGTAAATTAATTGTTGTCTTACTTAATTAATGTGCTCAATGAAATGATTAACAACTGTTAATTAGTTGACTAGGTCGTTAATTAAACATGCTTTTGTAAATTAAATATGTTAATTAGATAACCTAGGTGATGAACATATTATTAAACATGCTTCAAGAATTTATTATAGGATTAACATGCACAAATTGACAGGTTTGATTAACTAAGGAAAACCATCTAACTATCGTAGAGATATTTAAGAGGTTGAATAACAAAACAATGTATACAGCACGAGCAATCTATCAACTAGAAATAAGGAAAAAAATTCATATGGCACTATAAAATCAAAGGAACCCTTCGGTCATTCGTCATTCATTAGCTCATTTATCGTTCATTAGGCATTCTTCACAACATTATCTCTATGAAGGCACATTATCTCTATCAAGGCAATAAGGAAGTACCTAACAAAGTCACAATATCGGGATATTACAAACTGTGAGCCTAAGGCCTAGCAAGAAATGAGATATACAATATGATGTATGCCTCTAACTCATTATGTCAGAATGGGTCCCACCCAAACTGTTCATTTCTTTCCATTACATATATTACTCATATGTCGAGCTGGGATATTGGAGGAATCCAAGGTGGAGAGAATAGTCTCTTGTTGGCTTCTAACCACCTAGGGTAGATAGGCTCTCGCAACCTGACAAGGGAAGGGCATAGTTCTCTCATAACCCAATAAAGGAAGGGCATAATTCTTCGAGTCTACCTTGTTAGATCCGAACTACCTCTCCATCCTCCAACTCCCCTTTTTCATTCATTTTCTTTATCCATTTTTCTCACGTAAATGCATATAAATACCCACCCAAATGTGACATTCCTACTTGCTTCTATTATCATGATGCATGTCGATGCAATACTAAAGTTACAACTGTAATTCAATTCATTCATCAAGAATTCACAAATTTATATCACAAGAAATTTCTAAATTATAGAAGAACGATAGCAATATTCAAGTATTAATATTCTTAAGATCTACCAGAAAATGACAACAAATAAAATAGTGAAATAACATGCTTCCAATCTCGCGGAACATAAGAGCCAAGTAACAACGAATTAAAACGTGCTATTATGCTTGAATCGAATTAAAAACTGCAGCGAAATACTCAAAAGAATCAGGCATGTTTAACGACAATTTAATGGCATAAAACAAACATGGATATAATGAGCGAAAACAATATGATAATCCGAAGACATAACAGTAGTACATGGGATATGGTAAAAACAACTAGCATGTTGTAAAACACGGAGTAATGCTTCAGAGTTATCTAGTACATACTGATGATTCATCTTATTATTAGCTAGGTACTCTAACGTGGATTGCAAAGCAACATTTTAAATGCAGTAGTACATGCTTAATAGATCAATAATCGATGACATAAATTAAACATAAATAAAATGACCCGAGGCAGTATAACATTCAGAACTAACAACCTATGTAGTGACATGATTTATATTTACATAAAACCAGGCAGTTCATAATGGAGGGTAACTAAGCATGCTCATATCAGGAGAAACAACAGCATTTATCCAGTAGTCAGGAAATAGTGATAGAATAAAAAACAATATTATCGATCGAATCCATCAGAGTAGCAAGCAAGACAATGTACAGCGCCAACAAAACAGAACCAATACCAGGGAATTAATCCTTACAACTACTAGCAAGAATTTATTTATACAGAGGGAGACTAAAAGTTTAACTCACAGTTCATTCGTGCTTAACATAACATAGAACAATTTATAGTTCATCATTTCGTATCATAGAGCTAATCGTTAGAGACCATAATCTTAACAGGGAACATTATCAATCTCTCTACAAAACTAGGCATTCATTTACAGGAAAATTATCGCAGAACATAAATATTGAAGAAAAAAACGCTGCTTGTGGGTAGGGCCTCCTCTGGCCATAACTACTCTCATTTCTTACCTGAAATTTTCAACCGTTGAAGAGTTTTTGTACTAGAAGGAAAAACAAAGCACCGAATTGTCTAACCCAATCGCGTTCTTTGGCTCACAAATCCTCTCCCCAACACAAAACGTATCACTCCTACATACACACACACTTCTCTTAACTCTTTCTCAATGTTCACACCCTTTAGAGATCATACCCACGCATAGAGAAATGGAAATGCAGAGAGTGCAACAGCTGGACAGTTTAATAGTACGAAGGCCTTATCTAGAGGAGTGGTGGTCAGCCACCAAATGGGATGGAGGAGGTCGCCTCGACATGGGAGAGTCATTGGGTTGTCGACTGAGTAGAAATTTATGGGTAAACGACAAAACATCAGCCGATTAAAATAGGTTTTTCGCGGAACGGTGCAATTTCAGTCGAGGGAAGGCGTCTAAAGCCTCAACCGCATGTCAACCGAATTCTACATTTCTTTTAGAATTGCATTTTTGGTCGAGACTTCGACCGAAACACGTGACCGCACATCGACCGAAAGGTCGACAAAATTAGACATATTCAAATCCTCCTAGACTGCACCTCGACCGCACTTCACTGTAGTTCAACCGAAAACCCATATTGCAAACAGAGGTGCATTTTTAGACGTGAACTGCCGACCCAACCTCGAGCCAAAATGCAAGGGGTGCTCCGTAACACTTTTCAAACGCAAACCACAACCACATGTCAACCACAGTGCGACCAGAAACCAAAAATGCACATTTTTCTTCAAAACTTTATACTTTAATCACTCCATAATACTTTCTCCACATTTACATGGCTATCAATAACATGCAGCCCCGCAACATAACACATTAATTCTTCCAAAATTCATTACATTATATAAATGGAGAATTATTATCGGGGTATTACAAAGAAGAAAAGGAGGAAGGAAGGGAGTGTTGTGTGCTCTGGTGAATGACCGTGAAGTGAAGAGAAAGTAGTGAAGCAGACAGGGTAGAGAGCTTTTTCTGGAGAAGTGGATCGCTTTAGGTAACGTACAACTTCCTTCTCTATTTTATGGATTTTTCTCTGGATGATAGTAGAAGATGGAAATGAATGATACAATTATGGTTTTGTGTTTCTGTTGCTTGATTTGGTTTCTGTCATGGTATGTTACTCTACAAGTCCCTTCTGTTTAGGGATTTAGTTATGTTAAAGGTAGAAGATGAAGGATTAAGTGTTATGGTTTATGGAACCCCGTGAATGGTTGGTTAGAGAAACGAAGTTAATGAATAAATGTGTTTATTGTGAAGGTACTAAAAAGAAAGAAGGATAACGGTTAGGAGCAGATATGCGTTAAAGCTTCAAGGTAAGTGATATGTATATATTTTGCCAAAAGGCCTACAACGCAAGAATTAGAAATTGTACGTTGACTATTTACTACTTTAATAGATTATTAAGTTAGGTTGTGATCATGTTCTAAGGATTGTATTGATGCTTGCTACATTTTTATTAGATATAGGTTTTTTTAATGATATGTTTATTAGTTTTGAGTAAAGATAATGATAATCCAATTAAGCATGTTTGAGGCCTACATAGAGGAGATTGAACTATATGCATTCACAAACATCATGCATCATGGTTTTCAAAACAATACAAAAATAGTTTTCATGCATGGTTTTAAAATGAAAAAATGAATGAAATACAAATAAATGTAAAGTAAATGATCAAGTAAAGTCAAGTAAAGAGGTTGAACCAGCAAGTAATGCCCGACAACCAAAACACGTAAGATAACGATTTTTGTAGAGCAGTAAGTAATGCCTAGCACATAAACAAAAGAAACTTAATTTAACGATTTTTATGGATCGGCAAGTAATGCCCGACATAGAAACAA
Organism: Begonia loranthoides; assembly: GCA_022433065.1. NCBI lineage: Eukaryota > Viridiplantae > Streptophyta > Magnoliopsida > Cucurbitales > Begoniaceae > Begonia > Begonia loranthoides. The sequence continues at coordinate 19,322,485 of CM039472.1, forward strand.
AAGAAATATAATTAAATAGTTTTTGTGGAACAGTAAGTAATGCCCGACAAATAAAAGAAATATAAGTTAACAGTTTTCGTGGACTGATAAGTAATGCCCAACACTAAAACAAAAGAAAGAGCAATAAAGTAAAGATTAAGAAAATAGAATTAGATACGGATTTTAAAGTGTCATAGCATGTGCATTGTAACTTTTATTTTATATCACTTACTGAGCATTAGGCTCATAGTTTAAGCCTTGTTGATGTAGGTATGTAAGGAAATAGGTTAAAGAGCAGTTGATGATGGATTTGTAGGCGCGGATATTGTGGCTGGGTATGCTAAAGGATTTAAGGAGTAAAGGGTTTATAAAAGTTTTTATAAATCAATTTATAAATGTAAAAGGAAAAAAATTATTTTTCTTAAATGTTTTGCTTTCCTATAAGTCTTCCGCTGTGTTTTACAAAATTTTTTAAGGAAAGGATTTCATTTATCATCTTCAAATGGTTTTAAAACGAAAGGTCTTCCGCTATTTTTATAAAAGAATGGAAAAGTTTTGAATTTTACACGTTTTTAAAAAGTAAGAAAAACCAAGTCGTTACATACAGGGTGTTACAAATTGGGTTGTTTGACACGATTATTCTGTTAGGCACACCTCTGGTTCATGATAAGTTCAATCAAAGATAATGATACAGAAGTTAGATCGTTAAATTATGTTTGTTTTTGTTATGGTTAACCACAATACAATCTAAAATGCATCTTCTTTCATGAACATATAGTAAGACTGAGCTTTAAGGTGTTATGTATCCTAATGGAAAATGGCTGGACCAAAATCAAGAATTAAGTTGTCATAACTCACGTTATTATAAACATATTAGAAAAATGAAATCATATGTCAAAAGAATGCTCCAAGTAAATGATGGAGCCAAAATCAGACCGAGAAAGAACTTTGGTTCCATTGTAATTAAGGAGGGTAGACATGATAATATGTCATTTACAAAGAAATATTGTTATAATTATTTGAACAAAATAAGACTGTTACGCCTTGTATATGGGGATGTTGTTGCAATTTAAAACTAATTTTTGAAATTGCAAGCTGACAATTCAAATTCTTTTATATGATAGATTTGGATAATGACAGATAATTCAATTACATATATGAATATGAAGATGTTATTAGCTTTGATATAATACACTTGACTAATAAGTACGACATGCCATTTGCTCCTTTTTGTTGGAGTCAATTAGTATTTCAAGGATGTGGTTTGATATCAAATGACGACAAATTTTCATTTAGTTATTTGAATCATGGCTCTAACTGTAACACTGCATAATTTTATGTCACCTTATTAGTTATGAAATTTTATATTAATTATTGTGTTGGTTGGATAACTAAAAGTATGTAGTTATAGGAATATAGAATATTAAGAATTTGGTCAGATGGATAAAAATGTGAAATACTACATGGTGTGGACGATGGAGAAGAACAGTGTGGTGGTCTAAACTTTTAATAGATTACTAGAAACAATTCATTAATGAGTTGTGGACGTGTGCGATGTATGTCCAAAACTTGGATTGCCCTCTAGTTACGTTGTAGTTGACAGGAGTTTAAGTAAGCTATCGACTAGTCCCAAGCAAAATCATGATTTAAAACCTTTGGATTGTATGGACATCAGAGGGAATATGTAGCAGTCGACCGAGAAAATGAAAAATCACTAAAAACTTCTAGAAGATTATATGTCATGCAGAGGTTATTCACCATATTTGGTGTTATGCTTATTTGAAAGTGAAAAGAGAAACTTGACACTTCACAAACACTTAAAAACATCATGTAAACTTTATGACACCTCAAGGGGTTAAGTCACCCTTTTGAACCTCTTTAAATATAGGACCTTGGTTCTTCAAGTTACAAGCAAGTGACAACGACTTGGAGCTCCTTTCTCTCCACTAGTTGCAGGTTAGTGAATTTTTGTCTTTCAAGTTTAAGTAATTTTAAGAGTTTATTGTGTTTATGAGTAAAAAGATTATGAGAAAATAGATATTATGAAGTGGTACTTAAAGTTTAATGAAGAGATCACAAAATTGGATTGCATGCTCACTTTTCTTGTTAAAAGATATTTATGTCCTAAGACCATGATGGTAGTGATTGATGGAAGGATTTCTCAATTAATTGATGTTCATGCACCTAATATCTTGGTCTAAAATTGGGAAATTGAGTAGGGTAGCACCGACCTACTTTAATGCTTTCCAATTTAAAAATTGTTTTAATAAACACCTTAATGGAACTATTGTAATTCCAATTTGATACAAACCTAGGGTATTAAGGAACCCTAGACCCAACAACAAACACGGAATGTCTAATAGCCCCGATATTTTGAAGTTTGACAATTATCAGGATATTACAGAATGTGTTCTGAACGTTTAGTCTAGGGGTAATTTCTGCCCATACATGCCATGTAATTAAGAGAATACGGTAGCTACGATATTACATCCCGCATGGTCACATGTTATTTTATGACATGTAATAGGGGTAAGTCTTATGGGATAGGAGTTAGCGAGAAAAATGTGAGAAGAGCCGTCCATGGTGTTTTCGGACACTTCAGACGACATGTTGATGATACATGTATCATCCGAACTCACGTTGCACACACATGGAAGAGTTTGGGACAAGACGCAGGACGTCATTCAGCATCCTGTGTACACTTGTCGTAGTGTTGCGGACAAGGTCCCAGACAATGTGGAAGCAAGCTGCTTCGTCCGCTTCAACTCTGCCCAAGTCTTGAGAGTTTCGGATGAGTCGGGATGACTGCAGACGAGATGAAACCTCATCTGAATTAACTCTGTCCGATTTTAGGACACTTTCGGATGACACACGGACGCCACATGCGGACGCCAAATGTCTTATGAAACTCACCTGCTGACATGCCTACCCATCCTTGGATCGACGTAAGTATGGACTTTATCTTAGGCTTACCACGGACCGCAAGGAGCAAGGATTCTATTTTAGTGGTCGTGGATAGGTTCTCAAAGATGGCTCACTTTTTGGCCTGTAATAAGACTGATGATGCCCCTAATATTGCTGACCTCTTCTTTACGGAGATTGTCCGTCTCCATGGAATACCACATTCAATCGTGTCGGATCGTGACACTAAATTTTTGAGTACTTTCTGGAATGTTTTATGGAGAAAATTTGGAACAAAACTGTGTTTTAGCACATCCTTTCATCCCCAAACAGACGGACAAACAGAAGTCTTCAATAGGACTTTAGGCACATTATTGAGATGTACCGTGGGAAAGAAATTGGGAAATTGGGACGTTCTTCTCCCACATTTGGAGTTTCGTTACAATCGATGTGTTCATTCGACAACCCACAAGACACCGTTTGAAGTTGCATATGGTTTTAACCCTTCAATGCCTTTGGACTTATTACCCTTGCCGACCAAAGACCTTATCAATGCCTCTGGTGCACATAAGGCTGAGCAAGTTAAGAAATTACATGAGACAGTGCACGCGGCTATTAGGAAGAGCAATGAGGGTTACGCCAAACATGCCAATAGAGGGCGTAAGGAAGTGATATTCAAAGAGGGGGACTTGGTATGGTTGCACCTAAGAAAGGAAAGGTTTCCTGACAAGTGACGTTCGAAGTTACTCCCAAGAGTGGACGGACCTTTCAAAGTCTTGGAAAGGATAAATAATAATGCTTATAAGATTGACCTCCCCGGAGACTATGGTGTGTCAGCCACTTTCAATGTCCAAGATCTATCACCCTTCGTGGCTGATGACCCTATTGAGGAAGAAGAGCTCGAACCATTGGATTTGAGGACAAATCCTCTCTCACCTAGAGGGAATGACATGCCTCGGGGACCGAGGCCTATTACTCGATCGCAAACAAGGTCCTTACTTTCATTTAGCCAAATTACTGATGATCTTGTTTCTTTTGCAGGTATTAACTTCGAGGATGGTTCCATTTGAGATGTTGTCCCAACGGATAGGGAGCAGCCCGTGCATGTCTTAACTTGGGACACACGTGAGTGTTGTGAGCTTCATCAGACGGGAATTTGTCTTCCCGGCATCCCAAACGCGTAATCTTTCAATTCTGCATATTTTTATTTATTTCTTATTTTTATTTTCATGGCAAACATTGAGCCTATTTTGTGAGGGTAAGGCATGGTTATAAGCTTTACTCATTCATGCATTTAGATTGTTGGTTAGGTTAGATGGTGATGATTGAGTTATGGGCCAAGTCCAATCCATTTCAAGCCCAAGGAAAGAGCAAGTCCAAAGAAAACACCAAGGAGCTGCCACGTGTACGCCATGCATGTTCTTCCACCAGCTTTAATCTCGGCCATTCATTCCACATTCATCCAAGAGCCTGCATATTGCCACCCACATGCCTCATCTTGGCCGCCCATCATCTGCCTCATCTCGACCGTCCATCACCCCTACTCATCATCACCTAGATTTATAAATTTCCATGGTTAGACGTATTGAAAAACACTTTTGACGAGATTAATATATTACTATTTCCCTTCCCTGTGAGGAGATTTCGACTCCGTCGAGCGGCCCCCCCGAATCTTCGAATCCGAGACAAAGTAGAGGACTTCGTTGTTAGCAAGCTCGTGGTGCTTGAGCTAACTCGTAAGTTTTCCCTTTTCAAACTTCCATTGGGAGTTTGAGCGAGGGAAAACCGAACCATTGCCCGCGATCGGTAGATTTTCTTATAAAATCTAGAATCTGTGAACCTAACGTTAGATAGTTCTCGGATCCGATCAAAGGTCTACATCTCTGTCCCTGTCATTCTTCGTGGGTTGCTAACACGTACTTCCTTTTGCAGGTCGTCTCGTGTCACCTGCGGACGGTATGGACAGGACGGGGATGCCTTTTCCCATCTGAAGCCTCGGTTTAGCCTAAGGATTTTAGCCTTACTGATGACATGCGAACGAGACCTATGCGTCCGTACTCGTCCAAAATAACCTAGAAGCTATGATTAAAATAGCAATAAAATGATGAAAATCGTGGGAAATCATAGAGTAGCCTGATTTTCTCCCGAAAAAATCACCCCCCTAGCTGGTAGCTGATCTCCCCTACCATAGCCATCACCCTCTCTACACCTTAGGTGATCATTATGTCTTCCCTCTAGGTATTAGCTATCCTTCTCTCCATTTTGTATAACCATTCTCGCCAACTTCTCCTCTTCCGGTATGAGCTTCTCCCCTGCTGCATGTGAAGTGCAAAGAATGAGTGAGACCATGAGAGTGAGAAGAGTGTGTGTTGTGTGGTGAGCTTCTGAGTGTGATGGGTGAGCTGCTGCTATCTAGGAGATAGAGCTAAACTATGAAGCTTGGATAGCTAGAGCTGGAGCTGGATTGCTCTCTGGAGAGCTGAGTTGCTGTCGTCCGTGAGCCATTGGGCTTTCGATCCTTGCTGGAGCTGCTGCTACCGATGGAGGAGCTGCTGAACCTTGAGCTGGAGTCAGGGTTGGAGCTACTGTCGGAGCTGGAGGACCTATCCCTGGTTGTGTGTTCTTCATTCGATAAGGATCGGGTAGTGTCGGCCATCTAAGCCCTACCCACGGGTATGAGTTCATGAGTTGAGTTATGGTTGTTTGATTCTGTCATTAGCTGTTTTGGTTCCGGGAATGTTCTGCTCAATGATAATGGTGGAGTCTTTGTGTTACATCTCTAGGTTGGCTGTTCACGCATGTTCTTGGTCGATAAATGCTCTGTTATTCCTGAATTGATACTTTGTAAGATCACATGTGCGTTATTAATTTGTTGATTAGCTCCCTATTAATTTTAGGATTAGCTGATCGGTGCTTCGTTGATAGCTCTGCTTGTATTATTAGTTTGGTTGTCTATAGATATTGATTGGTTATGAATCCACTAATCGATTAGGTTTAGATTTACTTAATCAATAACCACGTTTTAATCATCTAGGTTAATAAATATCATTATTCTATTTTTATTGTTAACCCTTTCCTTACTAAGCCTTTTGAGGCTTACAGTTTACTCATGGTGTAGGTACTTGTAGGAGAAGATAGCGTTAGATTAGAAGCAATGGATGAGGAATTTCCACGCACGAGCTTGCGGTTGGCCAGGCTATATAATGTAAGAAACAATGTGGGTTGTAATCTAATTTAATTATAGTGTCCTAAATTGTAAATTGTATTTCAATTGTTTAGTATTCTTTTCTCAAAAGAATTTTACTAACGCTTCTGCAACATTTTAAATAATGACTTGTTTTTAATGCTTCTGCATTTTATTAAATAAACGATTTTTTTACAACGAGTTTAACGAACGGTTTCTAGCGGTCCGAATTAGTTGCGCTTTGACACGTTTTGTCAAATTTTAACACATTTTCAAAAAGTGACAAAAATCCGAGTCGTTACAAGGATCGTCGTATTAATCAAGAAAGTGTAGAAAGTTACTTGACCCTAGCCAAACCTGTGAACTAGAAACAGAGTTATCGGAAGACCAGCTTGACCCTAACCAAACCTATTGGTTGAACCAAAGCTATTAAAGTCTGATCTTTCAAGATGGATGCTTGAAGTGACCAAGTTCTTCGTAAAGAAGAAAAAGAGAGGAAACCTAACCAAAACACATAAGTTTATTCAAAAGTCAATATCCCTCTAATGAGGCCTGACACTTGTTTAAATAGGAAAATATTAAATTAACCTTAAAACATTGTAAAATGACTAAAATAACACAAACTAAATTAAAACTTAGGGTCTAGAGTTGGAAGGGCGGCGGGGGCGCACGGTAGGCATGCTGGACATAGCCGGCACGCGCATTTGGTTGGGTCATCCGAGCTAGGCAGAAGCGGGCGCAAGCTAGGTGGGGTGCGCATGGGCAGGTACTGAAAGGCCTGCTCGAGCGAGCACGCTATCGGGAGTGGTCTGATAGGGTGCAGGCGGCAGACGGGGAGCGCTGACGAGACACGGATATTGCGAGAAGCGAGCTATGTTGGGGAGTGGTGATGAGGCTCGGGCGTGTGACGATGGGCGCGCTATCAGGCGGGGCTTGATGGGGCGCATGTGGTGAATATGGCACACTGATTGGGCATGGGATTCACGGATGCGGGCAGTGACGGGGAGTAGTGACTGGGTGCGTGACGGGCTTGGATGCGCACTGCACATCCTACTCATGCTGCAGGTGGGCCTTCGTGTTTTTTTTTTTAAAATAGCCTCATTTTCCATCCTTTGATTTGTACTTCCTCTTTTATCTCTCCTCCAATGCTTAGCATGTAATACCCCAACTTTTTAAGTGGGTTGACTATCGGGGTATTACCAAGGACGCATTCGTTTTATTTGATGATAATTAATATTACTTAAGGGGAGTAATTAATTGAAGATAAAATGGAAATTTTGTAATTAAAATAAACAGTTGGGATTAAATTATAATGGATTTAAATTATATTGATGGGATTAAATTAAAAGAGAAATATTAGGAGGGGGAGAATTGGACCGGTTCACGTAGTGAACCGGTTGGGGTGACATATGGCCTTCGACCATTCGCGAAATGCAGAGAACGAGAGACGAGAAAGAGTGGGAGACAGGGGAGAAGGGAGAGACGACGAGGAAGTGAGGGCGCGATGGGGAGGAGACGATGACGACGAGTCCGGTGTGCACGACGTCCAAGCATGACGTGGAGCGGCGAGACGCGGCGGTTCGCAGCTAGGGCTCGCGAATTGGGGCTTGGGATCGATGTTGCTACGGCCTTTTTCAGCGGTGTTTGGAGGTATGTCCAGTCAATTCTCCTTCCCCTTCGTGTTCTGATAGTCGGGCGTTGGCTAGGGTGCTCGAAGCTCGGCGTTCGATGGGATGCAGGGGTGGCGATGCTCGGTGTTTTCGGCAGGGCAGTGCTTGTAGAATCAGCAGTTCACGCTGGATCGGCCAATGGGCTTGGTCCAGCTTGTCGATTGGGTCAAACCGACTCACCATTGGCTAAGTTCCTTGTGCTGGAAGCCGACAGTAGGGACATGTAGAGTAATGGAGGGAGTCCTGTCCTTTGGTGTTAAGCTGGTGTATTGTGCTGGAAACGCTAAGGGAGGATTTAATGGCAGGAATGTTGTGCAATGGGGATTTTCTCCTGGTTGTCATGTGGAGCTCTTTGTCCTGGAGTTGGAAAAGCTGCTGAGAGCTTCTCCTTTGGATTTGTTGAAGGCTAGGTGTGTCGGAGCTGTCCTTACTGGTGCTGGAGGAGCTGAATCGTGAGCTGCCATCCGTGAAGCTGTTGGAGAGCTATCCCTAGTTGTGTGTCTTCGATAGTGGTAAGGAATGGGTAGTGTCCGACCGTCTAAGCCCTACCCAAAAGTATGTGTGCGTGCGTGCGTTGAGTATGGTTGGTTAATTTCTGTTCTCTGTTGGATGAATCTGTTTGTGAATTCTCTGTTGGATGAACATGTTAGTGATTTCTTTGTGGATGGATTGTGTATTAGTTCTCTGGATTGTGATTGATAGTTGTTCAGTGTGTAGGTCATGACGTCGCTCTGTAGGTTTTATGCTTGAATGCTCAGTTATTTCTGGTTGATACTCTATAAGATCACTTGTATGCTTTGTTATTAATTTGTTGTTAGCTCTCTGTTAGTTTTAGGATTATTATTCTTTTCTCAAAAGAATTTTACTAATGCTTCCACACTCTTTTAAATAAATGATTTGTTTTAACGCTTCCGCATTTTCTATTAAATAAACGATTCTTATAACGAGTTTCAATGAACGGTTGGTAGCGGTTCAGATTAGGTGAGCTCTGACACGTTTTCTCGAATTTTAACGCATTTTCAAAAAGCGACGAAAATTTGAGTCGCTACATAGCAAGCTCTTCAAAGCCTTTGGATCATGTTTTTCGGCCACCTCTTTTAGACTTCTTCCACAAAAAGTTATGATTTTTCCTTCACTTTCTTTGTTCTTGTCTTTGTCTTTGGGCCACCATTTCCTCCTGATGGATATTGGGCTTTGTAGATTTTCCGGATCACATTACAATTAAGGCATTTGGACATATATAACAAAAGTTATGAATTTTGAAAATTGATGCTAAACAACAAGATAAAAATTGGATATTGGAGACAAGAAATGTTCTGTTTGGATAATTTTTCCTTAGACACAAGTAGTTAGATTTCCAAGCTGAATTTATATGCTAATTGGATAAGTATAGGTTCAAGAATCACTCGAATTGGATAAGTATACAAAAAGGTATTCATGTTTAATGTTGATATGTGTAGTTGTATGCTAATGTGGAATGTATCATGTTTTAGGTATTCTAACTCAAGGTGATTATTGATAAATTGTAATAAATTGTGTTAAGACCCCAAAGTAAGGGATGTTGCATGTGTTTGGCTCTCAAGCCTACATCACGGGATACTAGGTTAATTAGTTGAATTTATAATGTTGTTCGGTTTAGATTGAATATATTAATGATTATGCCTTGTTTGTTTGATACTAGTTAGAGAAACATGTGTTGAGAAATTGATGCTATTAAGATTTATAAAATGTAATGGAAAAAAATTTAGTGAAATCAAAATGTGTTAATAAAGATAATATTACTGTTGATATGCTGTAATATAGGAGATCCCTAATTGGAGTCAAGTCATGGATTCTACTTTAAGATTAGATAATGAGATGTTCTAATGGTGATGTTTTGTTGATCGATGATGTGTTATGATATTGATGTGAAATGAGACTATTTTATTATTTATCAAGTCTCAAAGAATATCATAAAGATCAAACATAAGTGGAAGGTCAAGAGAATAATTGAAGATCTTTCCAAAATTGTCTTCATTCTGACATTTGCCAATAGTTTGACTATTTTGAAAATCAAAACTACATTTTTTTCAGGAAGGGTTCTTCATGAAAGTTGTAACCAGCTTCCTAAGCTTTCTAACGCATGTTAGATCGTTCAATTCGGAATCTGTTTTCTATGGTAAAAGTCCAAAGTTTAAGGGAAGCCCAAGTTTTCAAACTTGGAGATCAAGAAACTCAAGATGTGAAAGCCATCTAAGTGGACAATTTGAACATAAAAAGAAGCCCAAGAGCAACCCCATGAAGACATGCTTGAAGGGCAAGAAAGTCAATCAAAAGCTATCAAGCCGAAGATCAAGGAAACTTTTTAAATCGGCCTAGAATCGTAACAAAAAAGATTCACTTATCTAGGATATCTAGATCCACTTATCTAGGAGATCTAGATTCACTTATCTACGTTATCTTTTATTTAGTTTTTTAATTTATGTTATTAAAAGGCTATATAAAGCCACCAAATTTTATGTTTTAGATAGTTGTTGAATTTTGAAAAAAAGAAAGCTTCTTTCAGAAATTGGAGAGATCATTTTCTTCCTTTGGTGAGTGATATCCAAAGACCCTTTGGTGCGTAATATCCAAAGTCCCTTTCGTGTGTGTTATATCACGAAAGAAACTTACAGCCGCGTCCTTATCTAAGGAGGTGAGAAGCGTTGCGTTCATCCATCATGTGCGGTGCGTTTCATGCCCACATCATCTGGTATCAGAGCTAAAGCGTCCTAACCAAAAAAAAAAAATTGATCTTTTTACACAAGATGACTTGAGGAGCATTCAAAACGGCACACAAAGACGAAACTACAAAATCCACAATGATCGAGTCGTCAACATCCCGCTCAGAGGCAAGCTTGATGGAACTCATCATCGAACTACAACGAGAACTTGCTCAACTAAAGAGGGACCAAAACCAACAAAAAACTCAAGATCTCTACCAACAATTTCAAAACCTAGAGCAAGGTTCCTCCACCATTGAAGAGTATGCTGCCAAGTTCAAAACTTTAAAAACAAGATGTGATTTGAAAGAACGGGAAGGAAAAACAACAGCAAGGTTCATCGACGGACTTCGCGTGACATTCTAGAAAGCATGGCAACAAGACCTTACGATACCCTTGAGGATGTGATCAAAATGGCTCAAAGAATTTAGAGATGAAATCAACAAGCCAAACTTGATAAAATTAGTATCTCGTTAGAACAACTTAAAGCAAGATTATGGAGCACCCCGATTTTACAAGAACAAGATCACAATGAGGAATTAGAAGATTCCCTTGAGGAAATAGAGGAAGAATGTCAAGAAGAGCAAGCATTCGAACCTATAGAAAGCCAAGATGAGTCATTGACAACAACAACACAAAAGGAGGAATCTTTTCATGTTCCATGCCCCAAAACGAATGAGGTTTGTTCTTTAGATATTAAGGATGAAATTTGTGCTAACAAAGTTCCTTTCATCATATTTAAAGAAAATAGCTTGGAAATATCAATGCTTGGGATCCCGTACAAACATGGTAACGCAAGATATAATTCGAGGTCGAATCCAACACAAGATATAATTCGAGGTGGAATCCTTTTCAAGTCTCAAAGAATATCATGAAGATCAAGCATAAGTGGAAGGTCAAGAGAATAATTGAAGATCTTTCCAAAACTATCTTCATTCTGACATTTGCCAATAGTTTGACTATTTTGGAAATCAAGACTACGTTTTTTCAAGAAGGGTTCTTCATGAAAGTTGTAACCAACTTCCTAAGCTTTCTAAGGCATGTTAGATTGTTCAATTCAGAATTTATTTTTTATGGTAAAAGCCCAAAGAACAGAGAGCCAAAGTTTAAGGGAAGCCCAAGTTTTGAAACTTGGAGATCAAGAAACTCAAGATGTGAAAGCCATCTAAGTGGACAATTTGAACATGAACAGAAGCCCTAGAGCAAGTCCATGAAGACATGCTTGAAGGGTAAGAAAGTCAATCAAAAGATATCAAGCCGAAGATCAAGGAAACTTTTTAAATCGGCCGAGAATCGCAACCAAAAAGATTTACTTATCTAGGATATCTAGATCCACTTATCTAGGAGATCTAGATTCACTTATCTAGGTTATCTTTTATTTAGTTTTTTAATTTATGTTCTTAAAAGGCTATATAAAGCCACCAAATTTTATGTTTTAGATAGTTGTTGAATTTTGAAAAAAAGTAAGCTTTAGCTTTTCGGGAATTGGAGAGATCATTTTCTTCCTTTGGTGAGTGATATCCAAAGACCCTTTGGTGCGTAATATCCAAAGTCCCTTTCGTGTATGTTATTATATCACGAAAGAAACTTGCAGCCGCGTCCTTATCCAAGGAGGTGAGAAGCGTTGCGTTCATCCATCACGTACGGTGCGTTCCGTGCGCCCATCAGATATTGTGATGATATTAGATGACATTGCTTGATGTTATATTATGATTGTGCATTCATTCTTATGCATCAGGTTTATCAAGAAAATGATGAGAATGTGATGTGCCACATGGACCTATCACTAGGTCACAAGCAAGAAGGCTAACAAAGTATTACATTTATCTTCATTTTGCAAGAAATGAATTATAAAGGAGCTTAGATGGAGTCCCAACACTAAAAGATAAAGATAACATGAAGTACTTACTAAAATGGGAAAATGGTCAAGACACTATGCAACTAACCACACTATCAATTGAAGGAGACTTAAGGCATAGATCAATAATGTGGAAGGTTGATCAAATACATGCATGAACCAAGGACCGAGTTATAATTTATAACTCAAGCATTTAGGAAAGAAAATAAATCAATAAAATGAATGTCACATGTACTAATCAGTTACAATTTGATTTACCCCATAATTAATGACCATTACGAATGCCTTTGACTGTCATCTTATTCTTTTGAAGGAAATATGTTAAGTTCGCATCATTTTGGTAGCAAAGCCAATATGACTCATTTACAATTTTTTTCCTACACATTTTAAGTCCTCAACATGATGACTAGAAGTGGCACAGTGGTTTCTCAAAATTGTGACAACAATGCTTGTCAACCAAGCCAACCAACAAGGAAGCCAAGTCAAGTACCCAAGGGCAAATTAATGAGATTAGGACAACTATTCTCACCCTCACTAAACAAATCCAAGGGATTACAAACATGAGTATAAGAACTTCAAGAGCTCCTAAAAAAAGAGGAAGAGGTGGTGCAAGAAGAGAAAGAAATGATGTAGAGATTATAGTGGATGGCATTGAAGAAGAAGAAGAAGCAAATTTTGAAGATTTTCCTAGTCCAAGGTATTTTCCTGAAAATCATGACGATATAAGACATTTAAAATGGTCTATTCCTTATTTCAAGGGCTCAAGTAATGGTGATGACTTCTTTGATTGGGTTGAAAAGTTGGAGAAAATCAATTGTTACACCTTTTCTAAGGAGACTAAAATTTAATTAGCATCCGTCAAGTTCACATGTTATGCCAATTTGTGGTGGAAAAGTTTAAAAGTGCAAAGGCAACTTGATGGAGATGGAGAAATTGTCACTTGGAACCTGATGACAAGTTTAATGTGAAAAATTTCTTGTTGAGCCATTACAAACATGAACTTTTCTTACAAATGGAGAGTCTCACTCAAGGGTCTAGTAGTGTTAAAGAATATGCCACTGGGTTTGAAACACTTAAGATAAGAAGCGGAATTGAAGAATTGGAAGAACAAGTCATCGTAAGATTTATAAAAGACTTGAATAGAAAAATTGGAGATGTTGTGGAGCTTCAACCATTTGTGCACCTTGAAGAAGTTATTCAACTTTCTTTGAAGGTGGAGAGCAAGAAAGCATCCAATCTAAGACAAGAGGATAAGAACAATATTGTTGAAACATCTCGACCAAGGGCAAGGGGGATCAAATGCTTCAAGTGACTTGGGTTTGGACGTTTTGCCTCTCATTCCTGAACCAAAGAGTAATGATTATAAGGGTTGAAACAAATAAAGTGGAGAGTGACGAAGAATTTTTGGAAGCAAACCATGAGGAAAGGAGAACAACAAGTGGAAGTGATCTTTGCTCACGAAGGACCACTTCTTATAGTGACTAGAAGGGCTCTCACAACACAAAGTCGAGAAGAAAATTGTCAAAGAGAAAATATTTTTCATAGTACATGCATGATTAAAGGCAAGGTTTGATTCCTAACTATTGATAGAGGAAGTTTGATGAATCTTGCCACCAAAGACATGGTGGACAAGCTCAGGTTGGATACAATTCCACATCCAACTCCTTACAACTTGAGTTGGCTCAATGACAAGGAAGATGTCAAAGTTACCAAGCAGGTAAGGGTTCCATTCTCTATTGGGAACTATTGATGAAATTGTTTGTGATGTAGTTCCAATGAGTGCTAGGAACATCTTACTCAGAAGACCAAGGCAATTTGATAGAAAAGCCATGCATGATGGTTTCACCAACTATTTCTCATTCAATATAGGAGAAAAAACTATCAAGTTGGCTCCTCTTAGGCTGGAGCAAATTGTTTTGGATTATCAAGCTATGAAAGAGAAGAAAGGAAAGGAGACCCTATTTATATCCAAGAATGATTTGAAAATTTGGAAGTGTTACGAGAGCAAGTTTTATGTCTTCTTTAAGCATTCCAAGATGTTTTTTTGGAAGAACTTACTTAAGGGTTACCACCCTTGCGAGGTATTGAGCACCAAATTTGCCTCTTACCCGGGGAAAATCTTCCTAACAAACCCTCTTATCGAATGAATCTAGAAGAAGCCAAAGAATTGCATTGACAAGGAAAAATGGTACAATCGAGAATCTCTTAGTCCTTGTGTTGTTCCTACATTATTGGTGCCAAAAAAAGATGGCTCCATGAGGATGAGTGTGGATGGTCAAGCCATCAACCAAATCACTATCAAGTATAGGTTTGTCATTCCAAGATTTGAAGACATGCTTGATGAATTGAGTGGAGCATCCATATTTTCCAAAATTGATCTTAAAAGTGACTACCGTCAAATTTTAATGAATGAAGGAGATGAATGGAAGATAGTTTTCAAAACAAAGTATGGACTCTATAAATGGTTAGTAATGTCTTTCAGCCTTTCTAATGCTCTTATATCTTTATGAGACTTATACATCTTGTTTTGAAAGATTTTTTTGGAAAAGTTTAGGTAGTTCACTTTGATGACATCTTTGTCTGTAGTGTCGATTTTAACCATCACTTGGATAATCTTAAAATGATATTTGAGCACTAAGAGACACCAAATTACATGGTAAACTCAGTAAGTGCTCTTTTGTACAAGACAAGGTGAATTTTCTTAGATTTTTCATTTCAAGCCAAGGCATGAAGGTGGATGAGAACAAAGTCAGAGCTATTAAGGAGTGGCTAATTCCAAGCAACACCTTAGAAGTAAGGGGTTTTTGTAGCCTTGCTTCATTTTACTGAAGGTTTGTGAGCAATTTTAATACCATCATGGCTCCCATTATAGATTGTATAAAACATGGGAAGGACTTCCATTGGTCCAATGAATGCTAAGCAAGTTTTGAGAAGATCAAGGAGAAGCTATGCAATGCACTGATTCTAGCTCTACCCAATTTCAACAAAATTTTTGAAGTAGAATGTGATGCTTCTATAGTAGGAATAAGGACTGTGTTGATGCAAGAAGGAAGATCAATTGCATATTTCAGTGAGAAGTTGAAAGAGTCCCCCTTAAAATATTCTACTTAAAAAAAGAATTTCATGTCGTGGTAAGAGCATTAAAGGTTTGACAACATTATTTGCTTCCAAAGAATTTTATCATTCACACCAATAATCAAGCCCTCAAATATGTTAAGAACCAAGGTGATGCACCCTAGATCTGCATCAATATAATTTTTATTTTATTTTTATTAGATCTTGAAGAAAGAGAAAGATATTATCTCTTTAGATATTATCTCTAAAAAGATCCACTTATCTAGGAGATCTAGATCCACTTATCTAGGTTTTCTTTTATTTAGTTTTCTAATTTATGTTTGTAAAAGGCTATATAAAGGCACCTAATTTTATGTTTTAGATAGTTGTTGAATTTTGATAAAACAAAGCTTATGCTTTTCTGGAATTGGAGAGATCCTCTTTCTTCCTTTGGTGAGTGATATCCAAAGACCCTTTGGTGCGTAATATCCAAAGTTTTTTTTGTGTGAGTTATATCACGAAAGAAACTTGCAGTCGCGTCCTTATCCAAGGAGGTGAGAAGCATTCCGTTCATCCATCACGTTTATCCATCGGTAGTTAAAGTTGCCAACTTTCATATTCCAAGGGATTTGATAAGGTTAGATATAAATCCATTCCGTGCGCGGATCATCTGGTATCAGAGCTAAAGTGTCCTAACTAAAAAAAATTCCATCTTTTTACACATGATGACTTGAGGAGCATCCGAAGCGGTACAAAATCCACGATGGCTAAACCTTCAACATCTCACTCCCAACATCTCACTCCAAAGAAGACTTGTGGGAACTCGTTCTCTCACTACAATGAGATGTTGCTCAACTAAAGATGAATCAAAACCAACAATGGGCTCAGCATCCTCTTAGCACAGTTGTAGAAAACATCACAAGAGATGAGGCCGAAGAAGGGCCATTACTATCTTTGGAGCCTCAATTAGAAGAGGAAGATTGCCAAGAAGAGCAAGTGCCCGATATGATAGAGGACCAAGTTGACTCCTTGGCCACAACAACACAAAGGGAGCAACCTGTCCATATTTCATGCTCCAACATGAAAAAGGTGTGTTCTTTAATCATCAATGAGAGGATCTGTGTTGACATGACTCACTTAGTTTTGGTTATAGGAGATTGCTTGGAGTTATTAAGACATGGTATCACCTACAAATTTTGGAGGTACATTCACAAAGATGAAAATATTCATGGCCGAATTTTACAAAAGAAAAAGTCAAAGATGGAAGTCATTATGCTTTGTGTCAATCTAGATTTTCCATTTGATCCGGGTGGAAGACATGCAAAAGATAGAGGTAGAAGATTCCCTGGATTTGAGGGCAAATCCTTTTCAACCACCGGAGTATGATGCACACTAGATCTGCATGAATATTATTTTTATTTTATTTTTATTAGGATGAAGGACGTCCAATACAAAAAGATCATGAACAAAGAGAAAGATATTATCTCTTTAGATATTATCTCTAAAAAGATCCACTTATCTAGGATATCTAGATCCACTTATCAAGGAGATCTAGATCCACTTATCTATGAGATCTAGATCCACTAATCTAGGAGATCTAGATCCACTTATCTATGAGATCTAGATCTACTAATCTAGGAGATCTAGATCCACTTATCTATGAGATCTAGATCTACTTATCTAGGAGATCTAGATCCACTTATCTAGGTTATCTTTTATTTAATTTTCTAATTTACGTTTGTAGAAAGCTATAAGCTACCTAATTTTATGTTTTAGACAGTTGTTGAATTTTGATAAAACAAAGCTTTTGCTTTTCGGGAATTGGAGAGATCTTTTTTCTTCCTTTGGTGAGTGATATCCAAAGACCCTTTGGTGCATAATATCCAAAGTCCCTTTCTTGTGAGTTATATCACGAAAGAAACTTACAGTCACGTCCTTATCCAAGGAGGTGAGAAGTGTTGTGTTCATCCATCACGTTCATCCATCGACAACATTAAGTTGCCAGCTTTCATATTCCAAGGGATTTGAGACAGCTAGATATACATCCATTCCGTGTGCGCATCACAAGGGATACTCAATAAATGACATGATAAGTGAGTAGAATTTATTGAAAGATATTCATACATGATCAAGTACTAAACAGGAGAAAACAATGTTGTAGTGGATGCTTTATCAAGAAGTTATGCCTTGATAACCGAATTGAATACTAAGTTACTTGGTTTTGAATGGATAAAAGATGCTAATGCTAATGATAGATTTTTCCTATTGGTACAAGAATTGTGGTTCCAAAGCCAAAAATGGTTGCATTATTATGGACGGATATTTGTTCAAAAGAGGAAAATTGTGTATTCCTTTAGGCACATGGTGATCGTCTTACTAGTCATTTTGGACAAAAATGTACTTATAAGCTATAAAGAAGCTTTTTTTTGCCACACTTGTTGAAAGATGTACACAAGATTTTGGAAAGGTGTATTGTTTGTAAGAAAGTTAAAAACCGAATGTAAACTCACAGGTTGTATATATGCCTCTACCCATACTTACTCATCCTTTGGTGAAACTAAGCATGGAATTTGTACTAGGCTTACCTCGTCCTTCTAGAGGAAAGGAAGTTATTTTGATAGTTGTTGATAGATTCTCAAATATGGCACACTTTATAGCTTGCACCAAGACGGATGACTCTTACCATGTAGTTGAATTATTTTTTAAGGAAGTGGTGAAACTTCACTGAATTCCAAAACCTATTGTGTCGAATAAGGACACAAAATTTTTGAGTTCTTTTTAGAAGAAACTTTTGAGAATGTTAGGGACAAAAATTTTTTCTAGTACTTCCTATCACTCTCAAACCATTGGACAAACTCAAGTGGTGAATAGAGAACCATAGAAACTCTTCTAAGATCAATTGTAGGGAAACAACTTAAAGATTGGAATCTTCAACTTCCATATATTGAGTTAGCCTACAATCGTGGCATTCATATTACAACTAACAAGACTCCTTTTGAAGTGGTCTACGGGTTCAATCCCCTCAAACCAATGGATCTCATTCCTTTAGCTAGTAAGAAATTAGTTAATTCCAATCGCAAGATCAAGGCCGATTTTGTAACACCCATTTTTATAAAAATCTTATTTTGGGGTAAAGCTTGAAATATATATATATATAAGGTTAAACAAATATATATATATATATTTGTTTAACCTTTCTATATGTTTATTATATTTTTTTTAAAACAAGTCATCGTCATCATTAAACTCAACTTAAAAATCATTCATAATAAAACCATACCCAGTAAAAGTATTTGCAACGGAAAACCTTTCATTTAATTTAATATGTAATTTTTGTCAAGTCTCAGGTATAGAAAGTCCTGTAGAATATATATATATATATTGTACAGGACTTTCTATACGTAAAACTTGACAAGAACTACATATTAATTTAAATGAAAGGTTATTTATATATATATATATATATGAAAGTTCCTTCACTTGACTTAAAACAAAAAACCATATACCCTAACCGTTTTTTATGCAAGCCATCACAAAAGTTGATTGATACTTTCAAACTATATATATATATATATATATATATATTTGTTTAACCTTTCTATATGTTTTTTATTATTTTTTTTTAAAACAAATCATTGTCATCATTAAGTTCGACTTAAAATTTATTCATAATAAAACCATACCTAGTAAAAGTATTTGCAACAGAAAACCTTTCATTTAATTTAATATGTAGTTCTTGTCAAGTCTCAGGTATAGAAAGTCCCTGACAATATATATATGTATACACGGGACTTTCCATACATGAGACTTGACAAGAACTACATATTCATTTAAATGAAAGGCTATATATATATAGCCTTTCATTTATATATATATATGTGTGTATATATGTGTGTGTATATATATATATATATATATATATGTATATATATGAAAGATCCACTTGACTTAAAACAACAGACCATATACCCAAACCATTTTTGATGGAAGCCATCACAAAAGTTGATCGATAATTTCAAACCGTAAACCATGGAAAGTGAGCAATAACTGCCAAAACTCCTTCATGGGTGATCTTCCTCTGCTTGTACTTCATCCAAGGTAAATGTCACTATTTCCTCCTCACCTACAATACAAGGTTCATCTATAAGTCTAAGACTTAGCAAGTAATGCATAAGACCGTAAAGTTGACATTTTGTGAGATTGTTTCGTCTTTCCTCTTTCTTTCTTGTCTTTCATTTTTCTTTCACTTTTTGGATATAAGTAGGCTCGATAGTGGGGCCTACACTACTTTTTTCTGCCCTCTTTGGGAGTGTCTCTCGCCCTTGTGAAAATAGACTCCACCCTTTTTTAGAGTCCTCCGTTAGCTGTCATGCAATTTAATGCACAACAACCTAGTGACCCTTGTGCCAATCAGCCGCCGAATTGCGCCAAAAGCAAGCTAACGGGCTAATGACCCACTAGTCCCCCTTTTGGGAAAGCCTGACATCAGTCACCATTTATGTACACTTTATCATCATTTTTGTCTTTCTTAAATGCAGACTCATCCATCGTAATGTAACATAAACATTTTACATCATAGGCAATATCAACACTATAACAAAAAATCCTCAAGCCCTTCTTCATTATGAACAAAACCGTGTAGTATTTATAACTAAACTTGTTCCTACGCAATGGTCAAGAAAGACAACAATAAGATTCTCCATTGACAAAACTTCATCAAATTTAAATTATAAAACCAAGTCTCATTATCATAGGTACAAGGAACACAATAGTATATCCACAGTGTATATTCTAATCCACATTATACCATATAACCTATAAAATATCGTAGCCCTTTTTCGTCACTTCCTTGGTTAACACAATAAAACAATAAAGTAAACAACCTTACATTCTCGAGCACTCCAACAGTAAACCATGAGCATAGAAATATTACAACCATATTGCCTATTCTCAAGCCATCTAATAGAGTAGAGAGCATCAACTAGAATACAATAAGAAGGACAAGTCTTTGGGTTTTCTATAAAGAATCAGAGAATAAAGAATACACTCCTTCAGCAGAGTACATAACCTCAGATCATCCACAAAATACCGTGAGCATAAAATAAACCCAATGGACAAAGCATAAATCCTAAACAAAGTTTATCAAAGCAGAAAATGAAATGGAAAACAAAACCCAATCATCAGAGCATAAGTCCTCTATAATGTCTATCAAAGCAGTATACAAAATAGAGAATAAAACTCAATCAACAGAGCACAATATTCAACAATGTCCAGCAAATAGTAACCGAAATGAAGGACAAAACTCAATTAACAGAGCAAAAATCCTTAACAATGTCTATCAAGCAGTAACTTAAATGAAGAACAAATCTCAATCAACAGAGCATAAAACTTCAACAATGTCAAGCAAAGTAGTAAACAAAATGGAGAACAACACCTGCCTAATACCTTGCATTGTAGGCCGAGAGGCCAAGAACATACAACAAGTACTTACCTCTAACGTTGTGGAACAAGTTTCCCACTCAACTAGCTTCCCTCTCTTGTCTAAGCAGGCCATGTTTTCGGATGGGTTACCACAATCATTCGCAATGAACCTCTCCTTCTGCTTCTTAAATTTTGCATTTTATATCCTCTATTAGGGCACTGTGAAAAAAGCATGTTCACAAGAGCATTCATTCCCATGAACAAGCACCCTCCCACGATTTGGCCTGCCACTCAATAGTTCAAACGATGATGTTCCCACTCGCCCGCTCCCAACAACGTCGTTCAACACTATTCACACGATCGCGCCTCTTTTTGTGAAGAAAATTTCTTGCCACGAGAGTCGCTTCTCCACCCACTTTGGTTCGGATTCTCCCTCTCAAATCCCTTAGCATTTTCTCTTCCTATTCTATCCCATGTCCTCCACAGTGCCCCATAACCCACATATCCCATATATCCTCTTAATTAAACTCGTGTTTTTTTTTTTTACCCAATGTTCTTCTTCTAGAATTTACAAAAGAAACATAACAATTCCCAACATAAATTCCAAAATATCCTTATCCAATTATTCAATATCAACAACAATATAACAAGTTATAATACCAACATTCATCCTAAATTACCAAACTTTGACTTTCACGATAAAATTCTTCATTCATAAACTAATTGCGTCATACTATTATCAACAATATATGTAATACCCCAATAATATTTTCTCCATGTATGCAATGTAATTAATTGTTGGAATAATTAAAATATGAAATTTTGAAGAAAAATATGTGTATTGGGTGATTTCGGACGCACACAGACGACGCAAGGATTAGGGATTGCGTCCAAAATTGCTTTGCACATTGTCCCCTGCATTTTGGGATGATGTAGGATGAGGGATCTCGTTCGAATTCATCCTTTAACGTGAGATTTCAGACGATCCACGACGAGCACAGACGATAGCGGACGCAGAGAGTTTGAATCTGTCCAATCTTTGGACAGTTTCTGACGCATGCGGATGAAGGCGAGGATGTCTTCCTTCGTCCAAAAACGCGACTCTATCAGGGGAATAAGGAATTTGGTCCAATGCGGACTAGGCAAGGACGCTCTCCCTCGTCCAAAAATGCCCAGTTTTGCGAATAAAAAGATTTTAAATAATGGATTTCTTTGTCGTTTAGCAATTAAAATCCCACTTAAATGACAAGCCAATGCCTCCCCATGCTTGGAAGTAGCTCCCCCATGCCTGGACACCCTCCCCATCCCGTTCGGTGAGTGACTCATCCCTTCCAGGTATGGTTTCATCTATTAATTGTCCAAGATCAATCAGACTCTGCCATTTCCCTCTCTTCTCCTTGCGTGAAGGAAACCTTGGGTGTGAGTGTTTTGCGTGAGCTGAGTGGAGTGAAGTGGGTATCTATTGGAGTGAGAAGTTGTGCCTTGGGATTTAGCTCCTATCCTCGGGTCTCCTGATTCATCTTTAGCTTCATCTAGGTAACTCAATCCTTCTCTGTTAGTTGTTAGTCTGAAGCATATTAAGGATAGATATTATAAATGAATTGTTGGACGTAGGAAATGTTAAATTGATGCTCTAAATCAACCTGTTAGATGATAGAATATATGTATGAAAATGCTCTATTGTTTGGATATGTGTTCTATGAACTCTCTATAATGGATATCTAAGATCATCTACTTGAATATAATCATTGTCCTTATCGTTCTATGTGAAGCATGAATATATATTGAATTTAGCCTTGCTGTATGGATGATAAGTAATGCATCGGTTGATGATTAAGGATAAGCATATTGAAGTTACATGCTCTGTTAATTATGGCTGATTGCTATTATGTTGTTTTGGATACTGTGATAACTCCTTGGATTATGATAAGTCTAAATGTTGGTGATATCTGGTTGAGGAAAATATTTGATGTATGCTTTATATTTCCTTGGAATGTATAATCTGTTGATAGTTCAAGTTAAGATAGCTTAGGTTCCATTTTGGGTGTTAAAGGGGTTCCTAGAATTGCTACAAAATTAAGGATAGGAAAAGAATGAAATTTATAAGTCGTATTTATTAATGATAGATGTTTTAATTATGAATGTAATGGGAAAAGGAAAAAGAAGGATAAAGATTAAGTGCGAATACGCGATAACGTTTCGAGGTAAGAAGCTGAGTAGAGTCGTTGGTCAGTGGAGGCCCTACACAATTAGCAATGTCTTTCCTTAAATTGTTTGTTTACATATCTACTATGCTGCCATATTATGCCTATGTTGTTCTCACGTTATTATGTTAATCTCTAAGTATGTTTAGGATGTTAGCATATCATTTGGTTTCCCTTAAATTACTAAGCATGTTTACATTATTATTGTTTTCCTTTAAACTACCGAGCATGTCTACATTGTTGTTATTTCCTATACCTTGCCAAGCATGCCTTTATTATAATTGTTCACGTTAAATTCCTTTAAATGGCCAAACATGTCTATATCGTTATCGCTTTCTTTAAATTACCAAGCATGCCTATATTTTATTGTTTCCTTAAATTTCCTAGTATATCTATTGTGTTATTGTTTCCCTTAAATTATCAAGCAGTCTATATCGTTATTGCTTCCTATGTTGTTATTGTTTCCTTGATGAATGATTGGCTTATAGTTATGTTAGCATTTGCATTGACATGCATCATATTAATAGAAACAAGTACGAAGTGTCACCTCTAGGGTGGTACTTATATGTATTTGAGTGAGGAAAAAGATTAAAGAAAATATATGGGGAGTTGGAGGACAGAAGGGTCGTTCCGATCTAGCTAGGTAGACAAATATATTTAATCTCTCTCATGGGTTATGAGAAAACACAAGAAGATAAGAACTATACATTTCCCTTGTCCGGACTACGAGACTATCTACCTTAGGTGGTTAGTAGCCGACCAAGACTATTCCCTCCAACATGGGTTCCTTCAATCTCCCACTTGATGTACGAGTTAAAAAACGTAAAGAAAAGAACGGTTGGGGCAGACCTATTTTGACATAATGAGTTAGAGGCATATATATATACTGCATATCTCATTTTTTACTAAGCCTCAGCCTCACAGTTTTCTAATGGTGTATGTGCCCGTGAGAGAACAAATAAGGAAACAGTTGATGATGGATTTGCATGCGTGGGACTTGTTGCTGGCACGGCTAAAGGAAGTAAAAGAGAAAAATGTTTTGTAAGTAACTTGTAATAATTTGTTTAGTATTCCTTAACTAAATTATTTACGCTTCCGCTATGTTTTAAGAAAAGATTTTATAACTATGGTTTTCCACTGCTTATAATGATTTTCATAACGAGTTTAAAGAAAGGATTTTTAACGGTGTGGCTTTTTAGAAAAAGAACTCTGATTATATTTTAAAAAGGTCAAAGAAAAATTGGGTCGTCACAATATAAGTTATTCCTCCACAATAAATTTAACACGCACATCTAATAAAATTTTCTGTCATTACAGATTCAGTTTGAGCGTTGCATGAAGAAGTGATTAAGTTCATTCTTAAGAAAAATGAAATGTACGCAAAGGCAGCTAAAAAAGGAAGAAAAGACATGATCTTCGAAGAAGGGGTACTTATTATGGTTACACCTGAGGAAATAAAAGTTTTCAGGACAAATGTGTTCTAAGCTTGAACCAAAGGCTGATGGTCCTTTCAAAATCCTTGAGAAAGTGAATGATAATGCTTACAAAATTGAACTGCTTGGAGAGTATGGGATTTCATCAACTTTTTATGTGCAATACATTTCCCCTCATGTTGGCTATGAGCAAGACATAGTAGAAGTTTTGGATTTGAGAACAAATTCTTCTCAACCCTAAGAGGATGATGTGTTGCATAGACTTATCACTAGGTCACAAGTAAGGAGGCTAAAAAATTATTATATATCTCTTTATTTTGCAGGAAATGAATTACAAAGGAGCTTAGATAGAGTCCCAACACTAAAAGATAATGAAAACCCAAAGTACTAACTAAAATGGGAAAATGGTCAAGACACTGTGGAACAAACAACACCAACAATTGGAAGAGACTCAAGGCATAGATCAATGATGTGGGAGACTGATCAAATACATGCAAGAACTGAGGATGGAGTTAAAATTTATAATTCAGGCATTTAGGAATTGAAAGAAATCAATAAAATGAATGCTACATGTACTAATCAGTTACAAATGATTTTTGTTCACTCTGATGCTTAAGTTAGGCTATCCTAAGAAGTTGATCAAATGGTGTCTACTCTCTCCTGATGGTGGCCCAATGATCAGATGGTCAAGTGAAAAGAAAATAAAGAAAATGGAAAATAGAAACTATCAAGTTTTCTTAAAATGCATATGGCACATTGCATTAAATTTATGTGTATGTTTAAATTAAGTTAAGTTATACATTGGTTACTAAGCATTAGGCTCATAGATTAATGTTGTGATGCAAGTAAAGAAATTGATAATAAGACTCACTATGACTGATTATGCAGTTGATGGTGCATACTTACTTGAAGCGCTTAGGGTTGTTACTTTGTTGCAATTGCCTTGACAGGTGGAAAGGTGAAACATACGAGATGTTTTAAGCACCAAATCAAATAGACTTATGAATTTTCAGTTAATTATTTTATGTTAAAGTGTCAAGGATAATTATGTAAGTGGATATGTTTTTGTTTTGGAAAATGTCTTGAAACATATCAACTCTTTTGATATGTACTTATTCTAAAAAGATTTAAAGTCTTCAATTGTGTTTGAAGTGCAAAGTTATGTTAACAAGGCATTTCAAAGTATTATTTGTAACACCACAATAATGTTTTCCCCGTATACACAATGTAATCAACTTTTGGGATAATAAATATATTACATGCCATATCAATACGTGTTATTTATGACGTGTCTATATGGGGTAAATATTGTGGATTAAGTGAAGTATAAAAAGATTTGGGTATAAATGCATCAAATGGAGAATTCGGACGCAGTGTATAAAATGTGTAAAAAAACAAATTCGGAAGCACGCAGACTAGAAGTTGCGTCCGAATACGTGTTTCACGTCGTCCCAGCATTTTGGGATGATGTAGGATGAACCCCTCGCGTCCAGATTCATCCCCTGTCTCTAACTCGAGTTTTAGGACGGGACTATACGAACGCGGGTGACAATGGATACAGAAAGTTTGAATCTGTCTAATTTTTGGACAATTTCGGACACGCAGATGGAGGAGGCACACTTCTTTGTCCAAAAACGCAGCTCTGATAGAGAAATGAGGGATTCAGACAAACGCAGATGAGGCATGGATGCATTGCCTCATCCAAAAAGTCCCAGTTCTGCGTAAAAAATATGTTTTAAATAATAAAACATTTTTTCGTGTAGTCTATTAAAACACACTAAGTTGACCAAGGGGATGACTCCCCATACCGGGACCACGCCTCTCCACGTCGAAGAACACCCCTCCCTTTCTGGTGGATGTACATGTGTCTCTCTCCAGGTAAGGCTTCACCTTTTAATTGCTAGATTATGTCTCCCTCTGCATTCAGTCTTCCTGAGAGAGAGAGAGAGAGAGAGCTTCTTGCAAGAGAGAGAAACCTTCCAGTGATAATTGTGAGTTCGTGAGAGTTTTCAGTGTGAAAGTGAGGTCCTATAAACTGAGGATTTAGCTAGTTGATGCTGGGATTTTGCTATCCATGAGAAATTTCTTCAACAAGGGTAAAGATTGGGTAGAGTATTGGCCAATGGAGGCCCTACCCGCAAGTAGTGTGTGTGTGTTCTGTGTTAATTCCTTTGTTGATATTTCTGTAATTTCATTTACCGCAATTCAATGCTTTACTTAATAGAGAAAATGATAAATGCTTACTCTTAATGCTTAGATGATAGTCCTTGACGTTAAACTCAATAGTATAGAATGATGAACTAATGATCACACTATGTTACGTTAAGCATGAATAAGATATGAGTTATTCCATTGATGATGATTATGTTCTGTTCAATGTATTTTTATTGCCTTACTTGTTGTCACGATAGACTCGATAATGCTATATATATATTGTCCTACCATTACTATTGTTTAAATATCTGTGTTAACTAGAAATTATGGTTTCCTTAATCTGAGCATGTTTAGTCAACTAGGTTAACACTCTGTCATCTACTCTATTAATTTGAGCATGTCTAGTTAACTAGGTTAAATTCTGTAACAATGACCATGCTTTACTTTAGAATGTACTATATCACTAGTCAACTTATTTATAATTGATTCATGTACTTAGCTGGTACCAATTTATTAAGCACGTTTCCAGTCGTATCCAATTATCAAGTATGTTTCCATTTAATAGTTACATCCATGTCTATCTAATATTAAAAGTGTAACGACCCGGTTTTTATTTACTTTAAAATCGCGTGAAATTTAGAACTTTTTCTTTTATAAAATTAGAGTGAGACTTTTCTTTATAAAACCCGATAGTTAAAACTTTTTACTTAAAACATTTATTAATTTCAGAAGAATTAATGAAATCCTTTTTATAAAATGCAGCAGAATTAAAACGAAGTATTAAAGAATATTAAACAATTTACAAACCCTTTTTACAAATAAATTCCCCTTTTAAATTCTTTAGCCCAGCCAGCCACAAGATCCACCCGTGCAAATCCTTCATCAACTGTCTTTGACCTGTTCTTTTGTTTTCTCGTACGTACCTACATCACAAGACCTAAACTAATGAGCCTATTGCTCAGTAAGTGATAGACTAAAATGCAATGCAGATGAGATGCATGATCACACAATGCATTACAGAGGAGATTTGTATCTCATCTATTAGTAAGGTCGATGGATAAGTCAATTGATCTCGTAGCTTAACCTGTTTTTCCTATGAAGAACCACGCTAATCAGGGTGTCACCACGAGCCATACCCAGTCGTTTTGTTGAAGACATTGGGGATTTCAGTACAAGAGAATTGAGAATCTTAAGATTCTCATGGCTTAACCGTACCTCACGCTCCCTAATTAGGAGTAGACACTCCAATAGGAGTGTCACCACGACAACCATTCTCAATCTTCCCAAACCCCCACATGCCTATTTACATATATTTTAAGATGACATACATATGCTCGTGTCTACATACAGTCCTATATGATGATATAAAGGTCTAATAAACATATCATTAAAAGAACCTAAATCTAGTAAACACACAGCATTCAATCCTAATTCTTGCGATGTAGGGTCTGAAGACCAAAGCACAGTAAGTATCAACTTACTTGGCGTCCGTGGCGCGTTTGACACTCTATTTTTTTCCTGTTAATACCTTCAAAATAATTAATATATATTTATTAATATATTTACTCATTATAAACCTTAACTTTTATATCATTATTCTGTAAGTTCATTTCACATTATTCATTCAATTACTTTCATCGACTAATTAACTAATAATTATTGACCACCGGATTTTCATAAACCTTAACGCTTAATAATTCTCATTAGTCAACTTAGTTACTTAGCAACCTTGCAATAACCAATTAAGTAACTTAACATGTGCAACGAAAATAGCAATAACCATTTATGGTTGCTCATTCCGTGACCCGATAATAAAAAGAATTTACTTTATAAAACCGAATAGTATTTTATCACAAAACCATATTTTCCACAGCAGAGTAGAGAACCATTCAATTTCTTTTATCCAAGCAATAACCAACATAGTATTTATCCTTTTTATCTTATTAGAAAGGTTGTAGATAAATCATTCAGACAAACAACCACAAGCAAATCTAAAATCAATCATAGTAATAAACATTCAACAACTAATCCAGAATATAAATCCAATATGCCCCCACATCCAACAATCCATTTTTCCCATATGTAGTTATCCAATGACAAACCGAATTTAAACCAACTAAATTCTATATATTTCACATGTACACTATCTATACAGTTTAACCATCCAACCATTTACTCAACCATACGAAACTTCTCAAACCTTTCATTAATTTATAACTCAATATAATCACTATATAAGATTCACTAGAACCCAATTTAGTAGCATAAGCTAAAACCCAACTTAGCAACTTATATCTAACAATAATTCTTCAAGACAAATCCAACCTTAACATATGCAACTATCAACAAGGCTATCAAAAGGATAAACTCAAT
Source organism: Begonia loranthoides (assembly GCA_022433065.1). Classification (NCBI taxonomy): domain Eukaryota; kingdom Viridiplantae; phylum Streptophyta; class Magnoliopsida; order Cucurbitales; family Begoniaceae; genus Begonia; species Begonia loranthoides. The sequence continues at coordinate 19,351,457 of CM039472.1, forward strand.
CAACAAGTTTCATTCAACAACAACTTAACCATTATCTCAACAAGGTTCCAGTAGTATTAAAGGTTAGAAACAACATGAACCAGCCCTCACTATTATAATCCAATCAGTTACCCAAAATGCATAAGACAAATTTCTCTAGACAACATTCGGCAACATCAAACACAAGAGTATATTACACCCATTTTTCTGTCGTGTTCTACAGTCCCTTCATCACATAAACACATAAAAAGAAATGAAGGAATGTTCATACCATAAAGACTCGAGAGCACAACCCGAGAGCAAACCGAGCATCAATTTGTCTTCTCTGTTTCCATGCTTCAGCATTCTTCACTGTCACTCACTCATTTTCCTCACTGTTCCTCACTCGGCTCACACCATTTCCAACACTCTGCACTGTCACTTTTCCACTCTTCACAGCCATCTTCCTGCCATGATTTATAAACAGCAAGAAGAGACCTCCAGTGACGACCAAGCTGACGGGAAGATCACACAGTTCGAAGGAGGTGGTCCAATGGCCAATATCCACGCTGGAAGTTTGCTATCATTTCGGGAGGAGGAATAAACCGGGTTAACGGTGGCCAATAGAACTGGACCAAAACTGATGCACTGCTCTAGCCCTTCATCGATCACCCCTGCCAACACCAAATCGCCTCTCCACCGACACCAAATCAACCAAAATCGGAAGTCAAGAAGAAAAAAGCTAAACATAGACTATACACTTACCTTACACTTACCTCCACCGACGATTCGCTGTACCAAAATCGACACCAAGAGTCGCACGATACAATCGGGACGTCACCAGCAGCACTCCAAGCCCGGAGTCGCACACCACACCTAAGCCATCGTCGACGACTTGCGCTCCCGATCGCCCTCTCTCTTCCACTCGATCTCCCTCTCCTCTCTTCCTCTTCTACTCACCGCGAAAGAGGCTAGGGGGCGTCAAATTAAAATCCCCCCATTTCATTTCAATTGACCGCGTGAAATCCAGCCCTGAACCGGTTCACTTACAAGCTGAACCGGTTCAGTTCCTTTACTCCTTAATTAAATTTTTCTTCCATTTAATTAATTCATCATTTCACTTTCCTTTAAATAGTTAACTTCTTCATTTAATTATTTTCATCCCAAATTCTATTTTTCTTTTCTCTTAATATTGTTTCATGATAATTATCGGTCCAATTTAAATTCTTCAATTCGGCTTCCAAAATAATCATCTAATAATTGATATAATTATCTCCCAACAATTATTTTTCTAAACTTATTTTCATGATAATATATTCCATAATAAAATTCCTCCAAATAATCCAATTATACCCCAATTAATTCTCTTATCAAATAAATCTCAATTACCCCTAATTAATTCGGTTATGAAAATTGAGGTATTACAACCCTCCCACCTTATATAAATTTCGTCCTCGGAATTTGCTCAGTGTAATTACTTTTATGATCTAACAATCCAAATCACCATTAAATTCAAGAGTCACTGTCATAATATGAGTCTTTTCGCACCAAAATATATGAACTTCTGAAGGCTTATACTTAGCATAATTTTTCAACCAGTATCTACAATCACATAATAATACCAAATCCTTTGACTGTCATCTATATTTGCTATAACAGAAAAGCCTGTATCTAAATTGTCCTCCCTTTTCATCTGGCAGCATAACTGATTTTTGCCATATGACCAACTTGACGACATCCAAAGCATCCTTTCGTACCATAAATGCCGATCCTACCCGTCCAACTCCATTTTATTTGTATCTTCCATAATAGACAACACCTTTAGTGAAACCATTTTCGTTTCCTTAAGCCAAAATTAAACTATCTTTGACCAAATGATCATCCTTATTACCATTAAAACATTGTTTTGAATTAAATCCCCCCATTTGATTTCAATTGACCGCGTGAAATCCAGCCCTGAATCGATTCACTTACAAGTTGAACCGGTTCAGTTCCTTTACTCCTTAATTAAAATTTTCTTTCATTTAATTAATTCATCATTTTCACTTTCCTTTAAATAGTTAAATTCTTCATTTAATTATTTTCATCCCAAATTCTAATTTTCTTTTCTCTGAATATTGCTTGATGATAATTATCGGTCCAATTTAAATTATTCAATTCGGCTTCCAAAATAATCATCCAATAATTGTATAATTATCTCCCAATAATTATTTTTTTAAACTTATTTTCATGATAATATATTCCATAATAAAATTTCTCCGAATAATCCAATTATACCCTAATTAATTCTCTTATCAAATAAATCTCAATTACCCCTAATTAATTCGGTTATGAAAATTGGGGTATTACAAAAAGCTTGCTAGTTCACTATTACGTTCGCTATTTAATTCGTTATTAGAGGCATGACAATTCATTGTTATGTTCGCTGTGTAATTCACTTTCAGAAGCATGCTAAAATTGTTGTTTTCTTTCACTGCTATGTTCTAAAAATTCAAGCATGTTATTCATATTCGCCATTTCAATTCGTTGCTATAACTGTTCTCTGTTATCCGTTTTAATTACTATCATTCATTTACATGCGTTGTTTAATTCTCGATTATTTTTATACTATATCAACATGCATCATAATAATAGAAACAAGTATGGAGTGCCACCTTTCGGGTGGTACTCACATGCATTATGAAAGGAAAACTGATAAATGAAAAGAATGAAAGGAAAAGAAAAGAAAATGGGGAGTTAGGGGACGGATGGTTGGTTCGGATCTAATCAAGTATACTTGACTAAGTCTCCTCCCTCGTGGGGACGGGACCAGCTACCTTAGGTGGTTAGAAGTCGACCAAGACTAGACGTCCAACATAGGTTCCTCTAATCTCTCGTTCGACGTACGAGTAATGAATGAATGAATGAACGAAAATAAAGAAAAGATTGGTTTATGGTGGTACCTATTCCAAAAAGAACTAAAGAGAGGCATAAAGCATACTGCATAACCCCAATTCCTGACTGGGCCTTTAGGCTCACATCTTACTTGTGGTGTAGGAAACGAGATGATAATGCCAAGAGCAGAGGAGGACGCATTTCTCATAGAGCCTGTAGATTATCCAGACAAATCACGACCCAAGTAGGACTATGGCTCAAGAGAAAAATAAAGAATTCACTATTTTGAAAAGGGTTTGATAACGGACACATTTCTGTAAAATATTAACTCTTAGTCTAACCTTCAAACCATGTTCTGAATAGTAGTTATGTTTCTATTTTTAATACTGAACATTATTAATGCATTTAACAATGTTTCCGCTTTACTCTAATTTATTTACGCTCTTTAGATTTCCACACTAAACTTATGTTTTTACGTTCACCATTTTTAAGTAAATAAAAAGAAAAACTTTTTACACGGAAATTTAAAGAGAAAAGTTAAGAAACTACGAAAACTGACGTGGGGCGTCGCATTATTAATGGTTTTCTATAATTTAAAGGATTACATAATGTTTAAAAAAAAAAAAGGTCTATGCTATGGGGCGTTACACTTATGCATGGAAAATGTTGGTCCCAATGTCGTAATTAAATATCAAGATCAACTCATGAAAAAGCCAATTGAGTACATGTCTCCTATGGCAACCACAAGTGGTTTTTATGGCACATCATGAAAAAAAATAGAGAATATGAACAAATAAAATTCACCACAAATATATTATTTATAATTCTTTGACAATCGATGAACTTGAAGAGCCACGGAAGATATTCATTGAGAATATGAATAATAGCTTTCAAAATAATGATTTATTACTTGAGTTGTACGATGAGAAACAACGTTGGATTTCAACATTTGAGAAGATACATTTTTGGAAGGAATGTACACTACTCAAGGACATGAATGTATAAACATATCTTTTGATGGTTATGTCAAATCAAAAATAACATTAAAGCAATTTGTAGAGCAATATGAATGGATTTTAAATCATTTAATTCCACTATTCCTTGTATTACTCCCTTTAAGATAAGTTACTTGGGAAAATTTATTGTGATGTAACATTATGTGATGGTTCTTTAGAAACTTCTATAAAATGTGGAGATTTAATTTGGGGATCTAGATCGATGACGCATTGTTAAAATTCAATTCAACACCAAAGAAAGCCAAAATAGAATGTGAATGTCGTATATTTGAGTTAAAAAACATATTGTGTAGACACACCATTATAATCATAATCATAATAAATAAATCCAGTTTTTGACAAATACATTATTAGACAATGGAAGAAAGTATTGGAAGATATAGCTGACATGGACAATATTGCTGATGTGGACTCCAAAATATAGTTGCTTTACAATTTATTGTAATCATTTTGTATAAATAGACTGTTTAGTCAATTTTGATTGTAATCAAACTAAGTGAATGTGATACAGTTTGATTTAGTTTTATTCATCTTCTCCATTTCTACTTCAGTTTGTAATATGGTATTAGAGCAAAAGTCTAAATTTTCCATTGGATATTGGGTTTACATAGAAGCCTTTATCTACTCATTGCAGCTCCAAAAGCAATAGTCAGCTTCTCCTACTATTCTTTAATACATTTTCTCCTTTTCCTAGAGTTGTTACATCAATTTTTTATTTCAAGATGAGTAAGGGCAAGGCCGCTACTACATTAGTGACTTCTAACCCTAATATCACTCTTCTGCTTTCTTAAATTCTTCTGTTGCTGAAAATGCTAATGATCCATTTTTTCTGCACAACAGTGATCATCCAGGCTTAATTTTGGTCTCTCACTTGATGAACAGAGGCAACTTTCACACATGGAAGCGTGCTATGGTCATGGCATTGAACGCCAAGAAGAAAGTTCAGTTTGTTAATGGTTCTATTCAACATCCATCTCCTTCTGATCCTCAATATAACAGATGGAATAGGTGCAACAGTATGGTAACCTCTTGGATCTTAAAATCTGTGAGCAAAGATATAGCTGATAGTTTACTCTATTTGAATTCCTCTATGGCTATATGGAAAGAATTACATGATCGTTTTAATAAAGGGAGTGCTCCATGAATTTATCAAATCTGATTCCTAGTGGCACTTGTGGTGGTGCTCGATTATTTATTGGGCATCAACAACAAGAATTTGTTATGCAATTTCTTATAGGACTAAATGAGTCATTCTCTTATATTAGGAGTCAGATTTTAATGATAGACCTATTACCTTCAATGAGTAAAGTATTCTCTTTAATCATTCAAGAAGAATGTCAACGTATGATAAATATTTCTGTGACTGAACAAATGATAAATTAGTTTTTTTTGTCTAACTCTAGATCACAGAACTCACATCCCTCTTCCAAAGGGAGATGGGAGAGACCAATTTGTTCCCATTGCAAGATTACAGGTCATACCATGGACAAATGTTTTAAGATTCACAGATATTCGCCTAGTTACAAACAGAAGGACAAAAGCTCCTCTCGAAGAAACTCAGCTGATGTAAATGTTGTTGAAGTTCAACAGATGCATTCAACAGACATGAGTCCAATTCAAAATCTCTTGGCCAATCAATGTCATTAGTTCATTGCTCTCTTCAGTTCTCAATTACAACATAATTCACATCAATTCACTTCAGGGGACATTTCAGCTGCTGACAATTCTGTTTCCAACTTCTCAGGTATTCTCTTTGTATCCAATTCCTTTATGCAACTTGATTTTTTAAATCCCTCAGATTGGATTTTAGATACAGGTGCCACGCCTCATGTTTGTTTTATTATTATTATTTTTTTGTTCCTCTTATCCTATTCATCATAATTTCGTCACTTTACCAAATAATTCCAAAATTACTATTGAAGGAATAGGGTCTGTTAGGCTCAATAAGGACATTATTTTTTCCAACGTACTTTATGTTCCTTCTTTTTGCTCTAACTTATTATATGTTAGCAAGTTGTCTTCTGCCTTGCATTGTTCTTTTTCCTTCTGTTCTAATTCATGCATAATCCATGACCGACTATCTGTCAAAACAATTGGGATCACTAATCTGGTTGGAAATTTGTATGTTCTTCTTCAATCATGTTCTGCTTCAAATTTTTCTATACACACAATAAATGGCAGTTTAACTTCAGCTGATAATTCTCTTTGGCATTATCGGTCAGGCCATCCTTCACCCCTTAAAGTTCATCTTTTACAGAACATTTTACATTTGAATTCAATAAAAGATTGTATATATTCTATTTGTCCTCTTGCTAAACAGCGTACTTTACCTTTTACTTCTAATAATCATATATCTCAACATTGTTTCAACTTGATTTATTGTGATGTATGGGGTCCTTTCTGTGTTGAAACTCATGATGGTTTTAGATAATTTTTAAGCATTGTTGATGATCATAGTACAGTTGTTTGGCTATACTTCTTGCGTGCAAAATATGATGTCTTGAGGTTTATTCCTGCCTTTATAAATATGATTCAAACTCAATTCAATGCAAAAATTAAGGGCATTAAATCAGATAATGTTCCTGAGTTTTCCATTACTGAATTTTACAATAAAAAGGGGATAGTTCATTGTCATTCTTGTGTTGAAACTCCTCAATAAAATTCTATTGTTGAAAGAAAGCATCAGTATATCTTGAATGTAGCTTGTTCGCTGTTATTTCAGTCACATATTTCTATTAAATTTTGGGATGAATGTGTTTCTACTGCTATTTACTTGATAAATAGACTTCCTTCTACTATTTTGTCTAATCAAACTCCTTTTAAAAGATTGTATTCTAAGCCTCCTGTTTATATAATCATCTTCAAGTTTTTGGTTGTTTGTGTTTTGTTTCCACTTTAAAAAATTCTTGAGATAAGTTTTATACTCGGGCCAAATCTGGTGTTTTCATTGGTTATCCTACTGGTTTCAAAGGTTATAAAATGTTGAATCTTGAAACCAATAAAATTTTGATTTCAAGGTATGTTGTTTTTCATGAATCTATTTTCCCATTTAAGTCATCTTTCAATAAGATTCTTGATATCATCTTTTCTGATTTCACGGTTTCTTCTTCTCCATCTTCTTTAAATCACACAAATTCTTTACATGCTATTCCTATTTTTTCTACTGATGTTTTGGATTCTTCAGAACGTACAGATACTTTACATGATATTCCTGTTTCTTCTATTCATATTTTGGATTCTTCAGTACATCATTCCAAGAGAATATCAAAACCTCCTTTTTATCTTGCTAATTATCATTGTTTTTTGTCAAATAGAGTACCATTTCCTTTTCTTTCTAATTGTTCTTATCCTCTTCCAAATCATATTTCTTACAATCATTTATCTCATCCTTACAAAAATTATATCTTAGCAATTTCTTCTAAACTCGAACTAAAATTTTTTCTTCAAACTGAAAAATATCCTGAATGGAAAGATGCAATGTGTGTTGAATTTAGAGCTCTTGAGGACAATAATACATGGACATTAACATCATTTCCAGCTAGTAAGTGTCTCATTGGTTGCAAATGGGTTTATAAGATTAAACATCATGCTGATGGTTTTATTAAGAGATATAAGACATGGTTAGTTGCCAAGGGTTACACTCAACAGAAAGGTATTGATTTTTTGGATACTTTTTCTCCTATTGCTAATTCTGTTACAGTGAAGACTTTAATTGCTCTTGCTACTATTCATGATTGGATTTTAATACAACTGGATGTTAATAATTCTTTTCTTCATGGTGAATTAGCTAAAGAAGTTTACAAGAGCTTACCTCCAGGTTATTTGGATTTGCATTATTCTGGACAGGGAGCAGAATCTGGTTTGTAAGCTTAATAAGTCTTTGTATGGTTTAAAGCAAGCCTCACGTAATTGGTTTTCTAAGTTCTCTACTGCCATTATTGCTCTTGGTTTTTCTCAATCTGTTGCTGATAGTTCTTTATTCATTCAATCTACTTCTAAGCATTTTACTGCTATTTGATATATGTGGATGATGTTATTATTGCTGGAAGTTCTGCTTTGTATATTAATGTCATTAAAAATTTGTTGAACAACAAATTTAAGTTGAAAGATTTGGGTGATCTTCAATTTTTTCATGGTTTAGAAATTGGCAGATATGTTAATGGAATATCTTTGAATCAAAGACATTATGTTTTAGAGCTTTTGGATGATTGTGGTTTCTTGGGTTATAAACCAGTTTTATTCTTATGAATCCTACTTGAAAGCTCTCTGATACAAGTTCTTTTTTGGATGATGCTACGTTTTATCATCGTCTTATTTCTCACCTTCTATAGCTCCCATTTACTAGACCTGATATTTCTTTTGCTGTCAATTCTCTTAGTCAGTTTCTTACTGCTCCTTGGATTTCTCATTTGAAGGCTACACATCAAGTATTGCAATATCTCAAAGGAACACTAGGCCAAGGATTATTTTTCTCCAAACACTTTGATCTTCAATTGAAAGCTTTCACTGATTCGGATTTGGCATCTTGTGTTTCCTCCTGACGACCTGTTAGTGGCTTGTGCATTTTTCTTGGTGATTCTCTAGTTTCTTGGAAATCTAAGAAACAAGATATTGTTTTTCGTTCCTCTGCTGAAGTTGAATATCGGGCAATGACACATACTACTTGTGAGATCATTTGGATTACACCTTTATTGAAAGATTTTCATATTACTCTTTCTAAACTAGCTTTGATGTTCTGTGATAATCAAGCTGCTTGACACATTGGTGCTAATCCTGTTTTTCATGAAAGAAAAAAGCATATTGAGATTGATTGCCATATTGTTCACCAAGAACTTTTGCATGGTACTCTCAAATGCTTTTACGTTGGTTCCAAGTTTTAATTAGTTGATATTTTTACTAAAGCCTTACATCCTCATCCGTTTCAAGATATGTTAAGCAAGATGAGAATTTTTAATATTCATTCTCAATCTTGAGGGGGAGTATTGGAAGATATAGCTGACAATATTGCTGATGTGAACTCCAAAATATAGTTACTTTACAGTTATTGTAATCATTTTGTATAAATAGACTGTTTAGTCAATTTTTATTGTAATCAAACTAAGTGAATGTAATACAATTTGATTTAGTTTTATTCATCTTCTTTGTTTCTACTTCAGTTTGTAATAGAAAGGTGTCAAAAAGTGCCAGGTTAAAATATGTTTTTCAGATGTATTTATATATCCAAAAAAAAAACTTTTTGGCAGAATGTACTCTGTTATTTATCAAGTTGCATATTTAGAAGCCATTTGTGAAAATAAAACTATAGAATTATGAATTGGGTTAGTGAAATTATTCAAAAATTAAAAGAAAGATGGAGAGGATATTACTGTAATAGTTTAACAACAAAGAACAATCCGCAACAAATAAAATTTGTAGGATACTCAGTTCATGCGCTGTTCAAGGCGAAGAGAAACAAGTGTTTAAGAGAATGAAGTCCCGGATAGAAGTCAAAGAGAAAGAAACAAAAAAATAATCACCCGAAGCTAACTTTCTAATATTGTGGAAGTGTTATTTTAGTTAGCTATTACATTCTAATAATAATTCACTTGTTTTAGAGGTTAACTAAAATATTACAATTCAATGATGTCCAAAAAAACAAAAAAGGTGGAAGGAAGTACATATGACAAATGGTTAAGCAATAATAGGCATTGTGAGATCACCCATAGTGGAAGTGGAGAACATTGTGAGTAATTGTTTATTGTTCACTTTATCATAGTTTTTTAATAGATAAAATACTGAAATATTTTTAATATGTTAGGATGTAAAATGATTTAGTTTGAAGCAATGGCTGCTCTTGCACATGAGTCTCAAAAATATGAGATTTTCCAAGCAAATATTCATGGTTTTGTGTTAGATTTCTCATATTTTAATATTTTTGAACCTTGCAAATAGAATTTATAGTTTTATTGAATAATTTTCGTACTATTTATTAATAAAATGCAAGTCTATTTTATATTAGTGTTCCTTCCTTAGAAGACAAATTACGAGTCGGGCTAAATGAGTCCATTGTTTGTTCTGGTAATAATTTGATTTGAACCATTGCAACAAAGTTACCATGTTTTAATCTTGTTATCATATCAGTGAATTAAAAGTTTTTTCCACGTTAAAAACTAAATCTAGAAGATTAATCAAATATAAAACAAATCTGTGGTACTTTAGAAAAACATTTTTATGTAAAAAACATAATCTCGTTATTATGCCCATGATCTAAATGTGCTTCTTAATGGACCAAAAATAAATTTTTAATTCACTTACATAATAACAAGATTAAAACATGGTAATTTTTTCTCTTTACCCAAAATGAGAGATGGAGGTAGACTTAACAAAAACAAAAAGATGAGTTTTTAAAATTTAAGAAATTAAGAGATTTAGAGAAAAACAAATCTTTAAAAAATGTGTTCAAATTTGTACAATTGACAGGGATGAAGAGAATTGGAGAAAAATAAATTTTTGGCAAATGAGACTCGAAGATGAATAATAGAAGAGAGAGGAAATAAAAAAGGAAATGTGATTTTGTTTTATTTTAAATTAACTAAAGCCATGGTGTCATGTCATTCAATGTCTTGACGTTAGGGGTGACCCAAACCGAAACTGGTGAACTGGACTAGAACTAATTCATTCTCTCCGAATGAGGTTAGTTTCAAACTTTAGAGAATTGAAGTTCAGTTCTATTTTTTAAGAACCAACTTTATCAATTTGGTTTTCAGTTTGATAGATTCAAAATCGGGGCTAACCGAGCCAATAAAATTTAAAAAAAATTTCCTACCATTAATGTCACACTTGTTTCCAAATGTCTGGATGAGTGTTCCATGTGACAAAAATAAAATAAAAGTCTAGATGTTTGCTCTTGAGAAGAACTTAAACCTTAAACGTCCACACATCTGCTGAAACCTACACGTCTGCTGCAGATATTCGACTGTAATACCCAAAAAAATTCTATGTTTTATAAATATAAACAATCGTTTGGCAATGCGTTTTGTTATTTGTATTGTGATATCTAGGCTGCTAAGCCCAGCCCAGTAAATAGAAAAAAAAATTACATATATATACATATATATATATATATATATATATATATATATATATATATATATAAACAATTTTAAACTCCCCTTTCAGGGGAGTGGTTGCCGAGATTCATGGGAGATTTCCCCTATTTCAGAAGCTGGGGGAGGAAGGTTATCTCCACTCGGTTTCCACTTCTCCCTCTCAACGATCTTCCTCTGCCTCTCAGCCATCTCTTCTCTGGCGAGTCATACTAGTGGAGAGAGTAATCGATCTCTCGATCTAGCAAACCATCGGTGTTAAAGTAAGTTTCGCCTCAAATCTTGGATTTTATGGTTTCTCAGTGTACCGTGCTAAAAGAGGATTATTTCTTTAGGGTTTGTGGACATAACACGGACCTTGGGTGGTTCTTTTTCCGGCGAGTAGAAGATAAGGATTTTGATTTCATCAATGTACATCGACGAGTAAGTTTAAGCTTTTTCTTCTTCAATTTCTATTATGTTCTTCGTGAAATCGATTCTAATGGACGTGGGTCTTCTAAAGGCTGAAGTTTTGAATTCGTTTTGATTATTAGAGGCTTCAAGTAGTGCAAGATTTCTTCACGGTATCAGAAGAAGTGAACTTGAAGGTATGGAAATCCAAATTTTTCCAATGTATTTTGCCTTTACTTACTGTGTTGGTCTGAAGAATTAATATAGATTATATCTGTTGACTTCATTCTTTGAGACGAATTACTGGATTATATAGATAAGATATTGTTCATTGGATAATATGGGGGAAAATTTTCTAGTCATATTGTGCTAAGCTCCGTCAATATAATGCGTGGTTATTCTGAATAGCAAATCGGCTATACCAAATACAGAATGGAATCTCCTTCTCTCTGCATTTGCAAAACAGACCCACGGGCTTAGACCGTGGGCTGTAGTTTGGTTTATGGGTTGGGCTTAAGCCCTAGGTTTGGTGGCCCAATATGAATCCAAGCCTTCTTGGGCCGAAATTAAATATGTTTTTTGGGCCTATTTTAGGATTCTCTCTAACCCAAATGAATTTAAATAATTGAGCTAACTCGCAAAATTTTCCAACTTTATGTTAGGTACCCGAATATTAAATTGAGTTGTGGACCCTATAAATTGGACATTCTGAATAATCGGACTTTGATCGGAAAAATCCACTTCGAGGTAGCGATTATAATTATTATGCACTACAGTTTCATTTTATTTTAAAAATAATTATTTTGAGATGCCTCTCATATTATAACGTCGCAATCATTTTCATAATCGTCGGATTATTTTTGTTATAATTAATTTTCACACATTCCCTCATACATAATGTGTTTGTTTGTTATTGAATTTGATAATAGGAGATTTTTCAAATGTCCTTGGGTTCGAATCCCTAAAGTGCAAATATGTAATAGGACAGCTGTATGTATCGTGTCTTTGGGTTGCGAATCCCTAAACATGATCAGAGTGTTATTTGGTTTTTGCGATCGCTGAGCATCGCTTTCATTCTCTTATATGTCTATGGCATGGTATGCCTGGAGTCCGTAAGTGTCTCTATTTTCATTGTGGTTTTGATTAGTGCAACAAGGGCATATTTTGGTTACATACCACGTATTAGTGGGTCGTTTTAAACATGTGTCCTTTTGTACAATCTTCTTTAAAAATGTGAACTTAAATTTTTATACATGTTTAATAACAATCTTTATAATCTGAAAATTTTAAATCCCTATTGAGTTTAGTCAACTCATTCCAATAATAAATTTTCAGGAAATTATCAGCCAGACTTCCAGTTGTCGTGTCAAGATTAGATCCGGTAGAGTTGTTTAGTTTCTATTATTTTAATAACTTACCTTGAGAGACTTTGAGTGAGGTATACTCATTTATTTGGATAACTGTAATCCTTAAATTGTTAATTTATTTTTTCGCACAGTTTTTCTTTTAATTGAATTATATTTCTTTACTATCTGATTTCACTTTTGGACATGTTAAGCTCATTGTATTTTGGGCCCTGGATTTATATAATTAAATTTTAGTCTTCCGCTGCTAAATGTTAAATTTAAGTGAAATGGGTCGGATGATTGGTCGTCTTGGACCGGATCGTTCCCAGTTCTGTCTCGGGTCCTTTGCGGGTCGTGACATGTGTTATGGTTGAAATCAGAGATACTTGAGTTAGATGTATGGAAATGGTGAGATATGATATGAATTGGCGGTTTTATGTAGTGGCTTATGGAGGAGTAAAAATTCAAATGGTTATGGGAGGATTTAAGGAAAAAGTGATTGACTAATTTGGAGTTGGTCGACCAATTTTCATTACGGATTGGTTTTGGAGGCTCTCGGGTGGAAAAGTAGTTGACCAGTAGGGAAGTGATCGACCAATTTCAAATACATATTTAAAACAGGGCTCTCGGGTAGAAATTGGTCGACCAATGTCGAAGTGGTGAACCAAAATATTTACAGATTCAAAACAGGGGTTTCTCGAATAGAAAACTAGTCAACCAGTATAGAAGTTGTCAACCAAAATTTTTTATGGAAAAGGGTTTTCGCAAAAAAGTGGTCGACCAAAATATAATTGGTTGACCAGAAAACCAAGGGTCAGATGAATTCTCATGGAATGTCATGTTCTGATTGGATCCAATGGAGGTAGGAATCTTTGGGGCGGCACGCCAACTAAGCTGCACCTCTGCTTGAAGCATAAAGAAGATAAAACCCTTGGAGTTTAAGTATGAACACCTAAACTTTCTAAGAAAAGAGAAGATTTTCTCTCAAGAACATCACCAAGGCTCTTCTCATCTTCTTTCTTCAAAGGCTAAGGTATGTTGTGAGTCTAAATAGTTTTGTAAAGGATTTTTATGAGATTACAGTAGTATGATAGAAAGATTATATAAAAATGGATGAAAAATTTGAAATCAGGTAGGTTAAGTGTTTGATCATTATTAATTGCTTTCTCGAAAGATTTAGATTAAGCCAATTGGATATATTATTAAGAACATTCTAAGGAAGGAGCAGGTCTTAGAATTCATGGATTTGAGAAAGAAATGAGAAGGTTATGAAAGGACAAAGTTAAGTAAAATTGGATCAAAACCCTATAATGTATGAGTAGACTATTATGTTGTATCTTTATTTGTGATGGATGTCTATTGGTTTTGAAGGTGTTAAAGAAGAAGTAATCAGCAGTGTTGAGTTTTTGAAGAATTTAAGGTAAGAGATATGCATGTGTTTGACCATGGCGGTCTACATCACAAGATATTAGGTTATATTGTTGTTTGATTTGGTGTTTTGGTAGATTGTTATTGTAATGGTGAAAATTGTTGTTTGATTTGTTGTTTTTATTGTAATGTGATGATAAACAGTTGAACCTAAGTTTAAATGTTGAATGAAATGCATACATGTCATGTATCACGACTTAGGAATGATATGATATTGTTGACATTCATATGCATTGTAATGTAAATAAGATGGACTAAATAAACGTAAATAGGCGTTGGAAGTTGGGGGAATTAGCAACGGTCCTACTTGGGAAAAACTACATCATGATGTATCTCATCCCTCATCAGGATTGAGTGATGGTTCTACTCAAGATGGACCCTAGGATGTCTATTTTCTCTTGAACTGATAATCTCTAACGTTTTGGATTGTTATGTGGCTATAAATAATGAACATAAAATATAGGTTCTTTTCTGAAATTAATGGCATCAGCATATATTAATCATTTTCATTTTATCTTTTACTGAGCATTAGGCTCATAGTTTAATCTTGTGATGTAGGTGAGGAAATTGATCCAAATGAAGTAAACATAGAATGAAGAAAAAGACTGTGGTGGGAGAAGCATAACAATGATGAGCACTTATGTTACCCGGCGCATTTTGACCTATGAGTTGTGACTTACTAAAGCTTGGTGTAATGTAAATTATTTTAAGTGTGTTCAAAATACTTTAAATAGTTTTAAATATGAAAAATGTATCTTTTGAAATGTGATTGGCTTCTGCTTTTTCTCTCATTTCCCTTCACACGTTTTTTTTAAAAAAAATGTTGAATAAAGAAAGAAAGGATAAATGTAAAATGGGTCGTGACACCGAATCACACTTAACATTTCACTTCACGAACACAACTCATGCATGGTCACGTGTCCTTTTGAATCCAAGTAACCACCCACACACACCAACACTTCCACAGACACAACTCATGTACAACCATGTATCCTTTTGAAACCAAGTATCTGCGATCAGTAACACTTCTACAGCCACAACTCATGTGCGGTCACATGTCCTTTCGAAATCAAGTATTTATGGACACCAACACTTCCATGGACACAAGCACATCCATGGTCACCAACACTACTACCAATACACCTCATGTGCAATCACCCATCCTTTCGAAACTAAGAATCTACAGACCCATAATGTGTGTGGCCACAAGTCCATTCAAAATTAAGTATCTGTGGACACCAACACTTTCGTAGACACACATCCGTCTCCAGGTAACAACACTTCTGTGGACACATCACTTGTGCAGCCACACACCCTTCCAAAAATCAAGTATTTACGAATACCAACACATCTACAAATACACCTCACTCCGTGGATACAAAACTTTTCTTTTACTTTAAATGAAACATTTACTGTTCATTAGAAAAATCAGAACTTTCCGGTAAGAATTATTGTAACACTCGTCAAATTTCCATGAACAATTTCATGTATAACATAACATTTTTTTAATTTAAATGGAGTGACTATCGTTGCAAATTGGAATTTTATAATCTCGGGTTTAAGGTTTATATTTTTACATATTAAGCATGTTTTAGAATTAAGAAAGTTTGGCATGGAAGTTGAAGCTCAAGTTGTTGAATGAAGAGTATCTGCAAAAAGAAATGTGTTCGCGTGATGATGTGTTTGCGGAAGGGAATTTGTCCGCGGAAGGAAATGTTTTTGAAGGAGAGTTGGTGTCTGCAGAAGGAAAAGTGTTTGCGTGATAACGTGTCTGCAAAAGGAAATGTATTCGAGGAAAGATTGTGTCTGTGAAAGGAAATACCTCCATGAATATTTGGTTTAGGAAGGACACATGGCTACACATGGATGGTGTTTGCGGAATGAGTGAATATCCACAATGGAAGCGTTGGTGTAACGTCCTGAAAGAAAATCGCATATTTTATTCTTCTAAAAATGAATGAAATCTCTTTCTTGAAAAACACATGCATAGCGGAAGACTTTTCATATTGAACATAAATAAAACTTGTCTTTTTCCATAAAATTATTCTCTTACAAAATACATAGAAATTCTTTCATTGTAATAATGCCAAGTCATCTTCATCATCATGGAGAATATTTCTTCAATTCGTTCCCTCATTTGATCCAAAGTCATCACCTTTCCTATTACTTACACCACAAAATTTATCTGCAAGCCTAATCCTTAGCAAGAAATGTCATGTACATGAATAATAAATGCATCTTTATAAAATCATTAAAAAAATTGTTTCTCTCTTTTCTTTCTTGTTCTGTTCTAACATTGGAACACAATACTAAAGTTGTTTGTTTTTGGGTAAATGACAAATCAACCATCGTGGTTTCTGGTCAATGACAAGTCAACCACTATGGTATTTTTTTTAACAAGTTAACCACTGACGTACGAGAAAATGACAAACCCAACATTACAGTTACGTTCTCCATTATCTGGACACAATTTCAGTATTTTCTTCCATTTTTAATCGTGTCTTTCTTCTTCTTCACCGTCAAAATACTATAAAAATGGGTTCCTCAATCAGTTCTGGAAACTCATCTTCTCCATTTCCAAATAAAAAAACTAGTTTTTAAAAATGAAAATTAAAGAAATATTTGTTGTATTTTTGGCTCGCCTATTTGTTCTTTAGACCGTTTTTAATGTTTTCATGCAAAATCTGGTCTGGAAATTTTTGAATCCATTTTCTTACAATTTGAATTAGCTGTATGGACTTGAAATCTTCGATCACTTCTTCTTCTTCATTAGATTTTCGTGTAGATGAATTGTTTTCATTGTTCGTCGTCTCTGCTTCCCCAATGAATTTTCGTGTTATTTTCTTTTTGTGAGGCGAATATCATCTACGGCGCCGTACCAGTCATAATCCCTCAAGTTAGTGGAGTACCAGCCATCATCCCTCAAGTTAGTGGAGTCCACATACTCTTAGGAAGCTTTGAGCCCATCCATAGAGTTCTCATTTCCTTGGGAGAAAGGCATCGAACCTTCCCTCTACTTCAACTTCATCGCCAGAGACCGCATTCGCGGTCTCTCATCACTAGAGACCGCATATTTCACGGTCTCTCATTACCAAAGACCGCGTTTGCGGTCTCTCATCGCTAGAGACCGCATATTTCACGGTCTCTCATTACCAAAGACCGCATTTGCGGTCTCTCATTGCTTGAGACCGCATATGTTGTTGTCTCTTGTCGCTAGAGACCGCGTATTTTGCGGTCTCTCATTGCTAGAGACCGCCTATTTGAGAGACCCAACCTATTTGAGAGACCGCAATACGCAGTCTCTAGCGATAAGAGAACGCAAAATATGCGGTCTCTAGCAATGAGAGACCCATATCTCATTGTGTATTCTTCTTCAATCCCTTTACTCGTCAGATGATGAAAGTGCCTAGATTTGAGTTGACTTATCAGATAGCTACCCTCTCTTGCAGCTAGAGACCGCGTATTTTGCGGTCTCTCATCGTTAGATACACAGCGCTTCCCATAAAACCGAACTTTGGAGAAGTACACACTGTTCCTCATTATTCCTGGAAGGCAAGTGATTGAATAATAAGAGACAAAACTTGCAAAAAGAGTAATGCCGTCAAGTGTTTTCAACTGGTTTTATATGCATGCTACTACAGAACTACTCCATCAAACGACCATAAGATTACAAAACGAACTGAGCTTCAACTCTCTGGCGTTGACAGAACCAACATAGTCTAGTCTTTTTCCTCTTCAAACAATTCATAGTTGCCTATTTCCTGCATTAGGATAAAGTTTTGAACAATTATTACTAGTTTTAGATTTGTTTTTTCAAGTTATAGTGTTTTTTGTTCAGTTCATCGTCTTCCTCCAACACCCTAATTAATACCCAAAATAGAAACAGGTGAGGTATATACCCTTGTGCCAGCGTAATATGTGCATTTCGTTATGGGTTACACAAAGAAAAGGCATGCAAAGCTAGCAGGATCATCTACTTAGGCTCACCCAGCGTAGGCGTACCATACACAATCCAAATGGGATAGGATTCGTCAAGATTTGTTAGAAATAAAGATTGCATGTTAACTATCATGGTTTTAGCTTGATGGCCTGGTCATGGAGTATTAATGGAATTGAATGTTCAGCTTATGCTCTCATTATGATCCTGAACTTAAGCATTACATTGAGGGTTTTTTTCTTTCCCAACTCGTTTTATTTATTTTTGCAATTGAACAGCTTCATTCTTAATAGCATTCCTGTTATGGTGACTGTGGTTTCCTTTGGATTGTTCACCTTGCTTGGCGGAGACTTGACACCAGCAAGAGCATTTACTTCCCTTTCTCTGTTTGCTGTGCTTCGCTTCCCCTTATTCATGCTTCCTAATATAATTACTCAGGTTCTGCCTTCTCCCCCTCATTCATCTTTTTCTCATTTCTGAAATGTGTTTGATGTTTTTCTAGATTAAATAATTCAGAGTTTATGTTAATAGCAAGGTGTAATGATAACTAATCTAGAATTGGAAATGATTTCCAAGAGATGTTTTTTGTGTCTGGTTTTCTAGTGTTAGTCAATTAGTAATTTGGGTTTTGGAGCAGACTGCTAACCTATGGAAGGCAATGGTGAGGTATATACTCTTGTGTCACCATAAGACGATTAGGAAGAGGAAAATCATCTTTTGGGCTTGCCTTAGGCGTCTTTGGACTCACGGAACCTGCTTTCAAATTGAGGGAAAAACCGTTCTCGAAGAAGCGTGACCATCCAGTTGAATCTCATTAGCCTCCCGTGTGGTTATGGGTGCGGGCGGCAAGCAAGTGAATGTGATCCCGCCCTCCATCAGAGACATGAGGTAGCTTGTAACGAGCATCATAGTTATTACAGCCAAACCTACACAATCATCTGACGAGTAAAGGGATTGAAGAAGAATACACAATGAGATATGGGTCTCTCATTGCTAGAGAGCGCATATTTTATGGTATCTCAAATAGGCGGTCTCTAGCAATGAGAGACCGCAAAATATGCGGTCTCTAGCAATGAGAGACCGTAACTTATGTGGTCTCTAGCAATGAGAGACCGCGAACGCGGTCTCTGGCGATGAGAGACCGTGAAATATGTGGTCTCTAGTGATGAGAGACTGTGAACACGGTCACTGGCGATGAGAGACCGCGACATACGCGGTCTCTGGCGATGAAGTTGAAGTAGAGGGAAGGTTCGATGCCTTTCTCCCTAGGAAAGGAGAACTCTATGAATGGGCTCAAAGCTTCCTAAGAGCATGTGGACTCCACTAACTTGAGGGATGATGGCTGGTACTGCACTAACTTGAGGGATGATGACTGGTATGGCGCCATAGATGATATTTGCCTCACAAAAACAAAATAACACGAAAATTGATTGAGGAAGTAGAGACGACGAACAATGAAAACAATTAATCTACTGAATTTTTAGAAAAAGCAAAAGATTGGGTTTCATGATCTAATGAAGAAGAATAAGTGATTGAAGATTTCATGTCCATACAGCTATTTCAAAATGTAAGAAAATGGATTCAAAAATTTGCAGACCAGATTTTGCATGAAAACATTAAAAACGGTCCAAAGAACAAATAGGCAAGCCAAAAATACAACAAATATTTCTTTAATTTTCATTTTTAAAAACTAGTTTTTGATTTGGAAATGGAGAAGATGAGTTTCCAGAACTGACTGAGGAACCCGTTTTTATAGTATTTTGATGGTAAAGAAGAAGAAAGACACGATTAAAAATGGAAGAAAATACTAAAATTGCGTCCAGATAACAGAGACCGTAATTGTAATGTTGGGTTTGTCATTTCCTCGTACGTCAGTGGTTAACTTGTTAAAAAATATACCATAGTGGTTGACTTGTCATTGACCAGAAACCACGATGGTTGATTTGTCATTTACCCTTTGTTTTTCATTGGAAGGCATCAACCAACCAAAGCTCCATTGGTACAGTATCACCAAAGTTGTTACATATTTTCTTTATGAAAACTTATCCATGAAAAAAAAAACTTTCGTTCATTTTCTGAAAACATGATGCATGAACATACAACCTTCAAGCGACCTAAAAATATTAATATCTAACATGACATAATATTCTCAAGCAACTTATACAGATCATCAAATCACGACACGTCAACCAACTAAACATTTTCTAATTGGTCATTAAATCCTTAAAACATACTTTTCCTCATAAAATAAAAACCATAAAACATCATTATCTTACACCTAACATTCTGTGGTGCAATCCCAAATATGCCAAACACATGCAACATTCATTACCTGAATTCTCCACTAGAGGTTTGATTCTCTAACTCTTCCTGTATGCTGACTTCTCCTTTAAAAGCAAATAGCTAATTATTAAAAGATAACTTTAACGTTGCATACAGCCAACCTAACCTCAAAATAATAGTGGAGAACCTACCTTGGAAAATTCTAGAGAAATGGTCTACCCTAGGGTTTGAGAGGTGGCTCACACTCTCCCCGCAGCTTCTAGGGTTTGGCTCAACACCTTATCTATATAATTTAATAAAAACTTCCTATAGTATTTTTCCTTGAATCCAATTCTTTATTTCTCAGCACAAAAAATGTCTAGGTTCATTCCTAATGGGTCTGCAACTCATTCCTCAAAGTTGCCACATTTACGTCATAATTGGCCGAGATGATTTATTTTGTAACTTCCTCCATGATTAAGTTATTTTCTTAGTTAGAACGTGGCCTAACATTCTTTGGAATCACTAAAATGACATCACCTAACCAGAATATGCATTTTCTTAATCGTCTATAAGCTGTTGAAAAATGAAGATCCATAGTTGCGGAAGCCTACGCTTTTGCAATGGCTACGCACACTCCCTCTAGGAATATTCACAGAGAATATTCCATCAACAACCACCAATAGCCACCTCATCAATTAGCAAACACGTTTGCTCCTGCGGGCACGAGCCATCTTGCGCTAAGTGCATGAAACGACGTCGTCCAACTTAAAGACCTCTTGTTAAATGACGATGTCTAACTTAAGCTGCAAACACGTACCAATCGTCATTTGCATCCAACAGCTATCGATACTCCTAATCACTCAATCCAATAGCTCAAAACTCTTCCGCAAGGAATCTTTCATTCCACCGCGGAAGCCTCCTAATCAAAGATCTAATGTGTAACACCCCATAGCATTAAACCTTTTTATTTATTTTTTTAAAGCAATAAACTATGCCATCGTAGAAAACTGAATCCCTTAGAAAATCGTATGACGAAATTTTTAAGAAAATCTTTGTAACATCCCAGTTATTCTTATAATTTAAAACTGACGATTTTTAAAAAATTTTTCTTTTAAAATCACAGCGGACGACTTTTCATTCGAAAACTAGCATAAACAAGAAATGCATAAATAAACTCATGTTTGTTAAATCATTTATCACTTGAAACAAGTCATACTATAAAGCTTTAAAACATTTACAACAGCGAAATACTTGTATTTACACTACCAAAAAAATTAAACACGATTTGAAAACTTTCTGGATAAAAATGAAATACTATAACAGAGGTTTACTTTCCTAAAAAACGTTATTACCAAACATTACATTTCTTCTTTAATCCTTTAGCCTAACCAGCCGCCAAGCCCGCAATGTAGAACTGCCTCATCAACTGCTTCAATCCCTGATTCCTTGCATACCTACATCATAGGACCAAACTATGAGCCTAACGCTCAGTACGTAGTATAAAAGTAAAACATGCTCATGCAATACTATTCAAACACACATAGTTTTCTATTTTATTTATCTATCTTTTATTTCCTTTAATTATCTCTTTGAGTGATAGCAACCTCTTCAATTTCCGAATTCACTCACCCGTTGGATGAGAGCAATCTCTTCATTTTCCGAACTCATCCACCTAATGGATGAGAGCAACTTCTTTAGTTTTCAAACTTACCTAAATGTGTTCACCTTTGGTAATTAGAGTTTTGCTAGCGGTTGTACACATCAATGTACAACAACCGATTCTGGCATCAATCGAGAATACACTAGCAGCCATGCGCATCAATGCTAGTGGCCTCACTTACCATTAGTTGATCTGTTTCGACATCAATCGAGAACAAACTAACAAACTCAAGCTATTCTCTTTGTATTCTTTTAGTTAGTTGTCTTTTACTGTTACTTATTCTGTGACTCGTTTTCACGTGAAAGCAACCTCTTAAGTCTCCGAACTCACGTAAAAACTATCCATTTTGTAATACATTGATTTTTATTTCAGAATTTAATAAGGATAATTAGAAAAAAAATTGGAGATTTTTGGATTAATTGAAAATTTATCGGGGTATTACTAAGGACATACTCATAAGATTTTTATTTATGGGAATTCATTGGATGATGATTAGCATTAATTAAGTGGGGATTAATGATTATTAAGGGAAGAATTGAAATAATTGGGGATTAATTGGAAATTAGAAGAGAGAATGGTTTCAGCTGAACAATTTCACTGTTTTGACTCGGCTGGAAATTAAAAAAAAGGATGAGGAATTTCAAGTAGCCTTCGGCGACTTTCATGCAGAGACAGAGGACCGAGAGGGAGATAGAGACCGAGGAGGGAGAGCGCTTTGGAGTGATCGAGAGAGCAGAAGACAACCTCAGGTGACTTCTTTGAGAATGAGAGCACTATCTGGCGTGCGGTGTGCTGCTGACAGAGACGCGGGTCATGGCTAGGGCTTGGTGTCACCATGTCACCATTCGAATCGTGAATCGGTTCTTCTGCCGGTTGTGTTTTCCAGTGACGAGTTGAGGTATGCCTAGTCGATTTTCCTCCTCCTTTGCGTTCTATTGATCAAGCGTTGGCAGAGGGTGATTACAGGGACAAAATCGGTAATTTTACGATGGACATGGGATTTGGTCGGGTGTGACTACCAACAATGAATCCTCCACATTTCTTCCAGCTGGCACTACACTCGGATGATAACGTGAAATCATGGGGAAGTGGCATGGTATGGGGAGGGGTGTTGTCTGGGAGCTGAAATGCAGGGGAAAAAGAGTGAAATGGCAGATGAAAGGCAGAAGAAAAGAGCAGAGCTCTTTGGAGTGAGCCGGATGCTCTCTGGAATGGGTGTTGGAGCTGAGGGCCGATTGTGAATTGGCTGAGAAGGTGGAGTTGTTGCTCTCGGGTCTTCACGGCGAGAATGATTTCTTCTCTATATGCTGAATTTTTTAGACATTTGGATTCTGTTGATGGACCCAATGAATTTCTATAATTGTTTTATGGATTAAAGATGAAGAAAATTTGTTAAGGATATACTCTGTTGATAATGCCTTTTTAAATTTCTGCTTTTGATTTTGTTGCTTGGGTTGTTATTCTGGAGAATTTGATGAACTGTTCTGCTTTGATAATGAGTATGTTGTGATCTATAGCTTGGTTCTGAACTTGATGTTCTGTCTACAGATTTTAGTGATTTCTAGACGTCTTGTTATCCTGCTAATGAAACTGGACTTATTTATGTGTGCTTTCTGGGCATCCTGTTAATAAATCTACAAATTTTTGTTGATAATGCCATGCCTTGGATTGGTTGTGAAGCCCCTGGATAACTATTGTGTGAAGTCTTGTTATGTGAAGTGAGTAGTTAATTTACAGCTTTGATAATATACTCTGTTGGATTTTTGAATGAGATTATTGGATGGAATAATCTGTTAATTATAAGTGGGTAATGTTAAGTTGGATTTGCTAATTGTTGTAGTTATCAGAAATGTGAAAATGGAATTATAAACCTGTTCTGTTGGAAGTTGATAAGTGTAGAAGTGTTAAGTGTTATGTTGTTGGAGAATAACCTATTTAGCTATAGCTTTGGTAATATGCTCTATTGATTTAGAATTGAGCTATTAATTGGACAAAGGCATGATAATAATTGGAAATAAATATGGAGATTATTACACTAAGTAACAATTAATGGAACAATTCCTTTTCGGAAATTTTAGTAAGTAACAAGGAATTAGAATAGAAAAGACATTCAGATTTAATAAGTAGATTAGATGATTTGGTTAATGAATAAATGTTTCTAATTGTGAAGGTACTAAAAAGAAGAAAGACAACAAATAAGAGTGAGCGACTTAAGCAGCCGAGGTAAGTTATATGCATGTGTCTTGGTCTTCGGACCCTACATCGCAAGAATAGGATATGCATGTTTCGTTGCTTACCACTAGGGGTGTTCACGGTCCGGTTCGATCCGATTCCAAAGGGGAATCACACCGAACCGGTCGGTTCCGGTTTTGGGAATCCAGGACCAGAACCGGTACCATGACAGTCGGTACCGATTCCGATTCGATACTAGAAATTGGGTACCGGTTCCGGTTCGGTACCGAATATATACATATATTTTTTTAAATATTATAATAAAAATTTATAAAAAAATACAAACACAAAAAAAATCCTAGACAAATGACATACTTTACAGATGCAATACTTTACAAGAAACTACATAATAATCTTCCATAAACATGCAAAATGAATTACTAGAAATTACATGACATAGATCAATCATAGGCATTACCAGAAATTTAAAGGTTGCAGTGGCATGAAGGGAGGCTGGCTGGATGGATCTACTACTTTATCTTCTTCCAGTAGAGAGTCTGTTAGAGTCAACAAGGTTGATGGAGATCTATTACCCAAAGGTGCATTATTGCTCAAGTTCTGGGCATTCTTGTATATCAATATCCTTTGGAGACTTGCAAATCAATGATCTTGATGCGGGACATATGGATCTTAGACGTGGCAAGCCATACAACCATAGTTTCCTTAACTTGGAAGAGTGATTTGTGTCATGCCCTCATTTACATCTTTCTGATCATCTAACCACTCTCCTATTATCTCTTCCAATTCCTTGCAACCATTGACAGTAAGTATGGTTGTTGAGGATGGACAACAATCTAATATTAAATACTAGCTTCATTCTATCAAACCCACTGATTTCCAGCTCTTGAAGACAAGAAAAGAGTAGCAATTACTAAAAAATCCTAATTCTCTATTTCAATTTTCATGACTTCTTTAAGCATAAATAACCCTTTTAAACATAAGTAACTGGAATAATACATCATATGCATCTTCCATTGGGTCAATCAACAATGGAAATTCCTTGAACAATGCCAGTTAGAAGAAAATCAACATATCAGTAGCCAAATGAACACCAACAATCAACAGATTCATCAACAATCAACAGAGAACTATCACAATTTTAAATTCAGAGGACTAACATCACATAAATCAAAACAGAACAGAAATCACAATTAGGTTTCATAAACTGACCGAGCTGGCGACGAAAGCTTGAAGGGCCAGATCCGGAGACAGAATCGGGACTGGAGCACCGGAGATGGAATCAAGACAGGAGCTCAAGAGAGGATCTCGGGACTGGAGCTCAGGACAGGAGCTCGAGACTTGAGACTTGAGAGAGCAGCGCTGATGCGGGAGACGAAGTCAGGAGTCGGTACTAGAGCTCGGGACTCGGGAGCGTCGGCGCCGGAGTGGAGACGAAGGTGGGAATGGAGCTCATGAGAGTCGAGACTGAAGCTCACAGGAGTCGTAGACTGAGCTCGCAAGTGCGGGGTCATCAGGGAGCGGGTATGAAGCAGGGAGGAAGTGCACTAAATTTAATCAATCCAGCCTTCACGGTTCTGCTGTCGATACCGGTTCTAACAGGTACAGAATCGGTACCAAACCGGTTCAATCGGTTCTGTGAAAACAGGACCGATTTCGGTTCGGTACTGGGAAAATCTGGACCAAACCGGTACCAAAACAAACCAGTTTCGGTCCGGTTCTCGGTACCGGTTTGGTTTTGCACACCCCTACTTACCACTTTCCAAGCATGTCTACAGTGTTTTTAATAGCATGTTTTGTTGTTTACTATTTTAAAGCATGTCTACAGTTATTAATTGCACGTTTCGTTGTTTACTGCTTTTACAGCATGTCTATAGTACTTATAGCATGTTTTGTGAATCGCATATTGAATGTTTATTTATATATGCTTTCAGAACTTGCATGCATTCATGAGCATCATGCATCACAATTTTCAAAAGCATGTGAAAATGGGTTTCATTCACGATTTTAGAAATAGCTAATGAACGAATAATAATGATAGGCTCCAAGAAACAAATGGAGAGCCTTAAAGAAATCTGTCCCGGAAAGCTAACAATACTCTAACCAGCAGCAAGGATTTGAATCAAGCTCCAAAAATACACATGAACTAAAGCTGTATTTTGGAGGAAATAAACTTAATATATTCAGGCAACTTGTATCAAAATCCCAACCCAAAAAGCACTCTGGATTAGGA
Organism: Begonia loranthoides; assembly: GCA_022433065.1. Lineage (NCBI taxonomy): Eukaryota > Viridiplantae > Streptophyta > Magnoliopsida > Cucurbitales > Begoniaceae > Begonia > Begonia loranthoides. Next base: position 19,377,839 of record CM039472.1, read on the forward strand.
GATATATCAAATTCAATAACAACCCGAAATTAGTTTCCAGCAGGACAGTTTTACCAACACAGAATCAAAATGGAATAACTTGAGCTACAAACACCAAACGGCGGCCAAATTTGGAAGGCAACTCCCTGACTTAATCTTGAACAAATCACTAGAAGACATCAAATAGAGACGAACGTTGTAAGGGCCTCAAACAGATACTATAATCAGCGGTAACAACAATCCAGCAAAAATTACAGATTCTGCACTTCAACAATGATCCGAAAATATCCCTCCTCAATCAATAATCTCCAAAAGACTTCTTCAACAAATAACCAGCATATTTAATCACCAGAACATATATTATCCAAGCAGCAAGAAAAGAACATAAAAGAACTTCAAGAATCAAGAGAAAATACAATGGAGTCCGCGGACCTCATAGTGAGAGGGGCGACTTTGGGGTTGGCCGAAAACCAACACTCTCCAAGGTTAGAAAGTTCTCTTGTCTCCACACCACAATCTTACCTCGAAGATAAGGATTGAAAGAAACAATATCCCAAGGCTTGCAAGGTTGAGAAGCTTCAAGAGAGCCCTTGCTTGGGTGATGGATGAAATCGGCGCTAAGGGGAGGGGGAGGCCGCGGCTAGGTGTTTTCCAAAACACAAAAATTATCTCAATTCAAAACTGGTTTTTTCTTCCAAAATAGGGTACATAAACCCTATTTTTTACAAAATAGGTCAAAAGACCAAAATACCCTAGTAGCAAAATGACTAAAATAACCCTTAATTAAAACAACAACAACAAGTCCGAGTTTGAGTTTTTTTCTCTCTGAAACAAAGATATTTGACATACCAAATGGAGCCCAAATACAACGTTCAATATCTCGTTAGAAACCTATGGATGTTGGCTACATTTAGTATGAAGGACGAAAGTTGAAACAACGCCATCCCAATTGTCAAAAATCCACTTGAACTGTCGGAGGTCAGAATTTAGGCGGAAAAACAGCTCACAATTTTTCCCCAAAGATTGTAAAATCTCCATTAGCCCAAATGCCAACTCCAATGATGTTTATTTGATTCAAAAACCTACAAAATAAATAAAAAATGTTAGAGAATAAAAGAGCCCCTAGCTCAGGTTCAAGTTTCGGAACTTGGGCCACATCAAATAAGCACTAAAAAGTAAAGAAGAATGATGATAAACAAATAACAAAAGTAACGTAAAGAAAAGAAAAAGGCAATGATGTGAGGCCGTTTAAGCCCTTCTTGGGCACGACCGCTAGCGAGCTTTCGGACTATGCCATCATCACTAAGCTTTCAGATTATGTCATTGCTGGTCATATCTATTGCAATGTCCCTGGATTATGCTGGGACAGTCCCTGGATTATGCTGGGACAGTCCCTGGATTATGCTGGGACAGTCCCTAGACTATGCCGGGACATAACGGCCAATGATTGGCTAGCTTTTGGAATATGTCATTGCTGCTATATCGGAGGTATACGATGAAAAGAACGGCAAATGAAAGATAATAATTCAAACATAAAAGACAAAAGATATGAAGAAAAAGATGAGAACTTAAATTGTATACAATTTTTAAAGAGCACAGAATAAGCATGTAGGATATTAGGTATTATCAATTACTGAGCCTCAGGCTCATAGCTCGCGACTTGCAATGTAGATACAAGTACAAGAGAAAAATGACGAACAGATGTAGGAGCAGCTGATGAAGGATTTACACGAGCGAGACTTGTGGCTGGTTCGGCTAACGAATGTAAAGAGTAATGATTTTTGTAAAATATACAGTAATACTTAAGTAACTGTCTTTAAAGGAACTATTTACGCTTCTGCTACGTTTTTAAAGAAAAAATAATTTACGCTTCTGCTATATTTTGAGAAATGATTTTATAACAATAGTTTTGTACTAATTATCACTATTTTAATAACAAATCAAAGTAAAAGGATATTTAACGGTCTGGTTGTAAGAAGAAAACTCTAATTTCAACTTTATAATGTTTTTATAAAGATTTCAGTCGTTTTACAAAAGTTTTAAATTTCACGCATTTTTAATAAGAAATAAATAATCGGATCATTACATATTTACTTTTATGTTTATTCGCAATTCAATTATTTTTGTACTTTCATGTGCATTAGGAACAATGATGCAAGCATACAATTCTATCTATCTTGTCTATTATAGTAACTTCAAAATCTGCACCATTTCCTAGTTAAAGAACTGAAGTTAAATCTAATAAACATACAAGCAATCATTCAACAGTACATTTCCAAATATAACATAAGATATGCATCTAGTAAATAAGCATCAAACAAACACCCCCTAATTCCCATGATGTAGGCTCTTTCGGACAAAAAACATGCAGTACTACGTACCTGGAGTCCTTAGCTTTAATGGGTTACCACTTAAAATTATCCTTCATGAAACCTATTCATAATTGACACATATTAAATTAATAATTCTACAACTAACATATAGGAAAATATTCCTTAAATTATTTCCTCAACTTATCATCTATTTCCTAAACAAATGAACACGGTCTTTCCTAATGAAGACCATCTTCTGCAAGTAATTACGGTAACCATTATCAAGCAACCTAACCATACTTTCTACTACATATTCTCTATCGTCAACCATCTATCTTCAACTATTTACATGATTAATTTAACATCTAATAACTAAATCTATATGACAACCTCTTAAGTATCCCATAATAATCAATTAAACATTAACCTCATTTTATTTACAGAACCTAACTACAACTCAACAAACAGAACCCATTCCACATGAAAGTTCCTTTAAGCACTCTTTGGTAGAACCACTAATTAACAATTGAAGTAGTAATTCATTTCTATATGTATCCATAAATAATTTAGCAACAACTTGATTGCTATCCTAAACAGTTCATCATGTCAGCAAAGTTCATACCATTAAATAGAACCAGTATAATATATATACATATATATCCAGGAGGGAGGGAAACTGTTACCAGTAAAACTCAAAGTGAAGCTCCGGCATTTCCTTCACCATTCCAGGATTCAATCCTCACAGTTTTTCCCATGTGATAGTCACCAAATCATTCTCTCAAAACTCTAGAATATTCTCACAATTTTCTCACAAAATCAGGACCTCACAATTCACGGTTTCCTCTCTGTAAAACTACACCCTTCATAGACTCTCCTTCTCTTCTAAATCTCCAGAACTTAAAAGAACTCCTCAAACTTCAGTAACTTCATACGCTACCCGCCACGTTTTCTTTTCTCTTAGAATTTCAGTAGAGTTTTCCTAGATTCTTTTCTCCTTTCTGCCATTCCCGTTCTTTTTCACTTCTACTTATAGACCACCCAAATGCCTCTTCACCGTCCAGAGGAATGCAAAAAGCCAAAAGATGGCATCCCTTTAATGTCCAGATGCAATTAACGACAATCCGCTTCATCTTCAGATGCGTATAACCCAGACCAAAAGCTTCCAACAATGCATTTTAGCTCCCAGGTGACAATTTAGTTTGGCGGTTGATCGATTTCTTGAACATGATCAACCACCATGTTCATTTGATTAGCCACAAACCCATTTTTTAACCTACTGGTCGACCAGTATTCACGAGCGATCAACCGCCACAATGTTTTGACCATCCGCAACTCAAAATCAATATATGAGTATATATATATATATATATGATCTTATAACCTCATTACTAACTACTAATATTACTTCTCTTAATTCTAATTATCATCTCCTAGCGCTTCAATTTATTCATGTGCCATAAAAACAAACCTCATATTCAAAACCAGCACTAGATTCAATACACTCTTAATTGCAAATTCTAATATCTTCCATTAGACTTCGTCTTCTCCAAACCAATATGCACTAAACCTATATATATTTGAACATCAATATCATCTAAATCAAATTTTACTATATATTCCACTATTCTTCCTTCCCCTTTGCCCAAGTTAAATTCCAATAACTGATAAGAATCTTATTATTCTCAAGCTATTAGTTCTTACAATATCCATACAATATCCAATTACGTCCAAATATATTTTCTCTTACTAATTCCACTACAAATCGATCTAATTCATATTGTCCTCTTTAACTCTAAATACCATCATAAAATTCTCCATAACCTTAATCGTTCACCTAAACTAAATATGGACATAATTCAGGCATCGTAATTCACTTTATCCAAACATGTTTCACTTTACCAATATCTTAAATTGTCCAATTCAACTCCTAACATCCCAAATTATCACATAAGCCTTGTGCTTAGCTCAAAAAAAATTGGGATATCACAATCTCTTTCGAAATCAGAGCTTAGTAAAACTTAACATTTACTCAATACAAATTCGTACCCTTTTAAAATCATACAACAAAAGACTTTATGAAAACTATTTAGAATAACCGAAGTAAAACCCATCTTTTAAAATAACTAAAAGCATTTATAAATGTTTCTTTTTAAACCTAACATACATCATAACAAAGAGTTTACATCATTGAAATTCATCTTTTCTTTAATTATCACCCAAGGTCAAATTTGCTTTGACAACGCTCTAGCTTCACCCATGAGAGTTTTTCTTCAACTGCACTATCAACAAGTCCTTTCATCGTACCATTTAATCTCTATCATTACTTACATCACAAAGTTCATCTATGAGCCTAACGCTCAGCAAGTGATGTGCAACATATATCATATAACATATAACATATAACATACAGAATACAACATGTGACATGACAATGAGATGCAACACGTAAAAATAGCCTTTCTTTCAGGCATCAATCTTTCCTTTCTTTTTTTTTTCTTTCACTTTATAGTCTAATTATTTAAAACATCTGTCTAAAGGAGAGTGACACTATTTGGTCCACCTCATGCAGGACAATCAACTCGAACCCCCCCTCTCCAACCCCCAAAATAACAATTATTTACGTTTATTCATTCCATCTTTTATTTCCTTATTATCTTTCTTAATGAAAACATTTTTCATGAATGCATGTACATACTCAAAACATAATAACAATCTAATATGCATGAACATATTTGTAACATAATGGCAGTCTAATATGCATGACCACATTTGTAACATAATGGCAGTCTAACATACATGAACATATCAATAACAAGTGCTCGATTCACAGCCCGTAGGCTTCATGAATAGCTATATAGACAATAACATCTAATAGTAAACATATCCTCGATTCACAGCCAATAGGCATTATAGACAACATAACTCTAACTTACAATAAACAGCCTGTATGCATCAAAGCCATAATAACATAAACAATACAATAATCATATCCTCGAGATTTACAAGTAGAACATAATATATTTCAACAAACCTATCCAACAAATCCTTGAATACATATATCACTGTAACATAACCATATAGCAACTATAACAAAATCCTCAAACCTCGTCTATCGTATCAAACCTAATAGTATATCACATCCTCAAAGCAAGACATAAATAATCATAGCAACAAAGCATCATATCCTCAGAGTAAGACATAGCAAACACAACGACAAAGCATCGTGTCCTCAACGACAGAACATCATCTATCAGCTATAAAACTAAACCTCAACATCATTAATAATAGTGATTAGAACAGAGCATCATCCAACATATATAATATCCTTGACAAACTGTAAACAAACATCCTCATAGAATATCCATCAAAATACCATACCCTAGCGTCTTTGTGATGTAGGCAAAAGGACAAGCACAATCAACACCACTTACTTGGATATTCTTTACCGAAGTCCTGCCTACCCAACAATCTCATACATTGCCTATTCTGATCTCAACATACATTATTTCTTCCTTTAAAACAAACAAAGAACTAGTTATTAAATAATAACAATAACCAACACCTATTGTACATCACAATATAAAAGCTAACGGTGGAGAGTCTACCTTACAAGTTCCTTAGGAAGTCTACCCGAGAGTTAGAGAGAAGTTATCTCGTCCCTCGGCTTCTAGGTTAACCAAGATTTCAGTCCATCCTTATCTATTTAAAGATCCATCAACAGAGAACCATGCGGAGGATGATCCCCTGTAAAATGCATCCTTATTTGGTTGTTTACTAAACTATCCCATGATCAACTCGTAACGCATAAAATCTTGAAACTAATCTATTTAAAACTTGCCTGAGCAATAGTGGACATGAAGCCAGCCGTAAGAGACTTCCGCGGAAGACCATTCACCTAATGGCCAACCACCTCGTCAGCTAAAAATTCATTTGTGTGATCAATCGCGGACGGTAACACTGCCTTGGAAGCCAACACTTATGCGGGAACCCCAATCCAAAGGCTCACCGTCTACCACATGTTGTAATCTATAGGTAAAACTAACTCATTAAACTAAACGACGATATTGCAAGCTTTGATCCTGCTCGCCTTAACTTGAACTACGACATTTCACGTGTTTTCACCATTTACCGTAGACATGAACGCTTCCACAGAAACGGGTTCAACACCAAAATTACGCCGTTCAATTTAAAATCCTCGCTCCACCCAACTCATTAAACGTCTTACATTTCTCTCGCTAAACCTGATCTAATGGTCCATCAATCCTCATGAAATCTAACAGCCCTCGTTCCTCCTGCTAATCAAATCTACGGTCCATAACAACACTTCACACTAAAACACATCAACACTCCCACGGAAGCATCTTCTACTTAATCCAACGACTCACACTTCATCTGCTAAACCGATCCTAGGGCTCAGCATTCATCCACGTGAAACACTTCTACAAGGAATCTTTTCTCCTTCCTAATCAATCCCAATCGTTCCTAAATCTCATCTGACGAACCCTACTGGATCTGATCACTCCAACCATTATTTTCTTAATTCTCCAGCATAAACACTAACCCAACACTTAAACTTTTCTCCCTTAACCATGGATTACCTTTATTTCTTTAATAGTTCTAGTATATTTAGTTTTTCTAATTCCTTAATAATTATTTACTTAATCCTCCTTAATCCCTTGATAATTTCTATGTTATTTTATTACCTATAAAATAAAATTCTTTTATTTAAATATTTCCTAATTTCTATAATTATAATGATTCCACCATTTTAATTTTTCTTCATTAAAATTCCCCAATTAACCTATTATAAATTGCCATATGGAAAATTTGGGTGTTTCATAACAGCCCTCGCTCTATCTCTTCACTTAATCTAATGGTCAAACATACTCACGCTAAGGAATCTTCCACTATCCTAAACGATTCCAAACATTCCGAAAACTCATCCCACGTCTCCAAACACAATCGATCCTTCCAATACTTAATTTTCCTTAATTCTTCAGTGCATTTCTCACATAAATGGTAGCTTCTAACCTAACTTTCGCGGTAGCAAAACCTTCTGCAGACGTCTGAGCTCCAATGATCAGCATTGTTCACTCAATTCTTTATCAAACGAAGGCGTTTCCTTCATTAAATCCAATTATTGCGAATGCCAACACACCCGCAGACACAATCCCCTCCACAATCCACTGTTCACACCGTCCTTTTTCTCCAATTGACGTTCTTTAAATCAATCCTAAGTGTCATTATCCCACAATTTTATACCTTTGCCTTCACAGTGGCCATGGATATTCCATTTATTCCACAGACACTCCACAAAATATACTTAAAATGCATCCCACTTAACTTTAAAATAAGAATAAGGAAATCCTAGGTATTATGGTTAATATCAACAAATGTGTGGTGGAATCTTCAAAGTGACGTACATGACAGATTGTGATTGCTAGATGATGTAAGCAGATGTCTGCAACGGAAGCACATGTGTGATGACCCGTTTATCCTTATCATTTTTCATAACATTTTTTTTAAAAAACATGTGAAAGATAGAATTGAATACGTAGTAGAAGCATTTCTATAGACTGTCAAACCATTTCAAAGATACTTTGTCATTCAAAACATTCACAAGATAATTTACACTATATTATTCAAAAACTTTTACAAAACTATTTAAACAGTTTACATAAACTAGGTTAGACATAACCCATCAGTCAAAAGCACCAATTGACATAAGTGCTTGATGTAGCTACACTCCTTCAGCTACAGTCCATACTATCAATCTACACTTTCTTCAATCTAATCAAACTCCTCACTAACATCAAAAGATTCATCTATGAGCCAAATGTTCAGTAAGAAATAAAACAAATATAAACAATGTGATACTCATGTTATGCAATCTTACAAAAGAAAAGTGCATTGCATTCCAATTTTTCCATTTAGTCATATAACAGTTCAAATGTTAGAGATTATCAATCCAAGAGAAAAGATACATTCTATGATACTCTTAGGTAGAACGTCGCTCAATCCCACTAGAGAAGAGATACATCGTCATGTAGTTCTCATATGTAGGACTGTCACTCAACCCCCAATCTCACAACACCTCATTACATTTATTCAATTCATTTTTAGTTTTGTTGTCAACATATATGCATGTAAACATTTTAGTTTCTTTTCTTAAAATCATGATGCATGACATGAGTGCATACCATTCAGACTATCAATTGCAAACTCTTCAACATATCAAACATTACACTAACATTCTACCATAGTCAATACAACAAACAATATCATCAAAGCAATATAAGACTATTATCTTGTGATGTAGACCAAAATGTCCAAAGACATGCATATCCCTTACGTAGAGTCGGTAATGTGGTTCCAACACTTAGAATATCTTCTTGAACAATAACACCTTCACAATTCATAACATTCCTATCAATAACTATTTAATGCATCAAGCACAATAGTATACAGAAGCACAATCTTCTCTAATAATATGTTCATTGTATAATCACTTAACATCTATCACTTGCATCTAATTAAAGTAGCACATTTTTAACATTAATTCAATATGCATACATTCTAGGGTTTTTCTCCCAAATCTTCATCCATCTTTAACTATCCATAACTTTCTCCATACTTAACCAAATTCATTATTTCCAAAACCTATCTCTTCTTTATGATATACTAAATAACATACCCACTCGGTTTTACTAAAAATTTCAAGAAGATAGGCAACATACATCAAACACCCTAACCACCTGATTCTACTATTTCTTTCATTTTTACATCTTTCCTCCATCACAACTCCCATAACTTTATAAAATTAATAAAAATTATAAAGAAAAATTTTGATACCTTCAAACTTTTGAGAGGAAGTGAGAGTTTCCTTCGAGAGCTCATGAGAAATTTCTGCTTCTTGAACTTCTAGCTTTTCTAACCTTCTTAACATTTAAGTAATTCTTCTCTAGAATCAAGCAAGAAGTGCACTTCAGGTAGGCGTCCATTAGCAAGTTAACCCCCACCATCCTCCAATCACAACATAACTTTGTACATAATTCTAGGTGACTTTTCATATTACTGGTCAACCGCAAATTTACCTGAGGCCCAACTATTTCATTTTGTCACGATTCCAATTGACCAAATTCCTACTGTTGATCGACCGAAAAACCACCCGAGAATCATAGATTTCAATCGGTCATAATTCTGGTCGACCGCTAACATAATTTTGGTCGACTGCAAAATAGCCCGAGAGCATTTATGTTTTATTTGTCTAAGTGTGGTTGATCAAATTAATATAATTGGTTGACCGCACATATGCCAAACTGCCCATAACACTTGGAAATTCTACTCCTCCAAAAGCCATAAAATACCATTCATAATACAAATTCATTTAACAAAATTCCAACAACCACTCAAATTTTATCATTTCCAAATGTATTATCACTATCAAACACATTTCAAACACAATTCATATTGAGTAAACTAAAAGTTTCTAGATATTACATTTCGTAGTAAAAGCATATGAGTCCATTGTAAAAGCGTACGTGTCTGTAGCAGAAAGCACACATGTTCATAAGCATAAAGCACATGCGCCTACTGCAACTATATGAGACAGTTTAGGACACGTTTGTTCGCGAATTTTTCAGACTGCAAACATATTTTCAAACTGCGAATATATTTTCAGACAGTTGAAAAGGAAGGTTGCTAATTTAAAAAAAAAAAAAGGTTGAGATGAAACCCTAATCATTCATGCATTAGGAGACACAAAGTTTGTATTCTTCTCTCAAATTTTCAAGAGGAAAATAAAATGTGTTATTAAGGAAACAAACTATAAGTTGACTTGAAGCAAGGAACAACCATTCTAAGTGATTAAAACTGTGTTAAGGCCCAAGGTAAGTGATGTTTGCATGTATTTGGCCTTTAGCTTACATCACAAGGTGCTAGGGTATTTTATGTTTATGATATTTGTTTTGTTTGTGATGCTTAATGGCTGCGAATTGAGCATGTGTTATAGTGATATTTGACATTGATCGATAATGTAATGTTTGTTTGTTGCTTTTATTTCATTCACTAGAATACACATGATGATTGAATGAAGCAAGTGAAGATGTATTGTTGTTTTGTTTTGCATGTGATTGTAAACTGAATTGATATTAGGATATTATGTTTTACATGGTATGATCACGTGTACATTTTATGCATCATTAAAAACTTTTTCATTAAGAAAGATTAAAAGACTAAATAATCGTAAATAGTTGTTATGAGGCAGGGTTTGAGTTAGTTGTCCCACATGAGGTGGACCTAATTGTGTCACTCTCTCCCCTAAACTGAATTACCCCAATAACTGGACTATAAAGTGAAAGTATAGAAAGAAAGACTGAAAAATGAAAAAAAATATGTTATTACAAATTTCATTCCATGCTCATGGCACTTATGCATCTCTTACTGAATTTTAGACTCATAGGTGAACTTTATGATGTAGGTGAGGAAGATTTTATTGATGAAAATGAGTGAAAGTCGCAGTTGAAAGAGTACTCTCATAGGCGAGGTTATGACTTGTTGGAGTGATATTAACCTGTGAGTGAAGGCTAGATGAAAGTTATTTGATATGAAAGATTTCATTATGCAGTTGAATATTTAGTTTTAAATTAAGATGTTTTTTTTACAAGATTTTTTTTTGAATGGTGAATAATGTTAAAGGTTTTAAGTTTAATTTATGTTGGGCTTTTATTTTCCGCTATTTATTTTTCAAACACATGATTTGATTTATTTTCAAAAGATATAAATTGATTTTAAAAAAATGGCATGAAAAATAATTTACACTACGGAGCGTTACAACCGGAATCTGAGGATTGAGGTGATTTTGAGTTTCGATAATCAAAGGTACATTGATTAAATTATATATTACTAATTAAATCAGTTTTGTTTTGAATGTTAGTGCATTTGGTTTTGGTTTACTGATTTTACTTGCTTTGCTATAGTGTTGATTACTTTGTATTGATTTTAGGACAGAAAACATTAATGAAATTACAGTGTCCCATTCTTAACTCTACTTTTTGGTCAAATGAAGAGAAAAAATCAAAAGTTTGGAATCATTTTACTATAATTGAAAGTACTAATCATAGCAACCCTAGAGGAAAATGTAATCATGCATGTCATGCATCAAAGAATGAGACATCAAATTTGAAAAAACACATTCGTGGTTGCAAAAAAATGTTGGCAAATGTTGATATGAAGTAAAAGACTTTAAGATTTCAAAATATGGATAAATGAGAACAAATCTGTCATGTTTTAGTGTTGCGACTTGTCGAGAACTACTTGCAAATATGACTATTATTGATAAATTGCCTCTAAATTTTGTTGATGGAAAGGGTTTCAAAACATATTCTCAATATGTGCAACCAAAAATTTTCATATCTTCTAGAACTACTATTGCACAGGATATTATTAGTATTTATGAGAAAGAAAAAAAGAAGTTGAAATAATACTTTAGAAAGACATCTCAACGATTATGTTTGACTACCTATACTTAGAGTTTCATTCAAAATTCTAGTTACATGGTATTAACTACCGATTATATTGATAGTGATTAGACAATGCATAAGAAGATTATTAATTTTTACTAGATTTCAAATCATAAAATTGAAACGATTGGTGGAAAAGTATAAAGATATTTGTTTGAATGGGAAATTGAAAATATTTTAGCTATTACAATTGATAATGCTTCTTCACATGATGTTGTAATGACCTTGTCACAACCTGGAGGTGAGCTGGACAGAAACGCCGAGCTAAACAACCCGGCTCTAGTAGAGAACCCGATCGCCTAGCCCAAGGCTTGATAAATTATTGCGGAAGACTTGTATAGAATACAGAGTCGTAGCTCACTCGTGATGGATCACGGTCCATATAGTGATTGTGAAAATAATTAATAATGCAGAATAATAGATTAAAAGAGTCCAAATGATATTGTACATACAATCCAAGTTTCTCCAATAACTAGATTAAGTAAATTACAGTCATCCAACAGTTTGCTTATCAGGAAATAAGGTTCAACTAAAGTAATGAAATAGAGTAAATAGCAGCAAAGTCTCCAAACAAAACCCTAACCTAAGAAAAATATAGTCAAAGTGGTGAGTGACTAGCTAAGTAGGGAACTTATACTAAATGTTATGCACGTGTAAAACTTGTTTTACTGTTTCCGTAAAAACCATGAGTTTCAAGAAATATGCACGTTTTTCAAAATATTTAAAAAACCTTTTTTATCATTTGGGAAAATCTGGCCCCAAAGGCCCCCGACGAGACATTTAGAAAGCATGGCAGTATACATAGACAACTATAAGTTTAAATACTCTCGTCGTGTTTTATACTGAAATCGTGGTCCGTGAAAAAAGAAGATCACTCAATGACCCCTCCGAACAATTTCACAGAAAGGTGGCCTTTAATATGGGCAACACCTCATGAGCCTGGAGGAAGACAAATGACGGCAGTTCGTAGACGTGGCTCATCACCCGGGTTGTCAACAACACGCCCGTAATATACACCCTAACCAGGTTTAGGGATTCAAAACCCAAGGAAGTCTCATCTCCTTCCTAATCTCATCTTTCACATAGCGCGCAAACAAAACATCTCCACACAGCAGGAGATGTACCGAGGATAGCCTCCTGATACTTTGATACTAAAATCATCCTACGTATCAGAAGGATTCATCACTCTTGAAACCGTATCCAATATGTCACACCATGAAATAAAATGCACAAAAGTAAACGTATAAAATTTTCGTACATACATAATATAAAAGGCGAACGTGTTGTTGAACAATCCCCGTCAGGGTTTTCACATGTGGTATCCCACAAAATATGGTTTTGAAAACTATGCAATCCAGTGCAAACAACTCAGTATAAAACCCCCTATCTCATTGGTAGTCCTTCCTTGTATATGAAGGAACAGTAATCTTAGGTATTGCCTCGAAATCCTTAAACTCGTACGAGCTTACAACATGTCAAACATGGAGAAATCTCATAAATATGTCTCAAGGAAAAGGGAGGGGATCCTATACCAGGACTAAGTTTAACGTCTATCTTTACGCTACCATAGACTATGACTCAACATACCAAATTGATCTGTAAATAACCTCACAGGTATCGTCACATCCTTAATTCATAAAAATTTAACCATTGTCAACTCCACCTTAAGAGTTCACTAACAATTCCAAGAAACACCTCACAAACAGCACTTTAATAGAGTCTAACAGTTCTAGTAAAAATAACACCCTCGAAGCAGTTTCACAGAATACAAACAACCCAGAGAAATGGGTTCTCAAATTAGTGAGCAATATATAATCAACAAGTCGTGTCATGGGTCCTCAACATTCCTTAACTCATTTATCCTTTGCAACAGCAGAACCTAACTACAATCCTCAAAACCAAACAAATTAACCTAAACCACCACAACCAACAAAGCATTGTTTCCATAGTGATAACCATAGCTAAAAAAATAACACATCTTGATATCCAATTCCTCACATCCTCATGTTATCAATTTTAAACAGTTAATAGTGAGCTTAAAAACACCCATAATCTAGTGGTCATATACCCTTTATCATTATACCTTAAGATAGTAACCAAACAAATATTAGCCATCGGGTTTTATTTGCAAAACCATGAACATGATAGGGAACAGAAATGAAATTAAACCAATAGCTAATCATCCTTAATCATTTCTTTCCAAAATAGCAAACAACAAATTGAACATCACATTCCTACTGTTATAAATCCTCAACTCAACAGTAGTAACAAAGAGAAATGATCAGGCTGAGAACTCATCTAGAAATCCAATAAAAGTAGCAAATTATTTCCATGGTTTTTTTTCATCAATAATCCAGTAACAAATAAAGTCTCATTAACAACTAACAATGAATCGAAATCACAGTCACCAAATCACAACAAAATAACCAACTGAGAATCCACATTGTAGACCGAGAGCAGAGGACACACAATTTTTTTATACCTCAATCGAAGGTGTGTAGGACTTTGCTCCACGATGGAAGCTGCTGCAGTCACCCGAGGGTCGAAGTACTCGAACAGGGCTAAGTCCTAGCTCGGAGGGTCGCTAGATGGACCGTATGAACCTTCTGAAATTGTACACTTTAAAACATCGCACTTTTCTTTACAAATTGCGTAGTGAAAGACTTTTCATAATGTAACACATTTGAGAATAGAAATACCAATCATAAAATTGTTTTCCATAAATCTTTAACCTTCACAAAACATGCCTCAAATTCAAAACCATTTATATTTTTTACAAAATCATTTCCATTTCCTTCATCCATTAGCCTAGCTAGCCACAAGGTCCACAATGTACAAATCCTCCATCAACCACTTATTTTCTCTCATTACAGTGCATATCTATGTCACAAGACATATTCTACAAGCCTAATGCTTAATAAGAAATGAGATGCAAAATGAAACATGAAATGCACTTTTCATAAAACATTTTTCATTTTCATTCCTTCTTCTTACATTACCATTACCGTTGTATCATTGGAACTCAACTCATACCCTCAAACATTGGGGGAAAACCTGCACAAAGCCTCAACCATTGGGGACCACGTCACCCAAAGCCTCAACCAATGAGTTAAGTGTCCAAAGCCTTACATTTTGATTTTAGTTCTTTTCTTTGTCATTTTAACATTGGAGCTCAACTCAAAGCCTCATACATTGGGGGAAACCCACCCAAAGCCTCAATCATTTGGGACCACTTCGCCCAATGCCTCAACCATTGAGTCAAGTAACCAAAGCTTCACAATGGGAACTTGTTCCCAAAGCCTTACAAGGGGGAAGAATTCACCCAAAGCCTCAACATAACATCATGTTCTTAATCTTCCTTGCTTTCATTACTTGAAAATCATATGCATGATAAATGACTTTTATAACATTTTGTGAAAACCAGGAGGCATGAATATGATAACAAGCAACTTAATAAAATCTAGCATATCATCAACACATCCTCAAAGCATGAACATAATCCTTTAACTTAAAAATCTATTAAGCATGAACATCAAATCATCAAACAATTATTAAACAATACATCCTCAAACAACAACAAGATCAAGACTTATATCTAACGAACCATGTATCAAACAATAAACAAACATAAAGTCCTACCTCTTGCGATGTAGCCCAAGAAGGGAAGACACACAATATCATTTCCTAACTTGTTCCCTTAAAGAAGTGAAAAGAAGTCTCCTACGTTCTTGCCCTCCAACTTGCCTTCACAACCTTCTCTTATTTCTTCCCTCTTCTCCTTCTTCTTTCAATTCCTTTCTCACTTCTCTCTACTTTTCTTCTCTCAAGGTTCTTTCTCTCCTCCCTTTTCTTCTCAAGTTTCCCTTATTTAAATATAGCTAAACCTTTCATTAGCCAACCTCGAGTAGGAAGTGGCATCTCTCAACAGAAAAGAAAGGTGAATCATCCCTATTTTATCCAATAAAAACATGACATTCCTGCACATTTATGGTGACTCTTTGCATTATCGGTCGATCAACCCTTTGAATGATCGACCACCAAACAGGTACATGACCAACACACAACCGATCGACCATAAAAACACAACATTACAATATGTCACGACAAAGACGGACTGCCCTTCAATAGACGATCGACCGATAAACCAAAAACTTCACAATCAGTCGGTCAATCATATATCATCCACAAAATATCATTATTTTGAATAGTTTAGATGCTGAACGACCACAATTCACAGTTACTTAATTGGTGTAGAGAAAAATGAGTGACAACATGTAAGGACCCACATTTCCTTAACGATGGAACAATCAGTCAAACCCACAATCCCCTATTCGTTCCTCTAATGCTCACCAACGGTCCACCACAGCTGTCATAGTGAACTCCCCTCTTCTGCTTTGTAAGATTTCTGCCCCATAAGCCCTCGGTTAGGTGCTACAAAAATCGCAACTCGCGAGCACACAGGTTCACTCATCCCCGTGAACTGACACCCGCTTGCAATGCGCCCCGCGGTTCAATCGATCATGCGGCAACATTCCCTTGCCCACGCTCATGATGTCAACCGAACATTCGCATGTCGTACCCATCACCACAAAGGAGATTTCAACCGCGAAGGGTGAGTTATCCCTTCTCATTTTTCCCCCGCAGCACCTCTCCTCTCTACCCTAAGTCTTCTTCTTTTCTTTTTCTTTTGTTTTTTCCTCATTTTATTCTTTTATTTTTCCAACCATAGCAAAATCACCACACATCCCTCTAATTTCCCTTATCTTTAAATCATTTTTCCCCTTATACCATTTACTTCTATTCATCCTTATTTTAATCTTTCATCCTTCTTCATTTAATTCTTTCATTTATTAATTCCCTTTTATTTCATTTATTCCAAGTTTAATTTCACTTAATTAATATATATATATACACGCTTGACAACGATTACTGGTCCAATTCAATTCTTCAATTTCGTTCCTTAAATTAATTTTCCATAATCATAAAATAATATACCCTTTTAACAGGTCGACCTGATAATTATTAAATATTTTGAACGACATCCTTAATCATTTTTAAAATTCGTCCAATATTAACATTATCATCCTATGCTTACGATAATCCGAAACTTGGGTATTACAATCCTCCCTTCTTAATAAAATTTGTCCTCAAAATTTGCTTAACGTACACACTTTCTCGATCTAACAACCAAAATAACCATTAACATTTATAGCATACAAATACCCAAAAACAACTTCTTGTATTATACTTTTATACAAAACTCCCAAAGGATTACATTACTTCCACTTCTACAAAACATAATGAGTTAGCAAAACACTAACTCACATCTAAGTCATCTTCGTTAGCCTTTTTGTTAGGCTAAGTTTTATTTTGATGATGACTAAAATAGTGATTAATTTAATAAAATCAATAAGTTGTATTTTGCGTTATTCGGATATTATTCTTAATGATTTATAATTAATATTTATATCCATATTTATTGGAAATACCCTCAAAATGGGTATTATTAATGTTCTAACAAGTTCATCTAAGTCCATGTAGGGAATACATATCGTTTCGGGACTTAGAAAAATCACAAAAGGTCGACAAACAGAACAAAAGGGTCAACCCTGTCATGCACTCACGTGCGGTCGACCACAAAATGGACAGATTGCTCCAGAATTTCTGCACGAAGGAAAGCGGTCGACTGTGAAATGGACAGATTGCTCCAGAATTTCTGCACAAAGGAAACGGTCGACCGCATGGTCGCAAAGGTATATTTTAACGATCAAATTTCAACGGGCAAAATTCCAACGGCTAGTTAAAAGGGTTGACCGTTATGGCATAAGGTCGACCGTTTGTGTAGTGTCTATAAAAGTGGGATCACTCCAAGCTCTCCACAACGATCAAATATTCGAGGCGAAGCCCTGCTGAAATCAATACTCGGATATTACCCAATTATTGTACATCCAATTCTCCCCACACTTTTAACTTGAGAGTTATATTTGGGAGAATTCGGATTAGATAGATTACGCTTTAATTTCTGATTCATTCTTATTGTGCTTGATTGTAAAGGGTGATTCCCTAAGAATTCATCGAAACACTCAAAACGTTAATAGGTTCGATGGAACGCTCGTAAGTTCAATTATTGGGTGATGCCCCACAATAGTCAAACATTGGGTGACGCCCCGTAATAGTCAAAGTCAAGAGTGACGCCCCATAAGAGTCAAAGGTTGACAACCTTAGAATTAGTCAAGGGTGACACCCATCGTAAGAGTCAAATTGTAAACAGTTTTATTGGCACCCGCAAGCCAATTGCTTAGTGTATCTCCAAGTGAAACTTGGTGCACAGACGTAGGCGAGTTTGCCAAACCGCGTAAACAAATATCGTGTGCACTGCTCTATCCCTTACTCTTTAATTTACACATTTATTGTGATTGCATATTTAATTGTATTCAATAAATCACTTAGGGATTTAGAGAATTTAAATATCGTATGAAAAAGTTAATACGCTATATTCACCCCCTCTATAGGCGTATATCGATCCTTTAATTGGTATCAAAGCCGGTATTTAAATTTTTTGTGTGATATTTTGTTGATTGTGCGCATTGCTATAATTTGTTGAATTTCATTGTTCAAATTTATTTGAATATCATTGATTTGAAATTATATATATATACACACTATGGACTCCAACATGTACGAATTAGGTCAATGCACATGTACACCTCCATATTTTAATGGTTATAATTATTTGTGTTGGAAGTGTAGAATGAAAATATTTATACAATCTATTGAATTCTTTTTATGGAAAATCATTGAAAAGGGATTAACGCTTCCTAGACCAACTTGTGATTTCAATGATATAGATAAACAAAATTGGAATTTAAATGCCAAAGCAATGAATATTGTATAGTGCCTTGAGTAAAAATGAATTTGATAGAGTTAAATCATGTGTTACTGCTTATGATATTTGGATATCTCTTGAGCTAACACATGTAGACACAATTCCAAAGATTGAAAGTGGAGAAAGTTCATCCTCCGAAAAAGAAGAGAAAGTGGCTAATACATGCTTCATGGCGAATGAAGATAAAATTGAGGTAACAAACTACTATAGCGATTCCGATTCTAATAATGATGATGATTGTGATTTAGTAAGTGAATTGCTAGATAGTTTAAATGAGCTTAAATATAAATACAAAGTATTGAAAAAGGAGCATAACAATTTGATCAAAAAACATGTCAATTTAGAAAAATCTTTTGAGGATCAAATTGTTGAATTAAAGAGTATGATTGATATTTCTAATGCCTCTTTTAAATCTCTTGAGCATGATAGTGGTAATTTGAATTTGTTGAATGATGAATTAAAATCTACTATCAAATCACATGAAAATGAGATTGACTCATTGAATGTTAAGAATTGTGATTTAATTGCTATTATTAATTGTCATAAGCATAAAATTTGTGATTTGAAAAATTGAAATGATAAATTGAATATTTATATTAAATCACGTGAAAATGAGATTCAATCATTGGATGCTAAATATAAATCTACTTTGGATGCTAATGCTAAGATTGAATCTTTTGAGATTGATATATGTGAATTGAAAACAAAGAATGATGATTTGAACTCTATAGTGCTTAAATTCACAAATGGAAGCAAAAATTTAAATATACTCTTAGGTTCGCAAAGGGTTACATTCGATAAAGCCGGAATTGGCTATGAACCCTTTGCAAAGAAAAAGATTACACGAATCTATTTATTAGTTCATCCATTTGTAATTCATGTAATTGTGTTGGACACAAATCATTTTGTCGTCCATTAAAGTTGAATGCAAATGTTAATTCAAAATTTGCTTATTCCTTGGATGTAAATTATAAATTTAAGTCTAGTTTAAAAACCAAATTAAATTTGAATTCTAAACTTGTGTGGGTTCCTAAAGGAACCAAACCTATAACCAAAGGATCCAAAATGGTTTGGGTAGCAAATAAATCGAATTGATTTGTTTTGTAGGTTGGAGATTCTCCCAAGAAGCTTGAAAGGAGATTGAATACTTGAATATCCAATACAAAAAGGAAGAAGCTTCAAGAATGCCTTCAATGTTTTAAAAATGGAAATAAATTTGGTGGAGGTACACAATTTTCTTTAATTGATTTAATTTGATTATTGAGTTATTGGGTTGGAATTGAGTTGAATCAATTCTATTTTCTTGGTTAGGTAAAGATAATTTGATATTGATTTTGGATTGAATTGATAGATATCATAGATTGTGATTTTGATTATTTCTCCAATTGGTATTTAGGATTTGAATTGTCTGTTATCTCTTGAATTTGTTAGTTTATCTTAGATTAACTTCAATTGATAGGTTGCATATAGTTGGATATTTGTTGTGATTTAAATGATAAGTTGTTGATTCATTCATAGCTTTGATTTGTGACATCAATATGATGAATTTATATTCTTGTCTCGGTTTAAAAGATTGTTGAATGCTATGAATCCTTTATTGAGTAGAGTAAATTGGTTGACTTGGATTAGTAGAATATTTTTTCTTAGATTCATTGTTAGCCTAATCTTTTTGTATATATAGGTTGAAATATGCTTTACTCATTCAATTAGTATTTTGATGAATAGTTCCAACAATTAGTCTTCTAGTCTTATATATTAATTGTTGGATATCAATTTTGAGTTGTTAATTTTCTCCTTTTTGGATTGATTTTGCTATGGAAAAAAAAATGGAGACATAAAATGCATAGACAATTGTTCTGCTCTTCCATTATCTTCCATCTCCTTTGGATTAAATTTTGTACATGGATAAAAGAGGAGAACATTAAATTGATTGGAGAAAATTGATTTGCTTGACATTTTTTTTTGGTTTGAAAGTTTAGAAGTCTCCCTTGAATTACTTTTAACTATTGATATAGGAGAAGAAGAGTAGAAAAGATGTCTTGAGCTCTTTTGTCGATTTGGATATCTCCTTGGACTTTTGATATTCTTAAAATTGGAATGGGAGATATTGAATTGTATATTGGTTGAACATATCTTGGAATCTTTGATAGATATTTTTTGGTTGAAATTTGTATCAACTCTTGCAATTAGTATCTCTAAGTTAAATTTTGCATAATTCTTGAATTGGCTAATTTTTGTTGCCTGAGATTTTGATTCCAACAATTGGTATTCTAGTTTGCATATGTCAAATTATTTGAATTGTTGGATGCTATTTGGATGATTAGTTTTTGGATTAAATTTGCATAGAGTTTCTTCATTAGCTTTTAAAAAAAAAATATTGAAGTCTTTAAGTTTTGACAAATTTGCTTCCACTATTGCTTAAACTTTGATATTTCTCCTTGAATTGAAATAAAATAAATGATTTAGGAGGAGAAAAATACAAATGTTTTAATCTTGATAAGTTTGCTTCTGCTATAACTAAAATTGTTTATCATCAAATGGAAAAAGAATTTGTATTTAACTTTCAAATTGGTTTTTCATAATTTTTTTTAGTTTCAAGTCTTTATATGAATGTATTTATTGTTTTATTGGTATTCTTGATGGTCATTCTAGATTAGTTGCATATAGGTTGAAATTTTTGAGTTTAATTCATACAATAGAAATTGTTGCTATTGAATTTGCTTGGTAGAATGCTTTTGGTTTCCCCAATTTCATTAGTGTATATTTTCTCTATACTTTCAATTGGTTGTTTGAAATTGAACATAGTTGTAATTCAACACATGGTGTTATTTGAATTAGTGAAGAATGAGAGTTCAATATAGTTTAAGGATATTTAATACGAATTAGGTCAAATTTAAATCAAATAAAATATAAAAAATCTGTTCAGATCAGAAAGGTCAACCGTTCGGTCGACCGGAAAAATGACAAATTCATTTCATTTGTCACTTAGAAGGAAACAGTTGACCGCATACTTACAAACGGTCGACCCTTTCATCGATTTTAAGTCAGATTTGTCGATCTAACCCTAACTTCGAACGACCTAATCGGTGATTTCTGGCAACCCCGCCATCCTCTCCCTTGATTTTTGGTGATTCTCTTCTACTCTTCTTCGCTCCAGCTCCATTTCATCATCTTTGTCCCTCAATCCACCTCCAAAATGTCTAGGCGAACTGGAAAACGCATTAGGCGAGGTAAATCCTCTCAGTCCCATTCCGAAGATTTTTCTTCCCGTTTGTTTATCAATGCTAGATGCAAGGCTAGATTTGATGAAGATTATAAGTGTAGACCACTGATTTTATCTTGGAAAATCTCTTGGAATCGTTTAGGAAATTTGAATTTAGAGAGACTTTACAAATTGATGGGGTTGTTTCAGCTTTTCAATTTTGACGGTCTCTATTCTGAAGATCCTATCCGATTGTTTTATTATAACTTTGAATATAGTCCAAGACCATTAGTGACTAGCATGGTGTATGGCAAGCCCATTTGTTTAACTCCCAACCATATCAATTCTCTGTTGGATTTTGAGCAAGGTTCAGGATATGAGGAATTCTATACGAATGCAAGGGATCCGACTTTTATTCGCTCATATGCTGATATAGATTTCTTACGGCAGATTCTTAAAGATTCGGAGCAAGGTTTCTTGATCAAACCCAAGGCACGTGATTTAAATGTGAAGGCACGTATGATTCATCACAGTTTATCATATAATTTGGTTCCGAGAGATGGTCACCGTGACAATGTCAGTTGTATGGACCTTTTTGCGCTGAAGCACATTTATGATCATCAGCCGTTCAATATTGGCTATATTATTCTTCAAGTGATGATCAAAACCGCTGGGAGAAACTCTCGTTCATTGCCCTACAATCTCTTGTTGATGAGAGTTTTTCAATCTCAAGGTGTGCAAATTCCTCATTCGGTGCCCGAACTTCCCCTCCGTTCGGTGGATACTTATTCTGTGCATACATTGGCACGTATGGGTTTTACCATGGGTGATGATGGTGTGTGGGTCGCTAGAGCACCTAGGGCTACCGTCCCAGCCCAAACATCAAGTTCTGTTGATGATGACGACGCTCCAATGCCCGGTCCATCTGCTTTAGCCGGCCCATCAGTTCCTCCCTCTTCTTCCGGACCCTCTCCGCATGCCTCCTCCTCTTCTACCACCTATCCAGCTTCCGTTGAAGAGAGACTTGATTTATTAACCAGTTATTTCTTATCTTTTCAAGACAAATGTCTTGCTTTTCACTCTGAGATTCGGGAACAAATTCGCTCGCATCACGAAGAGAACCTCGCGTTCCAATCAGATGTCCACTCAAAATTGGAAATACTTCAATGTGGAGTCACTGAAGTGTCGAATGCGATGTATGGCACCCAATTCTTCAGTGAGCATAACATTCCTCCTGAGTCCCATGATGTTCCTCCTGCGCTAATGATGATCATCCTGCAGACACTACTTAGCCTTAGTCTTTAAATTTTGTAAAAGTACATTAACTTCAGTTTTTCTTTTCTAGCTTACCTCTAATCTCAGTCATGTATTTTGTGAATGGTATGTCTTGGATACTGCATGACATTTTTTATTGTGAATACAGTTTTGGGTATATTGTAAGTTTATGCAGGAACTTATGGCTTTTTTGGGGAGTGTATAAACAAAAGAAACCATGCCAAAATTTTTCAAAAATTTCTCTCTTTTTCTATATTTATTTGCTATTGTCCAAAGAAACAAAGAATATGGATTTGTGCATAAAGATAGGGGGCGAAACTTAATTTTAACCATGAATTCATCTATGGAGTTTTGTCAGTTGATATTTATTTGGTTTTTGAAAGTTGGATGACTCATAATTTTGGTTGATCTTCTCTCAATATATCCATATTGATAATCTTATAGGGGGAGAGAAATATTAAGTTATTAGAGTATATCCCCAATAGGTTGTTGTGAATCACATAAAGGGAGAGATAATTGAATTGATTTTGATTTTATACATTGGTATCTCTCTTAGAAATCTCTATTGAATTTACAATTGGTATCAATACTTTGCAAAATGATTTGATTTTAACTTTATATCTACAATTGGTATAAATCTATGAAAAACTTTTTTTGCATCTAATTGTGAATCATCAATTGATATCCTTAGTTAATTTCTTAACTCTTACATTGGTATCACTTGTTAGAACTTGACAATTTGGTTACAATCCTTGGCTCTTAAGTGGATTCTATTTTCTACATTTGATATCTCTTTCTTGAATCCCTTTTTTTTTTTTGTATCTATTACTTGACCCTAAATGCATAATTCTCTCACATGCATCTATATGCTTAATGGCAAAGAGGGATGATATTTTTGATTGAATTGTGATTGTGGTTGCTTAGATTGGTATCTTATCTTTTACCACTCATTGAACTTTAATATTGGTATCTCTCCAATGAATCTTGTATGCTTAATTGAAAAAGGGGGAGAAGATTTTTTGTTAGAAATCTTTGTGATAGCGGTTCCTTACAATTTGATATCTTATTTTTAACCACAGCTTAAAATTGAATGTTAATGCCCGATTCCCACCCTTGTTTGATTTTGTTGATAGATTCTTTGATTAAGGGGGAGAACTTTATTTTTGGTAGAATTAATTGTTGCAACTATTGTTGAGATTGTCTTTGGCTTCTAATACATATTCCCTAAATTTATTCTTGTTGTTCATGCTCAAGGGGAAGAATTTTTTAGATTGATATTTTGATAATCTTATTTTAATCATGTTTCCTGATTGTGTTTGGACTCCCTTTCCCTATAATTATTTTTTTATTATGACAAAAAGGGGGAGAATGGTGTATAAGTTGTGATATATTTTAGGGGGAGTTTTGTAGCATGTTGCATGGATTAAATTGGTTGATAAATTGCATAACTTACTTGGAGAAATATAATATGCAATGGTTTTATGCAAATGCTTAGTTTTAGGGTAAACAACTTATTGGATTATGTCAACATCAAAAAAGGGGAGATTGTTAGCCTTTTTGTTAGGCTAAGTTTTATTTTGATTATGACTAAAATGGTGATTAATTTAATAAAATCAATAAGTTGTATTTTTCGTTATTCGGATATTATTCTTAATGTTTTATAATTAATATTTATATCCATATTTATTGAAAATACCCTCAAAATGGTTATTATTAATGTTTTAACAAGTTCATCTAAGTCCATGTCGGGAATACATATCGTTTCGGGACTTCGAAAAATCAAGAATATGAAAAATGAGCAAAAGGTCGACGAACAGAACAAAAGGATCAACCCTATCATTCACTCACAAAGGAAAGGGTCGACCGCGAAATGGACAGATTGCTCCAGAATTTCTACACGAAGGAAAGCGGTCGATCGCGAAATGGACAGATTGCTCCAGAATTTATGCATGAAGGAAAGGGTCGACCGTACAGTCGACCGCCCGAAGGTATATTTTAACGGTCAAATTTCAACGGGCAGAATTCCAATGGCTAGTTAAAAGGGTCGACCGTTATGGCATAAAGTCGACCGTTTGTGCAGTGTCTATAAAAGTGGGATCACTCCAAGCTCTCCACAACGATCAAATATTCGAGGCGAAGCCCTGCTGAAATCAATACTCGGATATTACCCACTATGAGCTATTATTATTGTACATCCAATTCTCCCCACACTTTAACTTGAGAGTTATATTTAGGAGAATTCGGATTAGATAGATTACGCTTTAATTTTCGATTCATTATTATTGTACTTGATTGTAAATGGTGATTTCCTAAGAATTCATCGAAACACTCAAAACGTTAATAGGTTCGATTGAAAGGCCGTAAGTTCAATCATTGGGTGATGCCCCGCAATAGTCAAAGTCAAGGGTGACGCCCCGTAAGAGTCAAAGGTTGACAACCTTAGAATTAGTTAAGGTGACACCCATCGTAAGAGTCAATTTGTGAACGATTTTATTGGCGCCCGCAAGCCAATTGCTTAGTGTATCTCCAAGTGAAACTTGGAGTGCGGACGTAGGCGAGTTTGCCGAACCGCATAAACAAATATCATGTGCACTTCTCTATCCCTTACTCTTTAATTTACGCATTTATTGTGATTGCATATTTAATTGTATTCAATAAATCACTTAGGGATTTAGAGAATTTAAATAACGTACGAAAAAGTTAATACGCTATATTCACCCCCCTCTATAGGCGTATATCAATCCTTCAATCTTATCGTCATTTACATTTGTTGCAAGAGAAAAACCTTCGCCCAAAATTTTTTTCCTTCCATCAAATAGTGAGTGCCAGATCTTTACAATATTACCAACTTTATTGCGTCTAAAACATCTCCTAGACCCAGCCATACATCTCCCTCGTCAATACACCATCATATCCAATGAGAAAATTTACATAAATAGCACTTATATCACATTGTTAAAATTCTTATACACCAAAATACAGATCTTACTCACCAAAATTCAATCTTCATTTGCATCTTCCACTATAAAAATACCTTTAGTGCAACCATTTTATATTCCTTAAGCCAAAATCGGACAACCTTTGACCCAATGGCCACTCTCATTACCTCTAAAACATCCTTTTAGCCTGTAAGCATTTTTTGAAACAATTTCTTTTTCACCTTTAACACCGCTTGGCACATGAAGTCATAGCATTTTCTCTTTGAAACGATGTGTCTCCTTGAATACGTCTCCCATTTCCTTGTGACTCATCTCCAATGAAAAGTCTCTTCAATCCTTTTATCTCAGGTTGACCTTCCATCAGTTGTTGGGATTGTATTTCCTTCACTACTTTCCTATTACTCTCCCCTGAACTTCATGACTTGAAACTTGGCATACATATCTTTTTCTTAACTTTCTCTTGCTCTTTGACCTTAGCGTCCTCAAATGTACTCTTTACCATTCGAATCCATCCTTCCGATCTTGTTGGATCATAAACATCTCCTTCAAAACATGGCGGCTTTAGTTGTCAAAACCTTTAGCGCCCTAAATCCTTGGGAACCTTCAGCTGTTGGTTTCTCCGTTCTTCTAATTTCCTAATCTGTTCCATAAATTAAACCTGACATTCCAACACTGTCGTTAGTCTACTGATCATTTCACCTCTTGGATCCTCATCTTATCTTCTTTACCTTACCATTTTGTTACTATTCAACCAATAGGGTTTATTAAAACTTCATCCATTGGCAAAACATAACACAAACTCAATTCTTAACAATCTATCAAAACATAACTGAATAATTTACCACTATAAATCTTTGCCTTATGTCCTTGCATATGATGGTGTACCTTATGCTCATTATTGCCAACCAGATGCGAGGCAAACCGTGACAAGGCTTCAAACTTTTGCACATATTCTGTAATTGTTTCTTCCTGCTGAAGCTGAGTAAATTCTACTAACTTCCTTGTCCTCGTTGTCCGGTTAATATACTTGTCATAAAATATTCTGTTTTAATTCTATCCACGTCATCATAGTCACATCCTTGGTTATCTTAATTGAGTCTCACTAAAATCTCACATCCTTGACCAACATAAACATGGCACATGCTATCCTTTCTGCTTCTCTTATCTTAGCATATGTAAACATATCCTCCGTAGTTCTGATCCACTCCTCAGCACTAGTTAGATTGGTAATATCTCCATCAAACTGAGGTGGTCGTAATCGTTGGAACTTCTCCCAATGTACATTCAGTTACTCTGCTACTCTTGCATTTCCATGCTCAAATTGGTCAACCAATTGATGGTCTCCTTTTGTAGTTGATCAAATACTCATGCAAAGTTTCTCTATACTCTTGTCTTTAAAATTTTCAGTCCCCAACATTCTTTAATTCCATACTTAACTAATCCGAAATGCCCTTCTAATCTAATGAGTGATACTCATTTATATTTTCAAATAGTCCTCAACTATAATTTCTTTGCTCACTTAATCATAATTACTCCTCAAGTATAATTACCAAAGAAAACCTTTTAAATCACTACTTTTTCCATAACTGCATTCACACACGAAACGACACACTTGAGTCTACCATCTCGTAACACAAAACTTGGTCATACGTTTCCATCATCTCAAAACACAAAATTCTTAATCATGCTTAGGTTAACTAGTCTCTTCATCATTTGTGGTAGGAGGAGCGATCTTTTCTAATTCCTTTTTCTTCTTGTCAAACAAAGTGGGGCAACACTTGGAAATATTCCTCAAAAATCAACTTAGTCTATAGCCCTCCATTGCTCTTTCTTTCCATGATAATTCTACCTTCTATCTATTTTTTTATAACGTAGGCAACCCTACCCAATTGTCAACTTGATTTAGTCTATATTAGAATTGCTTTTAACCATTTTTCTATTTCCAATTTATAAAAATTTGGACAGAGTTTCCCCTGTTTCTTTACTCCCCTAAAGCTAATGTTCATACATCCTGCACTTAAAAGTATTATCTATCTTATATCATATACATCATTCAACTTAATCCAAAGGAACACATCTGTTCACATCCCAACACAATTACAAATAGAGATGATAGATCCTTATTCATAAGGCTCCAATTACCATAAGTTTAAGCATTTACAGGTTCCTCACACAAGTTTCCAATTCTGCAATCTAAGGCAATAACATATCTTCCTCTTCTAATAAAATTCTTGCTGAAATTTTCTATAAAATAATTTGACAATTAATTTCTAAAATGGTAAACATACTTATAGTAAATGAAGCATTCCCACATTGAAATTTGTGCTAGTAGGCAATGTACATAACCGATTTTAAAACTTGCGCGCTCTAATACCAATCTGTAACAACTTGATTTTCATTAACGATGGAGCAACCGGCCAAACCCACCATCCCATATTCGTCCCTCCAATGCTCGCCAACGGTCCCACGCAGCCGCCGCAATGAAGTCCCCTCTCCCTGCTTCGTAAGATTTCCGCCCCATAAGCCCTTAGTTAGGCGCTGCAAAAATTGTAGCTCTCAAGCATAGGGGTTCTCTTGTCCCTACAAACTGATGCTGTAATACCTCAGATATTTTCCCTCGTTTTATCAATGTATTAAATTTGGATAGTTAATATATGTGCATATCATACCATATAGTGATGATACGCATTAAATTATGCTTGGAAAATATTGGGTTAATGTTGAAAATTAATTTAAGTGTGAAAGTCAAGAAGGAGGTGTACTGGTGGGTTTTCGGACGAAGCCCAAAAATTGGATCTGGACGGCGGGGATGTAGAAGAAATGAATTTGTACCATTTTGGGGACATTTCGGACGCCTCTATCTCGTCCGAAATTTGGCGCGACCGACGCGGACGAGGTGGAAATGAATCTGTACAATTTTCTGGAACATTTCGGACGCCTCTATCTCGTCCGAAATCGGGTGTGGACGACGTGGACGTGGAGAAAACGAATCTGTACCAAATTTTGTGAGTTTTCGGACGCATCTTTCTCGTCCGAAATAGATTTCAGATGATTGATCTCATCTAAAAATTAGAAAAAATCTGCAAAACCCATTTATTTTTTCATTCTCTCTCTTCTGATTTCATGAACTACTCAACAAACTCTCTCTTCAGACCCTTGCTGCGACGTCCAGGCCTCTCCCATCAATGTGGAAGCTTTCCACATGGGTCTTCCTCAATGGACCTCTCTTCATAGGGTTGAGCAATGGTCAGTCTATTCTTCAGGTTATCCTCTGTTGTAGCTGACATCTTCTTTCTCCCCTTCGTCTATATAGGTAAGTCTTCTTCTTTGTGTTCCTCTCTGGAAACCTGTGAATGAAGTGTTCTCTCTGCTGTGAGGTGAGTGTTACATTGCTCTGTGAGTGAGAAGTGTTTCATAAGTTGAGTTTAGTGTGAGTGTGCCCTCTTGAATGATTTGGTGTCTCTATTTTGGAAACTCTACTGTGAGGCATAAATTGCCGTGACATTGGTTAAGGTAAGGGTTGATTTTGGGAGTTCTATTGAATTAATTATGGACCTCCGATATATGTCAAGTATAGTTATGAGGATTGATTTACCCACTGTGATTGTCTTTGTTTAAGGAACTGTTGGAGGGTGAACAATTAAGGAATTTAATCAAGGTTGCTGCTGGACATTGAGGTAAGAATTAGAATATGTAGTTGGCCAAAGGAGGCCCTACATTACGGGTTTTGGATGATATTGAATTGCTTTGGAATGCTTTGCTTGACATGTTAAATTCTGGATAAGTTGCCGAAATTGGGACTATTGTACTTTTATTGAACTGTCAATGCCTTGATTTGCTTTTAAGTGTCAAGCATGAATCGTTAAATTCAAAGAGTGAGAAGTAATTAAAGTTTGGTTTGGTGTTTGATTGGAAATCCTGGACAGTTTGATGTTGATATATATCATGTTGGTGGTCATCAATTTTGGATAGTAGCTGTAAGTGTTAAATCTTGACTTACACGAAATTCTGGATTGGATTTGGAAACCCACTTAGGATAGCTGTAATTGAAACAAAAATTAAACCGTGTTCTTGAATTGATCTAAACATGTTCCTCCTTGCTCTTAATGAATAAGAATGCCTCAAACTCCTAATGCCTTGTTCTTTTATTTTTACACTAAACTAAGTACATGATAAAATAACAACAGTTGCAGTGTTTTAGATTGTAATTTTGTTGGTAAATTGGATTCAGAGTGGCTATGTTCCTTTCGTGTGTTATTTCTCTGATTTATTTTATGACATTTCATGCATCACTCTAGGGCTTATGAAATTGTTTATGTATTGTAAGTTATCCCAATATATGTAAATAGTCATGTGGGGGGTTCGGGAGGATTAATGATGGTTCTCGTGATGACACCCCTATTGGAGTGCCTACTCCCACGTAGGGGGTGGTGAGGAACGGTTACGTCACGTGAATCTTAAGATTCTCAATTCTCTTGTACTAAAATCCTCAATGCCTTCAACAAAAGTGTATGGGTATGGCACGTAGTGACACCCCTATTGGTGTGTTCTTCATTAGGAATACGGTTAAGCTACGTGATCAATTGACTTACCCATCGCCCCGGTTCACAGATGAGATACGGATCTACTCAGTAATGCATCATCTGCATTGCATTTAAATTATGATTCTTGCTTTAGGCTCATTGTTTTCCCCGTAATGTAGGTGATTATTATAATAATAATAACGTACCAGTTGAGGAAGAGGCGTTCCAAGATGACCCCTCGTGTTATCAACTGATTTGACTTGTTGGGTGCGGCTCACATATTTTGGGAATTATCGGTATTTTGGTAAAAATGGTATTTTGGTAATTTACTAGTAGTAGTGTTTTGAATATTAAGAACAATTGTAGCCAAGGACTTTTGGGACTTTTGCTTAAACATTTGAAACTATGTTTTGAATCTTTATTATTATTCCACATAGTTTACTCTTATATATATATATTTCTTGCAAATGAATTTCAAACATTTCACAATCTAAACGAAGAAAATTTTATATGACAAATTTTCACAAATAAATGAAAAATATGTTTTAAATTATCGGGGCGTTACAGATGCCCTCCTGCGATGTGTCCCACAGCTCAGTGGGTCGAGCAGCGACATTCTCTAGCCCATGCTCATGACGTCGCCCAAACATTCGCTCGCTGCACCCACCACCGATAAGGAGATTTTGGCCGCAAAAGGTGAGTTCTCCCTTCTCACTTTTCCCCCGTAGCACCTCTCTCCTCCGTGCCTAAGTCTTCTTCTTTTCTTTTTCTTTTGTTTTTTCATCATTTTATTCTTTTATTTTTCTAGCTATAGCAGAGTCACCACACATCCCTTTAATTTCCCTTGTCTTTAAATCATTTTCCCCCTTATTCCATTTACTTCTTTTCTTCCTTATTTTAATCTTTCATCCTTCTTCCTATAATTCTTTCATTTCTTAATTCCATTTTATTTCGTTTATTCCAACTTTAATTTTACTTACTTAATTAATATATATATATTAAATATATACATCATATATTAATCGACTCATTCTCAACTCCTGACTTATTTTGAATATTGTTTGACAATGATTACTGGTCCAATTCAATTCTTCCATTCTGTTCCTTAAATTAATTTTTCATAATCATAAAATAATATTTCCTTTTAATAGGTCGACCCGATAATTATTAAATATTTTAAATGACATTCTTAATCATTTTTAAAATTCGTCCAATATTAACATTATCATCCTATGCCTATGATAATCCGAAACTCGGGTATTACACAACATTTGGTCCACCTTATGCAGGACAGTTGTAACATCTCGTTTCTCAATTATCTTTCCGTTAGCCATATAAAAATTTTTCTTTAAAAACATGTGGGGGGAAAAGCATAGTGAACAAAAGCGGAAGTCTTTATAAAATAAAACAAACAATTCACCACTTAAAAATGATTTAAAGCAAACATTATTACCATACTTTAAAACTAAAACATTAACATACTTTAAAATTGTTTTTGACACAACTAAAAATCACTTAAAAGTCTTTGAAATGCTTAACACACTTTATTCCATTTTCTGAGTCATAACCCCCAAGGTCAATACGCTAATAGCACAAAAGGGCTAACACTGCAATATTCCATCAGTTGCATCATCTACAAGTTTTTATCCAATCATAGGTTGTTTACCTACATCACAAGACATAAACTATGAGTCTAAAGCTTAGTAAGTGATATAAATAATGATATGCTCATGTTATGCTCTTTATAAAAATACATGTTGTTTTCATTTTCCTTTTTCTTTACATTTACCTTTACCTTTACAGATGTTAGGGAGGTCAACTTGACAAGGTAGAGTAACACCTAATGACCCATATGGGACAACCAATTCAAGAATCCACACCTCACAACATATATTTACGTTTATTCACATGTCTTTCACTTTCATTTAGTTCGAGTTACTAGTACAAGCGTTAGAGTTGTAAACTCGACAAAGTAGAGTAGCATGTAATGACCCACACGGGGCAGCCACTTAAAAATCTACATCTCTTTGCACTTATTTACGTTTATTCAATTTATTCCATTTACATTTTCAAAACTATGCATAAAATCATTTTCATACATTTTATCAAAACATGATGCAAGAATGCATATGAACGCCTACAACTTAACATGTACTAGCATACCCTCAATATAACCTCAAAGCATGATCAAAATTTTTAACTTAAATAACTTAAAATCTAATAAAACATTGCACCACACATCAAACAATACATCCTCGAACAATAGCAAAATCATTAACCTAATCATCTAATATACACAATCATCAACAATCCCTATTCTCATGTGATATAGGGCAAAAGGTAACAAACAAGCAATATCACTTACCTGGTGGTCTTCAATGCAGTTCAATATTTATGTTTATCTTCTTGAGTATTCACACCTTTAAAGTTAACAAAACATTTCCTTAATCAATAATAGTAGAGAGTAACCAACCAAATCTTATTTTTCATCAAACTTCATCAATAATACTACTATAGAGAATACTTTCACCCTTTTCAACATTTTCTACCAACGAAACAGAGAATAATTTCAACAACTAATCATTATCTTCAACAAATTTTAACCATGTTATAACTGGCAGTAACCAAATCTTAGTCATAAACCAACTCAGCAGAACAATAATCAAAATTTTATCATTAAACCAACAAATTCTATATATCCTCAACCAACAGATTCTCACAAGTCACAGACAGTAAACTCAAACCGACAATCAAAATCCTACCATTAACCTATTCTTATCAAAACATTAGCTAGAAGTATATATATTATCAACCGATAACACAAAACTATCCTACTGTCAAACAGAGAGCACATAACAAAAAACTCTTCAACATATTCCAACTCTACAGCCAAGCATATATGCATAACATTCTTCCCACATAATATAACAATAATCGAATCCTTAAGAAAATCATGGGAGAAGCTCTACTAACCTGAAAAACAAGAGAGAACAGAGAACTACTTGAACTTCCATAGCACTTTCAACAACTATTTGTTTTCTCCAACCTTTCTCTTTAAACTCTCTACAACTCCCTCTTGCACAACCTCAAAGAACACCGCAGATATAATGACCCTAAATTTCATTTTTCCCTAAATTGTAAACCCTAAAATTTTTCTCTAAATTGATTTATAAATTATGTTTAACTAGGTCTTTATAAACCGTAAATTACAAAATTTCTTTAATCTTTGAAAATATTAAAATCGTTATTTATAGCGGAAGCATTTAATAAAACCACTGTATTTATTAGCAAAATAGTTTAAATGAATTTATTAGGGTTTGTCCTATTAATTATATCTCATTAAATAAACTCTATATATAAAATAGGGTAAATAACAAATCAACCATCGTGGTTTGAGGTCAATGACAAGTCAACCACTATGGTATTTTTTTTAACAAGTTAACCACTCACGTATGCTAAAATGACAAATCCAACATCACATAGATGTTTACCGTTAAAATGCCAACGTCCGAACACCGAAACGACGAGCTCCGGCGTTTTGAAGAATTCAGAACGCCCAACGCGGGCGATCTGAATTTCTAAAGAATTCAGAACGATTTCGCGGCATCTCATCTTCGCGATCTGTCTATTTCTATTTTCAGACACAGCAAATTTCACGGTCTCTTATGGCTAGAGACAGCTAGAAATCACAGTCCCTAGAGCTATTCACAGTCCCTGGTTTCTCCAAGGACAGTGAAATAGCGGTCCTTGGTTGCTCCAAGGACCATGAATTTTGTAGTCCCTCGTTGCTCCAGGGACTGCGAAATTCACGATCCCTGGTTTCTCTAGGGACCGTGAATTTTGCGGTCCCTCGTTTCTCGCGGTCCCTCATTGCTCTAGGGACCGCGAATTTCTTGATCCCTCATTGCTCTAGGGACCGCGAATTTCACGGTTCCCGGTTTCTCCAGGGACCGTGAAATTTGCGGTCCCTCGTTGCTCCGAGGACCGTGAATTTCACGGTCCCTCGTTGCTCTAGGGACCGCAAATTTTGCGGTCCCTAAATTCTCCAGGGACCGCAAATTTCGCGGTCCCTTCCTCCAGGGACTGCGATTTCTCACAGTCTCTAGCCATAAAAGTGTCTGAAAACAGAAATGTACAAAACGCGAAGATAAGACGCCGAGAAATCGTTCTAAATTCTTAAGAAATTCAGAACGCCCCGTGTTGGGCGTTCTGAATTCTTCAAAACGTCGGAGCGTGTCGTTCCGAAGTTCGGACATTGTTAAACGTCTACGTGATGCTGGATTTGTTATTTTAACATACATGAGTGGTTAACTTGTTAAAAAAAATACCATAGTGGTTAACTTGTCATTGACCTCAAACCACGATGGTTGATTTGTCATTTACCCTATAAAATAATACAGAATATGAAACATTTATTTAAAATTTCATTAAATAAAATAGAGTTTATATAAAATCTCAATACAAAAGGAATTTATTCAAATCCATTAGTAATCGAAACTTTAAATAGAGTTTATTTTAAAAAAACATTAAGATTGAAATAAAAATTTAATCATCTGACCTATTATTTATATTCCCAATATCTCCCTCTATATGTTCTTCTACCTCAGGAAAATCCTCGATTAGCTTAAATTCATATTCTGTTAAAAATTCACTTACATCACAAAACTAGAGGTGAGATAAACTCAGTAAGTAAAAATATATGTGCATAATTTATTTCATGTGTTACTGAATTTCCATGTTTAAAGTTACATGCTGGTTAAAACTTATTTTCCCGCCTGCATTCAGGCTTTCATTAGCCATCTCAGAATTTCATACGTTCAGGCTTTCATAAGTCATCTCAAAGTTTCATGCGTTCAGACTTTCATTAGACATCTCAAAATTTCCATACGTTTAGGCTCTCATTAGCCATCACAACATGTTTTTCATCAATTCCATCA
Organism: Begonia loranthoides; assembly: GCA_022433065.1. NCBI lineage: Eukaryota > Viridiplantae > Streptophyta > Magnoliopsida > Cucurbitales > Begoniaceae > Begonia > Begonia loranthoides. The sequence goes on from CM039472.1 coordinate 19,413,413, forward strand.
TATTCACACACATACAAGATAACCTATCAAATTTTATCTATATTTAGTTATGTGTCAATATCTAATCATGCTTATGCATTTAAAATATCAGGAAAAATAAGTAACATAATAAAGTTGCAAAATAAGAATAATATGCTTTGTGATATAGTGCCATTAGCTAAAACGTTGAAACCAATATCTTTACTTACCTGGATTTCGAGAGAGGGAGAGTAAAGGATTTAGGTATTCCCGAGTCTTCGAATAGACTAGCCTACCGAAAAGATTTATCGATTAATTTCCTTCAAATATTAATATTAATCCTTGAAAGAAATTTGGGTAGAAAATCGTTACCATTAAAATCCTTAAATGGATCGAAGATGAATTCCAGTCGGGTTGGTTCGATAAGTTGGACCTATTGGTTTGGTTTAGGCTAGCCGGTTCAATTCGATTGGGCTGGACCAATTCGATGTCTGGGTTGACTTAGCTGGCTGGTTCACTTAATCTGGATCGGTTTGATTGAGCAACATCAAAAGGATCGATTCTGTCTCTTCTCCTTCGTTCTTCACTCTTCTTCGTCGTAGCAAGGAGAGGTCCTTCTCTTGATTCCATCGCAAACAGAGGTGGAGATTTGTTGCCAAGTGAAGGATTCAATGGGAAGAAGGCTTGCTCAGAGATGGATTTCGTCACCAACAGAATGAGAGTTCGTCGCCAGTAGGATGAGAGCTCGTCGCCTAAGAGATGCGAGTCCGTTCTGGAATTGAGGGCTCAGTTAGAAGAATCTTACCATGGTGAGGTACGGTTTTGGCCAAGGAACGTTTCTTTGCTGGAAGGTTGGTCGTCAAGTTTGGCAGAGAGAAAATGTGGAAAGATTAGTGGCTGAGAAACTGAGGTGAGTTGCTTCTTCACGAACCAATTCCATTTATAGGGAAAAATCTCAATTTCTTTCCTTAATTGAAAATTTGTGAATCACCTTTTAATTGAGGCTAAGTTCTTTGCTAATTTAAGGAAAATTTCTTGATTTAGGGTGACATTATCTCATTGGCTGGGAGAAAGGAAAATCCCCTAATTTAGTTGATTAATTGCCCCAATTGAATGTGATTTGCTCAATTAGGGTTTAATGATATTTAATTTGAAATGATTTGATTGTAAAATTTCAGAATTTTTAATTTGGGATGTTACAGCAGAACTCTCCAAAAAACCAAAATACAGAAGCTATTTTGATAGAACACAAGGAGACATGTTTTTCTCCGCCAAAACCGTCTCTTGTTTATATCCCATAACTTACATCCCTCCCGTATCCATCTAAAGGTGAAAAGGCTAGGGTAGGGAAGCAATTCTTAAGTATCCATGAAAGTCCAACCGACATTTTCCAAGCATCCCTTCGATTTCCAAACGACGGTTACCATTTTTCCAAGCAATTGTCTGAGTCCCAGTCGATCACCTCCCTTCCAATGATCGACCACAATTTTTGTAGGCACAGCCACAATCGACCGCAATTCTCTGATGATCAAATATAATTTTGTCTTCTCTAGAAATACCAATCGATTACCCTCCTTTAGCTAATCGACTGCTTCGAAAAATGCTACAATCTATATAGATTTCTCTTTGGAACTTGTCGATCACCCTTCTTCAGTTGATCGACCGCTTTCAAAATGAGTGCAATTTGTTTGCAACATTGACAATCGATCGCATCTTACAAAGTTTCCTAATCCAAATTTTGATGCAGCAAATAATTCAGCAACATACACAAAATTCCAATCTATATTTACCAGAAACATTTGAACTTACAATGTGACAGGTAGCAGAATTCTCTTAGATAAAAACAGATTCCAAATCCATCACAGTGACAAAAACCGATTTATCCTTATTCACATATTTCCAACTTCCAATTTTAAGCAATTATGCAAACTATCAGCGTATGTACAAGCAGTGCCAATTATTAACGTATATGCAAGCAGTAGCTACTCTGAATATAAACAAGGTATTCGGTCATTTACACAGAGCAAGGAAAAAACTATCTGATCACCATTTTCTTCAAGTAATTCTACCTAGGTATAACATAGGCACACAAATAACAACCTCGTGATGTAAGCGTAATGTCCTGTTAAACATTTAATATACCTTACCTAGAGACTCAATGCCGCCGACGATTCCCCAAAATACCGATCACAGAACTCCCTTCACAGAGACAGAAGCGAGGAAATTAGGAGGGGAAAAATTTAACACTTAGACGATCATCATACTACAATACGGCAACAAAATCACCACAACTAATCTTCTTAATGATTCTTAAAACCAAAACACTTCCCAAATTTCACCGAAAACCACCCGAGAGGATAGCTTCTTCGATTACCAAGCGAGGTGAGAAAATGTTTCAACAACTAGTTGAAGCAGCATGAAATAGGGTTTCCTCGACGACCCTCAACAATGACGCTGCCGAACGTGGGATCCCCACCTTCACTGAGCTCCGCCAGGTCCGCGCTCCCGTCGTGAATGGAGAGCGAGTGACTTCGGCAGGTCGATCCCAGAACCACGAAAGAAATGGTAAATAAAGACCGCCATCAAAATGTTTCCCCATCCAATGGCCGACGTTCGCCCAAGTAAAAAAAACCGAACCAGTCATCCTTACCAAAAATTCCCTCCATTAAAATATCTCACTCTCTTATTATTAAACTTAAATTTAATTCACTAACTTTACATAATTAAAAATATACATCACTCTTTTAATTAATTTAAGTATATAATGTAACAAGTGATACCAAAATATTCATTCCAATAAAATCTGCTTCTTACAACACGTCGCTAAAATAAAGAATGAAAATTCTAGTTGTTACGATAGCACCCTAATTTCTTTTTCTGTTTGTCCTTATAAATTACCCTTTTATTTTTATTTTCACAACAGAAGACCCATTCCAAAACATACTATTGTTATTCACCATCCAATAGTCCAATATATACATCACAAATGCTTTTTATTTCAATAAATTTAGTTTAGTTCATAATCCATATTTCCAAATCTCATCCCACAAGTCAAGTTCACTATAACAACTCCAAGTGTTTTTCACAAGTATGCTCCATCAACTGTGTGGTGCTCCATTATTTCTCTATTTGTACACTTTTATCTATATCGCAAAATTCATCTATGAATCTAACACTCAGTAAGTAATGAGAAATAAATATGCATATGACGAGTAATGCAGTCTTTCTAAAATCATGCACGTTTATACTTTTCAATTTGTTTTCATTTGTTAGGTCGATCTTTGGCCATAGTCTGGAGATGAATAGGCACCATTTGGACCACCTCTTGCGGGACAGTAAAATTCAATCCTAGCCCTTTCCATTTGTCAATCCGATTGTTGGGCACAATCCAGGGTTGAATTGTAATACCCCGATTTTTCGTAACAAGATTACTTGTACAATTATGGGAGATTTATTAATGAAATAATTATTGAAGATTTATTATATGAAAATTAAATTGGGAGTAATTAAATATGTGGTGATGAAAATAAAATAAAAAGAATAAAAATAAAATATGGAACATCAACATTTGGAGAAAATGGGTGATGCGGCATTTCGGTTAGACTGCGGTCAACTCCGCAGTCGACTCCGCAGTCAAGTAATTTGACCAAAAGGCATTACAAATTGTAAATTGGTGTTTCAGTAGACTCTGCGGTTGGGACATGGATGAGATATGCGACTGAAAAATAACAAGTTTTGAATCTGCAAAATTCATCGATTTTGCAGTTGACGTGCGGTCGTATGTTTTGGTTTAGGGTATCGACCAAAATGTACTCCAGACTGTAAATTGGGTTTTCGGTCGATTTGCGGTCACGGGTTTTGGTCGAGGAATGGGACCGAAAATGGAGATTAAGTGAAGCTTGAGAAATAAAGGGTTGAACCAGTTCGTCTTGAATCGATCTGGTTTGAAGACAAATGAGTGGAATTATTGTGGTTGGTTTTTATTAAGGTAAAATTAAATATATGGAAATGAGAGTATTTATAAATTTAAAAGAAGAAATAAATTAGGAGGAAAGGAAAAGAAACCGGTTGAAGTTGAAGGTGAAGTTGAACCGGTTCGATCTAGATTTTAAAATCAAAATGGCCTGTGACCATTTGGGAAAAGAGAAAGAAATCGGGACACGGGAGAGGGAAAGCAAGCGACAAAGAGAGCCCGAGAACGAGCGGGTGTCGACGACGAGGGAGCTTGGGCTTGGGCTCTAGTTTGGAGCATTGTCTGGCAGACGAACTTGCGTCAAGTGGGGAGCGACTGCAGGCTAGGGCTTGAGCATTTCTTGCGAGGGTCGTCCGAGCATGGGCTAGAGCTGCGAAACTCCATCGTCGAGCTAAGGTAAGTCATTTTATGTTCTTCTCTTGCCATTTTGATGGGTTGTTTGGCCGTGAATTGCTTCGGTTGGAAATGGCAGTGGCAAATGCGTCGGAACCGACGATCTATGGTCGTGCTCTGCTACCTACGTGTGACCAAATCTGTGGAGCTGAACCCAGTTCCACTTGGTTCTCCTGCCCATGAAGAATTGTGCAGCTCCTCTGGCAAGCTTTCCATGTGGAGATTGGGCAATGGACCACTCTCCTTGAAGTGGGTAATTTTCCTCTAACCTTGCGTCACTAGAAGTCTTCTCCTGCCTATAAATCAATGGCAGTGAATATGTGATGTAGGGGAGGATTTTCTGCTACTGCTCTCGGGTGCCCTATGGTGAGCTCTTTGGAGAATTGGAGAGTTGTGGCCAAAGGATGGACAATGGGGAATGCAATGAGGAAGAAATGAGAAGGTGCAAGGAACTCTTGTCTTCTCTGCCTTTGCTCTCGAGTCCTCATGGACTTATTCAGGTAAATGCTCCCTGTTTTAATTATGGATTTTTATGGATAAAGTGTTGAAGGAAGGTGTTGTTCCGTCTCTGTGAATTACTACTCCAGGTTATGTGAGGTATCTATGCTTGGATTTAGTTTTGTATCTTGATTACTAAATGATAAATGTTAGTTGGAATTTGTGTTCTGCAATGACTTTGGTTAATAATTTGTGCTCTGTAGTTTGGTTAGCCATTTCTCTGTCAATTATTTAAAATGCTAAGTTAAGAAACATGGTGAGCTATGGACTATGTTATTTGCCATGAGGATAATATGTGAAGAAATATGCGGTAGGAGATAAAAGAATGATAGGTGTTGTGTACTGCTATCTGGTTTTGGTTTCTGTCGTTATGTTGGACAACTATTGGAGAGAAAGTTAATCATGTTGTAGGATTATTTTAAAGTTGCCCTTTTATCTGTTATAGTATTGATGAAAATAAGTTGATGGAAACTTTGGATTATTGAGGAATAGATGAAGAATAATGGTGTGGATAATGTTGAAAAGAATTATAATACACATGTACGATATTGAGTTGTAAGTATGTGGTTTGGTGGTGGTCTGACACGAGACGACCTGCAAAAGGAAGTACGTGTTAGCAACTCACGAAGAATGACAGGGACGGAGATGTAGACCTTTGATCGGATCCGGGAACTATCTAACGTTAGGTTCACGGATTCTAGATTTTCGAAGAAAATCTACCGATCGCGGGCAATGGTTCGGTTTTCCCTCGCTCAAACTCCCAATGGAAGTTTGAAAAGGGAAAACTTACGAGTTAGCTCAAGCACCACGAGCTTGCTAACAAGGAAGTCCTCTACTTCGTCTCGGATTCGAAGATCCGGGGCGGCCGCTCGACGGAGTCGGAATCTCCTCACAGGAAAGGGAAATAGTAATATATTAATCTTGTCAAAAATTGTCTTTCAATGCGTCTAACCATGGAAATTTATAACCTAGGTGATGATGAGTAAGGGTGATGGACGGTCGAGATGAGGCAGATGATGGACGGCCAAGATGAGGCATGTGGGTGGCAATATGCAGGCTCTTGGATGAATGTGGAATGAATGGCCGAGATCAAAGCTGGTGGAAGAACATGCATGGCGTACACGTGGCAGCTCCTTGATGTTTTCTTTGGGCTTGCTCTTTCCTTGGGCTTGAAAAGGATTGGACTTAGCCCATAACTCAATCATCACCATCTAACCTAACCAACAATCTAAATGCATGAATGAGTAAAGCTTATAACCATGCTTTACCCTCACAAAATAGGCGCAATGTTTGCCATGAAAATAAAAATAAGAAATAAATAAAAATATGCAGAATTGAAAGGTTACACGTTTGGGATGCCGGGAAGACAAATTCCCGTATGATGAAGCTCATAACATTCACGTGTGTCCCAAGTCAAGACATGCACAGGTTGCTCCTTATCCGTTGGGACAACATCCCAAATAGAATCATCCTCGAAGTTAATACCTGCAAAAGAAACAAGATCATCAGTAATTTGGCTAAGTGACAGTAAGGACCTTGTTTGCGATCGAGTAATAGGCCTCGGCCCCCGAGGCATGTCATGGTCAAACTAAGTATTAATGAGTGATTATTAATTGTGAAGGTATTGAAATGGAAGAAGGATAACGATTAAGTGTTGATACACGTTAGAGCTTCAAAGTAAGTAATATGCATATGTTTTGGTCTTCGGACCCTACATCGCAAGAATTAGGGTTGTATGCTGACTATTTACTGCTTTCATAGAATACTTAGGTTGTTTACTGCTTTACTAGATATTGAGCATGTTCTATAAATTGTACTGCTGCTTGCTGGGTGTGTATTAGAATTAGGTTCTTTTAATGGTTTGTTTAATAGACAAACATGTTTAGATGTTATAGCACTGATATGATAAACTGTATGCATTCACATGGTTTTTAAAACGATATGAAAATAGTTTTTCATACATTGTTTGGAAAAGGAAATGAAGAGTGGTGTAATGGATGCTCATATACACTAAGTGAAAGGTGTCTTCAAGGGCTGATCACCCGAGCGGATAACCATCACTTGGCTGTAGGAATATCCATTGTATCATTGAATGAACGTAAATAGGCATGTGGGGGTTTAGGAGATTTGGTGATGGTGCATCAGTGGTGACACCCCTAATGGAGTATCTACTCCCATATAGGGAGCAGAGTGACGATTAGCCACATGGACCATAGAATGTATCTTCTTCTCTTGTACGAAAATCCACAACGCCTGGAAAATAAAAAGAGATTGGTGACGGTCATTAGTGGCAACACCCCTAATAGATGTATCTCTTCATCGAAGTAACGATTAGCCACATGATCATAGGATGTATCATTTCTCTTGGTATAAGAAAAGGATAGGTTCCTTTCCTAAAAATAAAAAACAGAAGATTGCATACGGATTTTTAAGTGGCATAGCATATGCATCGTACCTTTTATTTTTATATCACTTATTGAGCCATAAGCTCATTCGTTAAGTCTTGTGATGTAGGTATGTATGAGAAACAGGAATACAGGACAATTACAGTTGATGAAGGATTTGTACGAATGGATCTTGTGGCTAGCTAGGCTAAAGGATGTGAGAAAGAAAGAAAGAAAGGTTTTGTAAAGTGATTTATAAATGTAAAAGAAAAAGAATTGTATTTCTTAATATCTTAATTTATTATAAGTCTTCCGCTGGGTTTTAGAAGGTGTTTTACAAAAGAAATTTTATTATTGTCTTTTAAATGGTTTTAAGAATGAAATAATTTTTCGCTACGCAATTGAAAAGAATATGATTTAAATAAAAGAAAAAGTTTTAAATTTCTCACGATTTTTAAACATAAGAAAAACTGGGTTGTTACATGAATGGACACCATTTGGTCCACCTCTTGCAGGACACCCAAATTCAATCTCAACCCTTATCATGACCCCTTTTTAGTTTTTCTTTTTCAGTTACGTATTTTCTTTTATTTCTATTCGTCTTCCAGTCCTGCCCATACAAGACTATTTACATATGTTCATTTCTATTTAAATCATTCTTAATGGAAACACAAACATGTAAAACATTTTCATTTCTTTTTAGAAAACATGATGCATGAATGCACAAATACATAATTCTAAAACCTATACAGCATATCATCCCATAACAATTTATGATATTTCAACAATACCCTTCACATCTTTGATCAACATAATATCAAAATTCATCTCACACCCTTAACATACCTCACATCCTTGAATAATATATTATCGTGATCATTAGTACTATTAACAAAACAATCACAAGTACTTAAATCCTATGATCTTATGATGTAGGTCATTAGGTCAAGCACATGCAATCATTACTTACCTTGGGGTCTTAGCAATTATCTTATTTATCTCCTTGAGTTGAGAGAGTTAAAACATATTACAATATTTGTTAGTATCCGTATTAGCCATCCATCACCTTTGATGTTTCTTAAATTCCCAGTTTTCCTTAATTAATCATGTTAAGTCAACTTATAAATCCAACCACCTTTGTTATGCTTATATCGTCCAAAATCGAGCATTATTATTGTCCATAATTAGTTTTTCCTCACTGCTTTGCCACCAACTTCCAAAATTCATAACTTGTTCAAAATTCCATGTAATTGTCCATAATAACATATCCAAAAATTTTAGTAATTGAAAGCCATTCAAATAGGTTAGTGCTACTAACACACAACTATTCTGCTTTTATCACTTGAGAATGACAAATCATAGCCTCCTTAGAATTTCTTTATTTCTTTACCACTTAAACTTATAATTTACCTAAACTTAAAACAAAACCTTACTAACCTTCAGAGAATACTTCTCACTTTGAAGAGGAGCTAAAACCCATGGCTCACTTGTGTCCAATTTGAAGAGTTTAACCCCTCTATTTATAGAAGTTTATGTCAATGATTTTTCCTCACTAGTCATCCTCTCCACCAATCCCAATCGAATACTATAATAATTTACCTTATCTAAAATTGTAAGCACTATCGTCATCTTAATATATTGTAACTGGTTGAATCATAATTGTCTATTAAATTCCCAGATAATCCCGAAAATAAATTCCTTAAAAATCCTCTGCTGTTGATTTTCACACATTCGTGGATGCCTGCACGTCTATTGAGGTCACATTCTGTAACGACCCGGTTTTTCGTAAATACTTTATAATGCAAGAAATTTTGAATTTTTCTTTTTAAAACAAGTCAGAGCACGCCTAAATCTGACCGCTACCAACCGTTCATAAAACTCGTTATAAAACCTCATTGATAAAACTTATATGAAAGCGTATGAAAATAGTTTAGTTAAAACTGTGTGGAAGCGTAAACAAATAGTTTAAGGAAGAATTACCAACCAATTGTGTAACGACTCGGACCTTTTCCCTCTTTCAAAAATTTCGTAAAAATTTAAAATTTTTAAAATACTAACAATTATCAGAGCGCACCTTAAAAATCTCGGTCGCTACTACTATTTCATTAAAACTCATTTAAATAGTTGAAGATTAAAACTTATCAAATTGATATTAAAACATAGCGGAAGCATAAAACAAAAACATTCATAATTAAAGTTCAATTGTCACACACTCATAATAAAGGAAATGCGTAGTGCTTTTACAAACCATGTTTGTCTCATATTCAAACAACATTTTTATTCCTTTATTCTTTGCAACACTCTACTGCGGTTATGTTTCCTCCGGATACGCCACAGGCTCCACAGGAAGGACCTCCTCTTCTGCTCCTGGTATTATTATTTCGTTACCTACCCCACAAGTAAGGACGTGAGCACGAGGCCCAGTAAAGGAAGTGGGGTAAAACAGTCATATATATATATATATATAAATCACTCTTTAGTTTTCTTGGAGTGGATGCCGGTCCAAACCAAATCTTTCTTTACGTTCTGTTGCATTCATTCTTTCTTTCGTTCCTTACTCGTACGTCGAGTTGAATTAAAGAAACCTTGGGGATAGGGAGTGGCCCAATCGGATATTAACCACTTAAGGTAGTTGGTCCCGTACCCGAATAGGGAGGAGACTTAGCCAACTACCTGATTAAACCCACACTGTCCTTCCGGTCTTTAATTCCCATTTCGTCATCGTCTATCATCATTACGTCATCATTCTTTCATTTCGTTTATTCATTTTTCCCTCACCTTGAGTTTTTGAGTACTCACCCCGTCGGTGATACTCCCTATTTGTCTCTAGGCCGCATTCCCTATTTGTTTCTATCATTATAGACGTAATAATATCATAGGGAAGGAATCATAATAATAGAAAGAACAACCATAAAAGAAATATGACAACTTGTACATGGAATTACAAAATTTAATGGAAACAAATAACTAATAAGGCAAGAGATTCAAACAAGAATATAACTTAAATTATGGCAGTACAAGAATTTACTAATTTAACATGCTTTCATTCAATAATAACAACAGCAGTTAAATTCCATTAAAAGCGAAGCATGCTTTTTAATTTGTGAAGCTCAGCAACATATATTAATTGAATTGAAACCCCTATACATGCTTCTCTAGTGATGATAAACCACAGCAGCTAATAATCGAATTGAAACAAAAGAATATGCTTTCTAATCCATTGAACGTTGTAATAATACTACTAATCGATGTGTGTGAAACAAAACAGCAAAGGCATGCTATTCAACGAAATGTGCTCATTAACAATTAAAGACAAAGCAATGATATGTGCATGTTAAGCATGTTATCTACAGCAGTGGTGAAACAACAAAGCATCCTTTTATTCAACGACCACTTGGACGAAACAGCGAAAAGTACTTTTTAACAACGAATAAAACTAGGGATGAAATAGAAAATCATGCTCGTAGGATGGCTATAATTACAGCAGTAATAGAATCAATTGAACAACGAAACATCTCTAATTAATCATGCTTTAGTTTACAATTTACATGTTTTCATGCTAAGATTTAAGACCATATAATTAGGACATTAGTCATGCTTAATCATTCTTCAATGGGCAAGAATATAATGTATAAGTAAATCATGCTAAGAAACTTATGACAATACACGAGTTTAATTAACGAAAACATGCTCGATAATTTGGTTCAACACATGTTCCATAATTTGGTTCAACAATAAACATACTAAATGAACTTATCAACTAAAACCAGAAGGTTTCTATCCATAACAAAAAAAATGAATATTTATAAACTATCCAACAATTAGTATAAAATCCCTATAAACAAGTCAAAACTGAAATTGATTTCCATTATTCATGCATCTCACTTCCTAAGAAAATTTCCATTCGTTTGATCAATCAATAAAATCACATAATAGTAGTTCACATTTCGGAATGAACATCTTAACGTGCTATCAAGTATAACAAGTAAAAACAGTCTTAATGCATAACATACTCTATACAAAACACAAACAACAGCAACGTCATCATACTTAACATCAGTTCTTGAGCAACACATTTAATCATAGGTGAGAGGGGAACAACAATACTTATCTTCTCATCTTCATACTTCGATAATAGTTTCTCATCATTAAATATGTCTTTAGATAACATTCTTAGCAAAGTAAGTAGCATACAATAACATTGAAATAAAGCAGCAAAGAAATGGAACAAGTAACTACATAGTTCCATAAATTAGGAAGATATTTGCAAAAAATAAAATGACAGTTTATCACTACAACAATTAAGCAAAACACTAAATACACACACACGTTTATACTTGTGGGTAGGGCTTTGACAGCCAAGACTACCACTTCCTTACCAAAGTGTTGAACCCTTGAAATTGAAAAACAGCAGCTCCTGGATTTTCCTTCCTAGCAAAGTTTTCTTCCCAGCACACCAACACAACGAAGGAGCAGCACCCCAACACAACAAAGGAGAAAAATGAGGGAAGAAATAGAGAGAAACTCACCTAAACGACAAAGGAGACATGGCGTGCCTTTAGGTTGAGCTACGGAGCTACTCCAGGATTTTCTCCACCAAAAGTGCAAGTAATAACTCGCAAAATGTCGAAGTTTGTCCACTTTTGCTGACTTTTAAATTTGCAGATCTGTTGTCTTTCGGACGTTTGCGAATGCCGTACTGTCGTCCGCATCGTTCGCACGACCAAAAAGTACACAGAAACAGCGTCCTAAACATGCGTCCTTGCCGTCCGACTTCTGGTTGCGGACGCCATTTAGTCGTCCGCATCGTCCGCATGGTATCGTCCGCATGTCCCAAAATTGGACAGATTCAAATCGGACTCTAATTTCTGCATCTGCATCATCCGCAAAACCCCAGCCAGTGTTCGCACTTCCTCAATAGTGAGTTTAGGATGCCAATTGGCATTCTGAGTCGTCCCCAACAACGTATTTTCATCATTTTCGTCTAAATCTTGCCCAACTTAAACATCTACGAGGTTATACGTCGTAATATAACATCCATAGGACGATGTAATATACGAATATCAAACTCATTATATTCCCAACATTTTAATTACATCGTTTATCCGGAAAAGTTAGGATCGAGTTGTTACAAATTGAAATACTACTTTTTATACGATTTACTACTTGATTTAATTACAACTTTGAAAACTGAACTTAATTAAAACGGTTTCTCTTTTACCTTTTTTATATGTCTGGCCATCCACTAACTCTCTCGCGTGTGCAAATCTTCATCCATGCTTTATTATATGATTATTGTCTTTCATTTTGGCTCATAATTCCATGCATTTCCTTTCGTATACACATACCTACATTTACACCACAAGTAAACTGTAAGCCCAAAGGCTTAGTAAGGAAAAAAGTTAATGCAACATGAATGTCACTCTTTAGTCCTTTTCATTAAGCCATTTGTTCGATTATTATTTCCTATTAGCCATTCATTCATTTGTTGAGCTAGTCTCTTGAGTGCATCCTTGATGCCAGACTACAACTAGCCTCTTGTGTGCATACTATTTGTCAGGCTAGAAACTAGTCTCCTGTGTGCATACTAGTTGTAATACCCAGACTTTTTATTTCAAAATTTAATAATAATAATTGGAAAGAAATTAGAGATTTTTGGATTTATTGGATAATTATCGAGGTATTACCAATGACATATTCGTAAGATTTTAATTTATGGGAATTATTAATTAAGTGGGAATTAATTTAGATTAAAGATTAAGTGGAAATTATTTATTTGGTAAAGACTAATTGGGGGATTAGGAAATTAAATTAGGGATTTATGATTATTAAGTGAAAGATTGGAAATTAATGGAAATGCAATTAAAATAGGAATTGGGTAAAGAGAACTGGTTCAAGTTTGGTTTGGGCTGTCTGGTCGGCCCGGTTCAAGAGGTAATTGAAGAAAAGAGGATTTGTGGTTAAGGCCTTCGGCCTATTTTGCGACAGAAACCAGGGGAGAAAGGGGGAGAGAGGCCGACAGAATGAGTGCAAAAGAGACAGGGAGAGATCAAGAGGGAGATGGAGATTGAGTAGTTGTGTGCGAGAGAGGGACGACGTGAGAAGCCTCGGGCTCAAGCTCTGGAGAGCGTGGTCCGGCGGCGACGTACGACACGACGAACTGGCGTGGGCTGGTTCGGTGGAATGCTCGGGCATGGCGTGCGGGATCGGGACCTCCGCGGGCTGCATTTCCAACGAAGATTGGAGGTAGGTGTGGTCGATTTCTTCTTCCTCCTTTGCATTCGGTGATTTAGGTGTCGGCAGGGAACGATTGGAACTGGTGATTCATGATGGATCGACAGGAAGGATTGGCGGTTCGGTCCAGCCTATTGTTTGGGTTGAACCGAGTGGCACGAATCTTCCACGTTGGCTCTCTCTCCTTCTAGCTGGAATTGCACCCTGGTTGGTGGACACTCTGGAAAAGCTTAAGGGTGTTGTCGGTGGTGCTGTGATGACAGGTTGAAGGCATGGGGGACAAACTCTGCAAGGTAGAGGGTTGTCTTCTGGGAGGATAAAATGATAGAGGCAGAGGAGAGTTGAGGGAGAGGAGCTGATTCATTGTGAAGTTGAGGCATTCTTCTGAGGCCGAGAACTGAAGTGTGTTCTGTGGTGAGGTTTTCTCCTCTAATGTTTAATCATTGGTTCTGTTTTGGATGTTAAATCCCACGTTAACGCTGAGTAGTATTTTGGGATGCTATAGTTAACTTTGAGATGTTCAGTTGTTAAAAAATTTGTTTTGTTCATGTGGGTTCTGCCGAGGGATAATCTTGTTGGCTGATTCTGTGATGATCTTTGGTTCTGTTAATTGATTTGAATTGTAGTGGTCTTTTGTGTTGGAATAAATTGCTGCTGGATAATGGATAATGAACTGCTGTTGATGGATGTTAGTTGTCTGTTGTTGGATGCATCTTGGACTTATTTATGTGTGCTTTTGGACATCCTATTATTGAATCTGGAAATGTTGGTTAACTTTGGAAGCATGAATATACTGGGTTTAGCATTTGTTGTTGGATGTTTAATCTGTCTTTGAATGGTGTTTTCTTGCTTGAAGTGTTAATCTATTGGATGTGAACTTGTCATGTATAGCTTTCTGATTTTATACTCCGTTGGATTTCTCAATAGATTTATTGGGAAGGAATAATCTGTTGAGTTCTGATAGGTTATTATGAAGTGGAATATGTTGTTAAATTGATTGAAGTTGGAACGAGTTGTTAAGTTGGTGATCTGTTTAGGTAATCTGTTTAACTACTGCTTTTATTCTTTTGTGAAGCATGAATATAGTGGATGTTGATAAGTGTAGAACTGTGATATTTGGAGATAAACTTGTTAAGTTTCTGCTTTTGATTCCCGCTTTGATAATGAGCATACTGTGAATTGTAGTTTGGTTTTTGAATTGAATACTGCTAAGGAATAAGTTGATGAGTATAGAAGTGTTAATTGCTTGGATTTAAACCTGTTAAGTGGCAGTTTTGCTTGTTTACTCTATTGATTTAGAATGTAGTCATTAATTGGACGAAGACATAATTGGAAATGAATGTTGGAGCTAATTAGGAAGCTAAGTAGTAATTAAGAAAATGATTCTATTTAGGAGATTTTAGTAGGTAACGCATATGGAATTAGAATAGGCAAAATGTTAAGATTTTAGATGAATGTATGAATCACTAACAGTTTCTAAACGTGAAGGTGCTAAGAGGGAGAGAGATTAGTATTAAGCGTTGATCGAAGAATAGAGGTAAGTGATATGCATGTGTTTTGGTTTTCGAACCCTAAATCGCAAGATTAGGAGATGCATGTTTCGCTGCTTACTGCTTTCCTAGCATGCTTCGCTGTTTACAGTTTTTATCGCATGTTTTGCTACTTACTACTTTTCTAGCATGCTTGTTGTTTACTGCTTTTACAATATGCTTATAATTAGTAATCGCACGTTTCATTGCCTACTATTTTCCTAGCATGTTTCGTTGTTTATAGTTCCAACCACACGTTTCGTTGTTTATTGTTTTTACAACATGCTTATAATTAGTAATTGCACGTTTCATTGCTTACTGCTTTCCTAGCATGTTTCGTTGTTTACAGTTTTACCCGCACGTTTCGTTGTTTACTGCTTTTACAATATGCGTATAATTAGTAATCGCACATTTCGTTGCTTACTGTTTTCCTAGCATGTTTCATTGTTTACAATTTTAACCACATGTTTCATTGTTTACTGCTTTTACAACATGCTTATAATTAATAATCGCACGTTTTGTTGCTTTCTGCTTTCCTAGCATATTTTGTTGTTTACAGTTTTAATCGCACGTTTCGTTGTTTACTGCTTTTACAGCACGTTTGAATGTTTATTTATGCTTTCAGAAATTGTATGCATTCACGAGTATCATACGAAACAGATACAAATAACGAACGTATAATAAGTAATAATGAACGAAGAAACAAATGACGAATGAAAAAACAAATGACGAATGAAGAAACAGATAACGAACGAATAATAAGCCATAAAGAGTAAAGAGAAATGAGAAATAATTAATGCAATTAAAGCAAAGAAAAGAAAAAGGCAAAAATATGACGCGAGCCCATTTAAGCCTTTGTGGCACGGCCGCTAGCTAGCTTTTGGATTATGTCATCGTCGCTAGCAAGTATTCGAATTATGCATTGCTGCTCATATCTGTTTCAAGGTCCCTAGATTATGTTGGGACAAACAGCCAATGGTTAGGAGGCTTTCAGATTATGTCATCAC
The DNA here is from genome assembly GCA_022433065.1 of Begonia loranthoides. Lineage (NCBI taxonomy): Eukaryota > Viridiplantae > Streptophyta > Magnoliopsida > Cucurbitales > Begoniaceae > Begonia > Begonia loranthoides. The sequence continues at coordinate 19,429,389 of CM039472.1, forward strand.
TGCTATATCGGAGGTCAACGATGAAAAGAACGACCAATGAAAGATAACAATTAAAATACAAAAGACAAAAGATAAGGAGAAAGAGACAAAAATGATGATATAAAACACAAAAGATAAAAACATAAGAAGAAAACGACGATTAAAATGTAAAAGATTCAAGAAGATAAGAAAAAGACGAAAACTGAAACTGCATGTAGTACTATGATAGGTATTATCACTTACTGAGCATTAGGCTCATAACTTACGTCTTGCAATGTAGGAAAATGAAAAACAGATTTAGGAGCAGTTGATTAAGGATTTGCGCGGGTGAAACTTGCAGCTGGTTGGCTAATTAAAGTAAAGATGAACAAGCTGTAAACATAAAGTAATATTTTATTAGTTGTTTTAAATGAATTAATTGTGCTTTCACTACTCTTTTAATTAAAAATGATTTTTATCAATTAAATTACTATTTAAGCTTCCGCTTCATTTTGAAAGAAAATTAATTTACGCTTCTGCCATGTTTTAAATAAAATATTTTATAACACTTCCACAATTAAAAAATTTTATACCATGAGTTTAACAAAAAGGTTTAGTAGTGGTCCGGTTAGATGCACTCTGATATTTCTTTAAAAGAATTTTAAATAAAGAGAGTTTTAGTGGTTAAATAAAAAATTTTAAAATTTAGCGTATTTTCAAAAGGTTACAAAAAACTGGGTCGTTATACTAGCTGCCAGGCTACACTAGTCTCCTGTGTGCATACTAGCTGACAGACTAGACTCGTCCACCTCATTATTCTATCATTCATTTTTAACATCTTCCTCACTCAATGCTATTCTCAACCTATCGTGATGCATGATATATTCTGACACAACATTCATAATAATTGAAGTGTGCATATAAAGGAAAGTAACTGTAATTAAAATTGCGCATATAAGAAAGTAAAGCATAGAATAGAATGAAATAACTGCGCACAACAGAAAGCAAGTACAATATCGAATTGGAACAGCGAATGCATACAATTAAGGGATGGTACGGTAAACATGCAAGTGATTTATCTAGACGAGCATGCTTAGGCAATTAGAAATAGAGACATGAATAGACAACAAATAACAGAAACATGCTCATAAATTGATAATCTATATTCTAGTTGATTAAGCATGCTTTTATTCTAATTAATTAAAACATGTTATCATTAATAGTCTAATTGATTACCCTAATTAATTACATGCTCAAGAGGGTACCATTATTATCTTAATTAGATATCTTAGTCAATTCCTTAGTCCATTTACATGCTCAAGTATTAATTACTAATTACACAACTAGTTAATTAACATGCTTTAATTAAAGACTTCAATTATAATCCTAGATGTTTTTATTCTAGTTGATTAATTAGACATGATAATTAAACATACTAATTACATGCTAATCATTTTAGTTAAGTTGGTTAATTCACATACTTGTTTAGTAAAATATTATAGATAGTTTACATGCTCAAGGAAAGATTTCAATTATACTTCTAATTAGTTTAGTTATTCTAATGGATTAACATAATTATTCTAATTAATTAACATACTCAAGTCTAGTTGATTAATTTAGGTAATTATTCTAGTTAAGCTAATTAACATGCTAAATTAAGTGTCATCCTAGTTAATTAATCTGGTTAACTAACATGCTCAATGGTGAACTAAACAACTAGTTAAGTTAATTAACATATTACATATGCTTAAGTTTAGTTGTTTACTCTGATTGATTTCATGCTCAAAGTTAAATTAAGATTATAATTGTGATCCTAATTGATTACTCTATAGCAAATTATTCGAGTTAATTACTTATTCTAGTTAAGTTAATTAACATGATATATTATTCTAAGTTAAGTTAATAACATGCTCAAGTAACACAAGTTAAATGTCCTAGTTCGTTATCTTAGTTAAGTTATATGCTCAATTCACATCATTAGTTAATTGCATGTTTAGATTACAGGATTAGTTAAATTACCCTAAACATGCTTGCTAGTTAGTTCATTAATAATTAAACATGCTCATTAGTTAATGTGACATGCATTAGTCAATTAACATGCTAATTAATTACCCTAACTACTTACATGCTTAATAAGTAACAGTAAATAAGAGACTAAGCATATGTGCATAAGAAATGACAACAGCAGAATTCAACCACAAGAAAGTTAAACAGTGAGTATTTCTCGTTTTACGCATTAACCCTTTTATCACTCCTTTTTCATTTATCCTTTCATTACTAACAATACATTTGCATCACTTAACAGACAATGAAACATAGCATATCAACAAATGAAGTATCACGGAGTTTGACCAAAAATTTCAGAACACAATTCACAACAACTACTCAACACTAGCATGTAAGCATTTTAATAATAAGCATTTTAAGGCAAACAACATACTTAACAGCCATTTTAAGAACACTAACATTAAACTCACACACACACACTTGTGGTGTAGGGCCTCCAAATGGCCAAGACACCCCTAATCCCTTACCAATTTGATGAACTAATATCAAGGACAACACTCTTCAAGCTCCCTCAGCTCACGGTTCTAGCAGCTCCAACAGGGCAGCAGCTCCAGTTCAGCTCACTCACTCATCACACACTCTCACTTATTGGAACACTCTTCTCACACCTAGCTCACCACACACTTAACACACTCCTTCACCCACTTACAGCAGCTCACTCACCAGGGAGGGAGAGCTCTCACGTAGGGGAATGGAATGAAAATGAAGAGGAAGAGAGAGAGAGAGGTTATTACTTGGAAGAGGGGAAGGAACACCATCATTGCTCCAAGCAGGAGGGAAAAGCCAACTACAGGGATAGGGAGGCGTCACCTGGGGTGGGGGAAGATCGATTCTTGTCGATTTTCTACGATTTTCTACGATTTTCCACCATTTTCTTTTTATTGTATTTGTAGGTTCTTGGCTAATTCGGATTGGTATGAACGCATAGGTCTCATCTGCTTTCGTCCACAAGGCTAAAATATTGCAGGCTAAAACGAGGCTTCGAACGGGCGTACAATCCGCAAGCGGCATTCGTACGACAAATTGCATCCGTATACGGAGTCTGCATGTCATCCGAAAGTGTCCTAAAATCGGACAGAGGCAAATCAGACGAGGCTACAACTCGTCCGCAACTGTCCTAACTCGTCTGAAACTGTCTAGTTTTAGAACAGATTTGATACGGACACGGTTCCTCTCGTTCGCATCGTCTAGACCTCATCCGCAACTTCACTGCACAGTGAAGTCAGGATGCAGAGTCACGTCTCGAGTCGTCCCCAAGCTAAGAGTGACATGCAATGCTCTTGCGGCCGACACTTATCGTCAGCAAGGTCATCCTCATGCGTCCGGAAGTCGATTCCCAGACACATTAGGACGCAAATCCTCGTCCTTGAGGCGTCCTAAGCATCAAGGACATTATGCAATACACTTGCGGACGACATAATGCATCCGCAGTGTCGTCCATAGGCGTCCATAAACGTTTGGACAGCCTTTCCTCGCTCAGTCCTCACTTAACTCCTATCCCGTAACAATTTTCCCATGACTACCCGTCATAAAATGACACATATAATTACGCAATGTAATGTCCTACTTACCCCTTCGTTCCTTAATTACATAGCGTATACGGGAAAAACGTAATGGAAATACTACTAGACTTAACGCTCTAGCACGCCCTTGGTAATACCCCGATAACTGTCCAACTTAAAAAGTCAGGGTGTTACACATTCGCTTCCGTTGATAATCTTTTCAACGAATATTCTTTCATACACCACTTTCTGATTGCCACATCATCCTATGGATAAAATCCTTTCTGCAAGCACTTGCACTCCCACACATTCACTATTTGTCATGGAAGCATTGCCATCTGCGGACACTTACCTTCAACGAATATTTATTCCAAATGATAATAATTTTATCCTTTATTCTTCTTCCATGGACTCATTTGCTACTGCTGACACACGTGTCACAACATCAGTAGGCTCTTATTCCTTCCGCAGATGCCTACACTCTCGCAATGCCACTACTCAAGGCATGCCACTTATCCAAAATGACGACATTTCTTCTAAATAAAACATTGTCGCAGATACGTTCACTACAACAGACACGCTCGTTTAAGCTACAGCAAACAACGACGTTTTCCTGTATGCGCAACCATTTTCCTTCTGCAATTAATCTTTCCCATCCCAGGAGCATCTTTCTCCTAATATAACAGTTTTCGTTTCATCTTAATATTTGATTCGACAGTCATTCTTTCTCACGCACAACTTCTTTTCTCTCTCACAAAGCATCTTTCCGCGAAAGCATCTTTCTACTCTACCTTCTAATCCAACAACTACAACTCTTCTATCTATTTAATCCAATAATAATTTTTTCTTCCGCACTCCCTTTTCTCTCATGCAAAGCATCTTTATGTGGAAGTATCTTTATAATTCAACCTTCTTACTCCAACAGCTATAAACTCTCTTATTAATTAATCCAACGATATCATATTCTCCCGCACGACATCCTTTTTAATACAACCTTCAATGCCTTACACTAGTTTAATCCCAACTGTCCTTTGATCTTATCTAACGATTGTCATTTCTTTCATCCAAATGACATTACTCCTTATACCAAACCACGAACACCCTTTTCTTCACAATGATTTCTTTTCCTAATACGATGTCATTCCTCATTGCCTAGCTACCGTGGATTTTTTTCAACTTTTAAATCTTTATAATTTTTATTTCATTTATCTCTTAACATTCTAATTTTCTCCAACTCAAAAATACTTATTTTTCTTAGGTATTACATGCAAGGTAGCAACATTTTAAGGACTGTATTGAAAATGTTAAGATCACATACAAAAATAATATTTGTCTTAATATGTCTACTAAATGAAATTCTACATATATGATGTTAGAAAGCGCTAAAAAAATTTGAAAAAACTTTTAAGAGTTTAAGAAAAACTAATAGTTATTATCTTGTTGATATAAGTGGGAAAAAACCTCCCACAATAGAAGATTTGACTAACGTTAAAGAGCTTATCAAGTTTTTAAAAAAATTTTATGATGCAATTGTAATTGTTTCAGTCTCTTCGCATGTTACTTCAAATATTTATTTAAGTGAAATATATAATTTGAAAATGGTTATCCTATAGTATATTGAGTGTAATAATGCATTATTGAGAAAAATGACTATTAGAATACAAATAAAATTTGACAAATATTGGAAAAGTTGTGATAAAATTAATTTCTTTATGCATGTGTCAATTGTATATAGATCCTAGATGGAAAATAAAGTTTTTTAAATATTGTCATATTATGTTCGTCGATAATGAGAAAGCAAATGATTTGGTGAGTCAATTAGAAATTGTGATTGAATGATTATATCTTCAGTATAAATGTTATTTGAGTTTTGAAATTTCAAAAGATAATTGTAGTATAAATACTGCGACATCATTTATAGTGATGAGACAAAGTAGTTGTTTAACCCACAATAACGTAATGAAGACAATGGACAATTTGCTAATCCGGAATTCCATGATAAATTAGAACTGATATAATTAATATTTTATTATTTAGTTATATTTTTATTACTTTTGAGTTTTGATAATGGACATTATAAATTTATTGCCTAACTTAATATTTTGGTTTGATTTTATATTTTGCTATGTTAAATGTTTAGTTAAAGATATTTATATCCATTGAAGTAAAAATGTTTACTTAAAATTAATATTTTTCTATTTCCACCGTAGAAATAAAGAGTTAAATTTTATTGCAATTTACAATAATAACCATTAGACGTAGAAGAAAAGTCTTCTTTCAATTTATATTATATTGGTATATAGAATTAATATATATATATACACCAGAACTGGAATTGAAATTTTTGTTTCAATTGTTCCTACTGAATGTTCCTTCGATTTTAGTTCCAAATTTTAAAAACTGCAAACCATCACAACCCGAAGACGAGCCTAATAGAACCATCGGATCTAGTCTGATACTTGGAGAGAACTCGGTTAGCCAGCCTAATGCGTGAATTATTAGCGGAAGACTTCATGGAAAAATATCAAGTCCAAACCCAAATCACATGGATTGGGGTGTAAATTTTGAGAAATTTTAAATGATTTTAAAATGTCACATGTAAATTTTTCTAAATTTTCAGTCAAATGTGAAAATGTTGACTTTTTTTGTTGCTTAATGGTTTTGTGTGCATTTTTCAGTCAAATAATCAAATTGAGTTTTTTCAAGTGAGTATTTAATTTTAGAAATGTTTTGATAAATTAATTGGACTAAAGAAATCATTTTGAGTTAGGATTTTGAAAATGGGTCGATTTTTAGCCGGATTTTTTGATTAGATTTGCAATATATAAATTATATTTTATATATTTTAAATTATTATAATTTAAATGAAATTTATTTATCAAAGAGAAGAATTAAATGAATAAATGGAAGGGGGAGAGAGTGAGAAGCCCGCGGGCGAGAAATTGAAGAGAGGGAGAAGGGCTCGGTCGGGGGCGACTTCGAGAGGGAGACGGATCCTGAGCGTTTGGGCAACGACGATTGTCGACTCCAGCTGAGGGCGTTCCGAGCATCTCCAGCGGAGGCTGGCGAGAGGCGAGCCAGGGAGGAACGATTTCTTCTGCTGACGGCAGGGGCGACGAAACTCGGGACTATTGAACGCGAGCGTCGGCAGCAACTTCGAACCGGGAGCTGCATTCTTTCCCTTCTCCGATTTCAGTAAGGAAATTTCAGATGCTAGGGTTTTTTTTTTTTACTTCTGGTTGATTCTGCTTGTTGGTAATGCTGTGAGCTGGATTGTTTCGGTTGAGTTCTGTTTTGCTTGGTTATGCTTTTGGTTCCAAATTATAGTCATTGATGAAATTTTATGCTCTGTTGGTATGGTTTTCTTGCTCCATTTCGTTTTCTGTTTGATGGGCAGTGCTGGGAATTTCTGCCCGATTGAAATGCTGAGAGCTATTGCTCTGCTGGAAATTTGATTTTTGTTCCTTGGCTTGATTTCTGCCCAAGAGACGTTTATGAGAAACATTGTTCTGCTGAATTGAGTTTTGGTCCTGTTTGTGTTACTGTTAGGGTTGACTAGGATATGTTGTTGAGATCTGACGATAATGAATTTGGATTCCTAATTCTGTTGGATGTTGAGTTGTAGATTTATAACAATAGGAGAGGGATATTCAATTTATTATTGTCCATGATGGTGGATCTGTTCTATTTCTGCTACTATGCATTAAAAAGGATTTGCATGGTTGAGGGCAAATTGTTGTTTAATTTCTACATAGGTTGAGGATTAAATAATAGTTGGACTGAAATAGAAAATGTTGGATTGTGGTTTAAAGTTGTATGAAAATGGACGTTAGGCTTAATCCAATATATATATTGTTTCCTAGAACTTATAGACTTGTTAAGGCTTGGTTATGTTGTTGAGTGATAAGGTTGGAGATTTTGTTGGGATTCCTAGTTTCGGTTTCTGGTTTGGAACTCGTGGTTGTCTCTAGAAACCGTCCTGGATTTTAGTCATGATTGAGACTTGTTTGTTATCCTTATTATGTTTGTGGGATGTTGACACCAGCTTTGTTGTAGGATCTAGAGGTGTCAAATGATTCGTCTTTTTTGTTTACGACAGTGCGTGGACCTTGTTTGTCGGTAAGTGTATCGTGGTCGCCATCAAGGTAGGGATCTTTATCCTTTTTGCACTGTATTGCATCATGATTTTTAAAACTGCTATTTTGTGGGATACCACACCGGAAAACTCGATGGGGACTGTTCGACAGCATGCCAGTTTTTAGGTATACGTATGTTTTTTCATGTTTACATTCTGTACATGGTTTATTCTTGATATTTTGCCATATTGATGATATGATATCTGTGCATATGTGTGGGTAGGATGAATCCTCTAACTGCTTTAGGCACTCTAACGCTAAAGCATCATGAGGCTATCCGGTGACATCTTCTACTACGAGAAGATGTGTAATATGATACGTACATTGAGAGAATAAGTCATCTTGATGCTTTAGGCACTCTAGCGCTAAAGCATCACGAGGCTATCTCGCGAAATCTTCTACTACGAGAAGATTTGTTATGTAAATTGGGAGGATGAATCCTCTTGATGTCTTCTGTAGCGCTAAAGCATCATGAGGTTATCTTGGTGCAATCTTCTGCTGCGTGAAGATTGATCATTTACGTGCGAAATAACGATGGTGTAACGACCCGATTTTTATTTGCTTTAAAATCGCATGAAATTTAAAACTTTTTCTTTTATAAAATCAGAGTACGACTTTTTTTTTAAAACCAAGTGTTAAACACATTACTTAAAATCTTAAAACATTTTAGCTGCAGAACAACATTCATTTATAAAGATCATTTTTTTCAAAATATCGCGGAAGCATTAGATAGAACATTTATTGAACTCAAGTTGTTTACTTTATTAATTACAAAATCAGTTACTCTTTAGCCCAGCCAGCCATAAGATTCATCCGTGCAAATCATTCATCAACTATCTTTGACTTGTTCACTACCTTCTCGTACGTACGTACATCATAAGACTTAATTAATGAGCCTAACGCTCTGTAAGTGATAGAAAGAAATGCAATGCAAATTATATGCATGATCATACAATGCATTACAGGAGAGAACCGTATCTCTTCTAGAAGTCAAGTTGGATTACTCCATAGGGTCATGTGGTTGAACCACTTCACTCCAACGAGGAGATATCCATCGGTGGTGTTCCATATGCCAGTATCCTCACTTTTGTTAAAGACATTGGGGGTTTCAAAACGAAGGAAAGGTGATCCCTAGATTCCACGTAGCCAACTCTCATCTCACCGCTCCCTATGTAGGTGTATACTATCGTATGGAAATATCACTGATCACCCGAACCCCCACACGCCTATTTACATATATTAATTATGTCATGCAATATGTTCGTGGACACACACAATCCTATGATAATAAAAATGTCTAATAAACATATCATTTAAAGAACACACAATATGCAATCCTAACTCTTGTGAAGTAGAGTCCGAAGACTAAAACACAGTAAGTATCAACTTACCTGGAGTCTTCAATGCGATTATGTCAATCATCATGATACCTTTAAAATTAGAAACATCAATCATTAATAATTATGATGTATAACTTTCATTTCCTTTCATATTCTAACTCATCTCAATTCGAACCCTCTATAGTATATAAAGCATTCGTCTAATATCTTCCTTAACCATTTAACCAATTTAATAGTTTCTAGCAAGCAGAGAGAATTACTCTTAAATATGGCAATATGATCACCCTCAAATCGTAAATAGGAGTGCAACATATCACTAAAGCTTCATGCTTCACCTAGCTCAACAAAAACAGGTAGTATAATGTCCACAATTCGCTGCCAGCATAACTCATTTAAACTCTTCATTCCTTATATCACACACAAGACACAAAACATGATCCAAATCTGGCAGACGACCACTAACAGAACCCAACACATCCAATAGTCCATAACATCAAACCAAAGACTAACACACATAGATAAATCTTCCAACAGACTATCATTTCTTCATAATGACTAACGGTAGAACCAAAGCAAAAGGTAAACTCAAACCATCAAACAGCAGATTCCAAACATGTATCAGGCAGTAACTAATCCATCACACTCTTTCGTTCTACTATTAACATAATTAAATCCATAAAAAATGAGAAAGAATTCATCATATCAGAAGAACTTAGGAGACCCAAGAAGGCAACACCAGCGATTTCTTCACTGCTTCCACTTCACCCTTCACGGTTGCAACACACACGACAAGAGCTACTTCCTCACTTCATCTCCGCTAGTTTTTCTCACGCACCCAGCAACTCACTTATCACATACAGCTCTCGGTCCATTCATAGAGAGCACTCACCAGCCTCACCATTCACCCTAGCTTTTCTACACCAATTGATTTATAGCCAAGAGAAGACCTCAAGTGACGCAAGGCTGAAAGATAATTGTACATTTCAAGGAGGGTTATCAAACTCAAGATTGCTGCGTGGAAAGCTTGCCAGATGAGGCGCAACTGGAAGAACCAACTCCGGTCTGGTCCAATTCACCCCTCCCCTGCCATCACGCTCGCCCCATCCATTTCCAGTCGACGCGATTCACGGCCATACCTTGGCCGAAATCCATCAAAATGCTAGGAAGAAAAACGCAGCACTGAATTAAATCCATCAACAAGACTTACCTTGGCTTGGCATTACGAAGCTCCACTCCCAATTTCATTCAGTCCAAATTGTGCCCACGAGTCGGACATTCCTCCAACGCCAAATTCGCACCGCTCTGAAGCTCCACGCGTGCCCAAGACCCACGACGCCGACCCGTAGTCTCGCCGGACACTATCGCCGTAACCCGAGCATTCTCTCGAGTTCACTCTCCCTTTCTCTCTTCGCTCGCTCTCCCCACTCGGTTCTGCTCTCTCTCTCTCTCTCTCTCTCACTCTCTCTCTCTCTCTCTCAAATGGCCCAAGCCCAATTTTTATTCAAATCAAATTGGTTCAGGAGGAACTAGTTTATTTCTCCATTTTCATTACTTCACTTTTCCTTTTAATTTAATCAATTTCCTTTCATTTAATTAATTCAATTAATCTCTCTTTCTATTTATTTAATTTCTCCCTCATTAATTATTCCAATTAATTTCAAATTAATTTATTATTTATTTTTCCTCATTTTTTAATTAAAACCACAAATCCTATAATTGTTTTTAGACCGAATTGAACCAAACTGGTTTAGTCCATATTTATTCGTCAGTTTCAATCTAGTTTTTAGAGCCGTCCGTGTCATTCGTCTATGTGCGTCCTAAAACATCTCATACCTCTCTGAATTTAGTCATAATTATCATCAAATAAATTCACATAATTTATAATCTAATAATTATGTCTTTTGTAATACCCCAATAATTATTCAACTAATTTGAATATCCCAATTATTTTCGAATTTATCCTTTTAAAATTTTAATATAAAAGTTGGGGTATTACAGATGGGGTATTCATGATATATGTCCATAGGTTTTTTGAGCATTGGAAGTGGAAAAAGAGGATGAGGCATTGACGACGTGTCCTTAAGTTGTAAGTCCTGAAAGTTGATAGTAGAGATGGAAGGTGATGACGCTTCCTTGCGTTCAAGTCCCTAAACCTGGCCAGAGTATTTGTCACACGGAGTTGACAGGTTGTCAGTCACATATATTAGCCTATCCTAGTACCGTTCCAAATTGACGAGTGGTGTGACGGCTTGAGCTTGCTCGTCGGTAACCGTTGTCAATTTGGAACACAGAGGTTTTTTAGTAAAGAAGCGGTCTATCGTGAGCAACCTTAGCTGTTACTGTGATTATATGAGTTAGGTCGTCGCTATAAGATCCCGATATTTTTAATCATCAGGATATTACAGAACGTGTTTTAAGCGTTAAGTCTAAGGGTATTTTGCACCCGTACATACGATGTAATGGTGATGATAGGGTAGTTAGGATATTACATTTCGCATGATTACGTGTTATTTAATGACATGTAATAAGGGAAGTGTTACGGGATAGAAGTTAGCCAAGAAAATGTGAGGAAAGTGCTAACTGTGCACTTTGGGATGACTCGGGACGCCGTTTTCACGTCCTCAAAGTCATCCCCTTCCTTTATTAAAGCTTCAGACGAGACTGCGGATGCGGCTAGGTGCATGTGGACGCCAATAGTCACATCCGAATTGAATCTGTCCAGAACTGGACAGATTCGGACGTTCGCGGACGAGTACGGACGAGGTGGAGTCTCTTTTGCATCGAATCTGTCCGATTTTAGGGACAATTCAGACGACACGGATGACACGTGCGGACGCCATATCGCGTCCACAAGTGACCTGCGAATAGTACAGACAGGACGGGGACGCATTTTCCCGTCTGAGACCTCAGGTTTTGCCTGTGAAATATGCTCTTGCGAACGAACGTAGATGCAAAGAAGTCGTCTGCACCAGTCCGAATCATCACAGAACTGCGATTTCAGAGATTTAAATCAGAATAAAAATGACGTTTAGCCAATCAAAACAAGTTCCCCGACATCAAATCGCCCCAGAGCACACGAGCCGACCAACAGGAGTTGCCTCCTACCTCTCCTTGCCCTTCCAGGTACGGTTGTCCCCTCCTCCCTTAGGGTTAAACCATTCCCTCCATCCTCCCAGCCTTCATTCTCCTGCGTACGGATTCCAGTGAGCAAGAGAAATTGTGAGGGAGTGACCTACGAGAGAGAAGCCCTTGGGAGAGTTCCACTGAGTAAGGAGAGTTATGGAGAGCTTCTATCCTTGCTAGAGTTGCTGGAAGCTGAATGTGGAGCTGCTGGAGTTACTGAGGAGTTGCTGTCCCTGTTGGGCTCTTCGATATTGGTAAGAACTTGGGTGTATCCTTGGCTTGAGGAAGCCCTACAGCGCAAGTAACGGGTGCGTGAGTGTGTCTTGGATTGATAGTGTAAAATGTTAGGTTTATGTGTTGCTGTGTGATAATTTATAGGCTTGATTGTGATTTGTTTTCTATGCTTGGATATTCTGTATATGTCTATGTTTGGCTGTTCATGTATGTTTATATGTTTATTTGTTGTGTTTATAAGCTTGGGATACTTTGTATGTTGCTAGGCTTGATTGTTCACATATGTTGAAATTTTGGTTGTTTACTACTTGTTAGTAATGCATTGCTAGTTCTGTGAGATATTTGTTAGTAGTTCTCCATTTAAATGATGCTGTTAGTTTGTTATCTATTAGTCCTCTATGAAATAATGTTGTTTATTTTCTAATTGAAAGTATGATCTCGTGGTATCGTTTCGATGCTCTCGCTGCTGTTTATCATCTAGTTAAAAGCATAGTTTGGCCACTTCATTTTGATATTCCGGTTGTTGTTTATTACTTAGTTAATAGCATGATCTCATCATTTTATTTCGATGTTTTCGCTGCTGTAATTTAGTCGTTAAAACGCACGTGTTGGCTGTTCTGCTTTGCTGTTTTCGCTGCTGTAATTTAGTCGTTAAAAATGCATATGTTGGCTGTTCTGTTTGCTAATTTCGCTGCTGTAATTTAGTCGTTACATGCACGTATTGGCTGTTCCGTTTTGCTAATTTTCGCTGCTGTAATTTAGTCATTAAAACGCACGTGTTGGCTGTTTCGTCTTGCCATTTTCTCTGTTGTTTCATTGCCGTTTTTAGAAATTTAAAATAGGTTTTGCTGCACGTAATTTGCTAACATTCGCTGCTAATTATAGTCAATTTAGTAGACTTGGTTACTATGTGTCTTTATATATCATCTGCTTATTTATTGTATGTTTTGGATGTTTTATAGGTTGGTTCTCTGTATTCCTTTGTTATCATAGATGCATAATTTTTATGCTTGGCTGTCCACATATAATATTGGTTGAAGATTAGTAGATAATTTCCTTAACTGATTATACAAACTTGCTATAGGTTTGGATTGCTCTGTGATTTGTCTATCGCTATTGATTTAACTACTCTGTTATTAAGTGTGCTGTTAGTGCTTTAATAAGTGATGTTAGGTGTGTGAGTTGACTATAATTCCCTGAATGTTAGCTCTTAAATGATAGATGACATTTGTATGCTTACTTACACCAAGTATTAAATAGTTGTCAATTACATGGTAGTTGTCTTGAGTAATTTCCTGTTATACGTCTTTAATGTGTTATGTAATTCTTTTGTTAAGTGCTGTGATAATTTCCTTCCATTGTTGGTTGTGTTCTCATTAGTTAGTCAAATAGCTGTGTAAATTGTAATTTGTTATGTTCAAACAATTAGTTTAATAATCGAAGTCAAAGCATGTGCAACCAGTTAGCATGTTTAATATTTAGTTAATCATAGAATCTGACTAATATTTAACTAACGATTAATTAACTAGCATAACTAATTAATTAGTTGTTATACCCAATGAGTATGACAAACTAACGAGTTGTTAAATGAACGAATTCAAGTATGTAATCAATTTAGTGTGTTGCTTTATTGTTGATGATAGCCTATATGATTCTCCATATGTTCTTTATTGATATGTTGTTTTGCATAATTCTTGTTGTGAATAAAACCTTCGACCTTGCTATCTAAATTGTGTGATTATAACTAGTGTAAATCACAAACTCCAGAGCATGTTAATCAATCAAGTAGGTAAACGCTTAATTAATATGAGCATGTAGTGAATGAATGTTATAAACCTCTCAGGCATGTTGTAGTGTTTTTTATTTAATTATTATCGTGCGCTCTTATGTTCTTTATGGTTTTGTTTAACTCCTTGAATGCACTATTAGGATAGTCCCTTGTATTTGCTTTTAGGATAGTCTCATATCGCTAGAAACAATTAGAAAACTCACCACGGGGTGATCACACGTCTTGAGTGTGGAAAAGAGCTAACATTTCCCTTATCGGGATTACAAGGCTAATTAACTTAATTAATTAGAAACTATAGGATTCCCCAAACTCCGTACTCTATATATGATCTATTCCTAAAACACGTAACTGTTCCTAAAATATGTAAATAAAATATTGGTTTGTGGCAGACCCATTCCAAAGAATTAAAGAGAGGCATTTCATGTGCATAAACTCATTTTCTTACTGGGCCTTTAGGCTCACGTCTTACATGCGGTGTAGGTACACGACGTGCGGAGTTTCTCAAGCAAGGATTAAGCAGTTGATGAGGGATTTGCATGAGCGAGCTTGCGGTTGGCTAGACTACGAGGAGTTAAAGATATATATTGAGTTGTAATTAGTTTAAATTAAGTTTTCTTTTCTTAATTTTTAATTTAATGTCTAGTTTATTTCCTTTAAATTCTTTACGCTTCCGCAGTATTTTAAATTATATGATTTTAACGCTTCCACAAATGTTTTATTTTCGCAATGTTGTAAGTGTTTCTAACGGCCCGGATTGCACTCTGATATTTCTTTCATAAATTTTAACGTGTTTTAAAAAGGGATTTACGAAGAAAATCTGAGTCGTTACAGTGGCGAAGCTTGCTCGCCGATTACTCGGGTGACATGCTGGATCTTCAGGTCGCCGTCAATGGTAGTCTTTCCTGCCTCATGAGGTGTTGCTATTGGCAGATAGCCACCTTTCTGTAACATGTGCTGGGTGAATCCTTGCATGACTATCTATTTTATTGAGAACGGATTAAAGGTTGTCAGTCGCTCAGATTGGCCTATCCTGGTGCCGTTCCATTTCACAGGTGGTGTGACTACTTGAGCTCTCTCGTCGACAACCCTCTTCAATTTAGAACATAGAGGTATTTAGTGAAAAGCAGTCTATCGCGAGCAACCTTATCCATTACTTTGATTATACGGATCGTATCGGCGCTAGTTACGACCTGTCAGCACATCTGAGCAATTATACCCCTTTCTATGATAAGTGATGGATGAGTTCTTGTGTGATCATTCCTTTTCACTGATGACGTTTTCATATGGAAAACGATGTTGGCATATTTTGCGATTATAACTGTGACATGCCTCGGGGGCCGAGGCCTATTACTCGATCGCAAACAAGGTCTTTACTTTTACTTAGCCAAATTACAGATGATCTTGTTTCTTTTGCAGGTATTAACTTCGAGGATGGTTCCATTTGGGATGTTGTCCCAACGGATAGGGAGCAGCTCGTGCATGTCTTGACTTGGGATACACATGAGTGTTGTGAGCTTCATCAGACGGGAATTTGTCTTCCCGGCATCCCAAACATGTAACCTTTCAATTCTGCATTTTTTCATTTCTTATTTTATTTTCATGCAAACATTGAGCCTATTTTGTGAGGGTAAGGCATGGTTATAAGCTTTACTCATTCATGCATTTAGATTGTTGGTTAGGTTAGATGGTGATGATTCAGTTATGGGTTGATGGGCCAAGTCCAATCCATTTCAAGCCCAAGGAAAGAGCAAGCCCAAAGAAAATATCAAGGAGCTGCCACGTGTACGCCATGCATGTTATCTCCCACCAGCTTTAATCTCGGCTATTTATTCCACATTCATCCAAGGGCCTACATGTTGCCACCCAAAGAAAACATCCAAGAGCTGCCACGTGCACGTCATGCATATTGCCACTCACCTGCCTCATCTCGGCCGTCCATCATCTCCTACTCATCATCACCTAGGCTTATAAATATTCATGGATTAGATGCATTGAAAAACTTTTGATCAGATTAATATATTAGTAGCTTCCTCCTTTGTGAGAGAAATCCCGATCATGTCGTGAGTCAGCCCCAGATTTTCGAATTCGAGACGAAGTAGAGGACTTCCTTGTTAGCAAGCTCGTGGTGCTTGAGCTAACTCATAAGTTTTCCCTTTTCAAACTTCCATTGGGAGTTTGAGCGAGGGAAAACCGAATCATTGCCTACGATTGGTAGATTTTTTTTGAAAATCTAGAATCCGTGAACCTCACGTTAGATAGTTCCCGGATCCGATCAAGGGTCTACATCTCCTCCCCTGTCGCTCATCATGGGTTTCTAACACGTGCTTCCTTTTCTAGGTCGTCTCGTGTCAAACTGTCTATGTATATAGCGGGTTTTTGTTCAAAGCCACATCAGAGCCATGAGCTGCATTTATATAATGATAAAGAGGTTTTAATCATTTAAATCCATGTACGGTAAATGAGAAGCATGAAATGATTTTAAAAAGATGAGAAAAAAGATTTTAGCATACATTGCATTTAGTATAGATTTTCGTACTGAATTTGTCACTCACCTCTTAGACTATATTTTTTTCCAAGTTAGGGTGTCAGTTCGGTGCTCTTGTCGTGTACGTGGCAGCAGGGCGATGCTGGTGTTCCCTGGTGGGTGTCTTGATCTCCCCATGGAATGGGTGGAGGTTTGTCAATTCAATCTCTTCGTATTGGGTACATTTGGGGTTTTTAGTTTTCGATGTTGTTGATTTAATTCCTGCACAGTACATTTCTTTATTTATATTATCATATCTCTAGTTGATCACCCTGTGGTTCCCAACCCATGTGATTTGGGTTTGGGCTTGATATTATTCCCGTTAAGACTTTCGCATAAATATTTACGCCTTAGGCTGGGTAACCAGGTTCTCTCTGAGAATTGGGTCGTCTGACCTGGTGGTTCTGTCCGGCTTGCCTACAGGTCGTGACATGGGGTCCACAGGGTGATAAACTAGAGACATGATAGCATAATAAAGAATAGAGGAATTGAATTGAGATCATCCACCCATCCACGGTAAGGTCGAAACACCACTGGGGAACTCTATTACCGCCCACTATGACATGTGCAAATCCAGTGCACTGAACCTGCATCCTAACTTGGGAAAAAATATAGTCTAAGGGGTGAGTGACAAACTCAGTGGGGAAATCGAAACAAAATGCAATGCATGCTAAAACCATTTTCCTCATCTTTTGAAAAATCATTTCATGCTTTTTATTTAGCGTACATGAATTTAAATTATTAAAACCTCTTTCTCATTTTATAAATCCTGCTCATGGCCATCGATATGGCTTTATCTAAATCAGCTACATACATAGACAATTATACCGCAAAATATGCCAACATCATTTTCCGTATGAAAATGTTATCAGTGAAAAAGGATGGTCACACAATGACCTATCCGTCACTCATCATAGTAATGGATGAGGTTGCTCACGATATATTGCTTCTCTTCTAAAATACCTCTATGTTCCAAATTGACAAGGGTTGCCGACGAGCAAAGCTACGAGCCGTCAGACCACCCATCAATTTGAAACGATACTAGGATAGGCTAATCTCTGCGACTGACACGTGCCAACTCCATGTCACAAATACCTTGGCTAGGTTTAGGGACTTGAACCCAAGAAAACATCATCACCTTCCCATCTCCATTTCCGACTTTCAGGGCTCGAAACCTGAGGACATGTCACAAAGCATCATCCCCATTTTCACTTCCAGGGCTTGAAACCTAAAGACTGTCATCAATGCCCCATCACCATTTTGCACGCAAGCGATCAATCTTCTCACAGAACAAGATTGTGTAACGACCCAATTTTTTGTAAATCCTTTAAAATGCAAAAATTTTAAAGCTTTTATAAAACCATTGAAATCACTTTCAAAGCAAATCAGAGCGCAACACTAAAACCGGTTGCTACTAATCTTTCGCAAAAGCATTGCGGAAGCGTAAAATAAATCGTTTAAGGAGGAAATACTAAACAATTAAATACTGCATTCAAGAAATGAAAACTGAATAGTTAATACAAGAATTACAACCGTTTCTCTTTTCCCCCTTTACCCTTGTAATATCCCAATTTTTTTATCGGAATTTAAAAATGATAAATTGAAAAATAATTTGGAGTATTCGAATTAGTTGAATAATTATCAGGGTATTACCAAATACGTAATTATTAGATTATAAATAATGGGATCAACAAGGAATAATAAATTAGTTGAGATTAAAATATAGATAGGTAATTGATTAGAGATAAATAAGAAGGATTAATTCAATTAAATAAAATTAAGAGGAAATGGATTAAATAAAAAGGAAAGAAGAATTAAAAAGGAGATGGGATGGACTGAACCGGTTCATCCTTGAACTGATCCAGTTTGAATTAAACACAATGGCCGCTGGCCATTTGAGAGAGAGAGAGAGAGAGAAGAACTGAGAGGAGTGAGAGAGCAAGAGAGAGATCGGGAAAGGGAGAAGAGAAGGCGACGGACGACGGGAAGGCTCGGGCGTACGTTGTCCGGCATCGGGCGGCGAAGGTGCGGCTGCGGGCGACGTGATGATCGATGGGTTGCAGCGGTTAGGGCTCGGGAACAGCACTCCCGATGCTGATGCGAACCGTCGGTGATGGTAAGCCAATTTCTGCCTTGAATTCTTCTTCCTGGCATTCTGAATTGGGCGAATGGTTGGACGGAGTTAGTGGAGAATTTCAAAGATGAAAATCGGCATTGGCAGTGGCATTTCGGCGAAGTGGCTAGCGTCGGGTGGAATTAGTCCGGTCCTGTTAGTTCCACGATGGATCGGTTTATTCCTCATGGCTAGCCCGGCGAATTTCTCCTCCCCGAGAAGATTGGGAGCTTTCCACATGGCCATTGCGTATTGGACCACATTCCTTGAATTGGGTAATTTTCCCATCAACCAGTGAAGTCTACTCTGCCTATAAATCAATGGCAGTGGATGGGTAAGCATGCTGGATGTTTCATTCAATTGTAGTGAGCAGGTGAGACAGAGGAAAAGAGATAGAGAGTGAGAATGCTCTATGGAGCAAGCTAAGGCCGAGAGAACAGAGGAGAAAAGAAGAAGAAGAAGTGGAAGTAGAGGTTGTCTGCTCTCGGGTTCTTCAGGTGAGATAAGCTATCTATCTTGTTAGATGATGTTGAGGAGATGTTTGTCTATTGCTGACGTTTTGGCTTTGTGTTTTAGTTAGTGCTTCTAGAGGTTGAAGGAAAAGGAGGAAGTTGGTGAAAGGAAGAAGGCAGTGTTGCAATTCTTCACGACCGTGGGTTTTGCAGGTAACCCCTGTGTTTCTCTTGACTTGTGGATTTTATATGGGAGTTGTAGAGGATTAAAGAGTGCGATGTGATTTGGTTTTAGTTCGGCACGCTAGATTTTGTATCTATACACTATCAAATTGGAATAAGCCGTTAAGTTGGATTATATTGAAGAGTTGTTTTGTTTATAAACTCCCTATGATTGGTATGAAGTTGAGAATATGTTCTTTGTTGTTTGGTTAACTATTGTTCTATCAATTGCATAAGTGCTTTGTATGGAAAATGTTGATGAATGTTGGTAAATTAACATACTCAAGAATTAATTATTAATTAAACAACTAGTTAAACATGTTTGAATTAGTTAAACACGCCCAAGGTTATGAATATCATTCTAGTAGAACCCTAATTAACTTACATGCTCAATTAAATAATAGTCATTAGACATGATCAAATTGTTAATTAACCATGCTCAAAGAAGATTACAATTGTTATTCTAGTTAATTACTGTAATTGATTAGCATACTCAATCTAGTTAATTTACTCTAATTAACTAACATGCTTAAGTGATAATTAAGATTAGGATCCTACTTGATTAACAAGTTAACGTGATAGTTAAAATAACATGGTAGTCTAGTTGCTTAATGTAGGGTTTAGTTAACACATAAGCAAAGAATAATATGTATGAACAATATATCCATTGAATTAGGGAAATGACAGTTTAATTAACACGGAGAGTTTAAACTAGGTAGCAAGTGAATAATAAATAGTCAAACCGGTTAATTGAAACTCTTAACTCATTTATGCTTTTCATCATTCACATATTCATCATCCTACACTCTTTACATTCGAACATTAGTCATCATAGCAGCCAAGGTAAAACAATTGCAGTAAGGAGAACACTAACATAAGGAATCTGCACTATCAACCAGGGAATAACAAACACCAAAAAGGAAGTCTACAGACTATCAATAAAGGAACCAACAACTGTAAATCATCCAAGAAATAATAGAAGATCAACCAAGGGATTATCAACTATCAACTAACAATTAACTACCACTATCAATTAACTATTGCAGTAACAGTAAGGGAATCACAAAACATCAACAAGGGAATAACAACCAAAAATCATCCAAGTAAACCAACACTACTCAAGCACCCCTACTTGTCGTGTAGGGCCTCCACAGGTCAAGACACCTTTATTTTCTTACCTAAATTGATGCACTAAATAGGGACAGCAACTCCAGCCCTCACGATAGTTCCAAGCTCACGAACAGAGACCTCACATTCAGCTCCCAGTTTCTGTGGCTCACCTTCAACCTCACTCACGTTTCACACTCAACCTACCAAGGCCGACCCACACTTCACTTAATCTGAAACTAACTCTCAGTTTCTCACTCAGACACTCCCTCTCTCGTAGGCATTACACACGCAGAAAGGGAAAAGGGCTGGGAGAGGAGAAAACGCTGGACTCCTTAAACGGCAGAGAGGGGAGAGGGATATTACTTGGATGGAGGAGGCATGAAGGGATGCCTAGGGGAGGAGAGGTCGGTTCCAGCCAGGGGGAGGTTGTGGTCTACGATCGAGGGTGGGGGAGGCTCGATTCTGTCGGGGGAGTTTATGGATTCAAGACAAATTCCACCATTTTAACTCTAATTTTTCGTAGGTCTGGCCTATTTCGGACGAGTGCGGACGCACTGGTCTTGTCCTCATTTGTCCGCAAGAGCAAAATCCTAAAGGCTGAATCGCTTCCTCGGATGAGAACTGGCATCCTTGTCCTGTCTGTACCGTCCGCAGATGACATTCGGATGCCTTTTGACGTCCGCATGAAGCGTCCACACGCGTTCGAATCTGTCCATAAATTGGACAGAGTCAATTCGGACGTAGCTAATCCACTTCCGCATTCGTCCGAAAGTGTCCAGGGTTCGAACAGATTCAATGCAGACGAAGCCACCCGCGTCCGTATACGTCCAAACTCGTCCGAAAGTCCTCAACACAGTGAAGTCAGGACGTGAAATCGCATCCTGAGTTGTCCCAATGCTAAGAGGCGAAGTGCAATTAACTTGCGGACGAAATGTCTCATCCACAAGTCGTCTGCATGCGTCCGAAAGTCGACATTCAGACGCATTAAGACACAATTTCTCGTCCTGGTGCGTCCCAAGCATTGGGGATGCCACGCAATGCACTTGCGGACGATATAACTCATCCGCAGGCGTCCGAAAAACTCCTTGGACAACCTTTCTTCACATTTTTCCCACTTAACTTTTATTCCCTAATATTTTCCCCATAAATACACATCATAAAATGACACGTATAAATACACAACGTAATGTCCTAACTACCCCATCCTTTAGTTACATCGCGTATATGGGGAAAACATAACAGAAATACCCCTAGACTTAACGCTCCAAACACGTTTTTGGTAATACCCCGATAATTATCCCACTTAAAAAGTCGAGTTGTTACAGATTGCAATGTGATAGTCTCGAGTTTCTTTAGCGCTAGAGTGCCTAAAGCATCAAAAGGATTCATCCTCCTAATGTACATATTAAATCTTATCGTAGTAGAAGATTTCACAAGATAGCCTCGTGATGCTTTAGCGCTAGAATGCCTAAAGCATCAAGTGGATTCATCCTCCCAATGTACATATAACTCATCTTCTCACCGCAGAAGATGTCATGGGATATCCTCATGATCCTTTAGTGCTAGAATGTTTAAAGCATAAAGAGGATTCATTCTTTCAACATATATGCATAGATATCACATTAGCAGTATATACAGAATATCAACATTATACCATGTACGAAATATAAACATGAAAAAACATACGTCTACGTAAAAGCTGACGTGCTGTCGAACAGTCCCTATCGAGTTTTAAGTGTTGTATCCCACAAAATAGTAGTTTTAAAAATCGTGATGCAATGTGGACCAAAAAGTATAAAGATCCCT
Source organism: Begonia loranthoides (assembly GCA_022433065.1). Classification (NCBI taxonomy): domain Eukaryota; kingdom Viridiplantae; phylum Streptophyta; class Magnoliopsida; order Cucurbitales; family Begoniaceae; genus Begonia; species Begonia loranthoides. The sequence goes on from CM039472.1 coordinate 19,451,765, forward strand.
ACCTCTATGGTGACCATGACACACTTACCAACAAACCAGCTCCACGCGCTGTCGTAAGCGAAAAATCGAATCATCTAACACCTCCAGAACCTCCAGCAAGGCCAGTGTCAACATCCCACAAACATAACAGGGATAACAAACAAGTCTTAATTAATACCAGAATCCAAAACGGTACCTAAAGACAACCACAGTCCCAAACCGAAACCAAATCAAGCAATACAACAAAGATCTTAAACCGAAAACCAACCCCGACCAAAGGATCAACACAAGACTTTTCGGCTCAAATGAGGAATGACAGGTTCCCTACACGTCGAGCCAAAAATCTACATGGTTAAGAACAAGGCATGGCTGAAGAAGCCAAATGGAGTTCGCTAAACCCAACTTCGGAAAACAAACGATGCAATCGACCAAACACAACCATGATCGACCTAGCACCCCAACAGACCACCTGCAAGTCCAACCGGTCGATAAGGCACGGTGAAAAAGGTGGAAAACAACACACTTGACATGATCTGCTCGGTAGTCAATAAAACATAATCAGAGCAAATCGAACCCAACCATGGTCAACAAGGCATCATAATGGTCAACCGAGACCACTCAACCATCGTTGAGGCAAAACGAAGGTCAACTGGGACCCTTACAGCCTCAGATAGAATTAATAATAGTCAACCGAGAACATCCAGTGTCGATAGGATACATCGAGGGTCAACCGGGACTTCACAATGTAGAAGTTTTCCAAAGGCTTAACAACTAAAGAAAGCAGTAATAAAAACAAGGGACGATTCGCAATCAACAAAATGTCATTCTCAAAGATATTCATCAAGCTATACTAAAATATATATAGCACACTCCTACACAACAGAACCCTATCTTCAACCTCCTATATATCCAAGTAATAAATGAACAGGACCAAAACCAACAGGGCAACATTTCCAGACTTTATCACTCGATAAAAGGGTATTCGACGAAAATAAAAATCCAAGCACCTCAACCCATGCAGAATCATTTCTAATGCTTGGCAACAGTTACAAAACAAAACCCACATCAAAATAGGAATCCAAAAATAGGGACCCAATTCATCATTAAACCGTGGCACACTAACAGGAATAATCCCCTCGGATGTTTGTAATGAAGATAGAAAATAATCCATCCAAAACAGCAGCCAAAACCAATTTTAGAAATCAAACATTACCATTTGGCAGAAAACCTGGCAAGGATGCAAACACCCACGGTAGAACCAAAATCCCAAACAATTTCCAACTACAATCCTTAGTGATAATTGTAACATCTCATTTTTGTTTATGAATTTTTCGTAAAATTTTGAACATTTTAGAAACACATTAAAATATCCTTAGTTGAAAAATATCAGAGTACGTTATGTGGAATAAAAACATTTAATTGTCTTACAAAAATAGCATAAATAAAATGCTTAAAATCCATAACAATGTCTTATGCATTAAAATAACTTTTATTCATTAGTCATAACCCTCGAGGTCGTCTCTCGCATGGTAACACAAGCTTGTATCGCATCACACTTCTTCAACGTTCACTTTAACCGGCTCCTAATTCATACCTACATCAGAAGAGGAATAATGAGCCTCTTGCCCAGTAAGGAATATAAAATAAAATGCAACCATAACCTCTATGACAACTCTACATGCTTAAGCCTGATATATCCGTAAGCTGGGTGAGAGCTACATCTTCAATTTCTCTCACCACTTGGATTCGTTTTTACTTGAGAGTAATCTCTTCAGTTTCCAAACTCACTAAAAACGAGCCCACTTACATTTACATTCATCTACTCTTGAGTGAGAGCAACCTCCGTAGTTTCTGAACTCACCCCTCATTGAGTAAATGCAACCTCTTCAATTTCCAAACTTACTCAAATGAGCTGTTTTCTACGTGTGAGCAACTTCTTCAGTTTTCGAACACACGTAGAAAACACCATTTATTGTCTTCATTATTAGTCCATGCAATGCATTACGTGCAATCATACTAACATGTCTAGATGAATGTCACACACAACAGTTCATATATCGTAAACAATATTACAAAGAACTAACACACAATACTATGCTTCAACTATAACCTTAATACTAAACACATTTCTATTAACATATTACACTATAATATCATACATCTATTTCTCTACCTTGATGTATTATTTCTATCTTAGTTTTTAACAATATGAGTACTATCCTATGGAAACAACCACTTGAACATGAGGACTTCTACTAATTAATTATTTTTATCATGTAATTAATCTAATTTTCCGTATCTATATAATGTACCCATAAATCTAGATTTTCCATTTAATATAATCTAATAAATTTCTATTTATTCTTATTCTCACAATTTCCATTAATTTACTCCACTTATTCTATAAGGAAAACAATACAATTAATAACAACCTAATTTAATTCCCTATATTCATAGACTAATATTCCTAAAAGACCGTTCCTATATAGTGTCTCATATTAATCAATACGTTTAATACCTTAAAACCTACTGAGAACATTCAAAGGATTAAGCCAATAACGAAGAACACCTTAACTGTAGTATCATCCTAAGAAAATCATGCAAAACCCACTTCTTTTTGATGGGTTATTCGGAAGCAGATTCACTAAGGGAGTTTATTCTAAAAAAATAAAATAAAATAACAGATTAATTAGCAATAAAAATAACAGAGGCACATATATAGACATTTAACTTACAGAGGGCCTTCACGAATTTTCACAACCACATCAACAAGCCTAGAATTATCAAGAGCATTAAGGCAGTTCATAGGACATGAGGCATTTCAAGGAAAAAAAATAGAAAACCTGTACTCGTTTCTTCTTTCAATCTGTTAACTACTGACTACTTCTTATTTTCTAACATATAAAACAAAACTGACCAACCAGATAAGCATACAGCCACAAAACTATCATAAGAACAAAACTTGCAGAGAGCAAATGAGAAGAACATTCAACAAACAAAAGCCTACTCTTGCGATGTAGGTTCTTACAGACAAACAACATGCGACATTCCTTACCTCATGTGTTCCTTTCCTTCGCTTCTAGTAACCGAACAGACGTCGTCACCGTCTAACAATAATTCACAAAAACAGGCAGCTCCCTCCTCTCTAGTTTTTCCAGAAGGAAAAACTCCTCACCCATACGTCTTATTTATACATCACTCTTTGAATCTTCAGTGTTTTCTTGAAGGCAAAACGTCGAGAGAGGAGTTGGATGACACTAGAGCGTCAAAGGCCGAACGTTTACGTTTCTGGCGATTGAATATCGCTTCCAGAAGGTGACAATAAATGGCGGTCGATCATTTCAGCTGAAGGGTGATCGACCACTAGTGAATTGAATGTCCGCCGATATTTGCTTTTACTATAACCGGCTGATCGCGCCGGTCGATCTCCCAGTATGCGATCGACAGCCGCGATCGATTGCTAGTTTCATCTATCGAATTTGTCTAATTTCCCTTAATTTCTTTAAATCTTTATCTCCTTTATATATATATAAATTCCAACACTTTATAAAAACACCAATATCTCATATTTTCACTTAATTCAATAGTTATACGAAATTAAATACCTTGGACACTACAATTAGGGGTGTTCAAAACCGAACCGAACCGACAAACCGAACCGAAACCGATCAAAAAATCAAAACCGAATAAGGTTTTTTTTATTAAAAAAACCGAATAAGGTTCTCTTTTGTAAGAACCGAGTGTTTTGGTTCGGTTACCGGTTTTAGTTTTTCAAAACCGAAACTGAACCGCATAAATACGTTTATAGTGTTTTTTTGTTTTTGAAGTTCCATATTCGGTCATTCGTGCCTCAGTCTCTGAAGTGATTTTAGCTCCAAAAGACCTAATAACTATTTTTTGGACAAAATTTTGTTTTGAAAAGAGAAGAGGAAGAATAATTTGTTGTTATTAATTATGTTTTTATAATTTTTATTATAATATTTGAAAAAAAAATTAATAAAGAAAAAACCGAAACCGAACCGAAACCGGAACCAAGATTTTAAAACCGAAACCGACTCGATTCTGACTTTTCTAAAACCGATTCCGGTTTTGTAATTTTAAAACCAAAACCGGCTAGTTTGGTTTGATTTCACATCAAAACCGAACCGAACCGAACCGTGAACACCCCTAACTACAATAATCATACCATGAATAACACAACAACCAATTTTATCTCAGCACTCTGCAATTTTATCAAAATAGAATCAACTCACAAAAACCCTAAAATTTCCAAATTGGTCGACAGACCCAAGAGGCTAACTCCATTCCTCACCTAAGTCGTAGAATGGGGAAAAGCAGTTTGGCCCTGCCTCTTCGGAATGGCCTCGGACGGAGCATCACCATCACTCGTGAATGACATCTCCAATCAGCTCGCCCTGCTCGAAAAACCCAGGCGGAACTGTACCATGAGCCGCGGCTGAAGTTTCTTGACCACTAGTAGCTAACATCGCCTGGAATTACCAATTTCAGCTTGGTATGCTGAGTTCCCGTTGCCCAAAACCGGCCACCCTCGCGAACTCTCTCTCTCTCTCACCCACGATTTACAAAAGCAGGAGAGGAAGCTCAAATAATAAGTTTTATATATATATATATATTTAGACACTATATTTTAAATAACCCGATGGAGATCCTGATCTAAAATCAGACTCAAATCCCGACTTGTTTAAAGCATTAATCGAAAATATTCTTTTAGTCAAAATAATTCGCCAAACGCATTTTTGAAAAATAAATTTTTGTAGGGAAAAACCCAATTTGACCCTTTTATACACATTACCGCTACGCGACAAAACTGGTCACTCTTTCATCTTTGACTGAAAATAAAGCAAAAAATTTATATGTGACATTTTAAAACTATTTTAAAAATTTCAAATTTTACATCTTAACCACCTTAAAAGAAATTTCGTCCCGAAATTTAAAACAAACCCAAAACGCTAATTCTAGCAAACTCTCTACTTAGTGTGATACCCAAAGCACACGAACCAAGAGAATCTCCCTTGAAAAACATACTTACTACTCCTAGGGGTTCAAGCATAGAGCCGGACGAAAATGCAAGAGCATGTCCGAAACCAACACCGAAGGAAACCATCATCAAATGAGCAAAGTTCATGATAAGTTGACGAACCAACAAAGGCAAGGGAGGGTCACTTGAACGAAACAAAAGGGATGACTCCGTCGATCAATCGACAGATGAAACAATCTTCAGATAAAGGACTCACACGTCCTGACGGAAAAAGAAACAAGGGAGTTTAAATGGCAACAACGGCTTTCACAACAACGGACTGATGTGGAGTCTTCGCAATACCTAAGATGAGTCTTAACAAATTCCCCGATCGGGAACACGTCTAGAACTAGAAAAAAAGGATATCGGTTGGACTCGAGTTTAGAGTGTCTTACAAGACACTCTCCACACTTGTGCACTACTCTAAACCGAGATCGCAACTCCACAACACTCTCTGGCTCCATGCTGTCCGAACACAAAACCCAACATGAGAGGAATCAAAACTTACTCCACGTGGGAAACTCTTGTCAAAGCAAGGAATAGAACTTCTAATAAAAACCAAAGCAAGGTCGGGTAACCGAACATCCAATAAAATCCAATTATCGTTGACTCATGGTTAACCGCTATGCCCTGACGCATCAGAACACTACTAAAACTAAGTGTCTGACACACCAAAACAGACCACCTGATGCAACACCAGTCAAGAACTGTCAGATATGGTCCACACTACAACTGACACTTAGACATAAGAGTATTCAGACTAAAACATCCAACACAAACCCGACAAGCATCATTTCCCACGCGAACAATAGCGACTTGAACAAGAAAAGGACCCTTACTATGGACCTGACAGCCAATAGGGCTCAGAAATCCATGAATTCTAGCGCGGCTCTAAACATTTGCTGTTACTCAACACGCGATTCTAGGGAATCTAGCCAAGACGTCGAACGAAACACGCAAGTCTAAAATCTAGAACAAGCATCCACGAAGACAATGAATCCTGGTCAAACCCAAATGGTAAGACCAGAACGAGAAACAGCCAACTTTCGAACATGAAACCACACCAGAACGCTGGCAAATCAATGAACATCAGCTTCAAAAAAATAGCATGAACCAAGAAGGAAATTGGGCACTAGTCAAACCGAAAGGCAAGATTGAAAATGCGAGGTGCCCAATTCCAGAACAGGAACGCAATGCTGAAACCAGGAAATGCGCAGTGAATAATGGCTGGCAGCATCAGAACAAATGCCCATTACTACAAAGACAAGTGACAAGGCTCAACAAACAGACAAGAAACCACTCCTCAAAAGAAAACAAACTTGCCCAACATGACGAAGTGATAGATTATGACAAACAATGAAACCGAGCCTGAAAGACTAACCTGTCACAACATAGGGGTTTCAACAGAAACAAGTCAAACAATGCGCAAACCACGAGGTCACCAACACGCAAACAACCCTCGCAAGAATAACTCCCACCATTGGGATCTCAGATTTTCTAAATCTGACACAGACCTCTCGAACAACACTGGCCATGTCAACGCAGGGGTCGGAAGTAAGCAACCAGAGAACCAGATTCCTTGGTCGAGGGGCATGCCGCTAGTCCATTGGGAAGTGCAACCCACGTTCCCAGTCGACTGACAACATGGAACCCAGCCCAGCGAAACACCACTCAACCGACAAGCAAAAATCACCACCGGGCTTCAACTCCAATAACCACCCACATCACTCACAAGAAGGAAGCCACTGACACAACGTGGAACTAATAGGAAAGAAACGACATTCTACTACTCAACGAAGTAGAGACCTTACCAAATGAGGGCCAACACCAACTCTCCACGAGAGGTCTTGGAAGGATTCAAAACACACCATCCTATCGAAGGAACGACCTAAGGCCCAAAAAACAAACGTTGACTGGAGAGACTTGAGACCCACGAATGTTGGAAGGATCTCAACATGAAAAACAACGGTGTTGAGTATCAACGTGTTTTCCATAGACCACTAATACACTAACACAAGGAAAGAACAACAAAGATGAAAAACACAGTCTAACCGAACCGAACAACATCCAAACAGATTTGTAGAGAGCGAGATCGTACCGCTATGATCCCTAACGTACCAAAGCGTAGAAGTTCTAAGACACAATGAAGAAGCCAAAGAAGATAGTTTCGAGGCAACAATTCAGGATACGTCTGACCAAGAACATCACTATCACACCCGTAAGACTGCTTACACCAGACAAGCGCGACGCTCACAAAGGACGAGCGCGTGACCCACGCGACAGAACCGCTCATACAAAAGTGGATCTGAAACACACAGCCCTAGTAGAGGGAAGTTCAGAGCTCGAAAAAATGACATGAACTGAAATGACTCCAAACGAATAGCATTGGAAAGCTCTTTGCACGAAAAATGACAGCGTCAAGTATCCACTGGCTTCCTACAAACCACTGATATAATCGACACTCGAGGTGCAACAATGGAAATGACAGAAGGCAATCATCAAAATTAAACGGTCTTCCAATAGAGCGACCAACACAAGGATTGAGACTCTAAGAACCTCCGACATTCCAAGGCATAAGAACCTTAAGGCACGACGAATGCTAGGGAACGATTCCAAAGTAGACACTTGGATTCTAACTAGCTAGAAGCATTGTTGTCCTATCATTAGACTCCAACTTATAGAGTGGAGGTGACGATCATAGGAAGCGACCGCATGACCATCCCAACAACACAACTCATTTCTAAGTGGAAACAAAATGAGGCTTGATCAAGGAAATCTCTACTGCAATCTCTGGAACACACATCAAACGACTACAGATCCCTGACCAAGTATTTCTAGCAACCTACACAGAGGTCTACATTAACGCGGGAACACACAAGAATAAGGTCCACCTAGAGACTTTAACCAACAGTTTATGAACAATGAAAACAGATACTACACGTAACCAATTTTAGGGAACACGAAGTGAAATTCAACCAGACTAACAAGTCCCAAACAAACAAAACAAGCTTGCAAACTCACAACGAACCGACACACAAAAAACTTTCTAGGGAAAAAAATTTAAACTTAGACCCACATAGGCCCACACGAAGAGACAAGCCAAAAGGATCGCTAATGCAGGCTTTTAATCCGAATTTCAAACCTCACAGGCTCACACACAAGAAAGAACCCAAGCGAGTTCACAACTTGTAATCCAAACGAATTTCTTTTAACAATGCACGGAGCATACCCAACAGCTTCTATAATCGCTTAGATGTGTTGACGGGCTGTAACCAGCATCGATACAATCCGTATAATCGCAGTAACGGATGATGTTGCTCAGGATAGACCGTTTCTCTTCTAAAGTACCTCTGTGTTCCAAATTGACTAGGGTTTCCAACGAGTAGAGCTACGAGCCGTCACGCAACCCATCAATTTGGAACGGTACTAGGATAGGCTAATCTCTGCGACTAACAACCTGCCAACTCCATGTGACAAATACCCTGATTAGGTTTAGGGACTCAAACCTAAGGAAGTCTCATCACCTTTCCATCTCCATTTATGACTTATAGGGCTTGAAACATAAGGACATGTCACTAATGCCTTATCCCCATTTTCACTTCTAGGGCTCGAAACCTGATGACATGTCATCAATGCCCCATCACCATTTTGCACGAAAGCGACCAATCTTCTCACAGCAGAAGATTGCACGGGGATAGCCTCAAGACGCTTTATCGCTAGAGTGCCTAAAGCATCAAGAGGATTCATCCTCCCATGTAATATCAAATCTTCCCACAGTAGAAGATTTCACGGGATAGCCTCGTGATGCTTTAGCGCTAGAATGCCTAAAGCATCAAGAGGATTCATCCTCCCAATCTACGTAACATTTAACTTATCTTCTCACAGTAGAAAATGTCACGGGATAGCCTCATGATGCTTTAGCGCTAGAATGCTGAAAGCATTAAGAGGATTCATCCTTCCAACACATATGCCCAAATATCACATCAGCAGTATGTATGGAATATCAACATTATACCATGTACAGAAAATAAATGTGAGAAAACATATGTATATGTAAAAATTGACGTGCTGTCGAACAGTCTCCATCAGGTTTTCAGGTGTGGTATCCCATAAAATAGCAGTTTTGAAAATCATGATACAATGCAGAGTAGAAAGTATAAATATCCCTACCTCGATGGCGACTACAACACACTTACCAGCAAACCAACTTCACGTGCTGTCGTAAGAAAAAAGTCAATTCATCTTACACCTCTAGAACATACAACAAGGCCGGTGTCAACATCCCACAAACATAACAGGGATAACAGACTAGTCTTACACAATACTAGAATCCAAAATGGTTCCTAGGGACAACCACAAGTCCCAAACAGAAAACCAAATCAAGGGATACAACAAAGATCCTAAACTAAAAACCAACCACGATCGGAGGATCAACACAAGACTTCCCGGCTCAAACGAGAAACGATGGGTTCCCTACACCTCGAACAAAAAATATACATGATTAAGAACAAAACATGGCTAACGAAGCCGAATGGAGTCTGCTAAACCTAACTCCGATAAAGAAACGGTCAATCCGGCACTCCACAGACCACTTGCAAGTCCAACCGGTTGATAAGACACGATGACGAAAGACGAAAAATAACACACTCAACCCGATCCGCTCGGTAGTCGAGAAAACATAACCAGAGCAAACTGAAGCCAACCATGGTTGACAAGGCGTTATAGTGGTCAACTGAGACTACTCAACAAATGTTGAGGCAAAACAAAGGTCAACCAGGTCCTTGCAGCCTCAAATAGATAAAATAATAGTCAATCGAAAATATCCAATGTCGACGAGACACGTCGAGGGTAAACCGGGACTTCACAGTTAATAAGTTCTCCAAAGGCTTAACAACTAAAGAAAGCAGTAATAAAAACAGAGGATGATTCACAATCAATAAAATGTCATTCTCAATGGTATTCATCAAGCTATACTAAAATATATATAGCACAGTCCTACACAACAGAACCCTATCTTCAGCCTCCTATATATTCGAGTAATAAATGAACAGGATCTAAACCAATAGGGAACCATTTCCAAACTTTATCCCTCGATAAAAGGGCATTCAAAATTCAAGCACATCAACATATTGAGAATCATTTATAATGCCTGGCAGCAATAACAAAACAAAATCCACATCAAAATAGGAATCCAAAAACAGGGACTCAATTCATCATAAACTGTGGCACACTAATATGACATAATCCCCTCAGATGTTTCTAACGTAGATAAAAAATAGTCCATCCAAAACTGATGTGATCCAGAAGACGCACAAAGACAAAGCTCCATTAAGAGGCAAAGCAGGCCCAAAGAATAAAGTGTGGATCAAAGAAGTGAAGGAAAAATCACAACTATGGGTGGAGAAGATCCAAGAAAGGAGGACCAAAATCCAAGATCAAAAAGACATTGGACTTGTTAAGCATTGGAGAGAAGTTAAAAGAGGAAGTCCAAGTCAAAGAAAGCGAAAGGGTAACTTTTCCAAAAGGCCCGAAGGCACACCTGCAGCGCGTGCAACCCACGCGCCCATTTATTGCAAGTTTAGATTTTTATAGTCATAAAAAAATTGCAAGTGTGGGATTTCATGGAAAATTTTGGATTATTTTTAAAACAATTGCATGCATAGAACTATATGGAAAATTTTGGATAGTTTATGACAAAATTGCATGTATAGACTTTAATGGGAAATATTGGATAATTTATGAAAAAGTTACTTGTTTAGATTTTTATGGGCATAAAGGAATTCTATTTAAGAAAAATATATGGTTTGTTCCTAAGTATAATTTTTATGAATTGCTGGTTGGTATCTTTGGAGCATGTGCCAATTATATGAATTATATGAAAATTGGTATTCTTAAGACCTTAGATGAGCATAAAATTCGAATTTGGATATGGATATGGATTAGTTGGTATTTTTACAAATATGGAGCATGCATGAATTCAAGGTTTGATTTAAAGAATAATTATCAACAAATTCAAACAAAGATTGTTGAAGAGTGGAAATTTAAGTTTGAGCTTATATGTACGTGGTTGATTATGATATTGATGAATTATATGATTCAATATATTATTGGAAAAATTGATATTAGATGCATTGATAATGAATTGATTTATGAAAAGAGAAAGGTTGAAGTTGTTAGGCCTTTACAAGCAAAGGAAAGAATTGTTATCCAACCACAACAAGAAGAGCCATTCCCAGTCTTGAAGCACATCAAAGAAGATAATCATAAAATTGCCCTACCAAATGTTAAAGGTAAGGTTAGTGCTTCTTTAAAAACTACTAATTTGTCTTTGTATGATGTAACAGATTCGAGGACGAATCTTCTACAAGAAGGGAAGAACGATATGATCTAGAAAACGCACAAAGACAATTCTCCATTAAGATGCAAAGGAGGCCCAAAGAATAAAGTGTGGATCAAAAAAGTGAAGGAAAAATCACAACTATGGGTGGAGAAGATCCAAGAAAGGAGGCCCAAAATCCAAGATCAAAAAGACATTGGACTTGTTAAGCATTGGAGAGAAGTTAAAAGAGGAAGTCCAAGTCAAAGAAAGCAAAAGGGTAACTTTTCCAAAAGGCCCGAAGGCACACCTACAGCATGTGTAACCCGCGCGCCCATTCATTGGCCCCGTCCATGCAGTGCATCTTGAGAAACCCGCGCCCATATTCAAATGACCGGCACGCCTCATCATTTATTACAACAGCGCGTGCGGCCCAGAATCCTTTATGACACCATGCCATCCCATATGCACCTTCCATCTGCATTCCTTGTGTGCGGCCCATGCCCAAGCACATGCCATGCACATGTCCAAGCACATGCCAAGCACATGCCACCTTTTAAAATAGTTTAAGTTTGATTTTGAGTTATTTTAAATTTTGTTTGAATTTATTTTATCCTAGTTTATCTTAAGATTAGATATAATTTTGTTAGGATTAGTCCTAGGTTATAAAAGACACCTTAGTGCTAATTTATGTTTTTGGTTTTGACCCATTTATGAGATTAAGCTTTTAAGCGTGTGTGAGAGTTTTCTCTCTTGAGTTCTTTGCGAAGAACTTGATCTCTTTAAGTGGATTCTTGAAAAATTGAACTTTTGATAGCTTTGGTTCTAGCCGAAAGGTTGGGTAGGGTCAAGCTACTCTTCGGAATACTTCGGTTCTAGTCCACAGGTTTGGCTAGGGTCGTAATTCCACCCCTTTGACCTTGTTTCTTGAGACAATCCGTTATAATTCCGCATAAGTTATAGGGTTTAGGGTTTGTATACCCTAGGTTTGCATCAAAAACACCAACCAATACCAATTTCAGAAATCAAACAAAACCATTCGGCAGAAAACCAAACAAGATGCAAACACCCATGGTAGAACAAAAATCCCAAACAATTTCCAATTACAATCCTTAGTGATAATCATACCATGAATAACACAACAACCAATTTTATCTCAGCACTCAGCTATTTCATCAAAACAGAATCAATGAACAAAAACCGTAAAATTTCTAAATTGGCCGAGAGACCTAAGAGGCTTAGCGCATTTCTCACCTCAATCGAAGAATGGCAAAAAGCAACTTGGCCCTGCCTCTCCAAAATGGCCTCGGATGGAGAATCACTGTTGCCCGTGAACGACAGCTCTGGTCAACTCGCCCTGCTCAGAAAACCCAAACGGAGTTGCACCATCAGCCGCGGTCGATGTTTCCTGACCGCTCGCAGCTAACGTTCCACTCGGAATGCAGAGCCCCAGTCTCCCGAAACCGACATCCCTCTCGAACTCTCTGTCTCGCTCGCGATTGACAGAAGCAGGAGAAGCTTCCTCTCTACTCTTCATAAAATTAAAAAAAAAATTTATTTAATTAAATAATAAATTATAATTTTATGTATATATCTATATATATATATATATATATATATATATATTAAAATACATTAATAGATATACACACTATATTTTAAATAACCCAACTGAGATCTCGATCTAAAATTCGTCTAAATTCCGACTCATTTAAAGCATTAATCGAAAGTATTCCTTTAGTCAAAATAATTCCCCAAATGCATTTTCGAAAATAATTTTTCGCTGGGAAAAACCCAATTTGACCATTTTACTTAATATTCTTTAAACTCATTTGATTTTTATCCGAATGTCACCTTTGGACGGTACAGACATGGCGAGGACGCCACTTTTCATCTGCAAGCACAAAGCTACCTAAGAAATTTTACACATGCGGACGCATGCGGATGACACGAGGACGAGACACGTCGTCCACAAATGCATGACTAAAAGAGAATTATGGATGGAACTGAGTTTTGTTTGGCTCAGTCCGGGATGAATTACGTGGTTCAGTTGGTAGTTAAATAAAATGAGATTTTATTATATGGTTGGGATTTAAAATGTTGGAGAGGGACTAAGTGGAGAATAATTGGATTAATGATTAGGAGATGATTAATTGGGATTGAAATGAGATAATTTAAATGGAGAAATGAAGAAAAGAGGGAGGAAGTGAACCGGTTCACGCTTAAACTGGTACGGCTGAAGGAGAAATAGAATGGCCTCTGGCCATTCTACGCGGGCGAGAACCAGAAGGGAGAAAAGAGAGAGGGAGAGCAGGAAGATGAGAGAGAGTAGAGAGACGGAGAGAGAGAGAGTGAAGATGAAGAGGATAACAGCGGGCAGCAAAGGCGAACTCAGACGGCTCCTTCGCAATGGATGGCAAGCGAGCTGCAGCGACAAACAGCGAGGGTCACCTAGGGCTTGGATTTCAGCCTCATGGGCAGTTTGGCACATTGCCAAATCGAGGTATGTTATGAATCTTTTGATGCGTTGTCAATTTCAGGTGCCCGACGTCAATGGAATGACGACGGTGAGGTGTGGCGACGGTGAGGCTACGGGTTCCGCCTTGGGTCGATTTGTAGGAGCTATGGTGCTCTAAACCTAGTGCTCCGACCTGGGTGTGACAAGTCCGAGTTGAATTGTTGTCTGCTAACACAAACAACCCCACGTTCTTCCAGCCTGGAATCGCATTATGCATTTAATGGATTTAAATGCAGAGTGCGAAACACTCTGGAAAAGCTGACAGTAGACAGAAAGAGGGGGAGTTATGCTCTCTGATAAGTTGAAGTGTTATTGGCAGAGTGGAGCTCTTGGGTACTGGACGCTCATGAGAATTTGAGAGATAGATGCTCTCTGGTAGTGAGTGAGAGAGTCCGAAGGAGAATGAGGAAGAAGACAGGAGGAAGGAGGGGTTGATGGAATGCAGCTTTCGACTTCCAACTACTACAATTCGAACAGTGAGGCTTCATGGATGGTTGATGCAGCTCTTGGAAGTGCTGCAGGTAACAGAACCCCCCTCTAACTATTTTTAGTCTGCATATACATTAAGGTCAATGTTCTGGATGAATTTGGATGTTGAATATCTATTAATGCCCCCATTGTTGAATAAGGATAATCACATTGAAGGTTTTGTGCTCTGTTGCCTGGAAATGAGTTTGTGTATTGACAGCTTTAATATATGTATGTATATATATACTCTGTTGGTTGAAGTACTTCTGTTGTCTATGATAAGTAGAAGATAAATAGATTATTTCAAAGAAGCTGTATTGTTCATGTCCTCTGTTTATTATGACGGAAAGTATGAATATATTGGATTGTTGTCTGCTGTCTGGCTATGCTTTGACTTGGGTTCTGCCGATGTTTCTATGAAGACTAATGTTCTGTAATGGTCTTGATTAATAGTATGGATAAGCCCTACTCTGTTGTGTTAAGATTTATGCTTTGGATTTCTGGAGAATCTTGATGAACTATCTACTGCATGCATAATAGCAGTTTATGCTTCTTGTTTAATTACCACAACATATGTGATTGCTCTGTTGCTACTTCTGCTCAGTCGGTTTGGGGAATACCTTTGGTTGCATGCAAGGTGTAGTGTAGTTGGAATTGTAAAGTATAACTGTTGGTGAACATTGATAAAGATAGATATGTTATGTCACTTAGAAACAAGCAGGTTTAGTTAAGCTTTGATAACATGCTCTGTTGTTTTGTATTGAGCCATTCATTGGATGAACGTATGTTAGTGATTAGATTAGCTTAATTGGAATAGGATATATTCGTTGTAGATGTTAAACGGGTTCCTAGAACTACTGTAAGTCATGACTATTAATGATAGACATTTTGATTATGAAGGTATTGAAAAGAAGAAGAGAAGAAGAATAACAACTAAATGCTAATGCGCATTAAAGCTTCGAGGTAAGAAATTGAGTAGAGTCTTTGGCCTGTGGAGGCCCTACACCATTAGCCGTGTCTTTACTTTAAATTGTTTGTTTATGTTTCTACCATGTTGCTTTATATATCTTGCTTATGTCATTCGCACGTTATTAGTTTAATTTCCAAACATGTTTAGGATATTAGTATTATTGTTTCGTTTAAACTGTTAAGCATGTCTCTGATGTTACTGCTTTCTTAAATTGCCAAACATGTCTGTGATGATACCGCTTTTCTCAAATTACAAAGCATGTCTAATTGTTATTATCTCTTTTAATTACCAAGCATGTTTAGAATGTATCACCACGTATAGGGTGTTAGTAGCTTTTATTCTATCACTTACTTGTTTGTATATATGATTATGATTACTGCTTTTTATTTCATGCCCTTATATCATTGTTATTACTGCTCTCCATGTTACATGCATCATGATAATATAAACAAGTAGGGAATGCCACTTTGGGGTGGTATTCACATGCATTGTGTGAGGAAAATGTTAAATGAACGAAAGAAAGAAAGAAAGGGAGTTGGGGGCGGATGGGTAGTGTGGAGCTAGCTTGGCAACTAGGTTACACCCCTACCTTATCGGGAACGGGACTAGTTTGCACACAGGAGGTTAGAAGCCGATCACACTATACCATCCCATATGGGTCCTTCAATTTCCAGCTCGATGTACGAGTAAAGAACAAATGAATGAAAGTAATGTACGAGTAAGGAACAAACGAATGAACGTAATGAAAACATTGGTTTGGGGCGGTACCCATTCCAAGAGGAACTAAAGAGAGGCATGATCATAATGCAAAGCTTAAAACTTACTCGGCCTCGGGCTCACAATTCGCTAATGGTGTAGGTATATATGTATATGCACACGAGAAAATGATGAACAAAACAAGAAGCAGTTGATGAACGATTTACACAGGCCGGACTTGTGGCTAGTCAGGCTAAGGAGGAGTAAAATGGTTTTGTAAACGTAACGATTTACTTAGTATGATTTAATTATAATGATTTCACTTCTGCTATGTTTTCAATAAATTATTTATGCTTCCACTATATTTTGTAAAACGGCTTTCGTGACAAATGTAACGAAAGCGTTTTGATGGTCTAGCTTTTAGAAAAAACTCTGATTATATTTTAAAGAGATTTTCCGCTGTTTACAAAAAGAAAATTTTTTTTTAATTTAACACATTTTTAAAAGGTAATAAAATCAAAGTCGTCACAGGTTGAATAGCATGATCTTATACGAACAGAGCAACCCCAAGCATTTCACAGAAAATATGTTCAGTCAATTCACAAACGAGATACTGCTTGCAGTGTAGAGCCTCCACTGGCCACGACTCTACCCATTTCTTACCTCACAATTACCAACTGATGAAGGTCTTTTACACTAGAGAAACATAGCACAAGTTGTCCAAACCAACGGCCTGCTTCAGCTCACAACCACCTTCACAACACACAATGGGTATCTCTCCTTCACACACACTCTCTCAATCACAAATCAGCCATTGGAAAATCCCTCATTCCAGCAGAACCCTCCCCCTTAAATCACCCTGCGCCCAGTAAGACAACTCAAAATCAGGGGAAACCCATCATCCCTTTTTTCCCATGCCTCAATCATGGCCCTTGATTTACTCAGCAAATAGTTGGACAAGGTCGCCAAAACGTGAAGGGGGTGATGGCTTGTCGTTTAAATGGAGAATAAATAAATAAACATCAAAACGCCAGCTGGTTAAAATAGATCCCTCACAAAACTGTACAATTCGGTCGAGTAAGTCGACTGAAACCTCGACCACACCATCGACCAAAACATGAAAATTACAATTTGGAATGCATTTTGATCGAGTACCTTGATCGAAACGCGCGATCGTATAACAACCGAATTATAAAAATACAATCTGGAGTACATTTTGGTCGAGATATTTGACCGCAACCAAGACCGTACCCTAGACCAAAAACCACAAATGCAATTTGTAATACATTTCGGATGAGAATCTCGACTGCGTCTTCGATGACATTGTGACCAAAAACCCAAAATGCAATCTATAATGCATTTCAGATGAGAACCTCGACCATGTCTTTAATAGCCCTTCGACCAAAAACCCAAAATGCAATCTGTAATGCATTTCGGACGAGAACCTCGACCGCGTCTTCGACCGCCCTACAACCAAAAACCCAAAATGCACATTTCCCCTAAACAATTTATACTTTAATCACTCCATAGTATTTTTCACACATTTACACGGTATTATTTTGACCACAAAACACCGTCTCGTAGTTGAAATATTTATTTCACGAAATTCTTCATATTACATAAACGGAGGTATTTATTGGGGTATTAAACAGTATGTAGCAATGTGCCAAGCATGTCAACAAGTAAAGGCAAAACACCAAAGACCGGGTGGAATGCTTCAGCCAATGCCAATACCAGAGTGGAAATGTGAGCACATCACCATGGATTTTGTTACTGGATTACCTAGGACTGCGAGAGGGCATGAGGCGATCTGGGTGATTGTTGATAGGTTAACCAAGGTTGTCCATTTCTTACTAGTGAAGATGACGTACAATATTAATCAGTTCGCAGATTTGTATGTTAAGGAGATCGTACGATTACATGGAATTTTGATTTGAATAGTATCTAATCGAGATCTACGGTTCACTTCTACATTCTAGAAGAGTTTAAATAAGGCTATGGGCATATAATTAAAATTTAGCACTACTCTTCATCCGCGGACCAACAGCCAAAGCAAGCAAACAATACAAATATGCGTCCTTGCGTATTAGAATTCCATATTGGATGGGAGAAGATGTTGCCTTTAGTAGAGTTCACCTACAATAACAACTTTCAGGCCACAATCGAAATGGTGCCTTATGGGGCATTGTATGACAGAAAGTGCAGATCTCTGTTATATTGAAGTGAAGTTTGAGAAGTGGAGTTTTATGGCTAAGATATGATGCAACAAACTGCCGAATTAGTTGTAATTATCAGTCAAAGAATGGTGCCCTCCCAAAGCTGCTAGAAAAGCTACGCTAATCACCCTCTACGGGACTTCAAGTTCAGTGAAGGAGACTTAGTGTTCCTAAAAGTATCACCTTTCAAGGGAGTCATGCGACTTGGAAAGAAAGGGAAGCTAAGTTTGAGGTTTATTGGTCAATTTACAATCACGAAAAGAATCGGGAAGGTGGCGTATCAATTGCAACTGCCAAATTCCATGGAGGGTGTACATAATGTATTTCACATATCCATGTTAAAGAAATGTCTCAGAGATCCAATTCAAGTGGTACCTCCTGATGATGTGGAAGTTTAAATAATCTTAAGGTACGAAGAAAGACCGATTAAGATTTTGGACTCAAGAGTTAAAGAACTTTAACACAAGTAGATCCCATTAGTGCAGATGTTATGGCAAAACCATTCACTAGAAGAAGTTACGTGGGAAAGAAAAGAGGACATAAAGGCCAAGTATCTAGAGCTATTTAGTTAGCAAAATTTTGAGGACAAAATTTTGTTAAGGAGGGGAGAATTTAATACTCGGATAAATCCCTCTATAAATATAATGTAAAGAATTTTTGTGGAATATATGTGTTGATAAAAGGGAATGTGTTCCATAATAATGTATGATACATTAATGCAATAATTATGGACAAAATGGGTATAAGTTAAGTAAAAAGGATTATTGAATGAGATTAAAATACAAAAAAAGAGGAGAGCAAAGAGTAGAGTTGTGGAAAATAACATTTTCCATAATTGAGAGTCGGCCATGTGGGAGAGGTCGAGCATAAATGTGGATTTTCAAACCCACGTACCCACGGTCGAGCGGCCATCAACTGATCGACCGCTCCCACATGAAACTCAAAAATCTAGTTTTTCAACAGCGGTTGTTTTATGATTTACCCGATGGATTTACATTGATTCTCCTGAAATCATAACATTGTCTATGTGGCATTTGAGTGTGGTGCCACCTAAGAGTGGTTGGTGAAAAGCTGAATCAACGAGGCTTCTCTGGGAAGCCTCTCCTCCACTTATAAAATGGAGAAGGCAGTGAAGGGATGAAGCATAAAGGAGCTTTTAGTTTTTTTTTTATAGAGAGCAGAAAGAGAGAGTGCGAGAAAGATGAGAGAAAGGGAAGGAAGTTGATGTGTTCTACAGAGAGCATGCGAGAGAGAAAGAGGAGGGAAGTGTTTTGTGTTTTCTTTCAGGAAGCAAAGTGTGAGAGAAAGGAAGAAGGTTGTAGCCTTGGATTGTTTGGTGCATAAACTGTGCACTGCTGTAGTGTGAAGGATCAGTCTGCAGTGAGGTATTTCAAGTGAAGTAAGAAGTGAGTGTGTCATGGCCAGAGGAGGCCTACACCACAAGTACAGGATGTGTCCATTTATTTACTATAAATGCTAATCTATTGGATGGTTCGATGTTTATCTCTACCTATTTTAATTTCCAGTTACTTAATGGATAATTTGTGAGTTTGGATTGATGTGGCTCTCTGGCTAGTTAACTCTCTATTATTAGTTGCTAGTTTAACTCTATGTTGTTAGTTGCCTATTTTATTCTCTGTTATTAGTTGTTACTCTGTTAATCGTTGTTCTTATTCTGTTGCACTGAGAATGTGAGTGGTAGTTCTTTAGTTAATAATGATAATATGTCTCTGGAAGTTGGTTATTTCATGGGTGTATAGTTAGTTGTCTTGAAATTTCTGTGCATTGCCTTCTAAATATAAAATGTTATATTTGGTTTCTATTAATACTGATATATATATACCTGCTTAATCAAAAGAAAAGTTGTAAATAGTGGCATGCTTCCTATTACTTTTTCCCTATACCTGATGATGAGTTTGTTGTGGTTTTGTTACTTCTCTGATACGTGGCTAATAGACTATGTGCATTTAGGTGGTCCTGTTATTATTTATGATCCAAGAATTCATGTTGATGATTAATATTGTATTGAATTAACATGCATCATGATTAGAAACAATTAGGAATGCTCTATCTTGATTGGTATTCACATGCGTTGCACAGGAGAGACCAGATTAAATGAATGTAATGGAAATTAGAGGTTAGGGAGTTTAGTGACGATAATGCTTGGGAGAACTACATGATGATGTATCCCTTCCCATGTAGGGATTGGGTGACTTGTTCTGCCAAGGCTAGAGCCCGAGGATATATCTATTCTCCTTGTGGGAAATATCTCCAATGTCCTAGCTTAATGATATGAGACTGTGAGTAAAGAACATATTGGGTGGATTCTTTTATGACATAATCAGACATATGCATGTATCATACTACATCTTACCTCTTACTAGGCATTAGGCTTACAGTTTACTTGTGTTGTAGGTGATGATCAGGGTACGAGCTATATACCTGAGGGAGGAGTATTTCAGGAAGAGCACTTGGGTTACCTAGCTGATTTGATCTGAGGGGTTATGGCTCATGAAAAGTAAAATTGGGATTTTGAAACAATTGATGGTTTTGCAAATATGATAAATGTCTAAATGTTATGTTAAAATAATGGACTTTTTGTTTAAAGTGTTAAAATCATGTGTAACATCCGAATTCCGTTTCACATTTCAATAAAATTTTTCTCATTTAAAACTCATTCGAAAACACTTGAAGGAAATTATCAAAGTAAATATATGCGGAATAATTAAAACATTAAAGTATTCTTAAAAATAACATTGTTAACCAACTAATTTAAAACAATTAAAAACCATAATATAAAGTCCTTGAATGAAATTAAACACTTTTATTCTTCTATGAGCCATAACTCCCAAGGTCGTTCCGCTCCTGGTAACACAAGTCTGCATCGTATCATACTTCCTCCACGGTCACTTCACAAAAATCGAATTTAATACCTACATCACAGAAGAGATAATAAGCCTTTTGCTCAGTAAGAGATATAAATGAAATGCAAATGCCTATGACAACTCTATATGCACATGTCTGATAGAAGAGAACATATCCCTTCTCTTTACGTAAAGTTTCACTTTCATCTAGAACATTGGA
>CM039472.1:19478049-19493340 GCA_022433065.1 Begonia loranthoides
AGAGAGAAGTCGAGAGGGAGAAGAGAGACGCCGGCGACCAACGAACCGGCGAACTCGATGGACGACAGTGCTGCGACGGCGTCTGGCCGAGGGAGGAGCGGCTACGGGCGGTCTTTGACGACGTGAACCGCGGCAGCAAACGGCTTCGACGTCCGAACAGACAACGTCGGCCGAGAGCGAACAGTCGAATTTTCGGGCAGCCGAAGAACTGACTTCCGATCCCGAGCGACGCCGGCGAGTTGGAGCTCCAAAACCGAACCCATTTTCCGACTCCGGCAGCGACGAGTTAGGATCTGTGACAGAACAACTCCGAGGCCGAACCCGACTTTCGTTTTCGACGACAGACAGATTTCCGTTTTTGGTGACAAACGACTCCGATCTGTTCAGTGGGTGAGGTTTTCGATCCGAGTTTTACTTCGATGTTAAGTCCATTTTTGAGAAAATCGTTGGTTGATCTGTGTTATGGGTTTACAATGGTTGATCTAAGGGATTTCAGACGGACAGTCTCCGGCGACGGCAACTTTGGGTCTGAACATACTTACGATTTTCCGACGAGGAAAACAGGACGCGGATCCCATCCTATTGGTGAGGAAACTTTTAGTGAACTGCTTATTATTGATTTGTTGCTGTCATTTGGGACTGAGATCGATTATGTTATGTTGAGGAATTTTAGTTACAACTTTCTCATTGATTTTGGATACTGGTTTGGCATTTTGCTTAGTTGTGATGGTTTTAAATTCATAACAATCTGTTTAAGGATTGGAAATTTTCTACATATATGGATTGCTAGATTTAGTGACCAGGGATCATAGATAAATTTAAAGTGTTAAAGGTTGCTAAATAAAAGGAGTT
This sequence comes from Begonia loranthoides, assembly GCA_022433065.1. Taxonomy (NCBI): domain Eukaryota; kingdom Viridiplantae; phylum Streptophyta; class Magnoliopsida; order Cucurbitales; family Begoniaceae; genus Begonia; species Begonia loranthoides. The sequence continues at coordinate 19,478,902 of CM039472.1, forward strand.
TGGTTAAGATTGAGAAGATAATGTTAAGGATATTTATGAGTTTCAGCCTATGAATTTATTCACCCACTGCGTATTGGATGATGTTAAGGGGCAATGGATTGTTTTAATTATATTAGGGGTTAGTTTCATAAATTGTGGGAGTTGAAGGTCTTAAATTGAATTTGTCAAAGTTGAGGGACAAAAGTGGATCTTGAGTTAAAGAAGTTGTTAAAAGGGTTAAAGTATTTATTGGAATTTGAGATTATCACTCACACTTCGGTTGGGCTCCTATTCCCGGTATAGGATCATCCGTTTATTTTCTAGAATTAAGTTTTAATTTTTGTATTTATACCTTTGTCATACTTTGACGATTTTGGCGAGTGTGCCACGATTCTCGAGGAGGTAGTTGTTCCGCTTAATCGTAAAGAACACCGACAAGGTAGGGATTTCTATACCTCTTGCGTTTTATTGCATCGTACCCCGTTTTCAAAATAATTATTTTGTGGAATACCACACTTGAAAAATGACGGGGACTATTCGACAGCACGTCAGTTTTTATTAGTAATATGTTTTCTCGCGTTTAATTCCGTACATGGTTTGAAATTTATTGTGTATATGTTGAGGGATAGATTCGCTATCCCCTTTGATACCTTCTACTGCGCGAAAGTTGATTGTTTGACGTGCGATAATAGATCGGGGCATTAGTGACGTGTCCTCAGGTCGAAAGCCCTGAAAGTCGTAAACAGTATGGGAGGGTGATGACGCCTCCTAGGGTCGAAAGCCCCTAAACCTGGCCATGATTTTTGTCCCACGGATCAAACGGTTGTCAGTCGCTGAGACTTATCTTGACCTAAGTACCCTTCCATTTGACGGGTGGACTACCGAGTTTACTCGTCGGCAACCCTCGTTCATTTGGAGTCTCTAGGTATCTTAGCTGTTAAATAAGTCCACATATAGCGAGCAACTGTATCCGTTATATTTGATCGTACGACGCGTTGGATCTACGGACCACCGTCATTTATTCTCTCTCTTGCCTCATAAGGTGTTGTTGCCGACGGGTGACCACCTTTTCTCTGTTGAGTGGCCGGTGAGTCCTTGAGTGACCACCTTTTTCACTGATGACATTTTCATATTGGAACACGATGATGACCTATTTTACGAGGTATAGCTATTTATGTATATAGCAAGTTTTGATAAAAGCCTCATCGATGGCCTTAGGCCAGATTTATAATACGATAAGAGATTTCAAATTAAAATCCATGTATGGTAAAATGAGAAACACAACCCTGATTTCAAAAATATAGAAAAACCAGTTTTGCATGAGGTGCACTTAGTATAGCTATACTTTACTGAGTTAATCACTCATCTCAAACGACTCCTCCCCCAAAACTTCAGGTAAAGGCAAAGAGTAGCTGAGGATCAGGAGTTGAAGCGTTTTATTATTTCTACTTGAGTGATTCATCGTTATTTAGTGAGGACATTTATGTTTCCATTTGGGTCTGTAAACCTTAAACACAGTTGGTTTTGGATTTGTTGCACATTACTTGGATTAGATTTTAATTTATGCACCGTCACTTTCTCGTGATCCCTACTCGGACCTAGGCCCATATCATCTTGGGCCGAATTAAATATTTATAAGTCTTCCGTTAAAACACATGCCTTGGGCTGGGTGATTGGGTTCTCTACGAGGATCGGGTCGCCTGACCTGGTAGTTCTGTCAGGCCCGTCTTCGGGTCGTGACAATAAGAAATCATATGTTCATAAGACACAGCACAAAACCAACTATGCAGTAAGAGTAAGGCAATTTATCAATCACAAGCTGTGGTCAAAAATTTAATAATGGAACAACAATACTTATTTTATTTCCTACAATTACACATTAGTGTTCATAGAAAACAATTCCTATACGGTATCACGGTTTCTCATCAGAGCATTAATAAATGTTAACTAACATAAATCAACCAATTACAATTATCCTAAAACCATATAGGGAACATTACAAAGAGCAACCTCTTCAGTTTTTGAACTCACTAAAAACGAACCCACTTACATTACATTCATTTACTCTTGGGTGAGAGCAACCTCCGCAGTCTCCGAACTCACCCCCTGTTGAGTAAGAGCAACCTCTTCAGTTTCCGAACTTACTCAAATGAGCTGTTTTCTACGTGTGAGCAACCTCTTCAGTTTCCAAACCTACATAGGAAACACCATTTATTATCTTCATTATTAGCTTATGCAATGCATAACATGCAATCCTATAACATGTCTACATGAATGTCACACATAGCAGTTCATATATTGCAAACAATACTACAAACTATTAACAAACAATAACTATGCTTCAACTATAACATTAATTCTAAACACATTTCCATTACACTATGATATCATACATCTAATTCTCTGTCCTTGACATATTATTACTAACTTAGTTTCTAATAATATAAATATTATCTTATAGTATCCACCACTTGAATATGAATTAAAGACTTATATTAATTAACTATTTTTACCATGTAAACAAATCTAATTTCAATATCTATATTATACGACCATATATCTAATTTTACCATCTATATAATCTAATAAATTCCTATTATTCTAATTCATGCAGGAAATATCGTTTTAAGCAAACTATCTATTCACCGTGTGTTCACCAAGTGTAAATAACCTAATTTAAAGTCTAGTTTAAAACATTAATGAAATATTACAATTTAAACCCTAAACTATCTAGAAAACTAGGTATGAAAAATCCATTAACTATATGTAAATTTGCATCCTCTTTTCTGTTAATTTTCTATAGGCTACTCTCTTACCATTTCTTTACTAAATTCAATCAAGGTAGTGTGCATGGAAATATCAGGACTATTTACTCACTTGCGTTAGCAGGGAATAAATAAGAATAACCACTATAAAAACACTACGAAGATTATTATCGTACAAATCCATCTTTTCCTTATCACAGGCCATCATCATAGAAAGCTATTTTTTTGTTATGTGTAAACAAACATGGAGAAAAACAACCTAACCAGAGGACTATCACTGAAGTCATGTATGTAACAGAGAGTCTATTGTTAATAATTTGTAGAAAAACACTAAACCATGATCTTGCTATTAAAACACCATCCATCAGAGAGCATATATCAACTAACACAGCAGAATAACTCAACAAATACCCTACTCTTGTGATGTAGGTCCATACGGACAAATCAAATGTGATATTCCTTACCTCGAGTTTCGTTTCCCTTCTCTTCCGGCAGTCGAACTGAACACTCATAGTTCTTTCACTTCCAATATTCAAACAAAATACTCTCTATAAAGTTTCACTCGTTCTCTAGTTTTTCCAAGGAAAAACTTCTCACTACACGTCCTATTTACACACACTCTAAACGACTCGTCAGTCACTCACTGAAGACAAAATGTCGAGAGAGACGTTGGATGACACTAGAACGCCAAAGGTCGCGCATTTAGTGTTTATGGCGATTGAATATCATCTCTAGACGTTAACAATTAATGGTAGTTGATCGATTCAGCTGAAGGATGATCGACCACTAGTGCATTGAACGTCTACCAAAATTTGTCTTCAGCATCAATGGTCGATCTCGCCAGTCGATCTCCAAGGATGCGATCGATCGCCAACTCTATCATCTAATTTCTTCTAATTTTCATTAATTTCTTTAAATCTTTACCTCCTATATATATATATATTACAATACTTTATAAAAAAATGCCAATATATCATATTTCAGCTTAATTCAAAAATTACATGAATTTAAATACACCGGACATTACAAGTCTTGCACCAATCAACCATCAAAGCTTCCCAGAATATTACTCCTCCATCCCTCAAACTGTATGGGTTGTACACCAGAAAGCTTTTCGCGTACAAAACACCAGATGACTCCTTACTCATTCTGTAATATCCCAAATTTTGTTGAGCTAAGCACAAGGTTTATACAATAATTGTGGGATGATAGGAGCTGAATTGGACTACTTGAAGATATTGGTCAAGAGAAACGTATTTGGAATAAGTGAATTATGATATCTCGTTATGTTCATAATTAGCTTAAGGAAAGGATTAGGGTTATTAGAGAATGAGTGATAATACTTGGATTTAGAAAAGATGATATCAGGACTGAGATAGTGATTGGCAATCAGTGGATTAGTAAGAGAAAATGCACTTGGATATAATAAGGTTGAAGTTATAAGATCTATTTTTGGAGTATATTGAATTTAATAAAAGAATAAGGTGGAAGAGGAGTTATGGAATATATACTTGGAGTATTAAGGGATAAATTTATGGATAGTTGGATAGTTCAAGTGTTGGCAAAAGAGAAAATATATTTGAACGTAATTGGACGTATTTGGATATTGTAAGGATACTGTAAGGATTGGAAGTTTGGATATAATTGGGTATCGAAATATGGAGGTAAATGATATAAATGTTCATATATATCTATATATGGTTTTGATGCATAAGGGTTTGGAGAAGATGAAGTGGTATGGAAGGTATTGCAATTACAATTATGACCTTATATGTCTACAATTATATATATATATATATGACCTTACGACCTTATATGTCTACAATTTTAAGGCGACTCTTCAAGCTTTCAGATATTAGTTATCAAATTCTAGCCGATGGTTTGCATCCCTGTCGATCATTTCCACGACCATGATTGACCATCATCACCCCCAAATCAACCATTAATTCAATTTTCCAATTTAATGGTCGATCATCGTACTCTTGATGTTCGACCGCCACACCTACAAATTACCATATCTCATGGCCAAGATCGACCACATGATTGTCTGCAAAATGACCCGATTCAATTTATTATTTATTCATGGAAACTAGTCACACACTTTGATCAATAGCTAATACTAACCAAATTACGTAACACGCCGACTTTTTAAATTGGACAAGTAACAGTGTATTACCAAGGACGTATTTGTAAGATTAAAAATTATGGAAAATTAAGGTAATTAGGATAAATACTAATTTAATAAAATAAATTATTATGTGGGATAAACAATTTAGAGGGGATAATTAAAAAGAGAAATTAAGAAATAGGGAGATTAAAGTGGGATTAAAATTAATGTCGGATTAAATAATTTTAATTATTTGATTTTAATTTTAATTGTTTTAGAATAACCGAACCGGTTCAGTTTGAGAACCGGTTCAGCTATTTCATTACGTCTGGCCTTAGGCCAATTGGCGAAATGAAACAAAATGAGAGGGAGGGAGAAAAGAGAGGGAGACCAGGCAAAAGGGAGGAGGAAAAATGAAGCTCGAGAGAGAGAGAGAGAGAGCGACAGCCGCCGGTGAGCGGCGAGACAACGATGAGCCAGCGACGAAGAAGTGGAAGGTGAAGGCTCGGGAGTTGTTGCCCGGCGTATGGCAAGCATACCTCATTGAACGTTTTGGGTGGCAGTTAGCAGGTAGTCGGTTTTGGGCGTCGGGCCGCAAAGAGCGGCGATGCTATGTCTTTTTTTGGTGATGCTCGGTGATGGGATGGTGACGGTGGTGGAACGGCGACGAGCTGGATGGCGCCTGGATGGCAGGGGAGCTAGCGGTTCAAGTTGGACCAACCAAAGGCCATGGTCCAGCTTGTGGTTTGATTTTCTTCTGGTCCTTGCTCTGCAGAAAGCCGACAGAGGGGAACACTTCGTACAGGTTGGGCGGCAGTGGTCGGGCATGCTCTTTGCCTTTTGGGAATTTGGCAGAGGGTGTCCCCTTCTTGGGTTGATATATTGAGAAGAGACAGTGAAGGGAGGAAGGTGAGGGAAAAGGCTTGCTCTCTGGGGGTTGAGCCGAGAACGAGGAAGAAGGATGGAAGCTGTGAAGACAGTGAAGGAGCTGGAGGGATGAACCCTCGGTTCTGCCCTGTTTTCTGGTAAGCCTCCTTCTCAGCTGTTTGGGTTAATTGGGTTCTGTTAGTGGTCGTCTGCCAGATTTAGATTATGTTTTGTGTCTTGGGTGTGATATAAGGAATGAAGATTTTAGATAATGAGTTATGCTGGCAGTGAATTGTGGATATTATACAACCTATTTTAGTTGAGCTAGGTGAAGCATGGAGCTCTAGTGATATGTAGCACCTCTGTTAATGCTTTAAGGGTGATCATATTGTCATATTAAAGAGTAATTACTCTCTGCTTGCTAGAAACTGTTAAATGGGTTAAATGGTTAAAGAAGATATTGGACAAATGCTTTATACGCTTTAGAGGGTTCGAGTTGAGATGAGTTAGAATATGAAAGGAAATGAAAATTACACGTCATAATTATTAATGATAGGCATTTCTAATTGTGAAGGTATCGGAAAGAGAGGAAGAATAGCAATTAAGTGCAACGTGCAATGAAGAACTGAGGTAAGGAATTTGTGTGTGTTTTGGCCATTTGGAGGCCCTACACCGCAAGTAGAGTGCGTGAGTAGTGTTGTTTTTGTTGGATGATATACTATTGTTATTGTTTTGGTTGATATTGTGTAGATTTCTGTATAGTTGCTTACTGCACTTGCCTTTACTACAAATTCCCTTACTTCAATTTAGGTTATAATTGTTAGCTAGGAAGCTGATGATGATTTCTGTGTTAAAATGATTGAAATGGTAAATGTAGTTGAAATGATGAACGTAAGAGCTATGTTAGCTATGAGTCAATTCCATTGAAGATGATTCTCTCTTAATGTATTTATTTTACTTGTTGTTGTTTCACTTACTGTATATTTCCTTAATACTGAGTTTGTAATTAAATTAGATAACATCATGTCTAATCTTAGCATGCTTTATTAGTGGTATAATTGGTGGTTAAATAATTAATACAAGCATGTGAACTAATTAGTTAATCAAAGCTTGTAAACTAATTAATTGGTGTTTATAACCTTTCGAGCATGTTCAAGAATTAGGCTAACTAAACAGAGAATCATAATTGAAATCCTTCCTTGAGCATGTTTAATTACTTAAGTATGTGTGTAATTAACTAGCGTAATTGTAATTCTTTCCTTAAGCATGAAATTAATTAGGATCACTGATTAGGATCACTAATTAACTAGGTGATACCGGTTTAACTAATTAATCAACTAATCTAAAGTCCTTGAGCATGTTAATGTATTAGAGTAATTCATTAGATCTGAGCATGATAATTAACTAGATCAATTAACTTAATTAGAAGTTGACCATGCTAATGAACTAGGGTAACCAACTAGAACTATGATCGTAATCTTTTCTCGAGCATGAAATTAACTAGAACAATTAAATAAAGTAATAAATGAATTTCTTTCTTGAGCATGTAATGAACTATGTTAATAATAATATGTTGTTTTTCCTTGTAAATGTTCTGTACATTTCTCATTTCTGCAATTTCTTTCAATATGATTATATTATCTCTTGCTTCAATTTCTCTTACTATGCTTTACCTTATTTAAAAATAATGGAGATGCTTTATGTTGCTAGAAAAGAACGGAAAGAATGAAAGAAGAATGAATGAAACGTAAATGAATTAAGAGTTTCATTGATTATGTGAATTAATGTTTTTACATTACCTTTGTTATTGTCTTCTTGGTATTGTCTATAATTCTACTCATAATTACTTGTTCTTAGCATGTTATCGTCTACAAAACCCGAGTATGATCATTCAACTAGGATAAAAACATGTAACCAACCCTTGAACATGTAACTAACTAGAGTGAATTAATTAGTAAGTACATAGACTTAAACATGACTAGTCAAGCATGTTTAATTAACTAACTATGCATGTTAATCCATTAAGAGCATGTTTAATGAATTATAGTAAAAGGCATGTTTAAATCATTTAGAGTAATAATTGTAACCCCTTCTTGAGCAAGTAATCAACTTAAGCATGTAATTAATTAGGATAACAACTAGACTATTAATTATAGCATGTTTAAACTAATTAGGATAAAAGCACGCTTAATCAACTAGAATAAGAATTACCAATTTACAAACATGTTTCCGTTATTTGTTGTTCAAAGCATGTTTCTATGTTTAGTTTAGCTTAGATTAACGAGCCTGTTTAGTTAATTATGATTCATCGCATGTTTACTTTGTTGTCTCTTTTTGCTCATTGCTTTCACTTCGATATCGTAATTTGTTCCTTGTTATGTCTTGTTGTATGCTTTCAATTATTGTTATTCCTTATATGCGCTTTCAATTACAGTTACTTCTATTTCAATGCGCACTTCAATTATTATGAATGTTAATGTTATAATGCATTATGCATCATTTTAGGTTGAGAATGTATGGTCATGCATCATGTAAACCACTAGGGAGTGCCACCGGAGTGGCACTCACACATGCATAAATAAGGTAAAACGTTAAGAAAATGAAGAAAAGAAGAAAAGGGAGTTGGGGGATGATAGGGTAAGTACGGATCAGCCAGGTAGACAAGATTTAAAAAGAGAATGTTACCTTTCCCTTGTCAGGACTACGAGAGTGTCTACCTTAGGTGGTTGAAGCGAACAGAGATCTACCCTACCGCCATAGATTTCTCCAATCTTCAGCTCGAAGTACGAGTAAAGAACCAACGAACGTAATAAAAAGACTGGTTTGGGGCTGTACCCACTCCAAAAAGAACTAAGGAGAGTCATAAGCATATTGCATAAACCATTTTCCTTACTGGACCAATAGGCTCACTATTACTTGTGGTGTGGGTACAAATGACGAACAGATAATAATAGGCTCATATACGAGAACGACAAACTAATAACAAAGCGGAGATAAAGGATTTGCACGAACGGGATTCGGGGCTGGCCAGGCTAAAGAGTAAAATGAGAAACGGTTGTAATCACATAAGTTTTATTATATCATGTTCCATTGTTTAGTTTCCTCTTTAAATGATTCATTTACGCTTCCGCCATGTTTTACAATGATTTATTTTATAATGCTTTCGCATATTTTTATAATTTGGTTTTCCTAACGAGTTTAGAGAAGAGTCAATAGCAATCCGGTTAGACGCACTCTGATATGTTTTGCTTTAAAAAGAAATTTCAAATTTTACATGTTTTAACGGATTTCTGAAAAATCGAGTCGTTACAAATTAGTTCCCTAAATTTATTTCCCAACTTACTTCATCGATTCCTTCACAATTTATCCATAAAAATTATCTCATAATTTAATTTCCAATTCACATCATTCGGACGATTATCAACTCATGGATGAAATTAGTCCTTTAAAACTTCATGATTGATCATGATGCCACTTAAATTCTCGTTCTCCAATAAGACACTCAGTGGTTGATCACATCCTTATTTATTCTTTTAAGCTATGGGAATCCCTTAATTCATAAAATTAACCTATCATCAAATATTCATACCCTTAATGGTATAAAAACTCGGAGTATTGCATTCCTATAAGTCATTTTATAATTTCTAAAATCCTCAAATATCATTACTTAGACTTTTATGCTAAATACCACAAAAGATCCAGGATATTACACCATGTTTGGAAATTGTTATTAGTTTCTGCTTTAATCTCTCTGATTTGTCTTCTTCTCGCATAGGTTTTAAATAAATTAAAGAAAAATTTTATATGGCTAAGAAAAAGGTAACGTTCCGAAGCAGGGCATGACATTAGGTCTTCTAGAAGATCTATCATTGTAATCCATTTGTAAAAATCACCTTAATCCTTAATTAACTGCAAAGGTAGATTCCTAAATGAGCCTTGACTGCCAATTTAATAGTTCACGGATGCCTAAGTGTCCGCTTGGCATATGTATTTGCTCCCACAAGAGCATCAAACCAACAAATATTTTCTTTGTCAACCATTTGTGTAATGCCATGTTGCCTGCAGCTACTTGGTACTATTCAAAGAGGATGCAATTCCATCTATGGACATCAATGCTCCCGCTAATCCACTATTCAACTAACACCAATTAATCAAAATGACGGCATTTATTTCCCTTCACTAACCAAAATGACGACGTTCCACTTAATAAAACATGCCACGGTACCATTCTCGCCGTGGAAGCGTCATTCATCTGATTTAACAATCAATATTTGCCTCGCTATCTCCTAATTAATGGCCAATGTTTCATCCACAAGGAATCTTTCCTTTTTCTGTGGAAGCGTCTATCTCCTAATCTAACAGTTCTTATTAATCTAATAACTTGATCCAACACCTAAGCACTTATTCGCATGGCATCTTCCACTCTCGGAAAGCATCTTTCTACGGAGCATCTTCCTCGTCTGTCTTTCTAAATCCATGGCTTCTCTTTCATCCACTTATTAACCAATTGATCTCAGTCGTTCCTCCTCATATTTTCCCTTTTGCGGCTACATTTCTTTCGAGCGTACATATTTAAATGACATAATTTTTTTTATCAGTGCAACCCTTCCACTGCTCATCATGGACACCCACACCTTCACACATTATTCACTTTGGATATCTACATTCTAACTCCTTGTACCTCGACGTTGTTCCCCTGATTCTTTCTCTTTTCTTTAAAACCATGAAAATCTATTCATGTAATACCCAAAAATTTTAGGTCACGTTAAGCTTGGACTTAGGATGATTTTATTATGGAATGTAATATCCCAAAAATAAGTTGGTATAATTAGTAATGAATATTGGAATGAATTGAAGATTTGTTAGAAGATTTATTGCTTATTAAGTGAGGGATTATTAGTTAGAATGATTGGTGAATTATGAGTTAGAAGATTGTAAAAATTGGTAAAGGAAGTGTAATGGCAAGAATAGCGGGCTGGCAATGTGGACTGGGTTGATCGAGTGATCAACTGGTGGTGTGGAGAGAATGTCACAGGGGCGAGGTGCAATAAAATGGCAGTGGACAAATGTGGGCATGCGATGTTAGACCGGTTGATCATTGATCGACCGATATAATTGTGTGGCGGTCAATCATAAGATCAACCAACCTCAAGGTGAATTCAATGAAACTAGTTTTTAGCATTAGCGCGGCTGATCAAGGGTCTTGGTCAACAGTTGATCGTCAATCGACCGGCTCCACACAAAGTTCAGAAGCTGTGTTTTTGGACGTTTGATGCGTGCACAGAATGCTGACTCACGTGATGGATGAACGCAACGCTTCTCACCTCCTTGGATAAGGACGCGACTACAAGTTTCTTTCGTGATATAACTCACACGAAAGGGACTTTGGATATAACTCACCAAAGGGTTCTTTGGATATCACTCACCAAAGGAAGAAAAAGGATCTCTCCAATTCTCGAAAAGCAAAAGCTTTATTTCTCAAAATTCAACAACTGTCTAAAACATAAAATAGTTGACTTTACATAGCCTTTTACAAACATAAATTAAAAAAAAACTAAATAAAAAAAATAATCTAGATAAGTGGATCTCGATATTCTAGATAAGTAGATCTAGATCTTCTAAAAAAAAGTGAATCTTTTTAGAAGATAATATATATATATATATATATATATATATATATATATATATATATATCACTCTCTCTTCAAGATCTTCTTGTTGGGATTCTTGATCAATTTGAAAATTTTCTTTGATCTTTGATTTGATATCGCATCATCCCCTCCGGGTTTTTGAGGATTTGACCCCAAATCTTCTTTCTTTGATATTTGATATCTTTTGATGGATTCAAATTAGCATCCTCATCTATTCTCTTTATCTTCCACTTATGCTTGATCTTCATAATATTCTTTGAGCCTTGATAAATAATTGAATAGTTCCATTTCACATCATCCTCCCGGGGTTGAAAAGGATTCGACCTCGAATCATATCTTGTGTCACCATATTTGTACAGGATGCCATGCTTTAATACTTCCAAACTATTTTCTTTAAATATGATCAAGGGAACCATATTAGCACAAACTTCATCCTTAATATCTAAAGAGCAAACCTCGTTTGTGTTGGTGCATGGAACATGAAAAGATTGCTCCTTTTGTGTTGTTGATGTCAAGGACTCATCTTGGCTTTCTATAGGTTCAGATGCTTGCTCTTCTTGACATTCTTCTTCTATTTGCTCAAGAGAATCTTCTAATTCCTCATCGCGATCTTGTGCTTGTAAAATCAGGGCGCTCTATAATCTTGTTTTAATTTGTTCTAACGAGGCACTAATTTTATCAAGTTTGGCTTGTTGATTTCGTCTCTCAATTCTTTGAGCCATTTTGATCACATCTTCAAGGATATCCTAAGGTATTGTTGCAATACTTCTTAGAATGTCACTGTGAAGTATGTCGATGAATCTTGCTATTGTTTTTCCTTCCCATTCTTTCAAATCACAATTTGTTTTTAAAGTTTTGAACTTGGTAGCATACTCTTCTATGGTAGAGGAACCTTGCTCTAGGTTTTGGAATTGGTAGTAGATATCTTGAGTTTGTTGTTGGTTTTGGTCCCTCTTCAGTTGAGCAACTTCTCGTTGTAGTTCGATAATGAGTTCCATCAAACTTGACTCTGAGCGAGATGTCGACGACTCGATCATTGTGGATTTTGTAGTCTTCGGATGCTCCTTAGGTCATCATGTGTAAAAAGATGATTTTTTTTGTTAGGACGCTTTAGCTCTGATACCAAATGATGCGTGCACAAAATGCTTACTCACGTGATGGATGAACGCAACGCTTCTCACCTCCTTGGATAAGAATGCGGCTGCAAGTTTCTTTCGTGATATAACTCACACGAAAGGGACTTTGGATATAACTCACCAAAGGGTTCTTTGGATATCACTCACCAAAGGAAGAAAAAGGATCTCTCCAATTCTCGAAAAGCAAAAACTTTATTTCTCAAAATTCAACAACTGTCTAAAACATAAAATAGTTGACTTTATATAGCCTTTTACAAACATAAATTAAAAAAAAAACTAAATAAAAAAAATAATCTAGATAAGTGGATATCGATATTCTCGATAAGTAGATCTAGATCTTCTAAAAAAAAGTGAATCTTTTTAGAAGATAATATATATCTCTCTCTCTCTTCAAGATCTTCTTGTTGGGATTCTCGGTCAATTTGAAAATTTTCTTTGATCTTTGATTTGATATCGCATCATCCCCTCCTGGTTTTTGAGGATTTGACCCCAAATCTTTTTTCTTTGATATTTGATATCTTTTGATGGATTCAAATTAGCATCCTCATCTATTCTCTTTATCTTCCACTTATGCTTGATCTTCATAATATTCTTTGAGCCTTGATAAATAATTGAATAGTTCCATTTCACATCAACGTTGCTCCAGTTGATCATGGGGCAGATGTTGATCATCCGGTCTCGAAGTGAAGTGTGATCCCAAGGTAATATTTTCTGTGATTTTTCCATGTGTCCTCCTTTACAGATAGCAATTTACATAAAAGGTTAGGTGAGATATTTTGGGGATAAATGAAGCATATGAGGAATGTTTCTAAGAAGAAATAAAAATAAAGAGAAAGAAAGGGAGAGAGACTCTTTAAAGAAAAACTGAGAGCCAAGAGAAAGAGAGAGTGGGAGAGAAAGGTGTAACGACCCACATTTTTTAAAACCTTTTATTTCTTTATGTTTTCAGTCATAAAAATTTTTCGTTTTTTTAATACTTAAAACATGTTCAATAAAAACATATCAAAGTAAATTAGAGGAATAATTTCAAAACATTATTTAATAAAATTCCATTTATTTTACAAAAATGTTTAGAAAGTTCACAGTCCATTATATTACAAAACATTACAGAAATAAAATCATTATTTAAAACAACCCAATTATTTCTATAACACCCTGACTTTTTATATCGGGGTATTACAGAAGACGTGTTCTGAGCGTTAAGTCTAGGGGTATTTTTGCCCGTACATGCGATATAATTGAGAGGATAGGGTAGCCAAGATACTATATTTCGCATGGTTACATGTTATTTTATGACATGTAATAGGGGGAAGTATTATGGAGTAGAAGTTAGACGAGAAAATGTGCGGAAAGTGCTAATTGAACACTTGCGGACAACTATGGACGACTCTGCAGACGTGATTCCTCATTTGCCAATGTATAGCATGTTGTTCCAACACTTTGGGACGACTTGGGACGCTGTTTTCACATCCTAAACGTCGCCCCTTCCTTTAATAAGGTTTCAGACGCGACTGTGGACTCTGCCAAGTGCATACGGACACCAATAGTCACGTCCGAATTGAATCTGTCCAAACCTAGACAGATTTGGACGTTCCCAGATGAATGTGAACGAGGATCAACCTTGTCCGAATTGAATCTGTCCATTTTATGGACAGTTTCGGACGCCAGCGGACGCTATATGCGGAATCAGAATGGCATCCAAACCTTTTGTGCGGACACTACAGACAGGGATGAGGATGCCATTCCTCGTCCCCATGCATGGTTTAGCCTGCGGGATTTTGGTCTTGCGAAAGAGACCAAGTCGTCCGCACTCGTCCGAAATAGCCTAGGAGCTACAATTAAAATAGCAATAAAATGATAGAAAATCGTAGGGAAATCGTAGAGTGGCCCGATTTTTTTCCAACAAAATCTCCCCCCCCCCCCCCGGCTCACTC
>CM039472.1:19493740-19557258 GCA_022433065.1 Begonia loranthoides
GAGAGTGAGCCGTGAGAGGAGAGAAAAGTGTGTGTGAGTGTGAAGAGTGTGTGTTGTGAGGTGAGCTAGTGAATGAGTGGGCTGTCGATGGAGCTGCTGCTTTCGTGAGCTGAGGAGTGGACTGGAGCTGCTGTCCCTGCTTGGTGTTTCTGTCAATGGTAAGACTTGGGTGTGTCCTGGCTTGAGGAAGCCCTACACTGTAAGTAGAGTCCGTATGTGTATGTTTGGTATGTACCTTAGGATAGCTTAGGCATCATAACGATAGAAACAATTAAGAAAACCACCACGGGGTGGCCATGATCGAGTGAGGTTAAGAATTACCATTCCCTTATTGGGATTACAAGGCTAAATAACATAATTAATTAGAAACCATAGAATTCCCCAAACTCTACGCTCCATGTACGAGCTATCTCTAAAATGCGTAATTGAAATAGTGGTTTGGGGTGGACCCATTCCAAATAACTAAAGAGAGGTATCCCATATGCATAAACTCATACACTTACTTCGCCTTTATGCTCACGTCTTACTTGCGGTGTAGGTACACGACACGTAGAATCGGCGAGCAAATGAAGAAGCAGTGGATGAGGGATTTGCACGAGCGAGCTTGCGGTTGGCCAGGCTACGAGAAGTAAATTGTAATTAAGTTGTAATTTAAATTAAGTTTTCTTTCTTAAATTGTAATTAAATGTTAGTTTATTTTCTTTAATTATTTACGCCTCCGCAAATGTTTTATTTCCTCAATGTTTTAAGTGTTGCTAACGGCCCGGCTTGCACTCTGATATTTCTTTCACAAAATCTTTGAATTTTAACGCATTTTTAAAAAGGAATTTATGAAGAAAAATCCAGCTCGTTACAATTTCTGTGAGCCATAACCTTCAGGTTGAATCTGGTGGATAACCCAAGACCTCAATGGGCAACGCCTCCTCCTCCGCATTGACATCAATATAATCATCTGCATCACGGGTAAGAAAATGAGCCTAATGCTCAGCAAAAAATATATGCTTATGCTCATGCTTATGCAGTCGTTATCCAGAAAAGAACCTATCTTTTCTTCCTTTCATCATTTCCTTTTCCTTTCCTTTCCTTTACATTTCCTTTCTTTATCAGAGATAGGATACATCTATTGGTATGGCTTAACCAACTCCATACTCTACATGAGCTGGAGGTTTCCATCAAGGGTATCACCACTTCTGTTACCTAATCTCTGTTCGTCGTTTGAGGACTAAGAGCAGGGATACATCTGTTGGTCTTGTGGCTTAACCAACTCCACACTCTACATGAGCTGGAGGTTTCCATCAGGGGTGTCACCACCAAGTACCATCACCCTCTCTCCCGAACCCTCACACGCCCCTTTTACATTTATTCATTATTTTTTTTATCATGTCATGCATATATCACATTTTTATAAGCTTTATCATGATGCATGAATTCCAGTTCATATACAATTCATAGCAGTCCAAAATATCTTAACGGAATTAAAGCAGTCAACTATAATTCATGTTATAGTTCAAACAATTCATATATTTTCACAAATAGTAGTTTATAGTTTATTTAGCAGAAAACGATTCACATACTGATTAACAAGGAATATTTATATGTTATTTAACATGGCAATTTATATGACAATCAAAAGAGGTAAACAGTTCATATTTAACCGTAATAGGAAAATCATAGAATCACATATCGTTTTTCATGTACGAAACAGAATCCTATCTAGAGTACTAATCCAGCCCCATAATATTTCCAACAATCCTCCCAACCAACAAAAAATCCTTGAGCAATATCCTCTCTTTGTCATTAACCAAAAACAGCAAAACACACACTTTTCCTTGTCATTTTTCTAAATCTTGGCAGGTCATTATTCTATCAACATAACACTTTTCAAATTCTTCATTAACCAGAGTCTTATCTCAAGGCAATGTTCAATCCAGGACAACAACTCAAAATTGTAATTTTATATCTTTAAATAATCATTTCTTGTCTAGCGTCCCATAGTTAATCAACAATTCAACTATCACAAGGCTTTCCCAATTATAGCAGGAGCTTAATCAAAATCACAAGTCTTTCCAAGTTATAGTAGGAGTTTAAAAACCATTGATCCACCAACCACACATACTGGCAGCAAGAAATCAAGGTAAAGTTTAACAAATATTTCCACGGTCACTTCCCTACATGTTGATCAACGATCCCAACGGGAAAAATCCATAATGTTCAATAATGATACCAACAACACTTCAGCAGTTCACAGTAGAGAACAATCACCTATTCATTATCCATCAATTAATTTCTTTTAATCAAACAGAGTGCAATTCACGAACTATTCCAAAATCACAGTAGATAACCAATTTGAATTCACATAGCAGATTATCAAATAGAGATCACAAACATCAATCCAAGGCAGAATTTAACAAACAATCCCATGATGTAAGGCCTCCTCTGGCTAACTTGCATCCTATTTCTTACCTGAAATTCATTTGTCAAAGTTTTCCTCCCGCAGCACCTGCCCTCTCCTTTTTTTCAATCAACACTTTCTCTCTCTCTCCTTCAGCCCTCTCCTGTCATCAATTTATAGACCGAAGTTACCCCTTCTTTCTTCTTTCTGTAGACAATCAAGAAACCATTCAAAGCTTCTTTCCTTATATTCTGCATCCTCTCTCTAACTTATGTAGCAAGGTGGTAGAGAAAGTCGTAAAGCGGGCATGTCTCTACCTCCCCCTGTTTGCCAATAATTCATCCTTCACTAGATGGAAAGGAGAAGCAACGTGGAAGATTTCTCTTGGTAGACAACGGGTCAACCCGAACCGGTTCACACCAAATTCGATTGGACCAAGGCAGACCAACCGAATTCTCCCTCATTGTTTTTGTCAATTTCTCCCTGCCTCTGCCAATGATCAATTCATCCAACAATTTTGCCCATCAAATTTATCCAATGAATAACACGCCAAATACAGAGCATAACCGAGAGTTTACCTCAGTCAATTGCAGAGAAAGCTGAAGCTCGCACATGGTTCGTCCTTCACGTGGCTTGGCCGTGCCCTAGATGCGGTAACCTGCTGTTTGCCGACTCGTGACCATCATGCACGCTAACGAAGTCCCACAACGTCATTGACTCACCCTCGTGCACGCCAAACCCAAGCCATCGTGGCTCGCGTATCCCGCTCTGATTCTCCCTATCGTGGTTCCTCTCTCTCAAAATCCCCTCTTTTAGAAACATTTGCCCAAAATTCAATTGCTTTCCTTTTCTTCAGCAATTGCTTTCCTTCAGCAACCTGAAACCAGTGAACCAGCCATCAACCAGCTTAATCTCCAGCCGAACTGAACCAGTCTTCCTTCCCCCATTTAATTTTTATTTTTAATTCCAAATCGCGATTTATTCTGGATATTGCTTGATGATAATTATCGGTCTAATTTATTTTCTTCGATTCGGTTTTTCCAAATTAATTTTCCATTAAATAAATCCTCAATGATTATCCAAATAATTTCCAATTAAATTTTACATTAAATAAATCTTCAATTATCCAATTATGTCCAATTATTTTTACTTAATTCCTTTACGGAAAAATCGGGGTATTATAAAGGGAGTCGAGTTTTCTCAGAGAAACAGAGAAGAAGAAGAAGAAGAGTAAGGGAAGACTCTGGGGGAAAGAACTGCTTCCTTTCTCAGGTGCGCTTCAAGTAATGCTGAGCTTCCTTACTAGTTTATGAATTTTTTAAGGAATAAGCTAAGTGAGTTCTGTAAGGAAGAAATAAGTGAGTTGTTAGGTTTCAGGAGAAGGAGAGTGTGAGCTGCTAGATGGAGAAGCTCCCTATTTTCTCAAGCTTTCTCGGGTCTTCAGGTATTCTGCTATCCTTCTTGATTTAATGGATTATGAGATGATTATTGTTAAAAGTAGAAGATAAAGGAAGGAAGAATATGGTGATGCGTCGTTGAATATATTCGATGATCTCCCTTGTTTAGTTAAGCTTAGTGATGCTTCTTTGATGTTGAGTTTATTCTGTTATTTGGGGTTAGTGTTGTGGAAGGTACCTATTCTGTTGATTTAGGTTTGGTATGTTACTATAGGCCAAGGTTGAAGAGTATGCTCTGTATTCTTTGTTACTTGTTAGATATTGAAAAAAGATATATTGCAATGCTATTGTAGGGTGAAACTATTGAAGTTAATGAGTTATTGATGTAATACCCTGATATTATTTCCCAGTGTATGCAATGTAATTAATTTTAGAATAATTAATATATTATGTCACGGAGCGATATGTCGTTGGTTAATACCGTATAAATATGAAAAATATTAAGAAGCGATTAAAGTATAAAGTTTTATTGGAAAATGTGTATTTGGGGTTTTCGGACACATGCGGTTGACATGCGGACTAGGGGTAGCATCAGAAAATGCATTTCATGTCGTCCCTCGCATTTTGGGACGAGGCGGGGATGATATCTCGCGTCTGAAATCACTCCTCCTTATGTAATGTGAGTTTCGGATGAATGTTGTCAATGGTGGACGAGGAGAGTTTGAACCTGTCCAAATTATTGGACTTTTCGGACGAATGCGGACAAGGCGCGGATGCCTTCCCTCATCTGAAAATGCGATTCTGAAGGGGAGAATATGGACTGAACCGATTTGGTTCGGCTCGATCCAGAAACAATTATGTGGCTCGGTTTAGCTAAAATGGACGAAAGGAAAAATTGGTTTATTTGGAATTAAAAATGTAAGACGATTAAATGAATATAAAGTAAATGAGATTAAAATAAAATAAGGAATTATGAGATGGAGGGAACATGTAAACCGGTTCACCCTGTGAACCGGTTTGATTGTAAACAAAAGGAAGAGAATGGCCGAAGCCATTCTCAGAACAGAGACGAGAGAAAGGGAGAATTGAAGGAGAGAGAGAGAGAGACGACGGGAGTGGCGAACACGATGGTGAGCTCGGGATGGCTCCAGTCATGTGCGTTATCTGGCGAGCTACATGCAGAATGGTTGCGGGCGTCTGGTCCTGGGGGGTCTAGGGCTTGGGCGTCAGGCTTTGGGTCGTCGGTGCAGCGAGCGAATGCGGGCTAAAGCTCTACGATTTGGCTGCAATTTCCAGCTTCAAGTGGTTGGTGATGTTTGACGGCGGCGAGTTGGTGTCGTCAAAATTACAACTACAAGGAGGCAACGAACGACGGTTCTGATTGGTGGAGGCAGGGAGCTGGTGGTTCGGGTAGAAGGGATGGAGGTGCTTGCGGTTTGGTCTGAACTGATCCATCCATGACTAGTTCCTACTCTGAAGAAATAGAGAGTGGCACGTACGGGGAGTGCTAATGACAGGGTATGGCTAGGCATGACTTGTGGTAGGGAATGGTGAGTTGTGTCTCTATTGAAATAGAAGGCTAAGGTGGGGGGATGGTTGGTAGAGAAGACTCTCGAGTGAGCTGAGCTGGGATTGAAAGATGGAGACAGAGCTAAAAGCTCTCTAAAGAGGTTGATTCGAGAGCTGAAGGAGGGAGTGAAAGCCCGAGGAGGAATAAGAGAAAAGGAGAGGAAGAGAGAAAGGAAAGAAGGCAGTGAAAGAAGCTAGGAGTTGTTGCTCTCGGGTCTGTCCTGCTTGCTGGTGAGGATTTCTTTTCGGATGTTTGGTCAGTTAGCTTCTATTTTTGGGTGTTAACTCCAACATTAGTATTGATTATTGTTTT
Source organism: Begonia loranthoides (assembly GCA_022433065.1). NCBI lineage: Eukaryota > Viridiplantae > Streptophyta > Magnoliopsida > Cucurbitales > Begoniaceae > Begonia > Begonia loranthoides. Next base: position 19,499,412 of record CM039472.1, read on the forward strand.
GGGATCAGTTTGGTTAATGTTGTGATGTTGCTTCTTTGCATGTTCTAATGATAGTTGATATGAATTTCTGAATGGATTTATTAACCTGTCATTGGTTCTGTGAAGGATAGTTCAAATATGTGCTCTGTTATTTGGGTTAATATTCTGTGAGGTCTGATTTGTGAACATAAGCCCTCTGTTGGTTACCTCCAAAAGCATGAATATGTTGGATTTAGTTTTGGCTGCGGAATTGCACTCTGTTGGTTTGGATTCGAGTCACTAATTGGATAAATATTGGTGTACCCTATTGCATAAATATTGTATTGCTTCTTGACATGCATGGTTAGTTAATTGGTTAGGAAATGGATATTAAATATGGATTATGAAACGCTATCAAGTGATGAATAAAGATTAAGGGTACAGATAATGATGAAGTTGTTAAGATGAGCATGTTAGAATTGTTAAGTGTTATGTTCCATTTTGGGGTGTTAAAGGGGTTCCTAGAATTGCTATGTAATTAAGGATAAGAAAATAATGAAATTAATAAGTTATGGTTAGTAATGAGTAAATGTTTTAATTATGAATGTATTGAAAAGAAGGAAAAGGATAAAGATTAAGTGCTAATACGCGTTAACGTTTCGAGGTAAGAAATTGAATAGAGTCGTTGGCCAGTGGAGGCCCTACACCATTAGCAGTGTCTTTCCTTTAATTGTTTGTTTGCATTTCTACTATGCTGCCATATTATGCCTATGTTGTTCGCACGTTATTAATTTAATCTTTAAGCATGTTTAGGACGTTAGCATATTGTTATTGCTTCCTTTAAATTGTCAAGCATGTCTATACTGTTATTATTTTCTTTAAATTGCCAAACATGTCTACGTTGTTATTGCCTTCTTCAAATTACCAAGCATGCCTATATCTTTACTGTTTTCCTTATATTGCAAAGCAGGTCAATGTTGTTATTGCTTCATTTAAATTACTGAGCATGCCCATATAGTAAGTTAGTAGACTTTCCATATCTCATACTTTTATATTGTTGTGATTACTGCTTCTCACTGACATGCTTCACGATAATGTCTCATTGACATGCATCATGATAATAGAAAAGTAGGAAGTGCCACCTCTAGGTGGTACTCATATGCATTATGTGAGGAAAACATATTAATGAAATGAATGAAAGGAAAGAAAAGGAAATGGGGAGTTAGGGGATTGACGGGTAGTTCGGATCTAATCAGGTAGTCTAGACTAAGCCCCTCCCTTGTCGGGTCCAGGACTAGCTACCCTAGGTGGTTAAAAGTCAACCAAGACTATTCCCTCCAACACAGATTCCTCCAATCTCCTACTTGACGTACAAGTAATGAATGAAAGAATGAAACATAAAGAAAAGAATGGTGTGGGGCAGTACTCATTCCAAAATAATGAATTAGAGGCATACATCATACTGCATATCTCATTTCTTACTGGGCCTTTGGCTCACAGTTTGCTGATGGTGTAGGTACACACACGAGACAATGATGAACATATCAAGGAGCAGTTGATGAAGGATTTGCACGGGCGAGACTTGTGGCTGGCTAGGCTAAGGAAAGTAAAAGAGAAAAGTGTTTTGTAACTAACACGTAATAATTTGTTCAAGTATTCCTTAGCTGAACCATTTACACTTCCGCTATGTTTTGATAAAATATTTTATAACTATAGTTTTCCACTGCTTATAACGGTTTTCATAACGAGTCTAAAGAAAGAGTTTTTAATGGTTCTGCTTTTTAGAAAAGAACTCAGATTACAATTTAAAAAGATTTTCCACTATTTAGAAAAGAAAAGAAAAGTTTTGAATTTAACGCATTTTTAAAGTAAAGAAAAATTCGGGTCGTTACAATTGAGATAAGGTCTTATGGTTTAAATTTTTTTATTGCCTTGAAGGGTAAGGTTGAGAGTTTATGTTCTGCAATTGCTTAATGATTGTGAAGACTCTGTTGAGCCTAAATATTGTTAAGATAGTTCACTGTTGGGAGTTGGTTAATTATTGTGATAATTGTGTATAGGTTTTATTATCTTGAAGGTGCATGAGAATAGTTAGGAAGATTGGAATTAGTGCTATATTGCAGTGAAGACCGCTAGGTAAGTGATATTGTTTGTGTTTTGCCTGAAAAGGCCTATATCGCAAAAGTTAGGATTTGTATGCTGCTTGAATTTATTAGATGATTAGACTGTGATCATGTCTTGAGGATGTATTGTTGTTTGTTGTTTGACGATGTGTTTATTAGATTTAGGTTCTTTAAGTTAAGAATAATGATGTTGATCATGCTCTGTGGTTATATTGATGATACGTTAGAACTGTATGCATACATGCTCACGCATCATGGATTTGAAAAGATATAAAAATGATTTTCATGCATGGTTTTGGAAATGGTATAATGGATGCTTATACATACTAAGTGGATGGGATTCTAGACTAGTTGTATGGCACGTTAGCCTAAGAACCAGTCATTGAGGGCTGATCATCCAAAGCGGACAACCTCCATTTGGGCTGTATGATTATCCATTGCATCATTAAAGGCAAACGAACTAAACTGAATAAATGTAAATGGACATGTGGGGGTTTAGGAGATGAGTGACGGTCCTTAGTGGTAACACCTCTGATGGATACAGCTCGTCCCACATAGGGATTGAGTAAAGGTTAAGCCCACATGGACAACAGATGTATCCCTTCTTCTGTACCAGAAATCCCCAACGTTCGGTTAAACGGAATAAAAATAAATAGGTGTGTGGGGGTTCGAGAGATGGGTGACAGTCCTTGGTAGTAACACCTCTAATGGATACAGCTCGTCCCACGTAGGGATTGAGTGACGGTTAAGTCCACATGGGCCAACAGATGTATCCCTTCTTCTGTATCAGAAATCCCCAATGTTTGGACTGATAAAGGAAAACATAAAGAAAATGACATAAAGGATAGGTTCCTTTCCATAAATGAAAATAGAAAACTGTATACGGATTTATAAAATTGCAAAGCATGAGCACTTGCATATTTTATATCGCTTACTGAGCCTTATGTCCATAATTTAAGTCTTGTGATGTAGGTATGCACGGAAACAAGAAAATGAGCAGTTGATGAACAATTTGCATGCACGGACTTTGTGGCTAGCTAAGCTAAAGGATTAAAGAAAATCGTATGTAAAAGGGTTTTGTAAAGAAATTAAATTAAAAAAGAAAAGAATTTTATTTATCGCATTTTCAACTGTTTTGTTTTACTAATAAAAGTCTTCCGCCATTTTTATTTTGAAAAATGTCTTCAAAATTACACGTTTTAAAAAATATATATATATTGGGTTGTTACAATTCATTTTCTTCAATATATTAATTTTCTTGAATTTAATTCTTATAAAATTGCACTTAATTTTCCTTAAAATATTCATTATGTTCCTGGGATGTTACAATCTCTCGTTCTTATAAAAATTTCGTCCTCTAAATTTGACATTCCATGCTTCTTTTATCATTTCCAGAAATTATTACTTTATTCCTTTATTATTATTTGGACAAAAATTTGAAAAGAAATTAATTTATATATAAAATCAAATTACAATACTTAGCTTCTTACATCATGTCCGATGGATTCTCATTTTCATTTTCGTTTGCTGTCAGAGAGAAAACTCTTGGTGCAACCTCCCTTTCTTTGGTTAACATAGTACAAAATTTGGCAATATGGCCAAAACCTTGGCATTTAAAGCATTGTCCTAATCCAACCAAACACTCACCAAAATGAATTTTATCGCACCTTGAACATGGTTTGGCCGTAGATTCCATTGATTTGAGTTTCTCTTTGTAATTCCCAAATTTTTGTTGAGCTGAAGGCATAGCTTAAATAATAATTTTGGGGATGATAAGAACTGAGTTGGACAATTAAGGTATTGGTCAAGAGAAACATAATTGGAAGAAGTAAATTATGATACACCGTTAGGTTCATAGTTAGATTATGAGAAGGATTGAAGTTAATTGGAGAATTGTATGATGATACTTGAAGTTATATTGGACGATATCAATTAGATTGATAGTAAGTGGAAGTAGCAAGAAAAAATATATTTGGACGTATTTGGATATTGTAAGGATAGAGAGCTAGTTAATAATAAGGTTGAAGGTATATGATTTATTATATTTTAGGACATATTGGATTTAGTAAGGAATAATGTGAAGGAGGAATGGTGAAACATATGGTATATGTTGAGGGTTGGAAATTTGGGAGAGTGAAATATGATTTACTAAGAGTAATATATAAATATATATATACATATGTGTGTGTGTGTGTGTGTGTGTGTGTGTGTGTGTGACGAAATAATCTCGAAAATTAAACGAGAATAAGTGCTTGGAGTTGGCGGTCGATTGGGGCGGTCGATTGGTGTGGTGCGATTGACCGGCCTGAAGATGGATAATTTTTGAAGGAAAAAGTAGCGAATGTTTGTGGCAGTCGTTTGGCATGGGGAGAACGGTCGGTATGAACCTCCGCCATTTATTAAACTTCATCTGGAAGGTTTAACCAAAGCTTGGAAGCGTGGGAGACACCGTTAAACGCGTCTGAAGTTGAAAGGATTGATGTTATACGCGTTTAGACGATGAAATGTTATTGATCATTGATGACTTGGCCTTCTGTCTTCACGTGGATGGACGCTAAAGAGTCATTTGTGGTTGCTTATAAATAAAGGTGAGAGATGGGAGTTTTACAGAGAAGGAAGACACTGTGGAAGCTCTACCGAAATGTTGAGTGAGGTTTTACTTCTGGAAGAGAGGTTCTGTATAATATGCTTTTGTGTTTTTGGAAGACGAGTTTGAGGAGTTCTGGAGATTTAGAAGAGAAGGAGAAAGAAGGGTTTGAGAGAGAGAAGTTGCTTCATTGGTTGATGATGAGTGTGAGGTATAAGTGCTGTGAGAGTTTAGTTTATGAGAAGTGAAACCGTGTGTGTGTCTAAAGGAGGAGATTATGTGATTTTGTGTGGTTTACAGTGAAGGAAAAAGAAAAAAGCTTTGTAGGAGAAGAAAGTTGTTGGGTTCCCTGTGTTCACAAGTCTACTGATAAGAAAAACTACTTTTATTATTATTAATATGGTTGGTTAGTGATAGGGTTTAGTAATTGTCTATAAAGTATATCATTGGATTATTACGTTGAGTGGTAATCGTCTTGATGAGTTATTGCTGAAGAATATTGTTTGGAAAATAAATGGGTATTCGAGTATTATTTGGGAAATAATACAAAGGTTAGGAATTAAATAGGCTTGTTAACAACGGGTGAAATGATAAATTGTTGGATAAAGTCAGAAATAATTTAAATAATATTAGTTGGAGATTATAACTGTTAAGTTGATTTTTTTTGGAAGGTGTTAGACAAGGGTTACTCACCATTTATAGTTGGAAGAGGGAGATTTATTATTGATAGCTACATACGTTAATTATGACTAGGTTTTGCGAAGGATAACTCTAAGTGGTAATTTGTTAAAGCTAAGGACTTCAGGTACGTGATACTGCATGTGTTTTGTCCGAAAGAGCCTACATCACGGGAATTATGGTGTGTTTATTGTTTGTTAATTGATTGTTATGAATTGTATGTTTATTAGATTTAAGTCCAGTTTCTTAGTTAGAACGGATCACGTTTTAAGAATATGATTGAGGAACACGTTAGATAGGATTGTATAAGCACAACAACGTTAAGACTTAAAATCCTAAAGTACACAAAAATGAAATATTCATAAATAGTTGTGGTCCGGTTGGTTACGCTCGACATAGAAATCCAAGTATACAAAAATGAAATAACGTAAATAGTTATTTTTGTGACCGATTAGTTACGCCCGACACAAAAATCAAAAATAAGTAAACAACTGTGGACCGGTTGGAAACACCTGGCACAAAAATCAAGATAAGTAAAAGGATGTTTGTGTGGTCCTGTTGGATATGCCCGACACATAAACAGAAGACATAAATAGTAAAAGACATGAATAGTAACAGATGTTTGTGTGGTCTGGTTGGATACGCCCGACACATAAACAGTAAAATATAGGAACAGTAAATAGACGTTTATGTAGTCCAGTTGGATATGCCCGACACATAAAAAAATTAAATAATAGCAAAAGACATGAATAGTAATAAAGAAACAAAACAAAAAACTATATACGATGTTATAGAAATTGTATGTGTTCTATGTTTATACCATATACTGAGCTTTAAACTCATAGTTAGGTCCCGTTAATGTAAGTAAGGAGTCAATGATTAGATAAAGTTGTTAATGGACGTAATTGATGGCGTTTTGCTATGTGGGCGTTTGTGCTGTTGGCAATATTGACCTTGTGGTTATGGCTCACAGAAATGAAATAAATATGTTTAAATTGTTTTAAGTGTTTTAAGTGCTATTAGCTTTAAATGGAATTTAAATAAATGTTTTAACGATACTTGTTGAAATAGTTTTTAAAAATATTGGTTTATGGTATTAAATTGTAAAAGACTTCCGCTATATGTTTACTCTGTGTTTTATACGATTAAGACTTCCGTTGTTTATTACTCTAGAGTTCTATCACGCAATGGTTTTAAAGAAAAGAAAATTTTTATACAGAAAAAGTTACGAGATGTTACACTCTTTTTCCTATTGTTCTCCATTCTCTAATGGTCTCTTGAAACCTCTTGCACTTTCCCATCACTCCTTGATTGTGGTAGTAATTCCTTAAAGAATTTTTTATTAAAATCCCTTAGATTTGCAACTTTGAACTCAACTTCTTCTGCCTCAAGGGCTTTTGTTACTACCTCTAAATAGAGAATTCCTTGTATACCTTATATCATTACATCCTTATAAATTTCCACCTTCAGTTCTTGCACAAATTGGTGTACTTTATGTTCATTAGTACTTACAAGGTGTGATGCAAAGTGCTATAACGCCTCAAAGTTGTGAACATATTCAGTTATTGATCCAGTTTGACGTAGTTGCACGAACTCCACTAGTTTGCTTGTTCGAGTAGTGTGGCTAAAATACTTCTCATAAATACTTCTTTAAGCTTTTCCCAAGACATCTCCTTGACATTATGAGTTATTTTCATAACATCCCACCAATGCCTTGCATCCTTAGTCAACATATAGATCGCAAAAGAAAATCGCTCCACTTCTTCAATTCTGGTGTAATCAAACATATCTTCCAAACTTTGGATCCACTCTTCAATGCTAGTTGGATCCGAGTCATGTCTATCAAAGTAAGGGGGTCTCAATCTTCGAAATTGTTCACAACTCATGTTAGTTTGCCCTATTCTCTCTGTGTTCTTCTCTAGTCATATACCTTTCTTGCTGTTGGGATGGACGTTCTACTTATTTAGTTAGCCTGATAATAATTTTGTCTTTACGATTATCCTCTATTCTCTAGCCTCTTACCATTTTATATCCTTAGAAGAAAAATTAATCATCTTAGAAATTAATAACTGAAAATAAACTTACAATTGATGAGACATTCTCATGTGAAGGCTTGAGTTGTTATATAGTCTGCAAAATCGATTACTTTGGTACCATATTGTAGCACTCCGATTTCTTTTCTCATTTTTATCGGATATTTACCCATATAAATTTTTCATTTTCTTTCTTTATTAAACTTTTCTTTTTTTTTTTTCCTTTTGTGTAGCAGAAGTCTTTCTTTTAACAATTTCATGATGATAAAAACATAAATAATTTATCAATTATTATAACATATGAACTGTCACAAATCATTTTCTTTTACAAAACGTGTCCCATTCCACAATTTTGATTTGCTATAACAACTCCAAGTGCACCTCAAAAGTATGCTCCATCAATTGTGTGGTCCTCTATCATTGGTCTCTTTATTAAAATTTAACTACATCACAAGATTCATTTATAAGTCTAATGCTCAGTAAGTAATGGGACATATAAATATAAAAATATTTATGTTTTCTTTTTTATTGTCAAGTGGTCAACTTCAGCCAACTCGACCATTAGGAATGAGTGGTGAACATCCGCCAACTCAAACCCTTTTGTACTTTAGGGAGAATGAGGAACTTCGACCCATGGTGAACCTCAACCATTACTCTCCTGTTTAGAGATGAGTGGTGAACTTAGGTCAACTCAACCCTTTCCATTTTTTCTTCTTTTTAATTTCAATCTTGCTTATAAAACACTTGCATGCATAATCATCATATATAACTTTGAGCATTAAATTACATCTTCGAACAACATATTATCAATCTCATTAGTTCTATCAACAGCATATACAATCATGACATATCAAATCCTCAATAAACAATATAGCCTCAACTACTTAAATTCTAGCATCTTGTGATGTAGGCCATTAAGTCAAATACATGCAGTCATTACTTACCTTGGAATCTTGTAATTATTCGATTTATCTCCTTGAGTTGTGGAACCTGATAAATGTATCGCCATACTTGTTAGTGTATGTTTCGGTTATCCATTACTCTGGTTTATTCTATTTTCTCAATTTCCTTAATTAAATAAGTCAATACATATGTCCTCCATTTTAATCATGTTCATATCGTCCAAAACACAGGGCATGCTAATGTCCATAATCTTTTTCCCCTAGTCTGTTCAACAATCTTCCAAAATTCATAACTTTTCTACAGTTTTGCTTAATTCATAAAATATATCAAAACAATTTATATATTGAAACCATTCAAGTGAGTTGGTGTTACCAATACCGAAACTTATTTGTTCCCATCTCCAACATAAACCTTACTTTAACTTTAAAACATAAACTAATTATTGTCCAAATAACCAGTTTCATCCTTCAATTTTCTACCAACTTTCAAATTTTATAACTTTCAATATATATGTCCAAATGACTTGATTTCAACGCTCATAGTTCCATCAAAGTGTTTATTTTAACATACCAAAACAATTTGACAATTGATAGATGTTGAGATAAATTGCTACTATTAAAATGGAAACTGCACATTTTTACCTAGTTTTGACCAATCATGAGATTAGGTTCATAAACTTCAATTACTTTAGAAATTTTTTTCATCCAATACTACCAACAGTTATTAGGACATAAAAAAAAAACTTGGAAAGCATAAAACATGAGCATGAAATCTATTTCATGATCCCTTGAACAAAACTCTCATATCATCAAAACTTTCATTATCTCCCCACCCTTAAATATACTAAACTCTTTCTATCACTTAAACGTAAGAAGAGAACTTACATAATAATCAATAAGCTAAGAGGGAGAGGCTCCAATTGTTGGTTCTAATGAGGAGACAATCTCTCTATTTATAGAGCTTTTGAGTGGTGACTCAACCCTCAATGTGTCACCGATCTAGGGTTGATACTACATGGTGATTCCAAGTATCCATTGAGGTGTCTGATGTGCCCCAAGGTCCCATCACATGAGCCTGAGTCAATGGCTCCTTTGTTTTCTAACTTTTTTATTTATTTTGTAGATTTTTCTTCTCTAGCTAGCTTGGAGGAGAGTTTATGTCAATTACACAAAAAGAAGTCCGTGCATTTGGACAAGTGGATGTCATGCAAAACATAGAAAAAATGGTAGGCTTTTTATTTTCGCCTAGAATCTGACCTCTGAGTGTTCAAGGGCAATTTTGGTATTTTGGAAGACTCTATATCAAATTTTGTCCTTCATGAAGATTGTTGCCGATAGTCTAAGGTTTCTAGAGCATACTTTTGTGGGAAATTTGGAGCTCATTTGCTATGTCAAACATTGTGTTTACAGAGAGCAAAACCTAGCCTCAGACCCCTTTTCTTTGTGTGTTTATTACTAAGGTTATTTATGTAATTTGACAACTCAATTGCCCTAATATTTGTGTGGAGCTTATAAGCCTCCCTTAGTGCTATTTTGAAGGACAATTGAAACCCCTAAGCTTGCTGCTGCAAAATCATGTGAGGAGCTCTCTCCAAACCAACCTGGTGCTCGGTTCTGGCTTCACTACAATTCCTTCACCAAAGCTCATTCTCTTACCGTTTCTTGCTCGATCTTGGAGAGGAGGTTCTAACTAGTTCTTCCAGCATTTCTTTATGGGAATGTCAATAGCGTGCGGAGATAGAAGACCAAGCAAAAGCCAAGAAGGAGTGGCCTTTCTTTGAGAGGTCTGAACTAGTCGCACATCTCGGAAGTTTGTGGTGTTGCTGACCTTGTTGGTTTGTTGTTTTCCTTTCTGTTTATTGAGCTATTTATTGAATAACTCTCTGGATTTGGTTTATCTTGACTATTCTTTGAAGTATTGGATGGATTTTATTTGGTTTGGAATTGAAATATTGGACATGTGCTCGATTGGTTGAAAGTTTACAATCTGTTTTTCTGCAGTCTGATTTTCTAGCAGGATTTTGTTTCATTTATAGCTCTGTTAATATTTTGAATTTGGTTCTGAAATTTTAAGGGAGTAAACCCCTCTAGAATATGAAGATAATGGTATAATTTTGACGCCGTTTGGATTTAAATTCGTAATTTTATGGACGTTTGATTGGAGGTCGCCAAAATTGTCTATGCAGAATCTTTTTTAGGGCAAATACATATTCCGTCCATAACTTTCGTTTCACAATGCTTTTGAGCTTGAAATTTGGAGGTCCTCTGCCTTCTTTGGTTATTTCATTCTCCTCCAAATTTGGGACTTATTGGCTATAGACATTAGGAGTTATTGTTGTTGCATTGAGAGTTGACAGATTTAAGCATTGTCGATTATAGATTGCCCTAGTGTTGTATTCTTGCACTTTTTGGGGTGCATCAGTGTCTTTTTTTCTTGATCACCAAGTTAGGTCTTCTAGAAAATCTATCATTGTAATCCATTCGTAATAATCCTCTTAATCCTTAATTAACTGCGAAGGTAGATTCCTAAATGAGCCTTGGCTGCCAATTTAATAGTTCACGGATGGCTAAGTGTCCGTTTGGCAGCCATATTTGCTCCTGCAAGAGCGTCAAACCAAAGAATATTCACTTTTGTCGGCCATTTGTGTAACGCCACATTACCGGCAACTACTTATGCACTATTCAAAGTGGACACGTTTCCATTCGTGGACGCCAACGCTCCCACTAGTCCATTGTTTAACTCACACCAATTAATCAAAATGACGCTATTTATTTCCCTTCGCTAACCAAAACGGTGATGTTCCACTTAATAAAATGCTGCCACATAACCATTCTTGCCCACAGAAGCGTCATTCATCTGATCTAACGGTCAATATTTTCCTCGCTATCTCCTAATCAACGACCAGCATTTCATCCACAAGGAATCTTTCTTTTTTCTGCAAAAGCATCTATCTCCTAATTTAGCAGTCCTTATTAATCCAATAACTTAATCCAATAGCTAATCACTTATCTGCATGACATCTTCCGCTCCCACAAGGCAACCTTACGTAGATCATCTTTCTCTTCCGTCTTTCTTAATCCACAGCTTCTCTTTCATCCGCTTATTTAACCAATTGATCTCAGTTGTATCTCCTCATATTTCCCTTTCACTGGCTACATTTCTTCTGAGAGTACATATTTACTTCAGATATCTGCATTCTACCTCATTCTACCTCGACGTTGTTCCCATGTTCTTTCTCTTTTCTTCAAAACCGTGGCAATCTGTTCATTTTCTTCAATATATTAATTTTCTCCAATTTAATTCTTATAAAACCCCACTTAATTTTCCTTAAAATATTTCTTATTTTTCTGGGATGTTACATATATATATATATATATACATATATGGGAAAATGACAAATCAACTATTATACTTTGCGATAAAAAACAAGTTAACCATTGAACAATTTTGTTAACAACTTAACCACTGGACTATGAAAAATAGATGCTACAGATACCGCTGTTACCTACTGAGAAATAATACCACGAAGACGCCGCCGATTCTATGTTTATTCTTTGCAAATTCTAATTTTATGCTAAAATTGCGATAATTGAAGCAATATTATAGAGAAGACGATGTTTGGAAGCTTCGACATGGTTTGGTTCATCGTCGAAAATAATCTTCACTTTTTCAGTTTTCCGAACATCTTCTCATCGTCGAAAATAATTATCTCTTCTTGATTTCACCATCCAATTCTCATCACTATCTTCTCCTTCCTCTTCTTGGTCTATTGTTGTCTTCTAGAGTTCATCACCAATATCTCACTTTTTGAAGAGAAAAATAATCTTTCTGCCGCGAAAAGTGATCGTTTGGTAGCGGAAAGTGATAATTCCGCAGCGGACAGTAAATTTTTCACAAGCAGAAAATTGTCGTCCCGCTGTGGAACGTTGTCTTTCCGCCGCGAAATGACAATGTTTTGCCATGGAAATACAACTCTTTTAATGAATAGTGGAAAGACAACATTCCAAAACAGAACGACAACGCTTTTTAATGGAAAACATAACGGCGGTGTTTGCTCCATCAATTTTTCATAGTTCAGTAGTTAAGTTGTTGGCAAAAATACTTTAGTAATTTACTTATCATTGATAACAAAGTACAATGGTTGATTTTTCATTTTCCCTATATATACATATATATATATATATAACCAGAACTAGAATTCAAGTTTTCAATTTGGTTCTAGTTCAATTCCTACCAAATGTTCCCTCGATTTCAGTTCCAAATTTTTAAAACTACAAACAATTCTGTTCAGTTTGATTGGACTATAAAATCAAACCGAATTGTGAACACCTCTACTTAATGTAGAATTAGGGTAAAAATATGCAGTGTAAAATTACTCATACCACACATTCATAATTCATTCGTTGACAAATTGTGTAATTCGTAGATAACTAGATACTAGTTGTATAAATATCAATAATAATGAGGTTCGTCAGAAAATACCACATATTTGTGGGTGAGATTGTGAAATTACAAAGAGCTGAAGCAGGTGGGAGAGCTAAGAGAGGGGAGGAAGAGCAAACGGCAACGAGCAGGAGGAGATCATCTTTCTAGTGTGTACTCTGAGAATGGGAAATTCCTCGAAAGAAGACGTCCCTACCGATGGCGACTCGTCTAGTGGCGACGCTACCCCTTCCAAGACCAGTCTCTACGCTGAAGGGGAGAAAGTTCTAGCCTACCACGGTCCTCGCATCTACGAAGCAAAGGTTCCACCCCTCTACTTTCGGAGAGTTATTCATGGAAATTTGTAAATTTAACTTGCGCATTTCTCTTAATGCTTTCATTTTATTTTGTTTTGCTTATCTTTTCCTAACTTATACGAAAAAAATGAGAGAAATGAGAAAATGTGACGGCTGGATAAGCTCAATGACAGATTTACGAGGCTTGGAGATGTTTTCAATGATGTACGGTTTATTTAGTTCTAGTATTAGTTGTTAAGAGGAACTAATAGTAGTATGCTGAGCATTTTAGTATTGAAATTTAGTTTCTTACAGCATGCTCAATTGGAATTTTAGGTTCAAAAGGCTGAAAAGAGGAAGAAGGAGTGGAGATATTTTCTGCATTATCTGGTTAGTTTTATATCTTTGTTTTGTCTGAATTCTTCTCTTTTGTGTCTTGCATGGACTTCTCGTTATCTTCTTTGTATTGTTACGTATTTTTTACAATTTATATTATTAATCATACCCTGTTTATTGAATTTGTTTGTTAATGGAATTAATATTCCATCTTAATAGTAATTGTTAATCTGCTTTTTTGTTTGTGCAGGGTTGGAATAAAAAGTGAGATGCTTTCTTCTCTATTCACCTTATTATCTTTCCTGAGTTTGTATTTCCTAGCCAATTAGTTTGAAATAAAGCAACCTAAAATCATTATTTTTTTGCTTCAACATAATCACTCTTGGTACCAAGTCTCATCCAAATTACCATAACCAAACATTCTTGTATCCCAAAGGTGTTATGACTCCTAGTTTGGGAATGAGTTCTGGGACGATTAAAAGGTGATTGATGGTTTGCAATTTATTAGTAATCCTTCCCTTGTGATTCCTATTTATGGCATAAAATTAAAAGAAAAAACTCAAATGAACTTTTTGATATCCTCTTTTTATTCATCCACCAATGTTTAAACACAATTTGAACAAATAACTACCACTGCAAAAATTCAAAAAAAAAAAATTATGATGTTATCCCTTCATTTAAATTAGAACAATAATTTAAAATTTAAGCTTGAAACGTAATATTATTCCAAACAATAATTTAAAATATAAATCGGATAGCTCATCTCGATTAAAATTTTTAATTCTACTTTAAAATCCCACTACAATAGTGCTTGTAACTCTTTTTGAAATAATTTAAAATTTAAACTGGATAACTCGTCTTGTTTTAAATCTTCAATCAACTTCCTTATTCCATAAGAATAGCGCTTGTAACTCTTTCCAAAATAAGGATCCACTTTGATCTGAGTGTTCTTGATTCTAACTATAAACCATAACAAAGGTTTTTCCAAATTAGTTTACAAAAGTTTGTTCTATTTTGATGTTAGAAAATTTGGATTGGAAAATGTTTAAAGTTTCTTTTAGGAACATCATATACATTATTCTTTCCCCCTCTTTAGAGAATGTTAGCAAAATTGTCCATAGTAATTTTATACGTACCATCATAATCCTTGATACTAAAGACTTGAAGAAGGTAAATGCAGTCTGTCTTTAGCATGATTATATTATGCAGACATATTGCCACTTCAGAGTACTTGGGATGTGCTATAGTGTTTGTTTACATGTTAAGAGTAAAAGTGATCCATATCATTTCCATCGAAAACTTTAAGTGAGAAGTTCTTAAAAAATTGAATGGTGCTGAACTTCTGTAAGCTTTACGAAGTGGAACCTGCCATATCCAATTTTATGCTTCATTATTGTCTTTATATACTAAAGACGAAACAGAATGCAGTCTTCAACATGATTATTTCATACTGACATATTGCCACATTGTAGAACATGGGATGCATTATTTTGTTTGCTTTTGCAATGAATAAACGCAGCGATCTGTTTTATTTTAAAGAAAACTTTCGACTATAACTACTCATGGAAATTGAATGTTAAGGAACTTCTATAGGCTATATGATGATACATGCAATATACAATTTAAACTCTTATGGTAAACAGTAGTGAACATTCATTTATAAAGTTAACTATTATTACAATGTCTTGTATAGTTTATACTCTTTCTAAAGTATTGCCTGTACCCTTCTCTTTTGTGGTTTTCCCCTGCTTAACTTCTAAAAATTCCGTAGTGTGCAAACTGTAATCCACACTTATACTAGATGGTTTTTCGCTGGTAACTCACAAATTTTATTATGATACAATACATAATATCACAAATTTCATGTTGTTGTTTTCCTTTTGGCGTTATCTCTCTTATCTTGTGCTTATTTGTTTGGTCAACGTTTGGGGAAAGAAAACTTTTGCTTATTGCAAATTTTTGTAAAAACAAATGAAGCAGTTTGGCTTCTTGCATCATTTTAACTTTCAAAACAAGGCAATCTTTTCAAAGTTATTAAGATTGGAAAATATGTAAATATTTTGTTATGAATTCTATATGATTTGTTATATTGTAATAACAGGTGACATATTGGAAAATTGAATAATTTCTCCTCCGTGCAACAAAACTTTTGTTATCTTTTATGGGAATGTTTTCTTTCAATAATACATATACCCTTTTAAAAAAAGCAACACAGAAATCATTACTATGGCTTGGACATCTTACCAACAGTTGGGACGAGTGGGTAGGTGTTGACCGTCTAATGAAATGCACGGAAGAGAATCTTAGGAAGCAGCAGGCTCTTGAGAAAAAGCGGGGTGTAGACAAGAACTCAAAGTCGGGGCGTTCTGCTCAAACAAAGCTAAAAATTTCAGCTGGTTAGTTGTTCAATATCTCGTTTAATGGTGCTACAGTAGTACTTTGACTGCCAAAAAATAAATTATTTTATTCTTGTTTTTCATCTTGTGCAGAATGGCAGTATTAAATTTTATCTAAAACTTTTAATCTAATTTCTCTGTAAATAACCTAATTTAGCCAAACACTTTTAAATTTTAATGGATGATTAAGCAAGTAATTATTATTTTCCTGTAATAAATATTGTCTACTGAAACCATATTAATTAGTTTCTTTATAAAACATTCCCCTAGTTTAGTTCATGCAAAACAACTTACGCTCAGTTTAGCTGTGCTATAGCTTTTCTTTGATAATTATTGTTAGCTGTACTAATAAAATAATTACTTGTGGCAAAAAAGTTAAGTGTTGTTAACTAAAACTGTAAAAAAATGATTTATGAAATTTAAATGTTTGGTAAATGATGATATTTTACTGTTGTATTATTAAATTGAGTAGAAGTATATGATAATATTTGGTAGATATATTATTTATAATTGCAATCATAAAAAATAGCTATGTAAAATAATATATTTTTTTGAACAAGGGGAAGTTGCAAAAGGTCATGGATAAAAAATAAAAAATAAACATATATAAAGGCAAAATAGAAAAAATTGAGGCAAATTATGCAAGGAGCATAATGTTGAAGGTCCTTTGCTTGTTTTTCAAATCCGTGGCTTATTAAAAAAAAGAGTAAATAATTAGAGAACCTACTTAACAAATAAATACTTTTAAGTGCCTTACAATCAACCTCAAATGAGGCGATAGAGCTGATGATTTCTTGAACTGCTTTGTAGAAATATCTTACATAAAAATGAAAAAAGCTATTTGTTTTATCCTTTATATCTGGTTTTCAAATTATTTGATTGGATGTGGTTTACATTTTTTTGTCACCATGTAGATGCAAAATTGGACAAAGAGGATCTGAAGAACAATGGTGTGCTCCGTTGTGTTTGTGTAAATAATTTGTTAATTATGTTTTGCATTTGTGGTTATCATATTTTTATAGTTGCATCTAGTTCACATGAAAATGTTTCTCCTCTAGTGTCAATTATTCCTGGTGAACAAATTTCTTGGAAAATGTTTGTCTTTAGATTAAAAAAGAGAAAAACAAAAGGCAATGATGCATCGCTGTTTGCCATAGTGTACTATTTGAAAATGCAAAAATAAATGAAAATGCATTTCGAGGCTATATTTGGCTGTAGTTTTGTGTTCTCCATTCATTAGCAACATGGTAAGAAATTGCTTTTGTGCTGATCAATTCCACTCATAAACAGATAGATCAGTAGTTGATGAAACCGAAAATAGCTTGCTCATTGTTTTTTCAAACTGTTACTCTTTCTTCCTTAGATTTCATGGGGTTAAGGTAGTTTACTTGCTGGTTGATAAGGATAGTATAATGAATTTATTGATTTAACAAGTGATACCTAGTTCCGCTCACTACTACAAAATATATGATATATGTGAGTTTTAGTATTTGCAATCTGTTTTCTTGATGCAAGGTCATACTTTTAGTGATGATATTTGCGCTTGGGGCTATGTAAATAATGATCTATTGGTACCAAAAAAAACTGTATTGATAGAACTAAGTACCAATATACGAACTTCTTGTACCAATGATTTTGATTTGCTCATTAAAATTGTATCGTTCTATCTAGTCAATGTCTTTGACTTCTCTCACTTTCTTTTGTGTTCTTCGTGTGTGTGTGTATTCAAAAAGAGTTGCATCTCTTATTTGTCAGCCTTTCATTTTGTAAATGAGTAATTCTACACTCTAATCTCACCTCCTGACGCAATACTTATATGTAATTTATTAATTGGTGTAATAATTAAAATAAACTATAAATAATTAAATAAAACATTGATTACACCAATTAACAAGTAAGATTATAGTATAAAATTAAAAGATAAACTTAGAATTATCTTTCATAAATTGGCCAATAAAGTGACAAAGTTGTTTATTATCCCTTCCTGTTTTTCCCTTTTGAAAGATATTATGTACTTTCAGACCTTGCATTTTTTAAGATTTACACTCTTTCGAGAAAAAAATTGAAAGTCTTTCTTGTTGCTGTTCAGTGGGTTGTATCTCCTTATTTTTTTTCGTATTGTTCATCGAAATGTTGAAACACAATCCAATTTTAGCACGATGAATGGCCAAATTATCAAAGTTTTCTTTTGGTAAGAAGTAAAAGTGCAATGGTGGCCTAGTTTTCTTACTTAGTTCAATTTGTGCAGTAACGAAGGGGAAGAAGCGAAAGAATGAGTCTAGCACTGAGGTATTGCTTATAATAATTTCAGTATAGCTAGTGTAATTTCTTCATGTTGATAAATTTGAGATCCTAGATTTGGAGTTGTTGCCTTGTAAAGGATATATAGCATTATTCATGTCACGTTCTTTTCCTTATTGAGCTTTTTAAGAACAGGTATATGTAGAAATTAAGGTATATCATACTCATGATTTTCTTTTGGAATTACTTATGCATACAGGTACAATAGATCATCAATTTGAAAACATTTAGATAAGAAAATGTTGGCCAATTTGTACTAATTACAACGGTTATATTATGTCTTAGGACTGGATTGTGTTGTTTTTGGAAAGGAAATGGTTGATTCTTTCATACTTTGATGTTACCAAAAAGAGTGTTGTTTTCTTGAAATGTTCCAAGTGATGTTATGCACAATATTCTTAGTAATGATTTAGGTAATATTCTGTACAATCTTCCACTCTCTTCCTCAAGTTAGACAAAAAAAATGTCTTCAATTCCTATTTTGCTAATGATTGTTTAGAGTTCTTTATTTTCAATAATTCTTTTGTCAATTATTCTCCAGTTGGTAAGTAAAGTGTGCGTGTTAAGCCTTCATCAAGTTTCTCCTTTATAAAGTGTCTGTCTACTTGTAAGTGTTGGGTCTGGTCATGCTAGATTGGAATATATATCATACTATAGCTACTGGGTTTTCACAGTACGACTTCATAGGTTCTTGGTGTACAATTCTAAATTCATTGATAAGTGCTTTTCCCACATCAGTTCCCAAATATCATGAGTTATTGCTGAAAATTCTGTTCTTTCAATTGAGCTGGATGCAACTTCTTCCTTTTCCATGTCACCAAGTTTTCTCTTAAGAAATTTCCGTATTGAAAATAGACTTTCTATCGATGTTGAGATTATCATAATATTGATTTGTATATTCTTTTAGTTTTAGAGTATCATTTCTTTTGAATAGAACTCGCTTCTGGGTGTGCCCCTGATGAGAATCTTCTTTTATTTCTTGAAACAATTCACTTACAACTATAGGATGAGAATCTTTTATTTCTTGAAACAAATCACTTACAACTATAGTAGACTACATGTCTACCACACCTCCACACACTTCACTATTCTCATATCCCCCTCCCCTCAACTACCCCCCTTTATATAATAGACGATTTCTTTTTATAACTCTCCTAACCTATCATTACTCTCGCCCTAAAAAATCACTTTGTCCTCAATGTGGAAGAAAATGAAAAATACACTTTATATTTACGTCTTCACAATTTTCTTCCCTAATGAATATGAAATTGTAAAATTTTATCTCGATCAAGAGACCTTCAAGATTCTCAAGAGAAAGTAGGCTAAAATTAAATCCAAAAGTTTTCTCTTCATCCTCTATTAAATTTCTTAGCCCAATAATCTGGATTAAAATGCCACATTTCTTTAAGCTCCATGTTTTATTTAAGTGGACCCTAGTTGGGCTTTGCCCAACAAGACTCTTCACGCAGAGCTGTTGCATTAAGGCCTCTGGAAACAAAAAGTTTCCTTTTTCCATCTTTGCAGTTTCTGTTTCCTCAACCAGCTCGTCGTCCATTACCACTGCCGTCGGTTCCTCCATTTCCACGATTGCCGGCTCCTCCACTTTCTCCATTACCAGCACCTCCTGTCCTACAGTCGCGATATCGCGTGCGACTGATTGCTCACAAAAAAATTCCTCGGCTGCCAATTCTCCTTCTCCTTCCCCTTTTCCTTTTCCTTCCTCGGCTGATTCTTCTTCTTCTGCCGCTTTCTGCAACTAGTCGAAAACTGTTTCCGATTCTACGAGCTTCTTCGTCGTGGCCTGGAAATCATTTTTTTTTTGTTCTTGTTCATCATAGTCTCGATGAAGGTCTACTTTTTGAAAAGTTACAGATTCCTCTATAAACCCACGCAAACATCCTCAACTCTCGTTTCTTGCAAACCCAAACTAGAAAAGAGTCTTCTTTCTAAGTTCAGTTTTTCCACCATTATATTTCTTCTCTGCCCTCCAAGCTTAAGCAGCTCATTTTGGTCTTTTATTAAAATGACTCGTATAAATACGCAACGTAATGTCCTACTTACCCCTTCGTCCCTTAATTACATCGTGTATAAGGGGAAAAAGTGACGGAAATACCATCCTACTTAACGCTCTAGCACGCCCTTGGTAATATCCCGATAACTGTCCCACTTAAAAAGTCGGGGTGTTACATATGCTGTCCTAAAGGTTGGTCCTATTAGGGATAAGTTCATTAGTCTGGTAATGTCGGGGGTTGGTCGAAGTTCATTAGATGGTTGTGCATTGAGTGCGCGATAAGGGAGATTGTCTCGCCAAAGTTCACGAGACTTAATAGTTTGTTTCCCATAGTCGTGTGTCACGGTCCTACTTTCGAGAGACTGAAGGAGGGTCGTGCGGCACTCGTTGTTAGGGGAAACAACGAGTCAGCCAACGAAGTGTGCCAACGGCACCAATTGCCCACGACGTTAGAGCAAGCTTTGTGTCTAATGAGCGAGCAATGAACAAGCGAGATTAATCGAAAAAAGCGTCGTTAAGCATAGTGAATATAGTTTGTATATAAAAAGTTTTATCATTGATTGACAGCAAATTACATTGGGTAGGGAAATCTACGTGCAGTCATGCCTCTCCCCCTAAAGAGCAATCCGCGCCACCTCCAGCATGGCAAGAGTAGACATGCTATGGTGGTGAGGAGTCACTTTCCTAAAATAGAAAGAAAAAAAATACAAAGGAATTTTCATAAATAAAAATAAATCTACTCTAACAGCATGAGCGGCCATGGACAACACGTCTTGGACAAACCCGAATTCTAACATTGTGCCTACCCTTCCCAAGGTATGAGTTGACCGAAGTTCACTGCTCTCCTCTATACGAAAGAATGAAAGAAAAAGAAAAAGAATGAAAGAACGAAAATATATGTATTTATGAAATTACATTTCATACTCATATTGTATTTATGTATATCTTGCTGAACGTTAGGTTCATAGTTTGAATTTTGTGATATAGCTTATGATGAAATTATTGAGGAACCTGACATTAGAAACAAATAAAAGTTGCAGTTGATGAGAAATTCTCATGAGCGAAGCTAACGCGTTGTAGAAGTAAAATTGATCTGTGAGTGACGATTTGAAGGAAACGAAAAGAAAAAGAAAGAGTTTTTATTATGTTTTTAATTAGTTGATTTAAGTTTAAATATTTTATAAATATTTATATTTATTTTACAATGGGTTTTAGTACGTTTGGATTTTAAATGAGATTGCTTTTAAGTCCTATGTTGTATCATTTAAAGGTATGAATTTATGATGTATTTAAAAAAAAAGGAAATTAACAAAACAACCACTGAATAATTTTTTGCTAACAACTTAAACATTGAACTATGAAAGATGAATGGAGCAAACATTGCCGTTAAGTTGAGGGAAATGACTTGACCATATTGTTGCAGAGGACTTGCGGTGGAAAAAAGTTAATACCCATGGAAAAAACTGCACAAACTCGTGATTTCAAAAACTTTATGTGAAAAAGAGCTAATATCCATAGAGGATGGATCTGAGAAAATACTGTATAATTTTATTTGAATTTTTTTTAGTTTTATAATTTTGAAAATTTTGTAAAAAAATATATAATGTTTTAGATATCAGATGATTTAGAATTATTTTACTTTTTATGGGAGAATCACAACTTGTCTGTGTTTTTCTACAAAGAAAACAATAAATTTGTTTCTTATCTGCAGAGGAAAGATGCATAGGAAAGTAAAACAACTTTCCTTATCTTTGCAGAGCGGAACATTATCTTTTC
The DNA here is from genome assembly GCA_022433065.1 of Begonia loranthoides. NCBI lineage: Eukaryota > Viridiplantae > Streptophyta > Magnoliopsida > Cucurbitales > Begoniaceae > Begonia > Begonia loranthoides. Next base: position 19,521,232 of record CM039472.1, read on the forward strand.
TGAGTCCTATTTCAAGGACTTTCTTTTCGTTGCGGAAAGACAATGTTCTCCTACAGAAAGACAACGCTTCGCAGAGGAATGCCAACGTTTTTTAACAGAAAATGTAACAACGTTATTTGCTCCATTCATTTTCTATAATTCAGTGTTTAAGTTATTAGCGAAAATTGTTCATAGGTTGATTTATCATTGGCTCTATGGTACGGTGGTTGTTTTCTTAATTTTCCTTGAAAAATGTGACATGAAAAAGGGTTTTACGTCAGGAGGTATTACATTAGGTGTGGTTGTTACGCGACAAATCAGTCAAACTCGACCCTTTGACCGAAGTCAATGAAAAAAAAATTTTATACGTGGAATTTTATACATTAAAAATCTGCTATTCTTACACTTTCCTTTGTTTTGTTCCACTCTCTAAGAGATTTTTTTGCTATTAGAAATCAAAAGTTTTTAATATTTCCATAATAATTTGGAAAAATTCAACCACTCCTAGAATGACACATATTTCAAGAGAGAGATGAAGGTCCAGATTTGGTGATTTAATTAGATAAATGCATTTGAGTTTTAAGTTTGGTTGGATTAGGTATGAATTGTTTAGAATAATATTTTATTAAGACTGGATTAGTGTTATATTGGTATTATTCATATTTGATTTACATTGACCTAGATTAAATTACAACTTGAATCGATCAAATGGCTATTTGAATTGATAATAAGAATGATGAAAGGGGGCTAAAAATTGGCAGGGGAATGTTAGGGTTTTTATGGAAAATTCGGATTAGGAATTTGAAATTTGATTTTTATTCAATTAATTGGCGAGTAGATCACTATCAATTTGTATCGGAATGGTCAATTCTGATAGCTCAGAAGAACATCAACGTAAGGGTAGATTTTGCTAAGAAAAAAAATCGGAGGTCTTGGAACATGGGTGATAACATTTGTGAAGATTGGTGGAACACTCTGGCTCAGAATGTGGCCAAGATCTTTCTGTTGGAAGTCACCCAACATGTGATAGCTTCGACCCTCACAAGAAAATCCATGGGAGAAGAAAACAATCAAGACTCGTACGAAATTGGGAGCATAGCTGAGGGTTCCATGCTGACTTGTGAAACACTCAAAGCAATATTGTGTTCAAAACACCTAGGGATGTCTCAGAAAGAGTGAAGCCATGAGAGGTATATTGGAAGATATGTTTGTCACTGGCTCTGGCAGTGGCAAGGCGGTCAATGGTTTGAGGCGTAAATCTTCAATGGAGAGAAACAAGATGAATGACTTTTTAGAGCTAAACCATACTATGCTGCGAACTGACTTCCTGACAGGAAGAAGTTACGTGACCTAGATTCATTCCAATGGGTGGAGTTTGGGTTTGGATTTGCGGATTGGAATTATTAAACGAGGCAACTCTTGCTTTGGCATTATTTAACCAATGATGGAGGCTTATGCGAGAAGTCTTGGCATTCCATCAAAAATCAAAGGTGATTAATTTCTAGGTGGCATTTGAATCTTTGAATGCTCCAATAACAAGATTGGTAGAGAATCTGAATGAGGTGAAGATTTCTGATTTTCACCTTAGGACAAGGTGATTGTTCACCCAAGGATATTGGTAAGTTAATAATCAAGTAAACTTATTTTAAGAGAGAGAAGAAAACATAGATTTGAGGTTTTAATTTAGTTCAAAGCATTTGAATTTAAGTTAGATTAGATTGGGTTTGGTATGTTTAGATTAGTGTTTTATTAAGATTGAATTAGAGTTATATTTGTAATATTTAGATTGAATTTGATTGGATTAGAATTCGAATTGTTTAGATTGGTATTTGAATTGATAATTAGAAAGAGGAAATGAGGAATATAAGATTGATATAGGAGTGTTAGGGTTTTTATGGAAAATTTAAAATAGGACTTTGGAATTTGGTTTAGATTCAATTAATTTGCAAGTAGATCCTTATTATCTTGAGGAAGAAGTAAAGAGTATAGTGGAGGGAGTTAGAGTTACGTGTGTAATGGGTAGAATATTCTAGAAGATTTGTTGTAGGGTTAGTCTTTGGAGATTGAAGGATAGAGATTAGTTATAATTCCGTTAGAGAGTAAGAGTATTGAAGGAAATGGGGAAGAGCTTGGGACGGTATTTATATTTTGGGAAAAATACTGCTGTCCTATCATGTTTTCTTCTTATTTCAAATTCACCAAGATTTTCAATTGAGTCACGGGGTGCCTGTCACTTTGATGTATCCCAACAAGGCAAGATTTCTTTGATGATTTTGCTAATGTACCTAGTGATGTTTGGAAACATTCTTAGTAGTGTTTTAGTTAACATTGCGTGTAATCACAACATAATGGGAAGAATGTTTTCAAGGTTGCACTATAAAATCATATATATATGTACATGCATGTGCGTGTGCGTGTGCGTGTGCGTGTGCAAGGGTGTGTGTGGGCATGCGGTGTCATACAAAGTTTCTTCGAACTTCTTTGCTTTATCTATGTTAAGGCTAAATTTCTGCCTATTTGTCAGTTTTGTGTCATACGAATTTTCTTTGAACTTCTTTGTTTTATCTATGTTAAGCTTAAATTTCTTCCTATTTGCCAGATTTGTGTGTGAATCATATGAATTTTCTTCGAACTTTTTTGCTTTATCTATGTTAAGCTTAAATTTCTGCCTATTTGCCATTTATTTTCTTCTTTACGGTCCGTAATGCTTAGTTTTACAGTCTTTTTTCTTCATTTTCATATAACATTATTTTACTAACCATGTTTCGTGGTTTTTAGAAGGATAATCTCTCCTTGGAAAAGCATGTCAAGATTCAAATACCATTAACATTAAAAAAGCAACTTGTTGATGATTGGCAGTTTATTACTCAGCAGGACAAGGTAAGCTATGTTTCTATGATTTATAGTCCTCTAGGCAGTACAGAACCTGTATTATATAATTTGTCAAATTTTAGTCTCCACCTCTAGTTCTGCCAAAACAAAAGATTTAAGAGAAACTTGTGAAAATTGTCTCTAACTAATCATTCTAAAATGCTTATCTGAATCCTTACTTCTAAACTATTGTACATTTTCTCACTTACAAGTGTTAAAATATTGCTTCTGATCCCTTCACGGCATAAGTTCAGATTAGTGTTGGCCTAACCTCTCTTTTGAGCTTAAAATCTAAATCAAGATTCATATTTTAAAGGAAATTTTTTGTTCACTATTTCTTTTGGACAGTAGGTAAACTGGCTATCAAGCTCTGTCAACAAAATGCCTTGGAAACTTTTATTCTTATCAATCTGACTGTTGTTGTATTATTTTTTGTTGTAGCTAGTTAACCTTCCGCGATCGCCATCGGTTGATGACATTTTGACCAAGTATCTCGAGTACAGATCAAAGAAAGATGGAATGTAAGTTTTCTTAAGTTTTAAGGTAAAAGAAAAGTCTAGTTCCACTAATGAGATCAATAATAATTTTTCCTTATTATTAGCCTGTTCTTTTGTTTGCCTTAGTTATCACCAAAATTAATGCAAAGATTACATAATTAATGCAATTAGGATTTTCAAACGATTTTTGTTAAATCAAACTCGAAATATAGGTACCTTGATGGAAACAATAAAGGCCCATTTAGGGTAGCTTCTTGGAGGCCTAAAAGTGCTTTTTTGATAATTTTTATATAATTAGCTTTTTGTGACTGAAAAGTTAATTGATTTTTTAAAAGTTATAATAGTTTTAAGACGATAGAGAATATAACTTCTCTACTTTGCTTTTTTCATAATTTGAGATTCAATTATAAAATAATATGCTTTTTTTCATTTTTATCGTTAAATTTAAAATTTGAGAACTATTAAATCTTCTTCTAATTCTCGAAGGGTGGGACTCGTCTGGTTCCACTCCTAATTGGAACAGAACCGAACTAAATATTGAATCATATCAAATGAATTTTAAAATGTTAATTTACCACATACCTATATGATTTTAGTAGTTCATTATTTTGACAGTTCTACTGACAATGATTATTTAAAAAACAGCAACAATACTAAATTGCCTGTAAGTTGGCCATGCAAACTAGCGAAGATAGATTGAACCTTCAATAGTTATTGAACTTAGTGACGAGTTTTTGTGACGCCTTGTTATTTATAACAAAGTAAACATTATTGCTGGTCTCTACTATAAAGAAACTTAAAACAATGTACAGTGCTTGACCAACAAGGAATTAGAGGGTTTTCTGATGATGGAATTTTGTGCATGTTCCTCTTTGATGCATTTTGTCCCATAAAGAAATGAAAGTTTTGTTTTAATATATCTATTCTGCACAGATTTAGATAGATGACGTGATTGTTATTTAAGAGGCATGAAGTATTTGTTTAAATTCTTTGTTCCAGGGTAGTTGATTCTATAGGAGAAATCTTGAAAGGAATACGATGTTACTTTGACAAAGCGCTGCCTATGTTGCTCTTGTACAACAAAGAGCGAAAACAGTATAATGAATCAGTCACTGGAAATATTTCTCCATCAACTATATATGGCGCTGAACATTTATTACGCCTTTTTGGTATGTCTAAGCTCTGCTGTTGAATTTTTTTGCGAACACCTGGACTTTTATCATATTTGGAAACATTAATAAATTAGTGGCGTATTGGGTAGAAATTTTAGCCCTAATTAGATGAGTTAAACGTGATCCACCTCTTTTTCATCTGTTTTGTGTAGTCAAAAAAAAAGTTGATGTTTATTGTTTGGGAGGTCGTGATGTAGCCATATTTTTTGATAGTCATTTCATTTCGAATGTTGATCGCATAGTTTTGAAGTAAGGTCCGGAATTCATTCCGTAATAGATCATTTTTTGTCTGGTTAGCTTGATGCTACTTGTTGATGCTTCTGAGGGGAGTTGGGTGGTTTGAACTTCGAGGAAGTTTCCTTCTTTCTCTTTGTCTACAGTCCTCTGGTTCTAGATTCAAAAGATTTTTAATGATCCTGATAGGTTAGGAGGGTTATAAATAGAAATTACTTAGTTAGTCAAGTCTATTATATAAAGACTGGAGGGGTAGTTGAGAAGGGGATCGGATATGAGAGTAGTTGTGGGGAGTCACTAGGGACTCGAAAACCTAATCTATTGTAAAGAAGTGTCCTATGTTCTACTTTATTGATTGAGATCCTATTAATTTGGTATCAGAGCATCGTCGATCGACTGGGCATGATTCCTCGATCAGAATCGCAGAGAGAAAACGGGATGGAGTGGCAAAAAGAGATGGCAAGTATGAAGGAAGAGATAAAGAAAATAGAGACTTGTGTCGATGGAACGCAGCATTTCACAGAGTCAAGAGCAAATGACAAGAATGTTGGCTAAAATGGATGAACGACCTCCTTCATCAGAAAATCAAGACGGGTCCAAAAGTTTCGAAGCGGAAAAAGAGATGAGAAGTAAGGAAAACCGACAGTTCTTGAGCAAAGATTTTCTTTCAAGAAGTTTGGAATTACTTGTTTTTTCTGGCAATGATCCTGAAGGTTGGATAGTCAGAGTTGATCGTTTTTTTAGTATCAACAGGTATTCAGAACTGAAAAAATCGAAGCAGTATGGTGAATTTCGAAGGCGCATCATTATCTTGGTACCAATGGGAGAGTGGAGTTCGGCGGTGTCGTTCTTGGCTAGTTTTGAAGAAAAGAATATTAGAAAGATTTGGACAAGAATTGGAAGCAGTTTTGGACCAGTTGCAGAAGGCAGCTGAAGAAGAATCTGCCGATGGAATCTGTTGCGAGAAAAAAATCGTGCTCGAAGATCTGTTAACAAATAAAGTCGGGGAAAGAGGGAAAGGGATTTTCGCGACTGCAAGAGAGGAACCGGCGACTGCTGGAGAGGAGCAGGCCACTGCAGGAGAGTCGCCGACGACTACAAGAGAGGAACCGGCTACTGCAGAAGTGGAACCGGTGACAATGGACAACGAGTTGGCTGATGAATCGGTAATGGCAGAGAAGGTTCCAGAAATCAAGAAAAGTCGCGACTGCAAAAAGGGAGGAGCCGGCGACGAGGGAAATGGCAGAACCGGCGACGATGGAGAGGGAGTAACCGACGTCATTGGAGGTTACAGAGAAAACCGCTGGATGGTGGACAGGATGAGCTGGCAGCAAAAAAGGTGGAAATTGCAACGAAGGAAGGAGGAAATTGGTTGGCAGATGTGGATGAGCTGGCGATGGAATCTGAAACTACAAAGAAGTCAAATATTGGGCCGGAGTTCCCAATGGATCAACCCTGAAGAAGACAACTAATAGGCCAATCTTTCCAGAAGCCCTAATATGGTGGAGTGATGGAGTTAATGGGCAAATTTCAGCCGAGGCCCATTTGGATAAAAATTTGGGTTTAAAGACATGTAGTCTTTTAATCCAGATTATTGGGCTCAGAAATTTGATGAAATTTGCAAAGGAAGAAGAGATTTTTGGACATTCTAGCCTATGTTCTCTCAAGAATATTGAAAATATAAATAAAAAATGTATTTTTCATTTTTTTCCACCTTGAGAACAAAGTGATTTTTTTAGGGCGGGAGTAATGATAGATTAAGAGAGTTATAAATGGAAATTACTTAGTTAGTCAAGTCTATTATATAAATACTTGAGGGGTAGTCGGGAGGGGGATCGGATATAAGAGTAGTTGTGGGGAGTCACAAAGGACTGAAAAACCTAGTCTATTGTAAAGAAGTGTCCTATGTTTTACTTTGTTGATTGAGATCCTATCAGATCCACATTAGGTTCTGATATTTTCTTTTTGAGGGTCTTGGTATTGGGAAGAAGTGAAAACACCAGGGACCGTAGTGTGCAGGTGAAGATTCACTGATTAACTGAAGCTAAAGCTTGCTTGCAAAGAAATAATAATAATAATAATGAGCAGTTGAGCGATCCTTTCAAAGTATTAAAGCTGACATCTGTGTTAGTTTTCTTTACTTCTGTTGTAATTCTTTTTTGGGTTTTTGCAGTTAAATTGCCCGAGCTTTTGGCATATGTGAATATTGAAGAAGAAACACTGACCCGCTTACACCAGAAATTACTTGACTTTTTAAAGTAGGTAGATGTAAACTGGTGCATTAACTTTTAATTATCTTAATCTTGTTGGTATTTGGTATTAGTGTGACAAAACAATCAAATGAGCTGAACTTGAAGTTAGTTAAAGTTAGTTCTATGCCTTCAGATAGTGTGAAATATCAAAGCTAATCCCATTTATTAAAAATAATTTAGTAGTTGTTTCTTGGAGCTCTAGGATTTTCATTATTTTCAGGAATGGTTTAGTACTAAATATTCATTTTCATAGTAATATATGGTTTAAAATGAATGAACTTTGAGCAAAGTCAATTTTTTCTTGTTATAGAAACTTCATATTTCTATTTTATTGCGTAGACGAATTTGTCAATGGAGATTCAATGGTATTCGAGCCTTTCATAATTGATTTGGTATTGGGATGTAGGTTTCTGCAGAGAAATCAGAGTACTTTCTTTCTTGCTGCCTATGATAACTCAAAAGGCGATGAGGTAAAGGGGAAGGGCAAAGATGACTGAACTGGTAATCCCGATCACGCATTGTGTGTTCCATTTTTGCAGACCATCATATTGGCATGCCATCTTATGTATTGTGATTTCAATTCCCTTTAACTACTGGTAGAGTCTATTATTCATTTTTTATTGATATAAATTCGATACTTGTTTTGTACAATGAACATCATATTTCCCCTATTATCATATTTGTCGATACCAACAACCTCGATCTGTTTTTCCGTTTATGAATTGTTGTCAAAATTGAAAGGCTCATTGATAAGACGAAGAAGCTATGCAATAACTATACAAGTGAAGGTACTACGTACAACTAGGATAGGAATGGATATATTCTAGATATAGCTAGACGTAAGAGAGAGAGGTTAATAATCCTAAATGACTCGAGGAGTATGTGTAACAGAAGAGAGGAGTATAAAGACAGGACGGTTTTGATGAGAAAGGGACGTATGAGAATTATGTCAACCTCTCCTTCCCAATCTTCCTTTCAGCTCAGTTTCTGTCAGCTTCATTACCCCCTTCAGTTACATGGCCGCCCATTTACAGGTTGATTCTGGAAACTTGGAGCACAAATCTGTATCGAAAAGTCAAAGCCCATGGCATGGCCTGTGTATTTATCTTTTATTGTTAACTAAGAATTATATTTTGTTAGTGTGAGACTGGAACAGGAAGAGATGCAATGTTTTTTGATCAAGAAACAACCAGGTTTAAAATCTAAATTATCACCTAAATTATGAGGAAGGAAGAAGGAAGGAATGCCTCCCTATGAATTGATGAATTTTTCATCAGAATCACCTTTCCCTAATTTCCCAAACCTTGCCCCAATCTAAAGCTGAATCGGATTAGTGGAGGAAGCAATGCTCCATGCCCTTTTCTCTTTTCTCTTTTCTCTTTTCTAAATAGAAGGGACTCACTTAGCTTTTCTCACTGACTTCCTCAAATGCTTATTGGCCCCATTCAGTTCGAGGATCAATTGCTTTCCTGCACATGAAAACGGAGCTTAATTCATAGAATGAATGTGATTTATATCATATCGAATTAGATCACGTGAAAATAAATTGTCTAGCTAATTTCCATCAAACTAAAACACTTGGTTTCATGATTTTAATTCATTGTATTTAATGGTAACTTATTTCACTTTAATTTATTTTTTGTTTTACTTAACAAATTAAACTTCGTATTTTGAGAATATATGCAAAGAGTAGTTGAAAATATGAATTTTGATGCAATGGATTCTTCTCATTGAAGGTTCCATTATTGGTTAGTTTAAAGATCAAATATATAATAAACGAATTCATAAATGCTAGGAATTAATTATTTAATGAAGAACTAATGATTTTCAATTATAAAATATAGAGATAACAAACGAGCTACCCGAGCTGAGTCAAGCCAAGCTTGAAAAAATTTAGTTTTTCGAGCCTATCGAGTTAAATGAGTCGAGCTTAACGAATCAACCTAAAAGAAGTTTCAACTCAAGTTGGCTCATGATCCAGGAGCTACATGAGTCGATCTAAACCGGTTAAATGAGCCTAATGAGCTTTAACGAGTTGAACCTAATGCGTTGAACAAACAATACATAAATATTTCAAATTATATATAAATATATTGTATATTTTTTAAAAATTTAATTATTAAAATTATATAATTGTTTAGGGTAATTAACAAAAAAATTTGAATTATGAGGTCATTGACAAGACAAACACTAAACAATTTTTGCTAACAAATAAAATACTAAACTATGAAAAATGGATGAGGCAAACATCGCTTCCATGTTTTTCGTTAACATTTAAAAAAATTTTTTTCGCAATAGATCCATACTTGAAGTAGTTGTAGTCAAGAACTTATTATTCCTAGTAGAATGCATGTTTCTGCTGTAAAAAATTATATTACAAGGACTTGCTTTCCTTAGCAGAAGCCAAGTATCCGATGCAAAAATGGTATTTTCCGCAACGGAAAGTAGCTCGATTTCAAGGACTTGTTTTCCTCAACTGAAGACAAGTATCTGCTGCGAAGATAGTTTTTTCGAAGCGAATATGTAATATCTGGTTTTTTCATACGAATAGTTTAATTATGTAATACAATAATTTAGAATTTATATAGATTAATTATTGTCCATTAGAGAATTTTAATGAAGGATATAAATATTAGAATTATTAAATAAGTGTTGAAATTTAGGAAAGTTAAAATAAATAATTTTATTTTATAGATAATAAAAGAAAATAGAAATTATTGAAGAATTAGGAAAACTGAGGGTATTAGAATTAGTAAAAAAATAACGTGTAATAATTCATGGTTAAGGAAAAGATTTAATTGTTAGTTTAATATTTTATATTATGGAACTAAGGAAAATATAATTTAAGAAGACCAGATGCAATAGGAACCGTTGGATGAGATTTAGGAACGACTAAGATCCAATTAGGATGGAGAAAGATGATCCGTGAAAGTGTTTGATGCGAAAGAGCGTTGGACCGTTGGATTAGTTTAGTGGAAGAAATGTGGATCGTTGGATTTAAGAAAAGATGCTTCCGTGAAAATGTTTGATGCCGTTTGGGTGCATAAGAGAGCTAGACCCTAGAATTAGATTAGCGGAAGGAGCTTAGACCGTTAGATTAGAAAAAGATTCTTCTGCAGAAGGGAAGATGTCATTCAGGGGAGTTAAGTAAGTTAGGAGTTTCGTCGTTTTATATCTGAGCATGTTTCTGCGGTTGCATTTATGTCCACGACAATATTTTAAATAATGGGAATGACGTTGTTTGGATTAGTAGTCTTGGTTATTAGTGTCAGAGAGAAAGTGTTTGCTTCTGCGAATAGTTTAGTGTCCACAGCAAGTACATCGTCGTTGGATTTATGGGATTTGCAGTAACATTGGAGTTTTTGAGAGAGCATTGGCTTTCGTAGAAGTGTTTGCGTCCACGGTTGCTTTGGCGACCACAAATATAAGTTTTAGGGCTGACGTGACTGTTGGCTTATTGGTTGAACCAAATGTTGCAGATGTTCCCAGTGTTGTTCTCGCATCCGCTGTATCTTGGGCAGGTGTAAGTTCATGTAGTTTTTCCATATTTTTGCGAGCTACATTTCGATCCTTACACAATTTAGGAAATGATAGGATTTAGATACAATTTCATGGGATTTTATCCTGTGGTAATTTTTGGTTAGTGTTTTATAAATATAAGGGTTTGGGTTTAAATCCTAATCACCCGAGAACCCCATGGACGAGAGAAGTTTTCTCTCAAGCTCTCGGGTGAAACTTTCCTTTAGATTTCTCAAGGTAGGTTCTCCACTGTTTAGTTCCCGAAGTAGTTTTTGATCATGGGTAATGTTTAAAGTTATTTTTTTAGTAACTAATTCAAGGAAAAGTTAGCGTTAAGGAAGAATTTAACAGTCAGACCTTCATAAGAATTCCAGGTAAGTGATGTTGTTTGTGTTTGGCTTTGGCCTACATCACAAAGTACTAGGGTAACGTAGAATTATGATGTTTTTCTGTGATGCCTCGAGGTTATTAATCGAGGATATGATGCATGCCAATTGTTTACTGTTTACTATTCATGTTGTGGTATTATTTGAGGATATGATTTTTATTGGTTGCTGATAGATGACATGTTTTGATGATAATATGATATGATGCCTACAGACTGTTAATCGAGGATATGATGATTGTTTACTTACTGTTCATATTGAGACGTTGATTGAGGATATGTTACTGTATGTTCATGCACATTAAATTGTTATTATATATCATATATGTTCTATGCATCATATTTTTCAAGAAAAAAATGAAAACTGTTTACATACATATGTTTTCATGTTAGAAAGACAGAAATAGAATTTAAGATACGTAAGGAAGAATACGAAAGTTGAAGAAAAGTTGTCCTAAAGGTTGGTCATATGGGGATAAGCCTGTTAGCTCGGTTATGTCGGGGCTTGGCCGAAGTTCACTAAGTCGTTGTGCACTGATTGCACAACACTAACGGAGGTCCTAGTAAGGGGGACTCTCTTTCCAAAGTTCACGTGACTCAGTGGTGTGTTTTCCATAGTCGTGCTTACTCTTCCTATAAGAATGTCAACAAAAGTTGCAAGATCATTAAAAAGAAAAAGAAGAGAAAAAAAGAAACAATGAAAAGACATTTTTTTACGAAACTATATTGCATACTTTGTGGCACCTCAATTTCTTTTATCCTAATTTAGTCCCTTTTAGGTCATATATATATATATATATATATATATTTTAAAACCCTTCATTTCTTTTTCCTCTAGCATAGCGAATTTCTTTTATCTTTAACAAACCAATGAAATCATAAATCATTAATTAGTTATTATAATATATCAATTATTACAAATCATTTTCTTTTTACAATTGTATCCATTCCCCAAATTTAGTTCGCCATAACAACTCCAAGCGCTCCTCATCAATATGCTCCATCAATTACGTGATCCTTTGCTACTAGTCTCTTTGTCCAATTTCACTTATATCACAAGATTTATCAATGAGCGTAATACTTAGTAAGTAATGAGAAATAAAATATGATATGCATTTATCATAAAAACATGAGTCTTTTGTTTTCGTTTCGTCAGCGTTCTTTTATTTTCTTTTCTTTTACCAATTTGATCGTTGGAGTACAGTCTAGAGAATAATAAATACAGTCCAATCAATCCCACCCACAAACGATCCTAGACTGTTGGGGTATAGTTAGGGAAGAGTACAGTCTAGTCTATCCCACCTCCAAATGATCTCAGTCTTTCTTTCTTTGTTAGCTATGTATTTTCTTTTTACCTATTTGTCTTCGAGCTTCGCTCATACAAGGCTATTTACATATATATATATATATTTATCTTCCTTAATTGAAGCATAAACATATAAAACATTTTCGTTTTTTTTGTAAAGACCATGATGCATGAATGCACAAACGAAACATATCCTCAATCAATGTCAATATAATTCTACCCCCTCGCATCCTTGATCAACATAATATCCAACTCATCTCACACCTTTAACAATAACACCCAAACAACAACAATATCAAAACATGCAATACATTCTCGAACAACATATGATCAAAATCATTAATATTATCAATCACAACTACTTAAATCCTAGCATCTTTAGAAATAGCTCATTATGCCAAACACATATAGTTTATCTCCTTGAATTGAGAGACCTAAAACATATCGCAATATTTGTTAGTATCCATATAGTCATTAATTACTTTGATTCCTAAACTCCCAATATCTATAATTAATCATGTTAATTCCATTTAAAAATCCAATCACTTAGGTCATACTTATCGTCCAAAAACAGGGCATAATATTATTGTCCTAAGATTCCACTTAATCGTCCAACAAAGTATTCATATCAATATCTAAATCTCCATCTAATTATCCATAATAATATAAAAAAACTGATTAAAATCATTCAGCTCGTTGATGCACAGTTCCAACCTTACTGTCTTCATAATTTGTCCAAATTTCCAATATACCAAAATAGCTTAAGGAATAAAATCATTTACTAATATACTATGTTTCCAACTCATGGTAATCTAATATAACATCACTTAAACTTAAACAACTTCACTAACCATCAAAGACTATTTCATACTTCAGAGAATAGCTGGAATCGTGACTCTCTTATTGTCCAATTTGGAGAGTCGAAACCTCTCTATTTATAGAGGTTATAAGTTGGTGTTCTATACCACAAGTCATCCTCTCCACAAATCACCATCGGCCACCACACCACTTAATTAATTTCAATCACTATAGTCATCCTAATCCATTGTGATTTTGTGGATGGGAGGTGTCTGTTTAATGTCCAATTAATTCTGAAAGTTAATTCTTTAAAAATCCTTTGTTGTGAATTTTGCACATTTGTGGATGCCTGCGCGTCTGCAGACATATTCGTTCCCGCTGAGCATCTTTTCCAGTGAATATTCCCAATATCTGTCAATCGGTGATCGCCACGTCACACCTTAGTTGCTTGTACGCCACTCAAATACTATTCACAGCAGACGCATTTCAATCTGTGGATGCCTATGCTTCTGCGAGTCCACTGTATAACACTCGCCACTTATCCAAAATGACGCCGTTCATTCCTATCGTGGACACCTAGGCTCCCGCAGCTCCACTGTTCAACGTCGCTACTTATCCAAAACGACGACGTTTTAACTTATACACGACACTACACTCTCTCACAATGAATCTTTCCTGTCTATGGGAGCATCTTTCTCCTAATCTAACAGTTCTTATTTAATCCGATAACTTGATCCTATGACCATCAATCCTCCCGCATGACATCTTTCACTCTCGCAACGCATCTTTTGCGCAACCATCTTCCTACCCACCTGTGACAACGTGGATTTTTCTTTACTTTAAAAATACGTTAAGTTTAAAACTTTTATAAAACAATTGAATCCTTATTAAAACCCTTCAATTGAAATCGAAGTTCTTTTAGAAAAACTCAATCGTTAAAACATTTTACTTAAATCTTTATTAATAGAGGAAAACTTTATTTGGGAAATCTATTTTTCTTATTTTACAGCGGAAGCATAAATCATTCATTTTAAAAAGAAAATAAATAAATTATTACTTTACATTTATAAAATTCTTTTCTCTTTTACTTTCCTTTAGCCAGCCACAAGCCCTACTTGTGCAAATCCTTCATCAACTGCTCATTGATCTGTTCATCATTTTCTCGTGCGTGTACCTACACCATTAGCAAACTATGAGCCCGAGGCCCAGTAAGAAATGAGATATGCAGTATGAAATATGCCTCTCTTTCATTCTTTTTGGAATGGGTTCTATCCCAAACCAATCTTTTCTTTACGTTTCATTCTTTCATTCATAACTCGTATGTCGAGCGGGAGATTGGATAAACTTGCGTTGGAGGGAATAGTCTTTGTTGGCTTCTAACCACCTAGGGTAGCTAGTCCCGTTCCCGACAAGGGAGGGGTGTAAGTCTAGACTACCTGATTTCGTCTGTCCCCCAGCTTCCCATTTCCTTTCCTTTCCTTTTTCATTCATTTCATTTATCCATTTTTCTCACAGAATGCATATGAGTACCATCTCAGAGGTGGCACTTCCTACTTGTTTCTATTATCATGATGCATGTGAATGAAAAACATTATCGTGATGCATGTCAATGAGAAGCAGTAATCACAACAATATAAAAGTATGAGATATGGAAAGTCTACTAACATACTATACAGGCATGCTCGGTAATTTAGAGGAAGCAATAACAACATAGACATGCTTTGCAATCCAAGGAAAACAATAACGATATAGGCATGCTTGGTAATTTAAAGAAAGCAATAACAACATAGACGTGTTTGGCTATTTCAATGAAACAATAACAATGAGGCATGTTTGGCATTTTAAAGGAAATAATAACAGTATAGACATGCTTGGTAATTCAAAGGAAGCAATAACAATATGCTAACGTCCTAAAAATGCTTAGAGATTAAATTAATAATGTGCAAACAACATATGCATAATATGGCAGCATAGTAGGAATGTAAACAAACAATTAAAGGAAAGACACTCCTAATGGTGTAGGGCCTCCACTGGCCAACAACTCTACTCAATTTCTTACCTCGAAGCTTTATCGTGCATTAGCACTTAATCGTTATCCTTCTTCTCATTTTCAATAGCTTCATAATTAAAAACATTTACTTATTAATAATCACAACTTATTAATTTCATCATTTTTCCATATATATTACATAATAATTCTAGGAATTCATTGACACCTAAAACGAAACATGACCCATTCCAATATCTATGTTTAACTAATTAACATCTCCTCTTCCAGCAACATAACCCAAATTCAACATATTAACTTTCCAACAAAAGAGTACAACCCCACAAACAACATCAGAGAGCAATCCATAACCTTACGTCTAATTAATAATCTACTAACAGGGCTCAACACAAGGAAACAGAATCTATTCTCCATCCCATCTTTTCTTTAGCATAAATCTTCACATACAATCTATACAAACTAGGAGGCACCAGCCATCCACGTGAATTACCATCTCCAGCCCTTTGATCCGAGGCTGGAAATCGCAGCCTCCCTCTGACGCCAATCCTTGCCATCGTCATTCCATCATCGCCGGTCACCAGAAATCAGTAGAGCATCAAGGCACACCTCAACTTGACGCCAAACCATCCTGCGAAGCCCGACTCCTGAGCCCGAGCTGCGACGCCATCAGCATCCCGCAACTCGCCATACGCCGGATGACGAGCCGAGCCCGAGCTCGCCGTTATCTCTCATCGCCTCTGTCTTCCCCGTCTCCCTCGTTCACTTTGTTCGTCGCGAAGAGGCCACGGGCTAAAATGCCCGATTCCCCCTTCTCTCTTCTCTTTTTGTTTTCCAGAGCCGAACTCAATTTGTGTGAACCGGTTCGGCTGAACCAGTTTAACTCTTTCCATCACCAACTAATCCCTTCTTTCTATTTTATTCATTTTTAATTATAACTCCATTTAATCCTTCACTAATTATTTTCTTAATTTCTAATTCTAACGAATCGACCTTTTTTTTTCTTCCAACTAAAAATCGACCACATAATTGCTTCCAAACCAAACCGGTTCAATCCATTAATTATCTCCTTCAGAATTGTGATTTTTGATGAGGGAAGGCTTCCGTGGCTCGACCGCATTCGTCCAAAAAGTCCGATAATTTGGACAGATTCAAACTCCCTTCATCCGCCATCATTCGCATTCGTCCTGACTCATCCAAAAAGTCACGATCGGACACAAAATGTCGTCCCCGCCTTGTGCCAAAATGCGAGGGACGACCCGTAATACTTTTTTGGACGCAACGCCCAATCCGTATGTCATCCACATGCGTCCGAAAACTCCAAATACACTATCCGAGGTAATTTTTCATGTTTAATTTAATGACCCAATAAAATACTCCTTCCAAATTAATCTTAATTATTATCTAATAAATTCTCATAAATTATGATCTAACAAATACGTTCTTACTAATACCCTGATGAATATCCAACTAGTCTAAATACTTCCAATCACTTTCCAATTTATCTTTATTAAATTTCCGATATGAAAAGTTGGGGTATTACACCGCCTTCTAATCTAATGACTAAAACTCACTAATTTATCTGATCTGACGGCTATCCTTCCTCCCGTACTTCTTTTCTATTCCACAAAACATCTATCCGCAAAAGAATCTTTCTTATTCCTTCTTATACCAATGGCTACAATCCATCTATTTGTTTAATCCGACATTAATTCTTCCTCCCGCACTTCTTTTCTCTTTCGCAAATCATCTATCTGTGGAGGCTTATTTCGCCTTCCTAATCCAACGACTATAATTCTTTTATTACTTAATCCAACGTTCTCCCATCTGTCTCACGACATTCCTTTCTCCCGCACTCCTTTAGCGCCTAACACCAGATTAAATCTCAATCGCCCATTATTTTATCCAACAATTGACATCCTTTCCTTTTTGTAAAACGTTCCTTTCATCAAACAACCTTCCTCCAAATATTCTTTTCTTCGAACAATAATTTCTCTCTTAATGAAAATATCATTTTATTATTTAAACACGATCGTAAGTATTTTTCCAAAATTTTAAATCTTTTTAAAATTTTATTTTATTTATCCTTTAATATTCAAATTTTTCCAACCAATATTACTTATTTTTCTTAGGTATTACATACTCATATTATGTTGTGCATCTCCTACTAAGCGTTAAGCTCGTAGTTTAAATTTTGTGATGTAGGTAATGATGAATTTATTAAGGAACTAGATGATGAGATCAATTGATAGCACAGTTGAAGAGGAATTCTCATGGGTAAAGCTAAAGTGTTGTCGAAGTGAAGTTGACCTGTGGGAGAGGATTAAAGGAAAGAAAGATTTTCATAACAAGTCATGAACTTTTTTTTATCAAAGTTATGTTTATTATTGTTTGGATTTAATTAGAAACATTTTATAAATGCTTGTGTATTTAAATGATGGGTTTTACTATGTTTGATTTTAAATGACTTTTTGTTGAGACATTCATCGCATGGTTTTAAAAAGGTACGAAAAGGATATTTAATAGACGTTGAGTTTTACTAAGCTTAAATTTTAAAAGAAATTTATTTTAAAGACTTCCTTGTGTATGATTTTAATGGCATGATTTTTATGCATGATGTATTTTAAAAAAAAGATAAATAGCAAGAAAATGTTTTAACGTCGTGGGGCGTTACAGGATACTTGCCTTCTACTATGGAAACGTAGTTTCCTCAGCGGAAGCGTGTCTTCCATTAAGAAAATATGTACAAAAATTAAGCTTTCTTAACTTTAGTATATAACTTCACATTCTGCCTCGAATGGAACACACTAACTCTGAACCCTAACCGGATAACCCTAACCCTCACTGTCTCCTCAACTCCTTAAATGGATTCTACAAACAGACTTAAAAAATTTAAATTTCTAACGAAAAACGTGACAACGATATTTGTCTCGTTCATTTCCTATAGTTTAGTGTTTGGAACATGTGAAAAAAATTATAAGTTCAAAAAAGGTACTTCAAATTACAATTGAAAGTAAAAAAAAAAAAAAAAAACAAGATCTAGTCTTTCAACATCTAAATTTTTTAGGGAAATCAATAAATCAAAGCCTAAACTTTGAGGTCAGTGACATGCCAAACCTCGAAAATTTTTTTTGAACAACTAAAACCTCAAACTATGGAAAATGAATGACGCAAACCTTGCAGTCATGTTTCACCTAAAACAATGTCAAGGCAAACACCACAGTCACGTTAATATCATGGACCGTCCAATGGGGACGTCTAAGGATCAACAACGGCACCCTTCAACGACGAGGGACGTCCAAGGCTGATCCATGATGATGGGTGCTAGCAGACGAAGGTTCATGCCCATTGGATTGAGGGACAAACATCACTCAATGAGGATGGACAGCTAGGATGGAGGATAACCATCCTCTAAAGGCACTGGCGGGAGATGGTTCATGCCTGTTGGACCGAGGGACAAATGTCCCTTAACGAGGATGGATAGCTAGGATGGAGGATGGCCATCTTCCAAAGGCGTTGACAGAGGATGGTTCATGCCCATTAGATCGAGGGACAAACTTCCCTCAATGGGGATGAATAACTATGATGGAGGATGACCATCTTCCAAAGGCACTGACAGATGTTATGTTGAAGGGGGTCTCGTGCAAGGCACATTTTTTAAATGGGATCAGACTCCCTCCACTTACGATTGATATCCCTTATCCTACAACGGACGTCCTTCGACTTAAGACGGACATCCCTCCACTTCTGACAGATGTCCCTTAACAAACAATGGACGTCCCTCAGCCCATATCAGATGTTCCTCAAATGTATAACGAATGTACCTCATCCCACAATAGATGTCCCTCCACTTACGACATTGTTTAGCATTGAGGGATATTTGTGGATGCTAGGGGACGTCCATTGATGTTGAGAGATGACGTCGTTTAGTAATGAGAGATGTCCTTTAACTTACCATTGATGTACTTCAATGCTATGGACGTCCCTCATGCCATGGATGTTCCTCAATACTAAACGATGGCATTGACTGACCTTCAACTCCATCTATATGAGTAGTAAGGATGTCCTCTGCGAGAGTAAGCATCAACCCTAAATCCCTGAACACAATCAAAGAGCAAAGTTTTTGAATGTTGCACATCAAATGACATTGATGAGTGTTGCACCATCTAGCAATGAAGAATCCATTAACAAAGGGAATGAAGGTGAATCCTATTTTGGCAGTCCAAGCTTATGAGCAACGTGCATTTTATCACGAAGCTGGTATAGAAGTGCATTCAATCTCGGCATCTCTAGACGAGGAGCTTCCTTCAATATGCAACTCAGAAGATGATGATTGGGTGGAGTGTATACCTCCTCATCTAGAATGTTCTTCTTTGGATCTCTGTTTGGGGAAGAAGTATAGTTCATTAACCACAGTTAGAGAAGAAGTGGTTGATTATGTATTAAAGAATGGGCATGGGACAAAGTTCATCAAAAGCAAATCTCATCAGTTGACTAGCATGTGCAAGGATAGATGCAGTTGGCGAATTCACACTTCAAAAATGAAAGGTGAAGTTATGTTTCAAATGAAGAACTATAGCGAGGTTCACACCTGTGCATGACAGATGGAAAGTTGACACGCTTCTGCCAAATGGGTGGCAAACCAATATTTGAATAGGTTCAAAAATTTGCGCATGTGAGATGTTCCTTCCATCAATGAGACTGTCAGGAAGGATTTTAAGGTCAACATTAGCTCAAGTTTTCCAAGAAGAGCAAGGAATGTAGCCTTAAAATTGAACGAAAGGGATGGTGACGAACAATATAAGCAACTATGGGAGTACAGAGAAGAGATTCAGAGATCCAATCCTAACAACACATTGTTAGATATGGTAGATAGGAATGATCTTACACTCTATCCAATATTTCAAAGGCTGTACATGTGTTTAGCTGCATGTAAGAGAGGTTTGTTGGAGTGTGGTAGAATTGTCATTTGCATGGATGATTGTCACTTGAAGGGTTCATGCTCAGACCAGTTGCTTAAAGCCGTTAGTATTGACGGCAATGATGAAATTTATCCAGTTGCTGTAGTAGTTGTTGAATAAAAATGCAGAGACTCTTGGTCCTGGTTTTTGAGTTGCTTCCTTTTGGGTGTAGATAGTGATTCGTGCAAGAGATGGACATTTATTTTTGACTGACAGAAGAGGTTGGTGCTTGCTATCAAACAATATGCATCAGCAGCTGAGCATCGTTTCTGCCTCCGACACTTGTATGCCAATTTCAAAAAACAATTTTGAGGCAAGTTGCGCAAGAAGACGATGTGGAAGGCAACTAGGGCTATAACATTATTGCTCTTTGAGAAAGAGATGAAGAAACTATTTATGGTTGAGCAGAAAACACACGCATATATGTGAAACATCAACTCAAGGTTTTGGGCAAAAAATGCTTTCAGTTCCATCCCAAAGTGCTACATAAGCCTCAACAATTTGAGTGACCTACAACTCCTGTCTCCTATTAGCCTGAGACAAACCGATCCTCACTATGTTCATGATGATTAGAACGAGCATCATGTGTAGGATTGTTAAGAAACATGAGAAGATGGTCAAGTTGATGAAGCTATTGTGTCCTTATATAAAAAGTAAGCTTGCGAAGCTACAACATGCATCTAAAAATTGGTGCCCAACATTTGTAGGAGGTAGAGTCAGTTTCATGTCAGTGAGGGTAATGAACAGTACTTAGTCGATTTGGACATCCGCACCTGTAATTGTTACCAGTGGGAGCTGACTGGAATCTCATGCGTACATGTCATATTGTGCATGCATTTTTATAAGGACTTCAATTAAGGATTATGTTCATGCATGGTATCAGTGAGAAACATACATGAGGATCTACTCCCACTTTGCCTAACTCGTCAGTGGCCAACACATGTGGCCTGAAGCGGACCAGGATCTAATCTACCACCACCAATTAAGAGACTCCCAGAGTGGCCTTGAAAACAAAGAGTAAGGGATGCAGATGAGCCCCATACTCAGACGATCTTGAGCAAGAGAAACGTTCCCATGACATGTAGCTGGTGACGGGGTGTGGGCCACAATGCCCGCTGTTGTTAAGGTGGAGGCTCATTCATTGGCAAGGCAAGTGGAAGCAACAGGGTCAAAGGCCGAAGTGGCAGTGACAGACGAGGACGCTCACAAGACACGTTTATGGGTTTTACCACTATTGCTGAGACACAAGTGAGTAAATTGTTATGCTTTCAATCATTATTCCAACTATGTATGTTTTGTATGACATAGTATTGCATTTGTAATCTCATTAATACAGATTCTTGTAACTTTGTATGTCCTCGCATGTTCTCTTGATGCAACTGATCTTGAGATAAATGATTAGGCATTATAAATGAGTGAATGTAATTAACTTATTCAACAGATGGAATGAATGCTTTGTAACAACCCGGTTTTCCTTTCTTAAAACGTGTCATTTTTAAAAGAGATTTCTATTTGGAAATCGCGTAAAATTAAAACTTTTGGCGTAGTGGAAAAATTTTCTATCATAAAACCATTTAAAGATGGTAAATAGAATCCTTTTCTTGAAAACATGTATACTTTGGAAAACTCTTTTTATAAATCACAGTGGCAGACTTGTATGAGTAAAATGAAACAATTTAAATACTTTACAAAACTCTTTACAAATCATTTCTCTTTAATCCTTTATCCTTGTCAGCCACAAGGTCCGCGCGTGCAAATCCTTCATCAACTGCTTCTTTACTCGATCTAGTATGTACCTATATCACAAGACTTAAACTATTAGCCTAAGGCTCAGTAAGTGATATAAAATAAAACATGCAATGCATATGCAGCGTTTAAAAACCTGTATGTAGTTTACGTTTTCATTTCGATATCTTTTCTATTTTTTTGTTTACATTGTTCGCTTTGGTTGTCGAACTCACGCTTGTGGTCCAACCTCACAGATTGCAGTTTACGTTTTCATTTCGATATCTTTTCTTTTTTTCTTTTTGCATTGTTCGCTTCGGTTGTCAGGCTCACACTTGCGAACCAACCTCACGACTTGCAGTTTACGTTTTCTCACATTTGGTTCTATTTTCATTTCCTTTTCAAAACCATACTTAAAACCATTTTTGTAATGTTTTGAAAACTATGATGCATGAATGCTCGTGAATGCATATAGTTCTATATCCTCAAAGTATGATCAGTATCAAAATCCTTCACTTAAAGAACTTAAATATAATAAACACGTCATTAAAATAACCTAATTATAATAAACACAACTTCAAGCAGCAATACATCCTCAGGACATGATCACAACCTATTACATCTAATAAATGCAGGCAACATACAAATCCTAATTCTTGCGATGTAGGCCTTTCGGCAAGACACAAACAATAACACTTACCTGTATGCTTAAATCATTTCTGCACATAAGTTCTTCCTCTTCAATACCTTCAAAATCAATAACATTTATTCATTAATTTCATTTCCTCAACAACCATTCACTGAGTTCCATTACTTGTAATACCCAGAATCTTTGGGTCACGATAAGTTTAGAATAAGGATGATGATAATTGAGGATAATTTTAGGAAGTGTTTTGGTGAACATTGAAAGAGAATTTAGAATATATTATTTTATGATTATGGAATATTAATTTAGGAAATGAAATTGAAGATTTTAAATTGGATTGGTAATCATTGTCAAGCGATGTTCGAAATAAGTCGAGAGTTGGAAGTGGGTCGATTAATATATGATATGTACATTTGATACATATATATTTATATATTAGTTAAGTGAGTGAAATTAGAGTTTGAATAAATACAAATAGAGAATAAGAAATGAAGGAAGTAAATTAAGATATGGGGGATTAATTAAATAAAAGAGAGGAATGAAATTGAAATGAAAAGAAAATTTAAAATAAAGAGGGGGAGAGTGAGATGAAAATGACCAGTTGCCGAGATTAAATAAAAGAGAAAGAAATTGCTGAAGGAAAGGAAAGAAAGACGAGAGGGAATCAAGCAGAAGGAGGAGAGAGTTACTTTTGCAACACAAAGTTGGAGCCCAACGTACGACAAGTGAACGTTAGGCATCACTGGCGCGGGCGAGTGGGGTCGTCGTCATGTGACTCGCTGAAGCACGGGGTTGGCTTAGAGCATCCGAGTCCGTGGAACGGAACTCCTGAGTGGCAATTGTTGTGGCACCCGAGACGGTGAGAGTAAAGCTCCCGCGACTTGGAATTTTGTAGCGCCATACCGAGGTGAATGTTTGGCGAAGCTGAAAGGGCTTTATGAAGCGGACGGCAGTGGTAGCATCTACTCCAATGCCAGCACGAGGTAAGGTCCCTTGTGTTTTAATTTCTCGACGTCCAATATTGACCACTATGGTTGTTCTCTATTCTATTTTTTGTTGATGGTATTGTAGTGGATTTGTACTCTGTTGTTTTGTTTGTTCTGCATTTGGCATTACTGTGAAAATCACAAGGGCAAGAGTAGGCAGAGGCGAAGAAAAATGGCAGTGGCTGAATTTTTGAGTTGGACATGGGAAAGGTCAAACCTGTGATTTCCATGTTGGACCACTCGATCTTGTGATCAATCGGTTCCACATGATTCTGATCACCGAGAAGAAAATACATATCCCAACAATTTGTTATCGTTAAATTCTCCATGTGTTCCCTTTTACAGATGGCAGTAGATAAGGGGTGTTAGGTGAGATGCTTTGGGATGTATGAGGCATGTGATGGAAGTCTATGTGAAGAAATAAGAGAGACAGAAGAGAGAGTTGAAGGCCAAGAGAAAAAGAAAGAGAAAGAGAGGGAGAGCTTAGTGCTCTGGAGAAAGATAGAGAGTCAAGAGGAAAAGAAATAAAGGGAGAAGAAGAAGAGAGAGGATAGAGAAGCAGAGGATAAAAGGATAAGAAGATGGAGCAGTGCTCTATTGATTTTTTTCTCGGGTGTTCTTCAGGTAAGGAGTTCATCCCTTTTTTCTTTATGGCTTATGTTATATTAAAAAAAGATGAAGGATGTTAGTAAGTATCCCTGGTTCTTGTAACTCAATAATGTGATATGTGCTCTGTTATGGATTTTAGCTCTATGTTATTTGCTTCCTTTTGGTTTCATGAAGTGATAAATGTTAGTGATTGAGTGTTACACTTGGTTACGATATTCTGCATGCGTATTAATAATGGGTAGTTATTGGCTGTTTGGATATAAGTGATGAAAGCTCTAATATGCATACTATTGAGATGAAAGTCTTAGAATTTGGGAAAGATGATTTATTATTGATTATTATATTTAATTATTGTGAGGGTATTGAAAAGGAAGAGCTTGAGTGCTAAAACACCTTACGGACGACAGACAAGTTGATATTGAATGTGTTTTGGTCTTTGAGGCCCTACATCGCAAGAATTAGGATTTTTATGATGCCTGCATTTTCTAGATTATTAAGTTAGGTTGTGATCATGTTTTGAGGATGTATTATTGCTCGTTGTGTTTATTAAAATTAGGTTCTTTCAATGATGTGTTTATTAGTTTTAAGTTAGGATAATGATAATGAGATATTGATCATGCTTGAGGATTATAGGATTTGTATACTGATCATTCTTCGAGGATTTTACTACAAATATAGAGCTGTATGCATACACAAGAATTCATGGTTTTCATGCATGGTTTTAGAAAATGGTTTAATGGATGCTCATACATACAAAGTGTACGGTGTTCTCGAGGGCTGATCACCTGAAGTGGACAACTATCATTTGGGCTGTACGAATATCCATTGTATCATTGAAAGTAAAACAGAAGCAGATAATAAAGGAATTAAATGGAATAAACAAATAATATGAGAAAGATAAGAGTAAAGAGAAATGTGTAAAGAAAATGAGAAGGGTTGAGTTGGTTTAAAGTTCACCACCCATTCTCTAAGTGCTAGCAAAAAAAGAAATGGTAAAAGTTCATCGTGATGGCACGCATTCATCATCACGATGAAAGTTCACCGTTGCGGTTATGGTTCACCATGATGGCACGTGTTCATCATCATGGTAAATGTTCACCGCCAAGCACAAGTTCACCAAATTAAGTTCATTAAAGTTCATCACAGTTCCGTAAACAAGTAAAAGTAAAAGAAAACGGTAAAGGAAAATGGGAAATGAAAACAGAAAGTGCATATGGATTTTAAAAGCCGCATAGCATGTTGCATACTGCATGTTTTATTCAATATCACTGACTGAGCCTTAGACTCATAGTTTAAGTCTTGTTGATGTAGATACATGCTAGAATAGGTTAAGGAGAAATTGATGAAGGATTTGCACGCGCGGATGTTGTGGTTGGCTAGGCTAAAGGGATTTAAAGAAAAATGGTTTGTAAAGAAATTTAATTGTAAAAGAAAAAAGGTTTATTTATTGTATTTCTTAAATGTTTTGTTTTATTGTAAAGTCTTCTGCTGTATTTATAAAAGAAAAATGTCTTCAAAAGGATTTAAATATAAAAGAAAAAGTTTTAAATTTTATCCGCTTTCGAAATTACACATTTTAAAAGTAAGAAAAACCAGGTCGTTACATTACACATAACACTTAACAGTTTCCATCATTTATACTTAATACACAACATTTCATAAAATAGACTAAACCCATAATCTCTCCAGAACATATATATCCAAACGGTAAAACTCATTAAAATCAACAAAGCATATTCCTAACTTCATACCAATCACGGAGATTTCATAAACAAAACAACTTCTTCAATATAATCCAACTCAACAGCTTATTCCAATTTGGAATTATTAGAATTGGTTAAGTGAGAAATTTGGTTAAGGATTAAAGTAAAAATTGTTGAGCAAGTGTTAAGTTAAAGTTTTTGGTCGACTGTGGAGAAATCGGTCGACTAAATGGTCAATCGCTAAATACTACAGATTGCTCCCAAGGTTTTTCGGTCAACAAAGCAGTTGAGGACGCAGTCGAGTAACTCAACAGAAATATATTGCAGATTGCATTAAGTGTGTTTGGTCGAGTGATCGGTTGATGGAGCGATCGAGGGTGCTCGACCGAAAAACATTACAGAGGCAAAAATATGAGTGTTGGTCGATGGTGAGTTCGACCATGAGGTCGAGTGTTATCGACCGGAAAGAAGTGCAGAAACGGACAATGTGCAGCAGTGGATGATGAGTGGTTGAAGGAAAAAAGAGTGAGCGGTCGACATTCATGTTGACCAGGGATTAGCGGTCGACATACTGTCGACCAGTCCCATGGTATTTTGTGGGAAATGGTTGAGTGGTCCACATAAAAATGCACAAATGGGGATTTCATTCGTTGTTGCAGTCGAGTTTACTTGACCAGTCACTCGACCAAAATCCATATAAATCGTAGAAAATGTATAATCCTAAGACGAACATTTTCTAAACGTCTCCCACATGTCCTTCCTTTTTTGGTGGCCAAATGTAGGAGGTGTTAAGTTTATGGGGATGTGTAGGAAAATAGAAATAAAGAGAGTGAGGGAGAGGAGAAACTCTCTGGAAAATGCTGAAGGCCGAGAGAGAATTAAGAGAAAGAGAGGTAGAGAAAAGAGAGAGTGAGAGAGGGAGAGAGGGAGTTGAGTGCTTTGGAGAAAATAGAAAGATAGAGAGAAAGAGAGAAATGCTTTTGGAGAAAATGGAAGGCAGTGAAGAAGAGAAGACAGAGAGGAAATAAAGGAGAAGAAGAAGGAAATGGAAGGGTGGTGCGCTCGGGTATTCTGGCTCCTCGAGTGTGCTTTAGGTAATGCACACTTTCTTCTCTGTTTTATGGATTTTTGATAAATGCTCTCTTTCTTGTTTATGGGTGATGCTCACTGTTGGGTTTTGCTGAGAAATACTATTGGGTGTATGTTATATTTATAGAATTTATGGAAATAATAGGTAGGAGATAAATGAGTAAAGGATATAAATTGGTTGGTTGGATTGCCCTGGTATGCTTGTTGTGATTGCTTCCTATTGGTTACGGCTCTCTTTGGTTTGAATTGGAATTGGTCCCTGTTGTTTATGGCTCTATTGGACATTGTTGAGGAAAATGTGTATGCTCTGTCATTCATATATATTTAGTGCTAAGTTGAAGAAAATGTGGTATGATAAAAAGGGGTTATCTATTCGGTTGAAATTACTGCCTGTGAATTATATGGGAATGGAAGCTTGTTTAACTATTGGAATATAAGTTTGACAAATTGAAGGATATATGGAATGAAAGTATAATGTGAATGCTATAGTGCTATAGGTCTATGAATTTGGGTTAGTTGTTGATGAATGGTTATTGATGATTAATTGTTATTAATTTGTGAAGGTATTGTGAAGGAGTTGTGAAAGCTAGCTCAATGTACGAAATTCCCTAAAGCTTCGAGGTTAGTGATATGTATGTGTTTTTCCAAAAGGCTTACATCGCAAGAATTAGGAATTGTATGTTGACTGTTTACTGCTTTAATAGATTATTAAGTTAGGTTGTGATCATGTCCTGAGGATTGTATTGATGCTTGCTGCGTGTTTATTAGATATATGTTCTTTTAATGATATGTTTATTAGTTTTGATTAAAGATAATGATAATGAAAATAAGCAAGTTTTGAGGCCTACATAGAGGAGAATGAATTGTATTCACGCGCATTGCACGCATTATGGTTTTCAAAAGAATACAAGAATGGTTTTCATGCATAGTTTTGAAAAGGAAAAAGAAACATAATGTAAATGGAATAAAGATAAATGAGATGATATGAGATGTGGGCTTGTTAGTTGGTCCTTGGTCGGTGTCGAGACTAGCCGACCAACGGGTGAGTGATACTGTTTAAGCATTGGAGCACACAGCCGCTAGTGGGCAACGGTTGTAGCCCGAGCCATGTGTTATGCGTTGTAGCTTACAACAGTTAGCGGAGCTTTTGGTCATAGCCAAAGCTGCTTATCCCTAAGGTTGGGTCGCTGTGTATTGGTGTACATAGTAGCTATTAGGCGGTTTGATTAGAGTCTAGCCTTTATCACATAGTGGGTTCCTGGTTGGTGCTGAAACAGACTGGCCAATGGTTAGTGAGGTTGTTCAAGCGTTAGATCTCACGGCCGCTAGTAGGTGACAGTTGTAGCCCGAGTCGTGTGTTGT
Source organism: Begonia loranthoides (assembly GCA_022433065.1). Classification (NCBI taxonomy): domain Eukaryota; kingdom Viridiplantae; phylum Streptophyta; class Magnoliopsida; order Cucurbitales; family Begoniaceae; genus Begonia; species Begonia loranthoides. Next base: position 19,549,331 of record CM039472.1, read on the forward strand.
GCGTTGTAGCGTACAATCGCTAGCTGAGTTTTCGGTTGTAGCCGGAGTTGCTATATCATAAGTGTCGGGTCGGATGCATTGGACATATATGTAATACTCCAACTTTTTATATCAGAATTTAATAAGGATACTTGGAAGATAATTAGGAATATTTGAAAAATTGGATAATTATCGGGGTATTACCAAGAACGTACTTGTTAGATTATATATTATGGAAATTAATGTAATCAAAATAAAATAAATAGTAATTAAATTATAATATATGTGATTAATTAGGATTAATATTTTTAAGTGGGGATGTATTCTTGATTAGCTGAACTAATTCTATTGAGGGACTGGTTTAGCACTTCTCATTTTGTCTGGCCTTCGGCCATTTGACGAAATGAGAGAGGTGGGGGGAGAGAGAGAGAGAGAATAGAACGAGAGGGAGAGAGAGAGCCTGAAGTCGAGAGAGGGAGAAACGATCGGGAGAATGAGCTAGCGACGAAGAAGGGGAAGACGAAGACAAGGGTGGAAGACGAAGGCTCGGGAGTCATCGCTCGGCGAATGGCGAGTAGATGGCGTCGGGCATTTCGGGTTGCAGCTTGTGGGTCTGGTCGGGGCAATGTTGGGCGTCATGGTTCAGCTGCTTGTGGGCATCAGGTCATATGCGGTGCCGACGTTGATTGGGTTGGCGGCGGCAAAGGGGATTTTGTGTTGGGAGGCTACGGGCAATGCCTCGGGTCGATGGGAGAACTGGCGGTTCGTGCTGGACTGGTAGAAGGCCGTGGTCTAGCTTGTGGTTTTGTTTGAACCGGTTGTCCTTGATTTCGGAGACGATAACTCGGACGTGCAAGCAATGGGTCTCCAGGTCAGGGCGTAGCTTGGGGGCACGTCGGTGGCAGAGACAGGGAATGGTGGTGCCTCTTTGGTGAGGTAGAAAATGAAGAGAAAAGAAAGGGCTGGCCAAGGTTACTCTCGGGTGTGCTGACTGAGAGAATGGAGAAAGAGCAAAGGGGAAGTGCTCTTTGGAAAGGTTGAGCCGTGAGCTCTACAAGGAGAAGAAGAAAAGAAGGTGGAGCTGTTGCCTCTTGGGTCTTCTGTGATGTATAACTTCCTCCCCCTCTTGTGTTACGATATTAAGTGATGCCTCTATTGGATATTGTTGGACACCGTGAATTATTGTTGGATGATTGCTGCTCTGATTTAGAATTCTGCTTCTGTTGGGTTAATATTTTGGTTGATATTTTGTGGAATTATAATGCCTTGTGGATTGGATAAATGCTCTGTTGGTTTATTTAGTATTATGTGGAATCTGGGTTAGCCATAGTTTTATGAAGCATGAATATATTGGTTTAAGTTAATGCTCTCTGTTCTTTGGGATGAACCAATAATTCAAGTTGGAGGGTTACACTTTGTTGGTTAGTTGTGGATGCATAAATATGTTAGATTTGGGTTATGCTCATGGAAAATAAGTTGTTAAATTGGATTTACTATTGTTGTAGTTATCGGAAATATTAATAAGAGATTGTTAAACTGTTGTTGGAAATTGGAGAAAGACATGAAAATGAATATTGGGATTTAATTATTGAGCTAAGTAGCAACTACGAAAATAAGTCTATTTAGAGTTTTAGTGAGTAACGAGGAATTAGAATAGCAAAGACGTTAAGATTTAATAAGTAGATTAAATGATTTTATTAATGAATGAATGTTCCTAATTGTGAAGCTATTGGAAAGTGAAGAAGGACAACATTTAAGTGCGAATGCGCAATAAAGTTTCGAGGTAAGGAATTAGGAGTGTCTTGGCCTATGGAGGCTCTACACCACAAGTAGGTGTGTGTGAGTGGAGATTTCCTTGTTGTTGATTGTTAGTAGTATTCTGTAGATTTTCCTGGCTATTAGTGTAGATTTCTTTACTGATTTGTTGTTGTCTTCATTGGCATTGCTTTTCTTTGATTGTTAGTTTTCCTGTAATTTTACACATATATTGCTATAATTTCCTGTAAATGTTTCCTTGACTGTATATGAGTTCCGAAATTGATAGTAACGATTGTGATGAACGTTGAATGTGTAAATGGTGAATGGTTAAGTGGAGTCCGGAATTGAGCTAAGAGTTTTATCTTCTTGTCAATGGATGTTTACTCGCTGTTTAGTTATTAACTATATGCTGTTATTTCCTTCATTATTGTTGGGTTGCTATTACTTCATTAATCTAGCCTGTTTATTTCATAATCAATTTAGTTAATTGTTAATCAATTGAGCATGTTAACCAAATTAGTTAATCTAAGCATGTAAACAATTTAATTAGATTTAAGCATGCTAATTAGATCTAAGTACGTTAATCAACTTAAGCATGCAATTAACCCAAGTATGTTAATTATTACTTAAGCATATCAATTAGCTAAGCATGTTAATTAACCAACATGTTAATTTAGCTAGGTTCAACATGTCTAAATGTTAATTAATTAGAATTCTAATTTGCAACTATTGTAAGAGCATATTAATCAACATGTTAATTTTAATTAGCTTGCTTATAAGTAACTAACTAGCATGTTTAATTAATTAACATGTTTTATTTGCTAGCACAAATAATCTCTTAAGCATGTTTAATTTACTAACTAGATTTACTTAACTTGATTATTCATTTATGCATGTCAATTGTGTGGAACAATCCACTATTTAGAATAATTAACTAGACAAGCATGTTAATTAGCTAACTTATTGATGTGCCCCAAGACCCTCCACCAAAACCCGAGCCCATGAGGCTTCTTATTTAATTAATAAGTTGTTATTTTGTAGGTTGGAATAACTAAAGAATCTTGAAGATGAGGGAAAGCATGAGGATAAAGAGGCTCCTAAGCTTGCACTTACTTGAAAGCAAAATTATAGAAGAAAAGGGTAGACGTTACAAGTCTGCCTACAATCCGACCATGGTAGAGTATTTGATGTTTTTATAGACCAGAATGATGTCAAATGAAATAACATTCTTCATACAATTTGTAGCCGACGTCTATAACTTTCCAAAGAGGATTTGGAGTTATATTTGGGGTTTGTTTGATATGTCAAACATTCCATTTACAGAGACCAAAAAAACCAACCTCGGACTTGTTTTGTGATTTATTATTTATGGTGAATTTTGTCATTTCATTTTAGGGCATATTTGTAATTTATTTTGAACAGTCATTAGGGAGCTATTTAGCCTTCCCTAATGAAGAGGGAAAGCACTTTTGAAGAAATTAAAAAAAAAACCTAGTTCATCCCTTGGTGTGAAGACCTGTGGAAGCCCTCCCTCTCTACTCGGCCATTTCATCCTCCACATCAACTCGGCCCTTCTTGTTGTTTCTTGGACGAGTTGACCATTGCTACCTCTTCCAAGCCATTCCCTTCTTGTAGTGATTCATTGTGGTGTGGAGGTAGAAGAAGCAACATCCCCTTGGAGAGTGTCGTCCGATTTGGTAAGGCCGAGCAAGTCGCCCCCTCTCTCATTGGAGGTGTGCAGACTCCTTGGATTTTTTATTTTTATTTTTATTTGTTGCAAACACTAAAAGTGGATCTTACGTTCTAGAAGTTCTTGTTGTTTACTTTTGATACTCTGGATTTGGGGCTGATTTGATTGAAGTTTCCTATTGAAAAGTTGTGTTTTGGAAAGGATATAGTTAGTCCGAGAATCTATTTTGCAGTATTTCAAATTCTGACTTAATATTGTGACTGTGTTTTGATCTACGTTCATTGGATAGCGCTCAAATTTGGCAGTGTTAACTCTGATATTGTTAAGGGCTTTTCCTCCAAAATTGGTGTTAAAAGGATGTATGCTCGCGGAGATCTCGTTGTTTGATTCCAGGTCGCTAGAACTGTCTCAGAAACCCTAAATCCGAGGGTTGTCTTTGTTCGATCATAACTCCGTGTGCTGTTTGAATTTTTGCATGAAATTTTGATATGTTTGTCTTGAGAATGTTGATAGAAGCCTCTCCAAAATTTGGCTCTTAATTCAATAAAGTCGCGAAGATATTGTTTGAAGTTTGGTGGACAGATTATTGTGGGACAGTTTAACCGATTTCAATATTGGCAATCCTTGAGTATTGGATCGCTAATTGGCATGTTTTAAATTAGCAGCATGTAAATTAACTAGAGCAATTGATTAGAATGAGCATGTTAATTAACTAGAATAATTAATTAGAATATTGAAATCTTCTATGAGCATGTTACTTTGACTAGCGTAATTAACTAGATTTGAGCACATAAATTAATTAAGGATTAATTGTATCTTCCTTGTATCTTCCTTGAGCATGTAATCTAACTAGAATATCTAACTATAATAATAATTGTAATTAACCATTGAGCATGTAAATCGACCGAGAATAACTAACTATAACCTTGAGCATGGAAATTGACTAGGATATATTTATGTGTAGAATTCTGAACACACCTAACCAATTAGTTGAGCATGTTAATTAACTAGTTGTAAGTAATAACATATTCTTGAGCATGCTAATTAAATTATACTTTACTTTCATATGCACGTCACTTGTTGATCCGTTATATTTCCTTTATTAGTTATATAATTGCTTTCTTCATATGTTGTACTTTATTAAGTGTCCAATTGATTATTAATTGTCCTTGTGTGCGCTATCAATTACTTTCTTCTATATGCGCAATTCAATTATTGTTAATGTTACATTATAACGCATCATACATCATATTAGGTTGAGAATGTATGGCCATACATCATGTTAATAGAGAACCGATAGGGAGTGCTATCTTGGTGGTGGTTCTCAAAGTATGCATAAGTAAGCTAAAATGTTAAGAAAAATGAAGGAAGAAGGGGAATTGGGGGTGCATGGGTAGCGGCTCTAGTCTGCAACTAGGCAAAGCCCCTCCCTAGTAGGGTATTGGAGTTTTAGTTGTAATAAAAAGGTTAGATTCGATCCACTATGCCATTGCAAAGAAAAAGCCCCCCAATTCTAGCTCGATGTACGAGTAAGGAACAAATGGATTAAAGTAAAGTAAAGTAATAAAATGAACGAATGGCTTAATGAAAGGATTGGTTTGGGTGGCCCCCATTCCAAAACGGACTAAAGAGAGGCATATCATGTTGCATAAACCCTTTTTCCTTACTAAGCCTTACAGTTTACTTATGGTGTAGGTATAGGTACTTGTATGCAAAAAAAAAAAAAGTCAAACAGATAATTAAGCAGGGACGAAGAATTTGCAAGAGCGAGATTGTGGTTGGCCAGGCTAGGGCGAGAAGAGAAAACGATTGTAATTAAATGTATTTAATTGTTCAATTTCTTTATTTAAGTTTCTTTTACTAAATTATTTACGCTTCCGCCGTGTTTTGATAAACCCGCTATGTTTTCATAAAAGATTTTCCCCTCCCCCAGGTACGGATTGCCTCCTCTCCATGGTATAAACCATTTCTTCCCTGACATCTTCCTTCATTTTTCGGTTCAGTCCTTCCTTTCTGCGAGGGAGCTCTTGCGTGTTAGTTATGAGTAAGAGAGATTGTGGGAGGGGAGAGCTGGTGTGGTGTGCTAAGTGTGACTCGTGGGTGAGTGAAGAGCTTGGAACTGTCGTGAGGGCTGGAGTGCCTCTTGTGAGCTAAGGAGCCGCGAGTCAGAGTGCTGTCCGTGTGAGTTCATCACTTAAGTAAGGAAATAGGGGTGTCTTGACTTGTGGAGGCACTACACCACAAGTAGAGTGCGTGAGTAGTGTTAGTTTACTTGGATGATATTTTGTTGCTACCTCCTTTTTTGATGTTCTGTGTGGGTGCTCTGTAGATTCCTTCTTGTTAAATTTTGCACTTCTTAATATTAATGAAATGCTTAGGAAAGTAATGAATGTTTAATGAATGCTTGCTACTGGATGATAGAGTAGGAACTAGCTCAGGATTTCTTGGACGAAGACTTGTTAGGTGAATACACCTGTTTTACTTGCTGTAATGTTTCTTGAACATTGTCCTGCCGTATTTAGCCTAATATCCTTGTGTTGATTATAAACTGTTAACTCTTTTGTTGTTGTTCCACTGCCAATTACTCTATCATCACCATTGATTAATGCCTTTGTGAAAATTACAAGTTTTACCGCCTATCCTAAGCATGTTAAGTAATTTAGTTAACTAATCAACTAGCTAATCAACTAGCTAATCAAAGCATGTGAACTAATTAGTAAATCAAAGCATGTAAAATAATTAATCGGTGTTTATGATCTCCCAAGCCTGTTAATGAATTAGAATAAGTATGTGTTTAATTAATTAACGTAACTGTAATTCTTTCCTTAAGCATGAAATTAATTAGGATCACTAATTAACTAAGTGATACCCTGTTTACGTAACTAGCTAACTAATCATCTAGCAAATTTAGAGTTCTTGAGTATATTAATTTATTAGACTTGAACATGCTAACTAGTTTAATTAATCAACAAATAACCAATCAGAGTATGTTTAATTAATAGGTGTCAATAGGTGTCACTCACTTCCTTGAGCACATTAAGTAAGTAGGACAATTAATTGATTAGTTGAGCATGTTTAAATTACGTGATTATTTATTGTTGCATGTCAAATAATTAGGGCAATTAACTAACTTAACTAGAGTAGACTTGAGCATGTTAATTAATTAATGTGATTATAACTAGAGTAATTGATTAACATAATTATTACCATGTTTAGTCAGCTAACTAGATGAGCCCGATAGTTAACTAGGGGAGGATGTTTAAGTAACTTGATCATTTTTTTGATGTTTGACAATTAATTAGAGTAGTTGACTAACTAGGATAATTAATTAGACAAGCATGTTAATTAACTATTAATATTGAGCATGTAAATTAACTAATAGGTGACTAACTAGCATGTTTAATTAACATACTCTCATGTTTAAATTGATTTACTAGCATGTTTAAATAAATCAATTAGCGAACTAGCATGATTAAATTAGCAGTATGATTAATTAGTGTGAGTAAATTAATTAGCAGCATGTTAATTTACTAGAGTAATTGCACATGACTAGACAAGCATATTTAATTAACTAGCGATGCATGCTTAACCCACTAAACCATTCTTGAGCATGTAATGAACTAGTTTAATATTAACATGTTATTCTTCCTTGTTACTATTCTGTGCATTTCTCTTTTCCGCAATTTCTTTTATTGTAACTTCCATAATTGATGCTTTACTTTACTAGAGAATGATAGAGAAGATGAAAGATGAATGAGTTAAACATGAACGAACTAAGGCTTTTCTTGACTATGTGATTATATGTTTGATCTTTCTTTTGTTATTATCTTCTTGGTATTGTTTATAATCTTACTTATAATTGCTCGTCCTTAGCATGTTATTTTCTATCAAACTAAAGCATGATTAGTTAACAAGGACAAAAGTATGTAATCAACTCTTGAGCATGCTAAGTAACTATGATAACTAACCAGAATAATAAATATAACCTCTCTAGAGCATGTAAACTGACAAGGAACTTTACTAGGATAACTAGCATGTTAATTAGTAGCATGTTCTAATTCCTGTTTTGTGGTGTTGTGTTTTGATCTATATCCTCAAGTATGCCATTCGCTGAATTAACTCCTTGTGTATTGTTCTGTTAAGTGTGGTTAATGTTTGTTATCCCTCCATGATTCGCTACCTAATTTCCTTAATGTTCGCTGCTTAATTCCCCTTTGATGTTCGTTGTTTATAATTGTTCTCTGTGTGCGCTTTCAATTTCTATTATACATTATATGCACAATTTCAATTACAGTTACTTTTATTTCAATGCGCACTTCAATTTCTGTTAATGTTACGTTATAAAGCATCATGCATCATGTTAGGTTGAGAATATATGATCATGCATCATGCTAATAGAAACAAGTAGGGAATGCCACCTTGGGGTGGTACTCGCACATGCATAAGTGAGGTAAAATATAAAGAGAAAAAGAAGAAAAGGGAGTTGAGGGATGGTAGGGTA
>CM039472.1:19562225-19654251 GCA_022433065.1 Begonia loranthoides
CCTAGGGATATTTTTGTCCTTTTATTTTTTTGTTGTAAAACCTTAGGGTTTAATACCCCTTTTGGCTGGATGGAAGTTCATTTTTGGAAAAATAGAAAGAAGACTTGTGTTTCTTGAGCAAGTTGGAAGGGTTACTATCTCTTCCAAGCATCACTCTAGTGGCGCAACTGTAGTGTGGAGGTAGGAGAAACGCTAGACCCCATGGAGAGTGCTTAATCCGTGATTAAGCCGATTATTTCGATCCTCTAACGTTAGGAGGGCAAATCGGACTCCACGGTTCCCTTTGGTATTTCGAAGATTATTGTTGGTAAGACTTGGTTATTCTGGATCTATTCTCTCTATATTTGGTGGACATCATTCGTGTTTTGAGATATAGGCCTCGTTCTTTGTGAAGATGGTGATATGCTGGACATTTTGTTGACTGCAGAATCTGTTTTTCTGTGCAATCTGTTTACTGCAGTTGATTGTTAATCTGTTTAGAAGCCCTTGCGTGGGTTTTCTTGATTTTATTTCTTCTAGAGATTTATTCTTTGTTGAGTGACGAAGCTGCCTGTCAATTTTGGGAATTATTTGAGTTTTATAGAGTGAGATCTCGCTGTTTTATTGCTGGTCGTTGAATCTGTCTTGTGAATCGCTGATCAGTCCGATTATGGGTCTGTTTTGGGGTTCTTGCATTTGTTATATTGATTTCATGTCTTCTGAAGAATTGTTCTGTAATGTGCTGGGTTGCTACTGTCCAAATTTGGCGTTCATTGGACTTATGAAATTTGAGTTAATTCTGTTTTAGCATTGCTAGTTCAGAAAATTACAGTTTTCGGAACAGATTTCTATTTTGTGCTCTTAGTGATTCTTAGATCTTATCATAACTATTAAGTAAAGTATCGGCCAAACTTATACTATAGCCGGTTTAGTGTTATTGTTACTTATTTAGTTATTTACTATTCTTAGTTTGGAATTGGCTATTTAAAGCCACCTTATGTAAATGTTTAATCAGTAAAGTTGATTTGATTAATGAAAGCTTTTGCTTCTCTTTCGAAATTGGAGTGATACCTATTTTAAACATTTGGTGAGTTACATCCAAAGTTTCCCAACTTTGAGCTCCTTAGGGTATAAATTATTCCAATGACCAGAGCCTTTATAATCAACATACAGCCTTTTAATCCAACAAAATCCAAAAAATCTTAGCATTCAACTAGGCCAAGAGGGAGTACCTTGGTTTTAGTGCACTGGTCAATAATGTCATTTTCTTTTCTTGTGCTTGATTACATTAGGATGACATTCCATCAGCTCATTCCGGGACAATATTAGAGTAGCTTTTGCCTTTCCTCTCTTCTTCTTTTCATAGTCTTTCACAAGTTGTTTTGGTTTTAGAGGAGTTTGCCTTATAATTCTTTCACCCATCTTGAATGTGTAATAATTGAAGTGGCTGTCATGGAAAGCTATTCTATTAAATTACCACTGTCTCCCAAGTAGAAGATGGCTTGCACACAAAGGTGCCACATCAAATAGTGCTTTATCAACATAACTTCCAATGGTAAAAGTAATTTGAGCTTGATTGGAGACTTTAACATCTACTCGGTTGTTTAGCCACTCTAGTTTGTAGGAATTAGGATCCACCATTGTCTCCAAATAAAGTTTTTCAACTATATCCATTGAAGACATGTTGAAACAACTTCCTCCATCATTAGTTGCAACCATTAAACTATTCCCATTCTCTACATGATCATCTTCGAGAATTTCTTCTTGTAAACACTCTTTCTCATCTATTTGGGAACAATCTTCCTCTTGGATTGTTATAGATTCTAAATCCGTTGTAAATAGTGAACCTTCTTGTGGAAAGATCATCTCTTCTTCTTCGTTATATGCTGCCAATGAGTCATATTGGCTTTCTTCATCAACTGAGCATTCCTTTATTATAATACTCTTTTGGCTTGGACATTTTCAAGCATAGTGCCCAAACCCAAGGTACTTTGAGCAACGGATATCCCTAGCCCTTGGCCGAGAGGTGTTAAATCTTTTTCTCATCAATCTTTTCATCATGCCCAAAGTAAGAATTTCTTCTTCACCATCATGTAGCCTCTAAGCTTTAAAATTAGACCACCATGATCCTGCATAACCCATAAATTCCGAGGAAGCTAACCTAACTTTTGCCTTATTTGAGTATTCATAACCATCAAATGTTTTCTCTACTTTTTCCAACTAATCCAAAAACTCACTACCATTGTTGGATCCTCTAAATGGAGGAATAGATAATTTCACATGCTTCATATCATCAACAAAATTTTAAGTATACCACGGGCTATGGCAAACTCGGATATGAAAACTTTCACCGGAAACCTTCTCTTCAACTTTGTCATGGTTTAATCTTTCCCTTCTCTTACCACTATGGTCTCTTGGTCTAGGGGTCCTAGGCCCCATCACATGATGCTTCTAGGTTCATCCAACATTTGAAGCAAGTTGGAGCACATGTTATGGAATTCCTCAATTTGGCCATGTATACTAGAAACGGCATCCTCTATTGATGGTTTCTCGGTTGGTTGAATAAATGGTGGAATTGCTTCCCTATTTTACGCTGCCGTGATTCCACTTCTAGTATTCATTTTCCAACAATAAAGTAAACTTACATAATCAAAAAAAAAAAAAAACAGGGCATTTGTGCTCTGATATTATAACGACCCGGATTTTCGTAATTCCTTGAAAATGCGTGAAAATTTGAAATTTCCTTTTTAAACCAAATCAGAGAGCGCCTAAGTCCGAATCACTTCCAACCATTCGTAAAAGTCGTTATAAAAACCCCATTTATGAAACTATGCGGAAGCGTAAATAAAATCATCGTTTCGTAAGACATAGCGGAAGCGTTATGAAAATTATTTATTTAAAACTTTGGAGAAGCGTAAATAACTAAATTAAAGAAAAATACTAAACCATTGAAATACCACTTTTATACAATCTACTATTTGATTTAATTGCAACATTTAAAACTTAACTTAATTAAAAAGGTTTCTCTTTTACCCATTTTCATATGCCTGGCCAGCCACAAACTGCCTCGTGCATGCAAATCCATCATCTACTGCCTTTATTGTCTGATTATTATCTTTTGCTACTCCTAGTCCATGCATTCCACATAGCGTACTAGTACCTACATCTACACCACAAGAAACTGTAAGCCCAAAGGCTTATTAAGGAAAAAAGGGTCTAATGCATATGAATGCCACTCTTTAGTCCTTTCGGAATGAGGACCACCCAAACTGATCTTTTCATTAAGTCATTAATCCATTAATTACTTTACTTCTTCTGTCTTTGATCCCTTGGGATCCATCATTCTATCATTCTATTCTTTCATTCTTCCATACTCATACTTCGAGCTAGAATTGGGAAGTCTTTCTCGTGCAATGGCATAGTGGTCAGATCTAACCTTTTTCCTCGCATATAGAACTCCCATACCCTATGAGAGAGGGGCTACGCCTAGATCACAGACTAGATCCACTACCCATCCACTCCCAATTCCCTTCTTCTTCTTTTCTTTTTTTAACATTTTACCTCACTTATGCATGCTTGCGTACCACCCCGTGGCACTCCCTATTAGTTTCTATTATCATGATGCATACTCATACATTCTCATCCTATCATGATGCATGGAAACTTCACTACATAACATTCAAAATAATTGAAGTGCGCATTAAATAAAAGTAACTGTAATTAAAATTGGGCATATAACTGAGAGCGTATGTAAAAGAAGGTAAAACATTCAATATAAGCGACAACCAAGAGGACAACAACAAAAGCATTTATTAGTTACATCCAAGAATACCGATTTCAAATAGAAACTAGCTATTTAATCACATGCTCAACTATTAATTACCAATTTACATGCTCAACTATCAATTACGTTTATTACTCTAATTAGATACTTCAAATAATTTCTTAATCCAATTACATGCTTCCTACATTTATTATTCTAGGGGATTATTCTACTTAGTTATCCTAGGTGATTTACATGCTCAAGTTTAATTACTTTAGTTACTTACACTAGTCGATTAACATGCTCCCTAACAATTTTATCTAAGTTCTTTGACATACTTGAATCCGATTATTACTTATTAGTCTAGTTAATTACAAGCTAGTTACACATACTCGATTTTCACCTTAGTCACTTATGCTGGTTCATTAACATGCTCAGCTTTTAAGCAATTTAGTTATGCTAGTCGATTAACAAGCTCATCTTACCAATTACTCTAATTAATTGTAGTTGAGTGTTTTAGCATGTTCATTGTTATTTCTCTAATTAGTTTAACATGCTCTTGTTCATTAGTTTCTATTTAATATGTTAAATGTCTAGTTAATTAGTCTTCATAGTCATATGCTCATGCTCATACAATTATAGTCCTCCTACTTACATGCTCACTAGTTGGTTGGTTAACATGCTTCACTTATTTAACACATTGCATTAGAGCTAGTTAATTGAACCTATTTAACTATTCGATTAACATGCTAGTTGCTTAACATGCTTAGGGTTCAATTTAATTTCATTACACCTGAACAAATAACAAGCTAATTAAACGTACTATCTCGGTTAGGTTAATTTAACGGTTAGTTAGGTTGGACATGCTCTAGTTCATTATTTATCATCTAATTGAACATCAAGCCTGTTAAGAATCACGCAACAAGAGAAGCAACACAATTTATAAAATTCTAACTCATCCATGGACTGCACATAACCACTTACATTTACTTTCTTCACCCTTTTACTTCACTTTTTGTTTCATCACTATCACTATCAAACTATTGTCTACTATCAAACTAGCACAATCAATGAAGGAAATTCATAGAACAATTCAACAACCAAGCAATTCATCACGGTAGAGAATTCACCACTACTATTCCAACACAATTCACAGAGCATTAAACACTACCAATGACTAACAATAACAGTCAAGGAAACCTACATAATACTAGTAGTAAACAAGACGATTAACATGCTTAACAACTAACAGTAAACATTCTCAGTCAATCTTAACAGCTAGCTGTAAACATTTCAAGGCAATCAACCTACTTGTCATTTACACTAACAAAACATTAAGCATTTCTCATTCACTAGTTAACACCCATCACCCTGAAGCCTTAACCTTTATCATCCAGCTAAACATTTATCTCAGATAATGGGCAGTAAAACAAAGCTTAACAACAAGAAGGAAGCATCACATATTCAACACTATCGATCACTACACTACAGCAACTAACCACCACCGTAAAACACACACACCCATACTTGTGGTGCAGGGCCTCAATGGCCAAAACACCCCCTCAATCCTTACCACTGTCGAAGACACTAAAACCAGGGACAACAATTTCCTCAGCTCACGGTTTCCTCACAGTAGCTGGAGCTCACACGTTCAGCTCACTCACCTAGAGCTCACTTCTAGCTTCTAAGGTAATTAGAATAAATATTAATTTAATAAAATAATTGATAGGAGATCATTAAATAGAGAAATTATTAATTTAAGGTAATTATAATAAATATTAATTTAATAAAATAAATTATTATGTGGGATAAATAATTGATAGGAGATAATTAAATAGAGAAATTAGAAATTTCTGAATAGAAAATGAAATAAAGAAACAAGATTGGAGAATTAAATTGAATCGAAAAACGTCATGGGTGATGTTCGGATTAAGTCGGAAGTTGAAAATTGATTAATTAATTTATGATATTATATATATATATATATATATATATATATATATATATATATATATATATTAAAAGAAGAGAAAGACACGTTAGAAGGAAAAAATGGCAAAGTTGGAATTTGAAGAAAGAAGGGTAGTGGAAGACAGAGCATAAAGTTTAGATTAAATTAAAGAAGAAAGGGATTGAAGTGAAGGAAAGGATTTAGACCTGGAAAAAGGAGGAGAAATAGAAATTAAATGAAGAAAAAAATTGGGTAAAGAAAGGAGAGAGGGCAGCAGGTTGCGCGGCCAATTTGAAGAAAAGGCAAAGTGATAATTTCTTCGTTTTACCTTCAGCTGCAGTAGACTTTGAGGGGAAAGGAAAATAGGGTTTTTCTTTCCTCCTCGTCTCTGTTTCCAACGGCCGACAGAGGCAATTTGTGAGAGGGGAAAGGAGACGCAATGGCTACAACTCGGGATGAATCGAAGCTCCTGCGGTGGATGATTCTGACAACTATTGGAGGTAAGCTTGGTTGGGTTTCTCCTCCTCTGTATTTCGGTTGATTGGTCCATGGTTGGAGGCATTGCAGGGACAGAGTCTAACAATGGTCGCCGGTGTGGCGTTCAGTAGAGAAGTAAAAGGGTGACGGTTCTGGCTTGGGTTGTTGGGCCGATTGGGCGGGTTGATGGAGCAACTGGGCTGGGTTGTCGGCTGGCCCAATCTGATGCCCTCTCTAGGTGAAAACGACTGCGACTAGCGTGGGAAACAATTTCTGAAAAGCTGGAGAGGTTGTCGGGCTTGTTGGAGAGCTACACTCTGCCTTCTGGCAGTGGTAGAGAGTGTCTCTTGGTGGTGATTTACAAGAAGGGGGAGGAACTAGAGACATAACGATTTTCAGTGAAAGGAAGCTGGAGAATGGAGTTCTCGGGTGAGCTTCTGTGCGAGGAGAACTGGGCTCTGAAAGGCAGAGCTACTGCTTGCCTCGAAGCCCTCTAGTGAACAATTTCCTTCATCATATTCTAGAGTTTACAGATTAGTGTTATGCAGTTGAGGTGCAAGATAAAAATGAGCTATTGTTGTCTTGATTTATTCTCTCGATGGTGAGCAGTTTATGTGGGATGATTTTGTTTGATGAAGTAATCTGTTGTGTTGGATTAACTTTGCAGTTTGTTAACAAGCTAATGTCACTATTGTTGGTTGGATAGGATAAAATGTTCTGTTTGTTAAGCTATTTTGTTAAACTTGGTGATGATTCCTAGACGTTTGGATATTCTTTTAATTGAGGATAGTGTTGTGGGATGGTCCATGTGCGGTTGAATTTGGTACCACGTGTGATGTGCCCCAAGTTGCTGTCGCTTGGGCCCGAGCCAAGGGCTCTTTCATTTTCTAACTCTTTATTTATTTTGTAGGTTTTGTGAATCAAATAAACAAGCATTTGGGCTTATGGAGATTTTACAATCTTTGGGAAATAATTGTGAGCTGTTTTTCTGCCAAGATTCTGACCTCTGACAGTTCAAATGGATTGTTGACAATCGTGATGACGTTTTCTTAACTTTGTTCCTTCTTACCAAATGTAGCCAACATCCAGAGGTTTCGAACAAACTATTGAACGTTGCATTTGGGCCCCATTTGGTATGCCAAATGTCTTGGTTTCAGAGAGAAAAACTCAAACTCGGATTTATTGTTGTTGTTTTAATTAAGGGTTGTTTAGTCTTTTGTTAATTAGGGTTAATTTCGTCTTATGTCATATTTTTGTAAACATTTTGGGTTAAAACCCTACCTGGTTGCAATTGGAAAGGGACTTTGATGAATTAAGAAAATTTGGTTCTCTTTTGAGAGAAGACACCCACGGCCTCCCCCTCCCTTAGCGCCGATTTCATCCATCACCCAAGCAAGGCCTCTCTTGAAGCTTCTCAACCTTGCATCCTCGGGATATTGTTTCTTCCAATCCTTATCTTCGAGGTAAGATTGTGGTGTGGAGACAAGAGAAGTTTCCAACCTTGGAGAGTGTTGGTTTTCGGCCAACCCCAAAGTCGCCCCTCTCACTAGGAGGTCCGCAGACTCCATTGTATTTTCTCTTGATTCTTGAAGTCTTTTATGTTCTTTTCTTGCTGCTTGGATAATATATGTTTTGGTGATTAAATGCTGGTTATTTGTTGAAGAAGTCTTTTGGAGATTATTGATTGAAGAGGGATATTTTCGGATCATTGTTGAAGTGCAGAATCTGTAATTTTTTCTGGATTGTTGTTACCGCTGACTATAGTATATGTTTGAGGCCCTTACGATGTTCGTCCGTATTTGATGTCTTCTAGTGATTTGTTCAAGATTAAGTCAGGGAGTTTCCTTCCAAATTTGGTTGCCGTTTGGTGTTTGTAGCTCAAGTTATTCTATTTTGATTCTGTGTTGGTAAAATTGTCCTGCTGGAAACTAATTTCGGATTGTTATTGAATTTGATATATCTCCTAATCCAAAGTGCTTTTTGGGTTGGTATTTTGACACAACTTGCCTGAATATATTAAGTTTATTTCCTCCAAAATACAGCTTTAGTTCATGTGAATTTTTGGAGCTTGATCCAAATCCTTGCTGCTGGTTCGAGTATTGTTACCTTTCCGGGACAGATTTCTTTAAGGCTCTCCATTTGTTTCTTGGAGCCTATCATTTGGTATCAGAGCCTAAGTGGCTTCTTAGTGTAACTCTGTGATTGTGAATTTGCACTCTGAATTTGGTGAACTCAAACTCTTAGTTTGATGGCGAGAGGCTATAGATATGATGTTACTTGTAGCGAGAATGAAAATGAGTTTCTAGCTTCTATTCCTTCCTTCAGTGGTTCAGAATGGATTGAAGACTATTTAAATTGGGAAGAAGGATTGGAAGAAATTTTTTTAACTCATAAAATTTCAAATCGGGGAAAAGTTAACATAGCTGAGACTCAAGGGAAGAGCTTTGAAATGGTGGAACAAGCTAAATATCTACCGAAAAGAAGAGGGTAAAGAAGACATCAACACGTGGCAGTTGATGAAGAAATACTTAAGGAGAAAATTTGCTCCTCCACCATCCGCCAAACCCAGAAGAAATTATTCCAACATCAAGCGCAGCCAACAATCAGATTTTCAAGCCGAATTGCAAGAGATAATTGATCGGTTTAAGACCCTGTCGAAGTGTTTAGGCTTTGCAGATCTTCCAGCTTCCAACGAATAGGGCTTTGTCAGTTTGACTGAGAAAACCTTAGTTAAAAAGGCAGAGAGTCTAGTGGAGCAGACTGAAGAAATTGACACACTCCAGGAAGAAGGAACCCTATTTCCAATAGAACTCCAGTACCGAGCAGAGGTTACTCCGCCAAACACACCAGAAATTCAAAGTAAGGAAACAGGGGCGTCTGAAGAGAAATTCTATAGACCAGCTAAATCAAAAGATCTTGTTGACCGAGAAGCCTCCTCAGTGAATATCTCGGGGGAACAGAAGGCACTTACAGGGGAATGTGGTGAGCAAGAGCTTGTCCTCTTGAATTTTCTTCTTCCCTCCACTGTCCAAACTCATACTGCCATAGTGCCGAAGGAGTTGAGCTTCCACGAACAACCAGTGAGGGTTGTTTCCTCGGTGATTACTCAGGAGGAACAAGAAATGCTCACTGCCTTGACCTCTCCCCTCCCCTTCGATATTCCAATTTACAGTGGTCAAGGGCATACGGAACTAGGTAACGCCCGAGAAGTCACTATCGTCTTGAATCTCCTCCCTTCCTCTATCCCAACTGGCAGAAGCAACACAACCGAGAAGCCCAGCTCCCAAAACCAGAAGACAAGTGTTATTTCTATTGCTGCAGATTCTGGTATTTTTCTATCTACGAGCAGTTTAAACCTGACTGAAGTCTTCAGTATGCTGTGTGAAAGAATCGAGTGCTATTTTACTGTTGGTATGTCGATGAATAGTCTGAACATTTTGGCTTATGGCAAGACTGCCTTATTGTCTTCCAGTGAATCTGTATGTATTTATTGTCATTCTTCTTCTCCTAAGCATCAACGAACAGTGAGGATCATACCAAATTTGATACCAAAACTTTTATTTGATCCTGGTGGAATTTTGGGGAACAGTTTCCAAGCTGTGAGTTTGAAGGATGAAATCTGCTTTCAAACAACCAGCCTTGGTCATACAATCTATTCTAGACAGTTTAAGTGTGATCTTGTCCTTCCTGAGCAGTAGTCTGTAGTGAGGAGCACGCCTAGTGTGATGCCAAAATTTTTATTTGACCCTGGTGGAAATTTGAGGTCGATTAACGAAGCTGTGGTTTTGAAAGTTGAAGTCTGCCTTCAAACCACTAGCCCGGGTTTTGCTGTTTATGCTGGACCGCCTAAGTTGAACATCTTCAAGCTTAAGAATATTCTGACTTTTCCATTTGATCCCGGAGGAAGATTTGTGGAAGACAATCAATTATACTCCCTAGATTTGAGGACAAATGATAGGCTCCAAGAAAAAATGGAGAGCCTTAAAGAAATCTGTCCCGGAAAGCTAACAATACTTGAACCAGCAGCAAGGATTTGAATCAAGCTCAAAAAATACACATGAACTAAAGCTGTATTTTGGAGGAAATAAACTTAATATATTCAGGCAAGTTGTGTCAAAATACCAACCCAAAAAGCACTCTGGATTAGGAGATATATCAAATTCAATAACAACCCGAAATTAGTTTCCAGCAGGACAATTTTACCAACACAGAATCAAAATAGAATAACTTGAGCTACAAACACCAAACGGCGCCCAAATTTGCAAGGAAACTCCCTGACTTAATCTTGAACAAATCACTAGAAGATATCAAATAGGGATGAACATCGTAATGGCCTCAAACAGATACTATAATCAGCGGTAACAACAATCCAGAAAAAATTACAGATTCTGCACTTCAACAATGATCCGAAAATATCCCTCTTCAATCAATAATCTCCAAAAGACTTCTTCAACAAATAACCAGCATTTAATCACTAGAACATATATTATCCAAGCAGCAAGAAAAGAACATAAAAGAACTTCAAGAATCAAGAGAAAATACAATGGAGTCCGCGGACCTCCTAGTGAGAGGGGCGACTTTGGGGTTGGCCGAAAACCAACACTCTCCAAGGTTGGAAACTTCTCTTGTCTCCCCACCACAATATTACCTCGAAGATAAGGATTGGAAGAAACAATATCCCAAGGATGCAAGGTTGAGAAGCTTCAAGAGAGGCCTTGCTTGGGTGATGGATGAAATCGGCGCTAAGGGAGGGGGAGGCCGTGGGTGTCTTCTCTCAAAAGAGAACCAAATTTTCTTAATTCATCAAAGTCCCTTTCCAATTGCAACCAGGTAGGGTTTTAACCCAAAATGTTTACAAAAATATGACATAAGATGAAATTAACCCTAATTAACAAAAGACTAAACAACCCTTAATTAAAACAACAACAATAAATCCGAGTTTGAGTTTTTCTCTCTGAAACAAAGACATTTGGCATACCAAATGGAGCCCAAATGCAACGTTTAATAGTTCATTCGAAACCTCTGGATGTTGGCTACATTTGGTATGAAGGAACAAAGTTGAAAAGACGTCATCCCGATTGTCAAAAATCCATTTGAACTATCAGAGGTCAGAATCTAGGCGGAAAAACAGCTCACAATTATTCCCCAAAGATTGTAAAATCTCCATAAGCCCAAATGCCAACTCCTCTTTGTTTATTTGATTCACAAAACCTAAAAAATAAATAAAGAGTTAGAAAATAAAAGAGCCCTTGGCTCGGGCCCAAGCGACAGCAACTTGGGGCACATCAACGTGTTAACGGTTGATGAGCAAATTATTAATATTTTGTTTATTATGGAATTAATTGTAGAGGTTAAATGAATTATCTGTTGCTCGAATGGTTAAGGAATATTGTCGAAGGATATAGACGTGTTCTGTTAATTGCGTGATATTATGGAAAGTTCATTTCCATGATAAGATTTGAAAATATCGTTATTGGGTGAGTTGAGATACAAATTGTTGGAATATGGATTAGAGACACTATCAAATGATAAATGTTTCTAATTGTGAAGGTATCGGAAAGAGGAAGAAGAATAACGACGAAACGTTAATGCGCATTAAAGCTTGAGGTAAGGAAATAGGGGTGCTTTGGCCATTGAGGCCCTACACCACAAGTGTGTGCGTGAGTTTAGTGCTCGTGTTCTTAAAATGTTTACTGCTAGTTGTTAAGTAGGTTGTTTGTCTTAAAATGCTTATTATTAAAACGCTTACTACTAGTCGCTGAGTAGTTGTTTGGTAGATGATAATGAGTCCTGCTGCATTTCTTGATGATTTCCTTGAATGTTCTTTTATTGATTAGTTTGTGCAATGTATTCCGTAAATTCGGTTGAGCTCTGTGATATCTCCTTTTGTTAATGTGTTATGTTTCATTGTATGTTAAGTAATGCAAATGTATTGCTAGTAGTGAATTGATAAATGAAAAAGGAGTGATAAATGATTAAAGCGTGAAATGAGAAATGCTCACTGTCTAATTACTTGTTGTTTAATTATGCTATTGTCATTATTTATGCACGTATGCTTAGTCTCTTACTTGTTGTTACTTACTAAGCATGTAATTAATTAGGATAATTAATTAGCATGTTAATTGACTAATACGTACCACATTAACAGAATTTTATGTTCAATATATCAAATAACATGTTTAAGTGGTTAACTAACATGTTTAACTAGCCTGTGTAAATCGATTAACAGCATGTTAATTATCTAGGGTAAGTAACTTGATTAGGAACTAAGTATGTTAATTAATTAACATGCTAATGTTAATCAATTGGAATCGAATTTACAATTATTGTTCAAGCATGTTAACTAACTAGGAAAATTATCTAATTAGATCTGAGCATGATTAACGATTAATGAATTAATCTAGCAAGCATGTTTAGGGTAATTTAACTAATCTTGTAATCTAAGCATGCAAAGAACTAATGATGTGAATTGGGCCTGTAACTTAACTAAGATAACGAACTAGAACATTTAACTTATGTCTCTTGAGCATGTAAATGGATGAGGGAATTAACTAAGATACATAATTAGGATGATAAACGTATTCAATCATTAAGCATGCAAATTAACTATTTAGGATAATAATAGTACCCTCTTGAACATGTAATTAATTAGGATAATTAACTAGTCTATTAATGATAGCATGTTTTAATTAATTAGAATAAAAGCGTGCATAATCAACTAGAATAAGAGTTACCAATTTTCAAGCATGTTTTCGTTATCCGTTGTCAAAGCGTGTTTTTGCTAATTGTCATTTAAAGCATGTTTCCATGTTTAGTTAGCTTAGTTAACGAGCATGATCATAATTCATTGTATGCTTCATTACCGTTTCTTTACTGTTTGTTTACTTTCAATTACTGTTATTTATTATATTCACAATTTCAATTATAGTTTCTTTCAATTACTTTAATTCAATGCGCATGAAAATTACATAATCGATACTTTACTTTTCTAAAGAGTAGAATGATAAAGAGGATGAAAGGAGAATGAAGTAAACGAGAATGGGTTAAGGGTTTCATTGACTAAGTGAATGAATGACTTATGAATGCTTTTGTTATTGTTTTCCTTGTATTGCTTACGATTCCAGGTCCTTAGCAGGTTATTTTCCGTTAAACCAAAGCATGATTTATTAAGTAGAATAAAAGCATGAAATAAACGTAGGATTATGTTAATATCTAATTAGAATAACTGCTTAGAAATATAAACATAGGAAGCATGAAAATGGACTAGGAAGTTAACTAGACTAAAGAGATAGAATGTTAATCTTATCTCCCTTGAGCATGTAAATTGGTTAGCGTAATTAACTAGACTGAGCATGTAAACAAGATTAGATAAAAGCAAGTAACCTACCTCGGATAATAAATTAGAATAATCACCTAGAACAATGAATGTAGGATGCATGTAAAAGGACTAGGAAGCATGTAAAATAACTAGGAAATAAATTAGGATATGATAGTATGTTTTGACATCTCATTCTGTGTTTTGCTATTTACGATTCAAGATTATGATCGTTCTCTGTATGTGCCTATTTCCGTTATTCCTTTTATGCGCTTTGAATTCATATTACTTACAATTACTTTATATGCGCACTTTAATTCCTATTACAGTTATGTTATATGTATTGTGCGTCATGTTAGGTTGAGATCATGTTAATAGATACCCGATAGGGGGTACTCCCTTGAGGTGGTACCCACATGAACAAATGAGGAAAATGCTAAGAACAAGAATGTTTGGGATGAGTGGGATACGCCCATCACCGAAGAAACCCTCCCGGCGGGATATGTCAGGAGGGAAGAAACCCTGAAGGCAAGATACGCCAGAAGGGGAGGACTTTTGAAGGCGGGATATGCCAGAAAGGGGACGAAAAAGGGAGTTGGAGGGCGGATGGGTAGCGAAACTAGTCCGCGGCTAGGCGAAGCCCCCAACCTTGACGGGAACGGGGACCTAGTTGCAAGTAAAGGGTTAGGTCCGGTCCACTATTCTATCCCCTAAGACCCCTCCAATCTCTAGCTCGATGTACGAATAAAGAACGAACGTAATGAAAATAATTGATTTGGGTGGCCCCCATTCCAAGAAGAATTAAAGAGATATATGCATAATTATTTTCTCACATATCCTTGCTAAGCCTTTAGGCTTACAGTTACTTGTGGTATAGGTACAAACGACGAACAGATAATAAGTAGACGATAAACACATAATGAAGCAGGGATGGATGATTTCGCACGCACGAGACTCAGGCTGACGAGGCAAAGAAAAAGATGAGTAAACGGTTGTAAATCAACGATGTTTAATTGTCAAGTTTTATTTGTTAGATGTAGTGTTTAAAATGTTTAGTATTTCCTTCTTGAACGATTTATTTACGCTTCCGCAAGATTTTAAACAAATAGTTTTTATTTTATTATTTATGCTTTCGCACCTTGTAAATGGTTTTCCCAAACGAGTTTAAAGAAAGAGTCAGTAGCGATCCAGTTAGACGCACTCTGATATGCTTTTTTTTTTAAAAGAAAAAAATTTCAAATTTTTACGCATTTTAACGATTTATGAAAATCCGGGTCGTTACAAGAGAGGAGGTGGCCTAAGGCATAGGGAGGGTGATATTTCGTGGCCCATGGAGAGGGAAGTAGGGGTGGGTAAGAACTTACCAGAACCGAGAACTGAACAGGAACCGAGCTATGGTTTTGGTTCAGTTCCGGTTTTCGGTTCCTATAGCTTACAAGTTTTTGGTTTTAGCTTAGAATAACGGTTTGGTTCCTAGTTCCATGATTCAAGAACTGAGAATTGACTACTGTTAACAAAAAAATAGGGAAAGCTTGCTGGTTGAAATCTGCGAAGTATGGAACTGACTATCGAGAGCGAGAAGAGTTTCTGCGAACGGTGAACTTGCGAAATGGTGAACGGCGAACCTGCGATTGAAGTACAAACGGCGAACCTGAGATTGAAGTGCGAACGGCGAACCTGCAAAGTAGTGTTTGTGATTTAGGGGTTGCGAATTACGGTATGCTTCTGTTTTTGAATTTTGATGTCTGATTTAGGGTTTAATTTCTATTAAAGTAGCGTTATCTTGGGAAAGGAAGCCCTCAAATTTCGAAACTGCTTAGGTTTAATTTGTGATAGTGTATATATTGTTAATGGTTTACCGAATGATTTATATTGTTTCCTCACATTTTCATATCGATAGGCTTATCTAATCATCTTTGATATTTGATTCATTGACTTTTGAGTTATCGTCATTGTATATTGTGAGTGTGACTACGAGCATTTTTGCTAGGAGAGCATTATTGGATATTGTGATTTGTTTACTACTCGTCTCTAGGAAGTGAACGAAGTGGCTGAGGACAAAGCCACTGTTGAGGTAGGAAAGAAAGATAGTGTTGGTGTTGTTACTGATCCTGCCACGACGTCTGGGACTGAAAAGAAGAGCCGGGGAATATTATCTAAAATTTGGAAGGGAATTTTCAGAGCACATGGTGATGATTTCGAGAAGAGGCTGCATAACATTTCTAAGGAAGAAGCTGGTGTTTTGGCCAGTTGAAGAGAATATCTCAAACGTGGCAGCAAATGAGCCGAAACCTGATTATGTTTTCTATACTGTTTGAGGTATTCTTCTGTTTCTTTTGAACTGTTTGCATTTGTTATAATCTGGACCTACAAATTGTTCATTCTTGCACTAGGTTTAGTAAGATTCACTTATCGACTTATGCATGCGAGTAAAGTTCCTAAAACCCTTGTCCCTTACCATTTTTCTAGTGATGATTCATGAGTAACATGTGAGGGAGCAGTTGATACCGCTTTTTAAGCTGACTGGGGGCATTGGGTGGGATAAGAAAAAGGATGTGGCAAACTTCATTTTTTTTTTTGTCTGTGTATGGAACAAAAGAATAAAATAACTTTTATGAGGACCTTGGAATTTAGATTTAAGCTGTTTTTTGTAGTACTCCAAGATGGCAGGAAATGGAGAGTGTGTAAAATTATTGTGGTCCTCTTTTTCATAGAGTGTAGCCTTTTTTAAAGGCTCACTTCCATACATTTATATACTTTGTCCATACATTTATACATAATGATAAAGAAAGTCTCCAATTTGTGACATTCCAATTTGTGCTTCCTTCTCTGGATTGATATAAATTTTGGTATACTTGCCTATTATCATTTTCCTTATTGAGTTTAGTACAATATTGTTTATTTGTGTAATTTACAGCTTTCTAAAAGCAAAGCCCTTGAATAAGTGGAGTTCTGAAATGTATGGATTTTGTTGATGAGTTCAGAATAGAATGTGTTCGGTTTGGGCAATGGCACTGCCAAAGGTGGTTCCCCAAGAGCCAGAGTCACTACTTACAAGGTTTGTTGGCCCCCCGTCAATGGCAGCGAATGCTTTGACGTTGATATCATGGTAGCCAATGTTTCTCCAGGGATGTTAACTATTGGGGCCAGCACTTTGGAATCGGAAACGACCAGAACCAAACTGGAACTGAGGCTCAGTTCTGGTTCTGGATCCTGTTCCTTGCGGTTCTAGTTCCGGTTCCATACTCTCGGAACCGAGAACCGAACGATCGGTTCCAAGAGGTCTGGATCGAAACTGGAACCGAGAACAGATTTGCCCACCCCTAGAGGGAAGGTTGATTTTGTCAGATTTTCGTCGATTTTCTACGACTTCCCCTATTTCCCTTGATTTTCTTCTTATTTTATTTCATAGGTCTGGGCTATTTTGGACGCATGCGGATGCATTGGTCTCGTCCGCACTTCTTCTGCAAGGCTAATTCTCGTAAGCTATTTTGAGGCTTCAGACGGGAAGAGGCGTCCCCGTCTAGTCCGTACCGTCCGAAACTCAGTTTCGAAAGCCACATCGTGTCCGCACTAGCATCCAAAAGTGTCCTACAATTGGACAGAGGAAAATCGAACGATATCTTGACTCATCTGCAGCCATCTCAACCCGTCCAAAACTGTCCAGGTTAGAACAGATTCGATGCGGACGCTACTCCTCTCGTCCGGACCTTCATCCGCGACTCCATTGTACAGTGAAGTCAGGACGAGAAATCTCATCCTAAGTGTCGTCCCCAGGCTAAGGGAGACTTCGCGATGCATTTGCGGACAACTTGTCTCATCCGCATCGTCTGGAGCCTCGTCCGCAACTTCACAGCACAGTGAAGTCAGGACAATACCTCGCGTCCCCAGACCCGTCCCAAACGTCGGAGACGTAATGCAATGCATTTACGAACGACATAATACGTCTGCCGTGTCGTCCGCAGCGTCCGAAAACGCCCTGGACAGCCTTTCCCACCTTTTTCCTACTTAACTTCTATCCCATAACATTTTCTCCATAAATACATGTCATGAAGTGACACGTATAGATACATCATGTAATATCTTCCAAACTCCAACACTTTCATTACACCACGTATACGGGGAAAACATAATAGAAATACCTCTAGACTTAATGCTCAAGAACGCCCTTGGTAATACCCAGATAGTTCACCAATTTAAAAATTCGGGGTGTTACAGATATCAAATGACACACCACGGGGTGGCAATGACCAACAATGGAGGAAGGGTGATTAACCAATTTTACTCCAAAACTGTGCACCTGATTTGAATAGTCAATATCTTCCAATCCAGAGATCTAATTGACGGTAAATTTGTAGGGGATGTCCAACTAACAGACAAGAAATACTCTATCAAAAATCACACCCAAACTCGTTACGACATGGAAGTTGTACTGATGAAACCACTGCCCGAAAGGGTGCAAAGAAACACAGTTTTGGACATCTGAATCGAAGATTCTCTAACTTTCCCTCCAGAGTCCCAATTGATACCAATTTTTTAGGGGAGGCACAATTAATAGAGTAAAAAGGATCCTCCAAAAATCATGACCAAATTCGTTAAAACGCAGAGGTTATGCTAATGGCAAGGTGCTGTCCAAAAAGGTGCCAATGGAGAAAGTTTCGAACACCAAATTGAAATATGCACAAAAACTATGATTCGAGTCCAAATATCCCCAAACTTGGTACACTCTGTTCTTATCCAGTAACCAACAAAATCCCAAAATTCCAACAGTGAAATCACAACACAAAATAAAGAACAAAATTCTTACCTACAAGCTGGTCCAAGAATGGATAATCGGCTAGTCTTGACTTCTATGGATTCCTTGTCCAAGGAACCACTCCACCTTGTTTTCATGTTGGTCCTCTAAGCTCCAATGCTGAATATCACTTTTGGAAGAAATGATATAGAGCTTAGCTAAGAACCTCACTCCAAGACCAAACAAAGAAAAGAGTGAGGCACTTTTTGGTTCCAATTTTGGGTACGATGTAACATCCTGAATTTTTATATCGGAAATTATTAAGAATAATTAGAAATTAATATAATTCAAAAGAAATATTAATTTAATGAATTAACTTATATAAAATTTAGGATTTGTTAACTTACTAAATTAAATTATAATGTAATGGGGGATTAAACAAACGGGAATGATTAGGGATTTATTATATTAATTGAATAAATTAATTAAAATGAAGGATCATAATTACATTGAGACATATAATAAGAATGAGATTAATGTTTATAATTGTATTTTTGATTAACTGAATCGGTTCTGTTAAGAGACCAGTTTAGCACTTCTCATTTCATCTGGCCTTCGGCCATTTGACGAAATGAAAAAGGGGGTATTAAGAAAAAATAAAAGGGATTTAAAATAATATATATATAAGATTTAAAATGAAGCATGAACCGGTTCGTAGAACCGATTCACGTCACTTAAACTGGTTCGCTGGAGCAAAGCAGTTAAGTGAAGAACAGAATGGCCTTCGGCCATTCTGTGAGAGTGCAAACAGGGGTGAGAGAGCGGGGGAGAATGAGGGAGAGGGAGACGGCGACGACGACGATGAGCGAAAGGGCGACGTCTGACGAGCAGGCGACGTTGTCTGGTGGATGCTGCAACGACGGCGTGCGAAACGGAGCGGCGATTTCGCGGCTAGTTTCACAACTAGGGCTCGGAATTGGAGTTTCTGCCTTGGCATTTTTCGACAACAAATTTCGGTATGTTTAGTTGGGTTTTTGTCCTCCGTTATTTTCGTATCAATTGGTTGTTGTTTGGTGGCGCAATTCGACGGAAGAAACGTCGTTTCCTGTTCGGCAGTGTTGAACTCAAAATGGACAGCGAGGTGCGATTGGCGAACCAAACTGGTCTGCCCGATTTGGTTGGGAATTTGTTGTCTGCTTATGTAGACAACTCCAGCCTAGAATCGCACTACATTGTTTGCAAGTCTGGAATTACACTACATTTAATGGACATAAATGCAAAGTGGAAAATACGCTGGAAGAGTTGGAAGTTGTCGACTAAGTGGTTGAATTAAGCTATTTAATAAATTGTAATGCAGAGACGTGAGGAAGCTCTCGGATGGTGAGCTGGAGACGGGTTGAGCCAAGGAAATTATAGGGGGAGGAGCTCCCTGGCAGAGTAGGGCTCTCTGGAGTGAGCCAAGTGCTCTCTAGTAGGTAACAAATCCTTCCCTAGATTCTATACTCCTTGATGTATATTCTATTTATGGATCTCATAGGCATATGCAAAGGAAGATAAGACATTGATGAATGTTGTTGAAGTTTGATTCTGCACGTAAATTGTTAGTTTTGAATGATGGAGTTATGCCCTGTCGTTTGGATTTTTGGGACTCATATGCTGGGGATTTCCTCTTTACTGTTTATGCTTGGTAGTTGAATAAATTCTCTATTGGGTTCCTGTTGATTTTTCTATGGCACATGAATATGTTTGATTTGTGCTATGAGATTTGGTTACTGAAATTAGTAGCTGAATATAGAGAATATTAAGCTGTTTGGCACCCTTAATGTTGGAAATATTATGCTTACATCATTATTCTGTGAAGGTTGATTGTTGGGTTATTGCTCCTTATTAGCCATTTCCAAAAGTATGAACATATTTGATTAGTTTTGTTGCGGATATGCACTCTTATGGTTGTTCTTGGATAAAGCCTGCTGCCGTCCTATTTGGATAAAAAGAATGATAAGCATGATTTGTTGGTTAATAAGTTTTGTTAAAGGAAATTGTTATTCAATGTGCCATCATTTTAGTACGACATTAACTGGGAATAATATCATGCGCTCTTCAAATAAAATGTTGTTCTTGCTTGCTAAGAAAAATGGATAAGAGATGTAATTGATATGGTTAGTGCCCTATTGATTTGGATTGAGTCATGTATCAGTTAAATGTATGTTAGAAATTGGATTAGGATATTGTGATGGAATATGTTTTGTTTTAGGTGGTAATGGATTCTTAGAATTTATATGCAATTAAGAATTAAACTAAAATATGTTATTGATTCATGAAGGTATTGAAAAATGAAGAGGAAGGATAGCGACTAAGTGCCAAACGCAATAAATATTGGAGGTAAGAATTTGGGTTGTCTTGGCCAGAGGAGGCCCTACACCCAAGTAAAGTGTGTGTGTGTTGTTTTGTGGTTTGATTTCAGTAATGTTTATAGTTACCTTTGGTTTTACTGAATGATATAACTCTCACGTTTTTCATTAGTTGCTGAAAGTGCTTGTTAAACTTGAATGAATCAAAGGAATGATAGTTGAACTGAATGAGAAATGAGAACGAGTCCTAGACAGAACTCTAGTGGCATTAAAGAGAAAGAAGAAGTTAAGATATTAGAAAAGACTATGTTTCTCTACAGATTGGCAAAAAAGTTATTGATTTCTAAATGTTATCCCTTTTCATGCCGCAAGTATACTTAGAGTTTCGTTCTTTTCAATTATGAAAAAGTATATGCAAACTTGATTAGTTATAGTTTACCGCCATTTTCTATTAATGTATTAAGAAGCATATAGAAACATGTTTTATGTTAGTTATCGTTGGTTTACTTACTGTCTATAGCAGGATAATTGTTTTAGAAGCATGCTAGGGGTCATAGATTCGCTGTTAGTTGATTGTTAAAAAAGCAAGTGTAGTTTGATTTAATAATTGGTCCTAATCTAATATAGTTTATGTGTTGAATATTGTCCATTAAAAGATAATGTCAGTAGATAGTTTCTGTTGATTAAATTAAGATAAGAGCAAGAATGAAATGTGAACTACGACTATGTGGCTTGTAATGAAGGAAAAAGGTTTAGTTAACTAAACAAACGAAGGAAAATGTTTAGTTAACTAAACAAACGAATGAAAAAGGTTTAAGGAGTTAAGATGCTTTGTTTTCATTAAATATGTGTTGTGAACTAGTAGATGAATATTATTTCTTAATTCTGGATAAGAACATTCTAGTTTAGCACAATTAGTTAATTATAATTGTCGTACGTTACTTTACTGCTTTATTGTATTCACTCGCTGCTACATTTCGATAGCATAATTGTTTTTCATATTTTCATCAATTTTTATGATTCTTTACATGTACCAGTTCACTTATAGTATGTTTATCTCAATGTGTAATTCAGTTTATGTTATGCAGTGTGTTTCATGATAATAGAAACCAAGTAGGGGGTAACCTTCAGGATGGTACCCACATGCATGAGTGAGGATAAAGAAAGAACTTTAAAGGCGGGTATATGCCGGAACACGAAAGAACCCTAAAGGCGGGTATATGCCGGGATAGAAAGAACCCACCGGAAAAAGAACAAACCCTAAAGGCGGGTATATGCCGGAACTAGGGAGTTGAGGTAGATGGGTAGTCCGGAGACAACCTTAAAGAAGCTTAAATACTTCTTTAAGAGTTGCCTTAAAACTAAAATTATAATTATAGCCTTAAGACACAAAAATCCGACATAAGTGCTTGGATAACACCCTAGTAGAGCACAACAAAACACTAAAGTTTTAACATAAATAATTCAAACCAAAATCCATCCAAAAACCATTAATCAAGCAGAATAAAAAGTAAATAAAAATGTCACAACGTTCGAGCAACATATCTTCAGCTTGAATCCACTTTAAGCCTCGGACTCCTCAATGTGCTTCTCGGGTTTTCTAGATAGCCGATTGGTGCAAGGATAGTCCAATTGATGAGATGCTTGGTCCTTGCTCTATCCTCATGGCTTAAATCATCTTCAAGTCCCTCAAGTGCATCTTGGCCTATAAAATAAGAAGTGAAAAATGGGTTAATGATCTCGTTAGCCTGGGCTCTAGGAACCGAGTCCCGTGGTGCATCAAAATGTGAGTTTTCCCCTCTCAGTGACCCTCTTTTTATAGAAGAGATTTTTTATTGGAATCTCCCCCAAATTTGGGTGGGTTTTGGATTTTTCTCAACCAGATGAGTTTGTTGAGCTGAAAATCTACATCAAACTTAGATTTCCTCACTAAACAGAAAAGATTTTTAGCGATTAGGTTATGATTTGGGAAAATCAACTTAAATTTCAAATTTTGAAGAGAATTTGAAGACCTAATATGTCACAATCGTGAAGGAAAATAATGTGCAATCCCATCTCTACCACATATCTTTGCATTCGCATGTGTCCTCCTCCGTACGATAAAACTTTTACATAAAACTTTTATAACTTAACAACACACAAATTGACTGCTTTAATTAACTTATTGTCACAACTCTGAGGTGGATCTAACAAAAATGTCGAGTCAAACAATCTAATCTTCAAAAAAGACCCAATCGTCCAGCCTAAGACATGGTTGAACACAAATCAAAGTCATAACCTACTCGAGATAGGCCTAGATCCACGTAGTGATTACGATAAATAATAACGTAAATAAATTAAACATTACGCATCAAACTCAAAGTCCAAACATCATCTAAATATTTTAATAAAAACTCAAATTTAGATAAGTAATCACCAGTACCAAGATCAGTGAAAAAGAAATTAAAGGGACAAAATTGTAAAATCCACCACCCGACATCTACTCTTGGTTACCCTTACCTTTACCTAATAAGGATGGAGTCATTGGGGTAAGTGATTAACTTAATAAGCAGATTATATTAAATGCAATACATGTAAAAATAGTTTTATCTTTTTACATTAAGACCATGATGAAGCAAAATGTCGTTTTAGTACTCGTGCATGAGTTTATAATCATGTAAAAACATTCAATACTATTTTAGTAAAATAGGCTTCATGAGCCACTGATGAGACAATAATAAAAAATATCGCTAAATACCTAGGCATATGTATAGTAATTGACAGCAAAATATAATAAAGCATATAAATTTGTCAATATGAGTAATTATTGCAAATAAAAGCATATGGAACCAGAATACTTATTAAGGAAAATATACATTAAAAGTTCCCCAAAAAAAATTAAACTAGAGTAGAGAATTATATCATTGCATAACCCAAACTTAATCTCTACATTTCGTCCTCCAAACACATGCATTCAATTAATCTTCAGTTTCTTTCGCAAGCTCTTTCAACAAGCCTGCATTTTTCCATCAAATCCTACAACCAACCGCAGGGGCCAATTATTTCCAGAAGAGATGTTTCAAGCGGCTTTCACTGTTATATTACAATAATCATATGATATTTTAAGCCTACTTTTCGTGTTGTTATTCATAAGGGGGATCTTTTCTGGAGTTTCTAATAGTTGAACCGGAACTTCAGCCAATTTTAGGACGATTTTACAAATTTTAAGGTTACTTTTTAAAAAAGTTATTACTTTATTTATTTATTTTTTCACCAAAATTCAATGAAAAGAAAACAAAAATTGGAAGTCATAAAATTATGTAAGAATGTAAATGTTGTAACGCTTCCTTGAAAAGAAAAACTTACAATGATAAATTTATATCAAACCACCGTCGATCAAACCAGCAATCAGCTTTTTATTTATTCTTCCATAGCCGATGAAGGATTGAAGGAGAAAGAAGAAAAAAGTGAAGTTTATACATTACAAATGGGCAGCCTCAGTGTTGGTAGAACTGGGTTTAGGAGTCAACACTGCAATTTTGGAACTGAAGTCATTAAAAAGATGCACCAAGTCTTGCCTCCATGACCAAGTTGGGTCATTTAGAGCACGTATTGAGTTAAGGCAAACCATAAGCGTACCACCTTCATGTAAAAGAACCTGCATGTTTATCAAAGATAACCATAAATTGATCCCAGCAAGGAGAATTAATTATTAACTGCAAATCTTTGGGAAAATGACACCATTAGATTTGAAATAAATGACCTGAGTCAAATCAATGGTAGAAATAAAAAGAGTAATAAAGAGAGAATGCTCGTCCTACCGTTGGAAAAAATCATAATCTAAACCCATGAGGAAGCTAAAAAAAAGCTGTTTTCAGTTAAATCTGTCTCTCTAAACCTCAAATAAGATTGACCCAAAAACTGATGAAAAGTTTAAACAAGACAACAATGGTGGCATATATAGACGATCTTTCATTTTCTACGCACACCATTAAAATATAGATAATACATGTTCTTTTGGGATATATAGACGATCATTCATAGACGATCACAAAAATCACTAATTCAGAGTTCTTTTCATTAGTCTAAGACAATGAATCAAGTTATATAGGTTGTACCGTTAACCATAAGGGCACAAACCCCAGCACGGATGGAAGGGAAGCCAAAAAAATAGATGTTAATGCGAGGGTGACGTTCTGTTTAACCTGAAAGAAACATGGAAAAACAATTGATAACACCACCAAGAGAAATGGATATTATGAATAAATCTCGTACCAGTGAAGTTGTTTGGCGAGACTTGGCAATGGAAAATGGCACACCAAGGATGTTGTCTCGCAGTAGAAGAACATCTGCAACAGCTACCGCAGTTGCACTAGCACGTTGAGCAAGCACTATTCCAACTGAGGCTGCAGCAAGAGCTGGTGCATCATTAATGCCTTCACCAACCATTATCAAACCTCCACCTATAAGACATTCATGATCAGATAATTGAAAGACAATAATAATTCATGAGAAACAAAACTATATTGAAAAGATAAAGATTTTGAATTCATTCAATATTTTTAGCAAGCGTTCGAGATTGAACGTTAACATTATTTCTTTAGTTCCTTAATTGAAGGAAGCATGAAAAATTTCAGGGTGCAATCATGTTTATTTCGTTTCTACTTTTCCACTCTACAGAAGCTTTTCTATCTTCTTATAAACAGCATAACAAGAATAAAGATTTCAAACTAAACGAAAATGAAAAGATATTGGTGCAAAAGAAAAGAGTAGAGAATCTCCCTAAATTTTTAAAGCAAATTCCAATAAAAATAGACATTTCTTTTTCATCTTGATAACACAGGGAACAGAATACATAAACCATGCTTTCTTATTTCTTCTTTTTTTGTGTCAAAAGCTGCAATATATAATATCAATGATGTACAAATACCTAGAAGCCCATAGTTCTTAGCAGTATCATCAAAATGAGATGCATTTTCTCCCTGAAGATTATTGGAATGTGACAACTGCTGCTATCCACTCTTTTCAAGACTTACAGAGTGACATTTTCAGTTTAAGGTCAGTCAAATACATATTTTCTGTTTCCATGGCGGTCCATGTCAGTGGACAAGTAAAAATAAGAATCAAAGATCAAATATAATGCACGAACGAATGCACATTATTAGTATTTATTTTAGGATGCATGATCTTACTATTAAACCAGGAACCCAAATCTCCTGGAAAAATAAGTACATCTTTGTATTCATGGTAACCTAGCTAACTAGAATAGTCAAGTAAGTACTTTTGATTAGCATCATCACCTGTCTCTCTTGAGATATCTTTCACATAACTAAGCTTATCCTCAGGCTTCAGACCACAATAAACTTCCTTGATGCCCACTGCATTGGCAACTCTCCATGCACTTGACTCGTGATCTCCTGTTAGCATCATTACGCGGAGTTTTGCATGATCTTGCAAGTCTACTATGACATCTAATACTCCAGGTCGAGGTCGATCTTCAAGGTGAATCAGTGTTATCTTAACAATATAAAACATTCACCCCATTACCTTATATGTTCTATATTGGGATGCAATAAAAAGAAATATGCAGGCCGTAATTATAGTAAGCATTTCTCAAGAAAAGGTATTCAGCAACTACAAGTAGGATAATTACTGGGCCAATCACAACCAGACTCTCAGTAACACAACCTACATTACTCAGGCTGCAACACAATTTTTCTGCCACTTTACTTTTGACAAACCTAAATAGCAACCATAAGTAAGAATTGCCTTAGGTTTATGCAAGTTAATCAATAGATTTAGCATATTACAGAAAACAATAAGACAGTTTTTGTAGGTGTTTTCCACTGAATTGTTTCTTTTTTGTCGTAAATGTGAGCAGGGATAAAGAAATGACAACTTCAAGACTCACATAAGTTTCTTTTTTCTTTTTACCAGAAAAGCAAACTAATTTTAAGCGCAGACTCAAATGTAATTCACAAGCCGCAGGTGCAAACAAGAAAAGGAAGACGCAAGAGAGATAACCAAATCAAAGATTAGAAGAAACAAAGGTTCATTATGCAGTATTTCTGTGCAAAGAGGGACCAGATAAGTGGCCCTCAACTATAGTTGTCAAATTTGTTTTTATCTAAACGTTGGCATACTTGGAGAAAGTGCATATAGTTGCAAGGCCTTGGTTACAATTCCTCAGAATCAAATAATACATTGCAAGACAATTTACCACAGAAAACTAGATTCTTATTCACCACCTCAAAGCATCATAGCAGTACTTAATTCATGACCTTATCATTAAAACCTACATGGAAAAATAGAGAAAACAATATGATCCATTTACTTTCATAGTAAGAATTTACATTTCTTAATACTAAAATTTGAACAAGAATCATGGATAATGGCTTTGCTTACTCAGATTATAGTATTATTGGTAATTAAGAGAAAATAAGATATGCCTAACCTTTTCATCTAGTAAAAGAGCAGCACAAACAAATTCTCTTCCATACGACGATGCATTCACAGCCTCGTGAACCTTTCTCAACTCTGTTTTGGATTTACAGAATGAAGTTATGAAATCAACAGAACCAAGGGATGCTGTCAATAGTTTTCCCATTCCAGTTCCTGACTACAAAATAGAGAAGAATGTAACTTCACTCTGCCTTCTATTTGTCAAATTAAAAACAGATGCGGAAAAACGGAAGGCTAACAGCAAAATGTAATGGAACATTCTTGTCAACTGATGTTTGGAAAACAATGGTAGCTTTACATTCCCAAATTAGGTTTGTGCACAACATACTTATGACCATTAGATCCCCATGCTTGAGAAAGAATAGAGCTGTGGTCTAGTTTTCTCATCAGAATATTATTTGACATCCTTAGTAGATTTCATCCTGAGATGATAGGAACTTTCTACATTTGTTCCGACAACTCTATAGTGCCATTATTTATATTCTATTGGTATGAAACTATGGAAATATTAGTTATTCAATGTGAGAAAAATGTAATGCCACTTGCATGTCGAAAGAAAAAATGCGTTTAAAGCTTCAGGAAAAGTTGATGCCGCGAGTTTGAACCTATACAAAGAAAGAACTAATTGATCTGAAATGCAGAGCTCAATAAGAGAACTACCTTGATGCCATGCAGAGTTGCTACAAGACCTTTACCCGGAAAATACTCGAAACTTTCAACAGATATTGGAGGAAGATCTATTCCCACACTATGGTCAACCACGGCTCTACAAGAAAAGGAATAAAGTCAAGATATAGTTTAAAATTAAGAAACTATTAAGTCAAAAACAAGTTGGACAATCTGCCCTATCTGTTTGAGAAGTGACCTTTACGTATTTAAGATCTTGTTAATATAACTTCAATAAAAGAAACAACATAGTAAGAAAACAACAGGATGGAGAAAACAGGAATGTAATTGAAGATGGGCTTTGATTTTCAGTCAATGCTTTTCATCTAAAAGAAAAACTAGAAGGTCAAGCTCAAGAAAGAAATGAAAGATCTTTTTTGTGGAGATACAGCATAAGTCAACGAGAAAGAGCAAAAATAACACATGCCTTGTAGTTTCCTGTAATGTAGAGGTAACAGGTGAACTAAGTTCTAGTATAGAAAATCAAAATGCGGAAACATAATGACAGGCCTCCTTCTAGGTTCACCTACTCCATGCATAAAAGGCCTAATAATAAGCTCCAACCAATTAAGGTCTAAAGGGGTAATGGACCTAGATCATTCTAATTGCATTAGAAAAAGAAGGGGAGAATGGGAAAGAAGTAAAATAGTAAATTGTTATTATGTTAGAGGTAAAATTGGGGCAAGGGGTGTGGAGAGCCGGGGGAAGGATTCATTGATTCCTTCTAGTAAAGTGTGGTAGTTCACTATGTGAAAGCACCAAGATGACTCATGTGAGGATCTGACCCAAATTAGTGACATTCAAAATCCTACATTGTTTGAGACAGTGAAAAATACATAATTTGTAAGTAGAGTTCTTTTTTCTATCTAGTACAATACGTTTTAGGCTACCCAAGAACCAAATTGTGTAGACTTCGTTACAAAGCGAGCAATATTGTACTATGAGGACTATAGGACATTTCAAATGATATCAGAGTCAAATATCAACCGGAAGCATTGTCGACAAGGACGTCAGGTCCCCAAGGGGAAGAGTTTGTGATAATCCGCCCTGTGAAGGCCAGGATGACCTATGTGAGGATCCAATCATATCAGTGGGGGTGCATAATCCCACATTGCTTGGAATAATGGAAAATGCATAGTTTATAAGTAGGGTTTTCCTCCTTACTTAGTATAACACATTTTGCAATAACCCCAATGATGCACCCCAAGACCCTAACACCCGAGCCCAAGCCTAGGGGCTCATCGTTTATCTAACCAATATTTATTTTGCAGGAGAAACTAAGCCAAAGGACCTTGAAGATGAACCAAAGCATGAGGATAAAAAGGCATCTAAACATGTGCTCATTTGGAACCAAGAAGCTACTCTCGGCTTGAAGCAAGCACCCGCAACCACTTAGAGTATTTCAAGACCGAGTCCAATAAAGCCTCATAGAATGAGATATGTTTATTTTATTTCCTAATATGTAAGTTAGATTTGTTAGAGGATTTATGGTTGGATTTAACATTAGTTTAATTTGCATTTTTGTTGGAATGCTCGGCTAGCATGTTAGCCGAGCATTCATGCTCAAAACTTTAGCACAAGGGCATTTTTGTAATATTAGTATTAAGGCTTATTAGGTGAAGTACTTAACAGCCTAAGGGAGCCCTAATGAGGAGAATTCGAAACCCTAAAGAAAATTTGAAGCTGCATTTTGGAGTGAGCTCCCAAGCCCTCGGTGTTCTAGGTTCTTTCTTCACCGCAAATCCAACACCAAAGTCTTCCCTCTCACGTTTCTTGCTCAGTTTTGAAGAGGAAAGGTAGGCTAATTCTTCCAACATCTTCTCATAAAGGTGTCATTGGCGTGAAGAGTTAGAAGATTGAGTCAAAGCTAAGGTCGAATGCACTTTTGCTCGAAGAGACCTGAACTAGTCACCATTTCTCGGAAATGTGAGGTTTTTGGCAAACCAAGTTGGTTCCCTATTCTTCTTTCTTTATTTTTCGAATCTGGTTATTGTCATATTCTGGAGTTGCTGGTACTTGGTTGCTTGTTGGTTATTGATAGACAATTCTTGAATTGGAATTGGATATTAGGAGTTGTGTTTGTTGTTTTGAAGAACCGCAATCTGTCTTTCTTGAGCTGCTAATTTCAAGCAGGGTTTTCTTCCGTGCATAACTCAGCGTGTAGAACGAATTTGAGAGTGAAGTTTGGTGTGATTTTTAGCCCCTATTCACTTAACGTCCCCTCCAAATTTGACGTCAATTGGACTTCAGATTCGTGAGATATTGAATAATCGTTTAGGTGGGCTGCAATCTATTTTCTGGTAGTGATTTCTAAACAGCTCATTGTTTTTTACCATAGCTCCGTGACTACAACGAGTTTGAGCGTGAAATTTGATGGTGATATCTTGTTAATTGATTACTGATTGCCTTCTAAATGTGGGGCGATAAAACAGTATGCTTATCAAGTTATAACCGATTCATTTTTATTGCTCAGGTTTTGTGATTGCCGATTGAGATTTGTGATTGAGATTTGCTATTGTGTCGCCTTTTGAAATTTTGGGACACATCATTTGGTATTAGAGCCTTGCTCTTATTTTTGTACTCTGAATTTGGTGAATTTAAACTCCTAGTTTGATGGCGAGAGGCTATAGATAATATGATCTATAACGAAGAAGAAAATGAGTTTTTGGTTCATTTTTCTACTTTCAGTGGGTTAGATTGGCTCGAAGATTACACAGATTAGGAAGATAAGTTTGAAGAATTTTTTTAACTCACGAGTTTTCAGATAAGGGAAAAATGAAGATTGCTTCGTCGAAACTTAAAGGAAAAAGCTTCCCTTTGGTGAAGAAAGGTAAATTCTGAGAGAAATTATTGTGGCGAAGAAACCACAAAATCGTGGAAATTGATGAAGAGGATTTTGATAAGCAAATTTGCTCCGACGCTTACAAAGGTGGTCTCATTTTCTCCACCACCAGCTCGATCCAAGAAGTGAGTTTCCAAAAGCCAACAAACCCAAGTGTTTGAACATGAAGGACTCCCTACAACATATAGCTCAAAAACTACAAGAGGTGCAAGATCATTATATTAAAACTTTTCAACCAACAATTCCACAAGAAGAAGTTGAAGAAAATTTTGAAGAAGTTTTTGGCCAAAAGAAAAGTTGGCCAGAATGTATTAAAGAAAGTGATATTGAATTAATGACAGCAAATTTTAAAGAAGAGAAATCGGTTGAAGAAAGAAGTGATGATGCCCCTTAACAGCAATTAAAGAAGGAGAATAAGGAATAAATGTAGAGAAGGTTTCTTGTACAACATCAGTTTTAAATACGGAGGATATCAACTTTTCTTCACACACACTTCAAGTAAAGGAGAATGAATCAAGTATTAAGCATCAAGCAATTGCTAAGAAAGACCCATTAGTTTTTATAAGGCTTCGAAGGTTGATTGATGAAGGGAAAATGCAAGATTAAATTTGTAGATTGTATACACGGTGGGAGGGGAACTTTGATAATTGTCCTTACATCCGAAACTATAAGAAGAACGAGGGATAAAAATGCAACTTTACTTATTTTTGGAAGCGAGCTACTAGACTATCACCCGTATGCGATCAAGCACAAGAACAAGGAGACGACAATATTGATCGGTGCACTAAAACCAATGTACTCCCTCTTGTCTAAGTTGAATGCCAAGCTTTTTGGATTTTATTGGATTAAAAGATTGCAAGTTGATGATAAAGGTTCTGGTTCTTGGAATGATTTATACACTAAGGAACTCAATGATGGGTATGACCTCATTGAAGACGTTTTCTTGAAAGATGGCAATCCTAGTGTACTAACGAGCGGGCTCCTAAAATCCACCACATTTGTAGTTCAAGGTGGAGACCTAACTCGCTACTTTGGAAAAAAGAAGATATGTGAAACTTAGTGGAAATTTTTCTTTTGGTCTCACAAGCATAAAAAAAGTGCATGGGAACAAAGCCTTAATGACTGCCAAGGAAGGATAGACTATCTTGATATGATCATTGAAGACTTTATTATTGTTCTTTTACATTGACAATCTTATATGAATGAAGTGACTCACACATAATTCCACATGCAAATGCTTCAATTTCTATAACACAAAAATAAATAAAGTTTTCCTAGCTTGAAATCATAGTCTATCTCCATGAGCTTTCTTTTGGTAGAAGCAAAAACTCATTAGGTGATGGTAGTTGTCTCCAAGTGGACAAGGGTTTCGATTGCTTGTTGTAGTTCTAGTTCTCATCTCAATAAGTGTTTTGACTCCTCTTTATCCTTTGATGTAGGTGTTTCCTCCAATTCGTTATAAAATGAATCACCTGCAAAATAAAAAGAAACATAAAGGTTAGTGAGCCTTTTGGTTTGAGACCTTGTGATTAGTCCTTGTAGTGCATCAGGATCGACTAATCAAATCGGCACATTTTCTCCTCGTAAAGATCACATATATTATGGATCAGTATGCACGACTTTATATCAAGGAAATTATCAGATTACATGGTACCTCAATCTCTATAATGTCGGATCAGGATACATGTTTCACTTCAAAGTTCTGGAGAAGTATGCAAAAAGCAATGGACACTCCGTTAAATTTCGGTACAGCTTTTTACACTCAGATAAACGGGCAGCCTAAAAGAACAATTCAAACCCTTGAGGACATGTTGAGCACTTGTGCTATTTGATTTTCAAGGTAATTGGTCTAAAAATCTGCCACTAGTGGTGTAATACTCGGACAATCCCTCTATGTATAACGTACAGAATTTTACGAATGCATATTTTGATAAAAGAAAAATTTGTTCCGAAATGTGTATGATACACTGGATATAATACACTGAAAATTAATAAAGAAATATTATTGGATTAATGGGAAATAAATTAAATAAAATTAACATAAAAAGGAATAAATTAAATGAAAGAGAAAATAAAAAGGAAAGAATAAATGAAAGGGAGAGGAAACAGCGACGTTTGGAGCAGAAGGCGAAAACCTTCGGGACCGGTCGACTATGCATGTCGACCGGGTTGGCGATCAAAGCCACATGTTTTGCGAAAAATCAAGTTTTCTTCAGCAGCTTCTCCCGATGATTTTCACGTGAAATTCCCAAACAATAAGTCGCTTTCCACATGGTTGGGTTGCATTGGACCTCCTCCTTTGATATGGGTGATTGTCTATCAACCATCACTTCTCCTAGAAACTCCTTCTTGTCTATAAATCGAGGACAATAGGGTGTAACATCCAATTATTTTATTACAGAGAGAAAGCGAGTGCGGGAAAGAGAGTGAAAGGCAGGGGAAGAAGATTGCAATCTGGGCTTTCGTATTGCGGTGAACACTCTGTCATTTTTTACAGAGTGGGTGCGTGTGTGAAGGAGAAGCAATGAAGGCCTTGGACTTTTAGCTGCTGCTGGCCGTGAGTGAGGAAGGTACTGTGAGTTCTCTGGAGTTCCACTACTTTACATTCTGACTAAGGTAAGAAGTGAGTTGAGTCAAGGCTAGAGGAGGCCTACACCATAAGCGGGTCCATTTGTGAACCATTTTCTACATGGTTTTCTTCTCTGCTATATAATAATCACTCTGTGAGTTTGGATTTCAGGCTACTCTCTGATTCATCAACTCTCTGCTATTGATTGTTAATTTAACTCCCACATATTAGTTGCCTATTTCACCTATGTTGCTATTACCTTGGATTAGTTCATTGTTTAGTTTGCTGAATACTCCAATGTTAATAGTTGTTAGTTGTTAGTTGAAATCTTAGTGTTAATTGCATGTTTGGTTCTCTGCTGATAATAATCTCTCTGTTGCTTTAAATTCATTCCGTAGCTTAGTATCATTGGATGTTCCATAATTTGTGAGTTAGTATTGTTAATGCCTCTATCGAAGTTGAGCTCTATGTATTCAAGGTGTTACTTTGTCAATCTTTAATTCATATTATAAATGTGTTGGTTTGGATTC
Source organism: Begonia loranthoides (assembly GCA_022433065.1). Lineage (NCBI taxonomy): Eukaryota > Viridiplantae > Streptophyta > Magnoliopsida > Cucurbitales > Begoniaceae > Begonia > Begonia loranthoides. Next base: position 19,595,845 of record CM039472.1, read on the forward strand.
AAACACTTCTTAGTATAGCTGAATGTGTCACTTCTTAGTATAGGTAAATGTGATAAATGTCCCTACCGATTTTAATTCCCTGTTATTTAAATAGTCATGCATTTTTATTGTTTATTCATGTTATATTGTCTTGAATTAGTTCATTATTTAGTTTTGTTAAATACTCACCCTGTTGTTTAATAAATGTTTACTCAGTTGTTTAATAAATATTCACCCTGTTGTTTAATAAAATAGGTTGTTGGCTTTTTATTTAGATATCTTTGAAATGTCACTCTATTGTTCTAAAATGATTCTGTTGGATTGTGGATGACTGTTGAATATTACTTCCTGTTATATTGCATTGTCATTCCATGCTAGGTTATTGATATGTTTCATGTTATACCATTATTCCCATGTTTAAATTTGTGTTATTGCTATATTGTTGTGATTAATATTGCACTGCATTGCCATGTATCATAAATAGAAACACTTAGGAATACCATATATAGATTGGTATTGCACGGGAAAGCATTGCACGGGAGAAACCGGATTTAAATGAATGTAATGGAAATTGGGAGTTAGGGAAGTAGTTAGGACTCTAACCGGGAGACTCAAGATTAAACCCTTCCCTCGTCAGGATATAAGAGTCTGTCTTCTGAAAGTTAGTTTTCGATCAGAAGCTATTCTCCTTGTGGAAAATATTCTCAATGTCTCAATTCAATATATGAGTTTAATGTATAAGACAGTAAGTAAAATACAAATTGGATGGATTCCTTTCTAACATAATCAGACATATGCATGCAAAATACTACATCTTACTTCCTGTTGAGCGTTAGGCTCACAGTTTACTTGTAGTGCAGGTGACTGTCAGGATATCAACGATCTCGATATGGAGGAGGCATTGCCCGTTGAGCGTTTGGGTTACCCAGCAGATTTTACCTAAAGGGTTATGGCTCATTGAAAGTAAAAATGGTGTTTTGTCATAGTTTGAAAGACGATAAATATTTTGTTAAACTATTGACTTTTGATTAAATGTTCAAACCATATTTTGAAATTGTTAACAGTTTCCGCTTACTTATCTAATTTATTTTCCTCTTGCATGCTTATGCTTTAAAAAATTAAAAAGAAAAATTTTATATGATTACATTTTATACGGTAAAGAAAATAAAAGGTTTTAATAAAACGGGTCGTTACAAGTGGAGTTCACTTACAATAACTGTTAGCAAGTTTTTACTGGAATGACGCCATATGAAGAACTTTATGGTAGAAAGTGCAGATCTCCAGTACATTGGGACGAAGTTGGAGATGAAATATTTGTTGGAGTTGATATTCTAAAATAAACTGCTGAGTTCTTGCTTTGATTCGAAAAATGATTCTTACAGCCCATAGTAGACAGAAAAACTAGGCAGATCGAAGAAGGAGAAAATTAGAATTTGCAATAAGACATCATGTATCCTTGAAGATTTCTTCAATAAGAGGTGTGATGCGGTTTGGTAGGAAAAGAATACTAAGCCCGAGATTTGTAAGCCCATATGTAATTTTGAGTCTGAGAAGTTACTTATCAGTTGAATTTGCCTAAATCACTAAAGCATGTGCACAACATGTTTCACATCTCGATGTTGAAAAAATATGCTTCAAATTCATCACCTATTTTACCAATGAGATCTCTCGACTTTGTGATCAACTTGAATTTGTCATATGAAGAAAAACCAATTTAAATTCTGGATTCAGAAGAAAGAGAACTAAGGAATAATAAAGTTTTATTTGTAAGAATATTATGAAGAAATCGGAAAATTGAAAAAGGAACTTAGAAAAGAGAAAAGGAAATGTGTAAGGTCTACTTTGAACTTTTCAAGAAATAATTTAAATTTTGAAGAAAAAATTTCTTTTAAGAATGAAAGATTGTAACAGATTAGGGCTTGCATTTTTTCAAATTTTAAGTTTTGAATTCATTTTCCCCCAATCAGAAAAATTAACCCTAAAAGCTTTTCAACTCGGTAAAGAATCCGAGCTAAATTGGATTTTTCAGGTCAAGAGTTTCAATTTGTTGAGAGGAACTCGAAACAAACTCGAATGTTTTTTTGGGTGGGTGGAGGTGATTCCGATTGGAAATCTCTTTTATAAATAGAAGGCACCGAGAGTGGGAAAAACACACACATTTGGAAATTTCTAAGCTTCACTAAGATTTTCGACCACCGCTCGCAGTCGCACCCAGCCAAAAACCTCCAACGAAGAAGCTCTCATTGACCAAAAACCCCACCTTGAGGCAACAAGGTTTCTCTCCAACCAAGCTTACATCCAATGTGTGAAGCTTCTTCCCTTCCATTGGCAATGACCAACGACGAACAATGAGAGGGAAAGATCCCTCTCTGTCTCTCTCACGTAAAGAAGAAGAAGATCCGAGGAAGAAGAATATTGGTTTTTTTTTAAGTTGGAGTGAACCAGACCAGTTGAACCGGACATGACCAATGCCTCAAATTGAAATGATCCAACTGAACCAAACCAACCAAATTGAACTAACCCGAACCGGACCCAGTCCAAATTCAACCTAATTTTTCCCTAATCGTCTAGGTCGACCCGATTTCGACTGCGCTATACCTAAGGATTTTATAAGGAATTTCTTCCAAAAGTCTTTCAATAATATTTTTAAATTTAAAAAGGATTTTAACCCTAAGATTTTTAAGGCAAGAAAGGTTATTCGAAAGCTCGAAAAAATCCCTACAACCCTGTTCTCTCAGAATTCAAGTAAAGACATCGGTTTTAAACGTTTTGGCTATCGGCCCTACATCACAAAATGTAGTATTTAATTTATTCTCTACAATTTTATTTTACTATTTAAATTTTAATATTTTTATTGCACACGCATAATTAGACATTAATATAAGATTAAAGAAAAATAAAATTGATATGTAATTTTGTATGCAAGTATAAATGCATGAATTTGATAGAAGTGACGGAAAGTATGATGAGGTGGCTAATGAAAGCTCGAATGCGTAAAAATTATGAAATGACTAAAGAAAACATGAACGCATAGTAAGGTTTGAAAATAAGTTACAACCAATATGTAACTTTAAGTATGAAAATTTGGTAATTCATGAAAGTAATTCACATATACATGTGTTTTTACTTATTGAGTTTATCTCACTCTTCGTTTTGTGATATAAGAAAATTTTTAACTGAAGAAGAATTGAGACTGATTGACAATATTATAGAGGCGAACGAGTACATAAATAAACATGTTGTCAGGTCAGAGGAATAATTTAATTCATTTCTATATCATTTTAATAAATAAATTCTATTAAAAATTTTATCCATGGGAAGGATGTTATGTAATTAGAATTTTCATTTAACTCAATTTAATATTTCATTTTATAAAAATGTTTAAGCATGTTTTGTATTTAATATTGTTATTGGAGGAATTTTCAACTCTTTTTCGTATTTCAATTGAGATATTTTTAATGAAGTTATTTAATGTTTAACTACAGATAAATTAGATACTCCCTAATAAATATTAGATTTTCTTTCGCTTAATTAAATATTTTAATGTTTTCAAGAATTCCAAAAATTTTAATTAGGGTTTTCAATAAACTAATTTAACATAAAATTTCAATTAATTTTAAAAAAAAATTTAAGATTTGAAATATTAGGAAAAAATAAAATTTTTTGGTGTTACAGAATAAAAATACATTACACAAAAGAAAATATTCTAGGAATTAGTGTAGGAAAAGAAACTTTTTCAAGCTTACTATTTACATAAAAAAGTAATTGATGATAGAATCGAAAGTACAATACAGCAATCTTCATAAGAAACAAATTTATAATTACAAGAGTAATATGGACAGAAAACATATGCAATCTTCATCAGAAACAAATTTATGATTAACAAGAGTAATATGGACAGAAAAAAGATAGGATAAGGACTTGTGCCTATAAAAAACGAAAGTTGTTTAATTCAGAATTGGTGGGGGAATGAGAATTAGGCAGACATATAGCATAAGGTACTTGGCTCAGTGATAGGAATCAAAAAAAATCCCATCCTTCTTTACTCACCGAAAGTCTATTTTTCTATTCCTATCCTATTCTATTTATACATACACCTTAATCACAACTATTTCAATAATTTCTACTAACACGTTATCTAGTTTAGGAATGAGGTCTTATTATATCTTCACTCTAAAAAATACACATTGTCCTTAAGGTGAAAAAAAATGAATAATGAGTTTTTTTATATATATTTTTTGCAAGTTTCTTGAATAAATTTGAAATCATAAGACTGGCTCAAATAGATCATAATCAATACATTTAAAAGAAAGCAGCTTAGAAGTTAATCCGCTTACATTCAAATCTTTTTTTTTTTTTTAATTTCTGGATGAGCCCTTAACCTCCATAGCCTAATAAACTTAGTTAGAAGTACTTCTTTCTTTGAGCCTTCTTCATTATTTGGATGGGAATTAATGCCCTTAGCTCAACAAGCCTTTCTAAAGTTTTCTTTTTCATTAGGGTGTCACTCATCTCTCTTTCTTTTAGGTTTATAGTAGCTGCCATCTCTTCCCCTAGGATTACAATCGCTTCCTTTGCCACCTTAGTCGTTGTTCCTCGCTACTTCACCTTTGAACCCATGATCTTTTTTCTCCTCCATAGGGTTTCTGCAGTATTCCTTAGCAACGGTCTGTCTACCCATGTTCTCCACAATGATTTCTTCAAGAGGATAAGTTTCAAGCTAGATTCTAGATAATTGTTCATAAACACTCAGAAAATCGAGAGATCGATTTCTTCCCCAATTTTCTGCTGATTTTCTCCCTCCAAAGCATCTTCTTGACGAAGGGTTCTTCCTTTGCTATTGATTCTCCATGGCCGACCCTCAAGTGTGTGAATGCTTCCTCCTTCATTTTTCATACCGCAAATTGCCTCACCACCTCGGCTTTCTCTCCTATTTTCGATCTTTCTTTTTCAATCATCATTTCTTTGTTTCTTGCCCATTTCTTCACGTTGTGAAATCCAACCCTTAGTTTGTAATGACCCGAAAAAAATTTTTCCAAAAATTTCAAACCTTAAATTTTTTTCTCCAAATTGATTGAAAAATTAAATTAAATTAATTTATTAAAAACCCTAATTAGAGTTTAAGAATTCTTGAAAACATCAAAATCATTAATTAAGCAGAAGAAAATCTAATATTTATTAGGAAATATTTAATTTATCTTTAGTTAAACATTAAATAACTTTATTGAAAATATCTCTATTGAAATACAAAAAAGAGTTGAAAATTCTTCAAATAACAATACAAAACATGTTTCAACACTTTCATAAACGGAAATATTAAATCGAGTTAAATGAAAATTCAAATTATATATTATCTTTCAAATAAAAAAAATTCCAACAAAATTAAATCATTCCTCTAACCCGATAATGTCTTCCTCTGTATGCTCATCTGCCTGTGAAATATTTTCAATCAGCTCTAAAAATTCACTTACATCACATAGCTACATGTGAAATAAACTCAGTAAGTAAAACACGTGTATATGTGAATTAATTCCATGCATTACCAAATTTTCATACTCAAGTTTCATACTGGTTAAAACTCATTTTCTAACTTTACCATGCATTCAGACTTTCATAAGTCATTTCATGACTTTCATGTATTCAAGCTTTCATTAGTCATTTCATCATGTTTTTCATCAATTCTATTAGATTCATGCATTTATACTTACATACAAGATGACCAACCAATTTTGTCTTTCTTTAATTCTATATCAATGTCTAATCATATGTGTGCATTTAAACTATTATGATTTAAATAATAGAATAAAGTTACAGAAAATTTTAAAAAAAAACTATGTTTTGTGATGTAGAGCTGATGACCATATCGTTCAAAAAACGATGTCTTTACTTACCTGAATTTCGAGAAAATAAGGTTTTCAAGATTTCCGGAACTTTCGAATAATCTAGCATATCTAAAAGATTAATTGTGATTAAATTCCTTCCTAAAAAAATATTTTTTGAAATAAATTTGGCAAAAACTTTTTACCGATAAAATCCTAGATTAGTTTGGATCCATTCCGACGATCCGAGAAAAATTCAATTTAACAAAATCAGGTTCGATTCGGTGGGTCTAATTCGATTTGGTTTGGCTGGTCAGGTCCAATCAAGTTCGGCTGATCAGGTTAGACAGGTCAGGTCTGACCTGGGCAAAAACGGTTCAACTCAAAAGATTCTCTTCTTCTTCCTCTCGATTCGCCTTCTTCTTTGCGTGAGAAAGACAGAGTCTCTTCTCTCTGCTTCGTGATGAGAGAACTCCAAGAAAAAAAGGTTTTGATCGTAGAAGGTGAATTTTTCCTTCTCAGTGACCCTCTATTTATAGAAAGGATTTCCAACCGGAACCACCACCCCCCACCCCCAATCCAAGTTTGTTTTAGATTTCTCTCAACAAATTGAAGCTGTTGAGCTGCGAAAAGTCTCTCTCCCTAATTTCTTCACTCACCAAAAGTCTATCTTTTCTATTCCTATACTATACTATTTATACACTTCAATCGCAACTATTTTATCAATATCCATTAACTTCCACCAACTTTTTATCTGATTTAAGAATGAAGTCTTATCACTCGATATCTTGGAGGACAGTTTGCAGAATTTTGTTGCTGACGTGGAAAGTTAGTTATAGGTAGTGGAGAGCATGCTATCAGCTAGTAAGAATATGAGGGGGAATAATAGGGAGAGGATCATGACCATTATCGCTGTTGCATTTATTTTTCTACTTAGGAGGTAGTCCAATTCAGGGAGATTAGCTCCTGCTAGTGATAGGAGTATTACTCATAAAAAATCTGTAATTTCTAGGTCATAATGCATGGAAAGTACATTCTAAGTTTTGCCCATTCCATCCAATTGGAGAAAACCAAATACATGAGAAAATTTCCGAAATCTTTAGTAGTGTATGCCTCTCTTAAAATGATAAATGTAATGCTATCCCACAAACAACTTTTATTATTTGGCACAATATTCTCAAAAATGGTTGCGTTGCAGCGAAGCCAAATGAGCTTTAATCAATGTAGTTAGATGCGGTTAAAAGAACTGAAGAAAAAGAATTAAGAAATTTATGTATCCAGAAGACATCCATTCAACAACATTACCTTCCAATTGGATGCGTAGTACCCTTCTCCATCGCTGCTGCCACAGCAAGCGCTTCTTTTTCACAGCTAGGAATGCAACAAGAAGAAAAATCTGATTTGTTTTGTCTGACCCTATGTCCATAGATTGGTTCAATTGCTTTAAACACAAGCCCTCCAGTAGTCAATGTCCCAGTTTTATCAAATGCGATTGTCTGGCAAGAAGCCAAAGCATCGAGCACATGCCCACCTTTCAGTAGTATTCCCTTGGTGGAAACATAAACACATGAGCGAGGTATCAGGTGGTAGTGAGTGGCACATCATATATCACCAAATTTAGATTATGTAGCAGATCTATCCATTTCAGTGATATATAGCCATATTCTTTACATTAAACTTGCCTTTATTTAAACTGACCAAACCAAATACTTATTCAAAATATTTATTTTTTTCTTAAATACCTTTCTGGCACAGGAACTAATTGCAGTTGCGTATGCCAATGGAGCAACGGCCAGGGCACATGGTGATGCTGCCACCATAAGGCCCAGTGCTCTATAGATTGATCCTCTGCAAGCTATATAATAGTCTAGGTAATTAGAAAAGGTAAAGAAACTAAATCTCTTCAAAAAAGGTATCTTGAATTATAACAAAAGTAACAAGGATATGATAGCATTTGATGAGGGTTAAAAGATAAAGTATATAAACCTGAAAGAGAATACACAGAATACGAAAAGAAATAGGAAACTAAAAAAATTAATAAAAAATTATATCAGGACATACAGAGAAAAAAGTCAATCATGAATGACAGGGCTGTAATTATCATTAAAAATGTAAGACATCACAAGCGCCAAGCACTTAGAAATCTTTGAAGAGGGATGAAAGAAAAAAAAACTCAATTTTGAAACTGCTTATTTGAAGTAAATATAGATTTTCCAATGTCACAAATCTCGAACAAGAGTTCCATGATATGAGGCTGGGTATGCCACTAGTATCTATACAGAATTTATTTTATCAACATAATCCTTAGCAAATGTATCATTAGCAAAGGTAAATTACAAATTACCTGGTGTGCAAATAAAGGGCCACTTGAATAATAATGGCCCAATGATGGCTATTGCAAGAGACAAAACAACAACAACCTTGCTGTACTGTTCACCAAATTCATCGAGCCACCTTTGAAGCTTTGGCTTATTCATCTGTGCTTCTTCAGTTAGCTGCACTATCTTGTTCAGAGTAGATTCTTTCCAAGTTTTCATCACCTATGCCAGAATCCAAGTGGTGCATGACTCGAATGCTGTGTTTCGAATATCTACATATCCTTAGTAGAAAGATTGGAGAAAAAAAAAGGATAAAAAATACCTTCACCACTATTCTTCCATCCAAATTTCTTGCACCACCCGGAACCCGATCACCAACACTTAACTCTAAAGGTTTGACTTCTCCTGTTAAGTGCTCGACGGTAATTGTTGCACTACCTTGGTAAACTTCACAATCTACAGGCACAAACTAATACAATACCACCTCATTTTATTATGCTTCAAATTTTTAATTCTTGTTGATCAGAAATAGCAGGTACAAAGAAAATTTGTTATATAGAGGGAAAAATGGAAAAGCAAAACTTAATACATGACTTAGAGATGGAAAATTCAAGTAAATACAAAATATAGAGAAAACCAAGAGAATTTTGCATTCAAGAGTAAGAATTGAAATTTTGTTGCACCTTATAATGAAGTCACATGCCTCTCACCAATATTACATTTATATTTGACAATACCACTACATGTGAATCGCATAAAAAACCTTAAGTACCAACAAATTAAAGTGAAGTAAGGAAACAACAAATGAAATTATCATACAAAGGATGAAATTGGAAATGGATTTAGCTGTTGCATGTGGGCATAGTACTGCAATTATTGAATTACAACAAATAAGACATCAAATTTGCAATCACATACCTCCCCAGCAACAATCAAGATATATGAGCCAACTTCTACATCATGCACTTGCACCCTTTTATATGCCAACTCTGAAGTATTAGGAAGTTGGTCATCATTAATGTCAAGGACTAGCGCATATTCGGGATAATTTTCTTTCAACTCTTTAACATCAACCATTGATCGGCTGGTGAAATACTCTTCAGCTACAATAGGAAAACAGATTAAAGGTTGTTTAACTTATAATTAATCATGGGAAAATATTTTTAAACATACTCTTGAAATGCATACCAATATGAGCTAGATTAAACATGGCAAGAAGTAGCCCTCCTTCTAGAGTGTTCCCCATAAATATTGATGCAAAGGCAGCTAGTGCCATTAGAACATGAATGTTTACTTTCCCACCACATATATCAGTAAGAGCATCAAGAGATGCAGCTACCTGGTATACAAATGAATCAGAAACTTTGCTTGAGCACGAAAGAACAAGACATTGATGAATTGGCCAACTCTTGATGAATTAAATTTTTGTAATATACATAAATAATATGACTAATAAATTATGAGAGTAATTGTGATTCCAAACTAAGAACATATCAGTAATTAAAAGAAAAACAAATTACGGCAATGAACATATATCGAGCCAGTTCTAAAGCAGTCTGTACATGGAATTTGGGGGGAGCAGAACGATAGAACAACGAATGCTTATAACGAATGCAAAACACTATTCCTCCTTAATCCAGGATTATTAAGCTCATGAGATACAAAGATCCCCAAAGAACTGATCAAAATCTTGGCAAAGAAGACATGCTTAAAATTTTCAAACATTTCATCAATTTGATCATTCTAAACAATATGGTGATACTAACGCAATTTAATCACTCCAGAATATGTTCTTCGATATTTAAAAGGAAAACACACATACCCCAACTAGAGGGAAAGCTAAGACTATGAACGCGTTCTGTAGAGGCTTCAATGCGTGCTTTGGCACTAAATAAGGACAAGCGGCTGCAGCAACAAACAAAGCAGTGGAAGCACAACACAGTTGTAGGTGCTCTCTCAGATAATTGGCCAAGTCTATCCACTTAGTGGCTTTGGCGAAGCTAATCAACACCTTTTGAGGTCCAGTCAGCTCCGTACCATCACTGCAATGGTGGTGGTTATGGTTGCAGTGGTGATGATGGTGGTGATGGTCATCATGGTGACGATCAGCGGACTCGGAGACACAATGAAAACGCCCAAAACGGATATTTCTAAAATTTGAAGCAGTAGAAGGAAAAGCTGGGAAGAGCACCATACCCCTTCTAGAAAACCTGAGAGAGCAAAGAGATACACATCTCGGCGACTTGATTCTTCTGTTTTGTATACAATTCAACAGCGACTTGGATTTCGACAAGGAGATTGGGTAATGGATAGTCTCCATTTGCAGGTAAATTCGATGAAACATTCAATCCAATATCTGAATCAGCAGAAACAGGTGAAGCGCAAATGGGAAAAAAATCAATTCTATTCCAATCTCCTTATTCATGGCGTTAGTGTATCAGGGTCTCACACTTTATTATGGCAGTGTTGAAGAATCAGAAAGTGAAGAAAGAAAAAAAAAGATGAAGAAGACGAAATAGGGAAATGAACTCCACACCATGTTGTCATCATGAAGAAACTCATGAGAAGCTTCTTCGACTCCATGAGCCTCCACCAGACGCCATAACCCGTTCCAGACTGAGGCCACAGACGGATAGATGAGGAAGAAATTTGGGCCTAATTATTAAAAGAGAAATTAATACGACATACCCTTATAGTTTGAGATCTGTCGAATCCTAGAGAAATTTTGTTAATAACAAAAGTCTTAAACTATGTAAAATTCTCACCAGCGACTTTACAGTCACGTTTTTCGTCCAAATTTGTCAATGTTAATGCCTCCGTTTTACTGATGCCAAGGACCATCGAGCAGAGATGAAGGACGTCAATTATCGGGGGACGAGGGACGTCCCTCCTCACTGTTGAAAGACGGACGGTTGTTGGAACAATTATCGGGCGATGGCAAATGATTTTCAATGGCCGTTGAATCGAGGAAAGACATCCCCCGCTCAGAATTGACGGCAAGGATTGAATATGTCATTTTCCAAATGTGATGGCGGACGATCGTTCATGGTTGTTCAATCGAGGGAGGGACGTCTTTTATAGGGATTGACGGCCAAGATTGAATCTGTCATTTTCTAAGGGCGATGGTAGACGATCATCCATGGTCGTTGGATCGAGCGAAAGACGCCCCTTATAGAGATTGACGACTAGAATTGAATCTGTCATTTTCCAAAGGCGATAGCGGACAATCGTCCATGGCCGTTGGATCAAACGAGGGACGTCCCTGGATCAGAAGGAATGGTCAGGATGGACTCTCAATTCTTTAACGTTGAAGCATCACGTGCAAGGCACACACGTTTTTAAAATATGTGAATTCCTTTAATTAAGATGGACGTCCCTCTTCTAAAACAGACGTCACTCTACAACACAAAAGACAAATACTAGAAGACGAATGTCTGTGAATGTTGAGGCATGTCTGTGAATGCAAAGAGGTTCCTTAGTACTAAAAGATGAATATACATTTCAACCGGGGAAGGCCTGTGAATGTTGAGGGACGTGCCTTCAATACTAGAAGACGAATGTCCGTGAATGCCAAGGGAGGTCCATGAATGCTGAGGGAGAATAAGAATTTGGTCTCCTCAACTATATAAGTAGACATTCTCAACTAGAATATGCATTCCAACCACGATATAAAGTAGTGGGGTTTTATTGTTGTAGCCTCTGCTAGAGCCTTTTATTACTTCTGAACACTAACAGGTATAATTCATTAAATTAGGGGTAATGATTGGTTCTAACAAATACTTCACCACTTGCTGAGTCTCCTCAACTATATAAGCTAGAAGAATAGGCCTCCTCAATTGGAACATGCATTGAGAGAACGACATTACCTTGAAGGAGAGTTATCTGAGAGTTACTGAAGGAAGTGAGGTTTGAAGTTTGATTGTTTCATTGAACTTAGTTTGAGGGACGTCTGTCTTAATTGAAGGAATTCGCAAATTTTAAAAGCACGTGTGTCTTGTACGTGACCCTTCAACGTTAAAGAATTTAAAGTCCATCCTGACCGTTCCTTCTGATACGGGGACGTCCCTCGCTTGATCCAACGGCCATGGACGATTGGCCGCCTCGCCTTTGGAAAATGGCAGATTCAATCATGATCGTCAATACCTATAAGGGACGTCCCTCACTCGATCCAATGGCCATGGACTATCATCCACCATCGCCTTTGGAAAATGACAAATTCAATCCTAGCCATCAATCCCTATAAGGAACGTCCCTATCTCGATCTAACGGCAATGGACGATTGTCCTCCATCGCCTTTGGAAAATGACAGATTCAATCATGGCCTTCAATTTTGAGCGGAAGAAGTCTTTCCTCTATCCAATGGCCATTGACAATCGTCTGTCATCTCCCTATAATTGTTCCAACGACCATCCATCTTCCAATGGGCAGGAGGGACGTCTCTTGTCCCCCGAAAATTGACGTCTTTCGTCTCCGCTTGATAGTCCTTAGCGTCAACGAAACGGAGGCATTAACATCTACGGATTTTGAAGGGAAACGTGACTGCGAGGTTGCTGGCGAGAATTTTTCATAGTTTAGGGTTTTAGTTGTTAACAAAATTTCTTCAAAGTTTAACTTGTTGTTGATCCCAAACTATAGAGTCTACAGTGTTAATTTCCCTTATTAAAACTTTGAAATTTAACCACTTTTAAGACTAATTTCTTGGGTCTAAACCTACTCACTTTCTCCTATTTTGTTTTGAAGTTTACACTTTATCTTAATAATTTTTTTATGAGAAATATTATTTTAACTTTACATACTAATTTTGTATTTTAACATTTATTTTATTTTATAATATAATAGTTATAATAGTAAGCAACACTCACTGTGAAATTAGTCAGAGTTTAAAATTATAATCTCCACCTAGCATTACCTTTTTTTTTTTAATTGTAATGGACATATCAAATTACTCTACCGTAGACAGTGTATGTTGCATTGTCTGCACAGAAAAATTGCCATTCAATTGTCATCTTGAAGAACTGAACTCTCCACTCTCGACGATTTAGGTTTATTCTTGCTTGTTCTCCTCTTCACCTTAACTTTCTCTCATTCCTCTCTTTCTCTTGATTTGTTTTGTTTGTGATGGACTACAAGGTCTAACGACAAGTGTTAGGACTCAAAAACCCATCACACTTACAGTTCTAGTTATTTGAAAGGTAATTCAACAGTGGACCAAGTGGAGGAGTCACCATCTTGTGAGGATCAACAAAGACCAATGCATGTATTTGTTATGGAAATCATCTCAAGTGGCCGAGTATGAAGTTCAAGTAAAGTCAACAAATATAGATTTATGGCAACCTTCCCAAGTGGCTGAGCATGAAGAAGGAAAAGTTTCCAAAATCAATCAAGACTTGGAGAAGAAAGATCAAGAGTTAATTTAAGTAATTTACTTTAAATTAAGTTGCCAAAAACCTAATATAGTAATCAGTCTAGTGTGTGTGGATGTGGCAGATTTAGTAATATTATTTAGTTTCCTTTTTAGTTATTTCTTATTTCTTAATTTATGAGTGGCTATTTAAGCTACCATGCATGATTATTTTAAGATAATTGAATTGGAATATTAAAGATTTGCTTTGTTTATCTTGAATTGGGAGTGATTTCTTTTTCTACCTTTAGTGTGTTTATCCAAAGTTTGTGGTGTGATATCACATTAAGATTACTTTGTGAGTTGAATAATCTTTTTTATTGGCATACTTGCTCTTGTTCTTTGGAGGAAAGACGTGTGAAGTGGTGTTCAACTTTCAATAAGAATTGAATTGGAGTTTTCCAAATCGAAGACTAAAGTTGTGTTTTCTTGACATCTTTGGCTAATCTAGTCCAACTAGGCATATTTCCTTATTTGTGGCGATTTTCACCATTATTTTTTGAGGAGTTATTCATCATTCATTGAAGTAGTTGTTGTCCAAATTGCATGAGAAAAACTCTTATATTCAGCAAGTTATGGGTTTCTAAAGTTGGAAATTTTTTAAAATATTTTGCAGCAAGTTTTTGGAAACTACCTACTTTCCAACTTTCATCCAAGCCAACCGGTCAATCACATTTCGTAGTCGGTCGACCGCCATTCATTAGAAGTAACTAAGTTTTGAAACTGCAAGATTTTTGGTTGATTACCTCTAGAGCCGAACGACCACACAGGTTCACTCTCTCCTAAGCTTGTCCATGATGCACTAGTTTGTTGTCTACTAGTTTGGATATGTGGTTTTACCTTTCGCTGCATTATTTCATTGCCCTCGCTCATTTTGAATGAATTACTTGATACCTTGCCAACGAACTCAATCTCCCAGTAGAAAGTTGTTGTTTAAACAATGTCTTGTGCGATTTTCTTAGATTTCTAGCTTCACAGGATTGCTTTTTGCATATTACTTTTCAAAAGAATTTTTGAGAAGTGAAGGTACAATGATACTTTAATAGTAGATGCTACTACAACTAAAATATCATCCTATGATATATCAAACTCCTTTGTCTCTCTCGTTTTGTCTTCTTCTTTGTCACTGTAGTCGTTTATTTTTGTCAGCATCAAATAGATTCTTCTTCTCTCTGGGTTTTGTTCCTCTGATTTAGATCTTTCGCTGACTCTTTTCTATTGCATTTATCTGTGTCATGGCCCTCAAGGGATCTGAGATAGAACGAGGAACGACTCGACCCAAAGGACCAAATTGTTCGACCTTTTCACTTAAATTTGTTAATTAGCAATGGAATACTTAAAATGTTAATTAAAAGCCAAGGCCTGATAACTTAGGTTTAACAAGTCCAACAGTGATATCAGATAGTATATAATATAATCAAAATGAAATAACTGTGTGGAAAAGAAAAATAAGGATCACAGTTATCCAATAAAGAGTATACCTCACAAAAATATCTCTAAAAGATAATTATTAAAATTAGGAAAATTAAATAAACTCTATCGGGTCTAATCTTGACTCAACAACTAGAAATTCGAATGATAAATCCTGAAAGGTGTCATTAGGGTGAGTTGACTAAACTCAATAGAGATTTAGTTTTTTGCACTGCATAGCATAAATTTTATAAAGTAATTATTTCAAGATGTGTCTCATATAAAAATGACTTGTTCGTTTTATGAACATCAAATTTTTATATTATATTTTATTTTTTTCACTGTACACATTTAAATTAAGTATACTTATTAAATTTCTAGATCAACTCGGTCGTGTGAGTCGAGTTCGATCGACCTGATTTGGGGTTTGTTTTATTTTCACACATTTGGCCATGTAGAATGTGTTTGTTGTTGTTGTTATTATCACTTTTCAAGATGGAACCTGACTCTAAACTAAAAATTATGTCATGACCCGCAAGGGACTCGAGATACAACGAGGAACAATCGCCCAACTCTTTTCAGTTAAATTTTTTAATTAGCAGCAAAAGACTTAAAATATTAATTAAAAGTCAGAATCTGATAACTTGAGCTTAACATATCTAACAATAATATCAGATAGTATATAATATAATCTAAAATGAAATGACTATGCAGAAAAAAATAGGGATTAAAGCTATCCAATAAAGAGTATACCTTATTAAAATATCTCTTAAAGATAATTATTAAAATTATGAAAATTAAATAAACTCCGCTGGGTTTAATCTTGACTCGGTAACTAGAAGTCCAAATAATAAATCTTAAAAGGTGTCATTGGAGTGAGTTGACTAAACTTAATTGGGATTTTATAATTTTAATTCGAAAGAAATGATGTTTAAGCATGCATGAATTTAAAATCATATTTTATAAATTCACTTTAGAAAACTGTGTACAAAAGGACACGTATTTAAAACCACCCACTAATATGTTTTGCGTAATTAAAATAGACCATTATTGTACCAATTAAAAATCATTGTGAAAATGGAGTCATTCACAGATTCTATAATACCCAGAATTAAGCTGAAGCTAAGAATAATAATAATTATGAAATTTGGGGATTTGGGATGATTTTATTATGAAATGTGATACCCCGAAAATACATTTGGTAAACGTAATAAGTTTGGAATAATTAATGATAATTATTGTTGGATTAATTAAGAGTGTTGTGTGAGGATTATTAATTTAATTAAGGTAAAAAAGAGGAGAGAGAAGAACAGTTTTTAGACAAATATATGTTTAAGTGGTGTGAAAATATAAGGCAGGGGTGATGGCAGTTGAGAAGAGAGAGAGGTTGACAGAAAGGATGAAGGAGCAGACAATGTAGGGGAATGGACGAAGAAGCAGCTGACATTTTTCAGCCTAGGCATTGGAGCGGTCGAGCATTGCTCGACTGGTCTCATGCTGACCATGTGGGAGCGGTCGAGCATTGTTCGACCGGTCCCACAGACTTTTCAGCAAATTGTAAATCTTAAGAAGTCTGCTTCTGAGATTTCTCCATGTACACTCCTACTTAACACATGGCAATTTTTAAAGGGGTTAGGTGAGATTTAATTGGAATATGCGAGGCGTAATTGAGAAGCTACTAATTAAAAGAGAGAGAGAGGTGAAGAGAAAAAGAGACAAGCTCTCGGTAGGAAGAGAAAAACAGAGAGGGAAAGGTAAAAGCTCCCTAGAGAAAATAGAAGCAGAGGAGAGAAAGAAAGAGAGTGTGAGAAAGAGGAAGATCTCTGGAGAAGGAAAGAAACCAAGGAAGGAGAGGAAGCTCCTGGGCAGAGGATGTGCCTTGGGTAACGATTTCTTCCCTGGGTTTCATGCTCTCTGTTAGGTTTTGTTGAGAAATGTCTTTGGGTGTATATTCTATTTATGGAATTTATGAGAATAATAGTAGGAGATAATGATTTATAGATGTTGCACGTTGTTGTTTGGTTTTGATAAGTGTGTTGTTGGATATTCCTGATTGTCTCCTCCGTTTGGTTATGCTCTTTGTGCTGTTTGGTTAAGCTTTTTATTCCTTTAGGATTAATGTTTTGATATTGGATAATGATCCCTGTGATTTAATGTGCTCTATTAATGGAAATTGATTCTCTATTTGTTGTTGCTGGGCTAAATGTGTTGAGATTATGGTTGGACTTTGTTATTATTCCCGTGAAGGATTTGATTTATGTTTTGAATACTGGTCTAATGGGTATTATGGAAGAGTTGTATTATGTTATTGAAAATAATGAAGAGGTTGATTATGGTACTACCAGAATATTGTCTTGAGAATAGGGTTTAGCTGATTAATTTAATGGAACGTGTTTCAGGTGTTAAAAGTTGTTAAGTGATAAAGTTGAGTTTGAATTGTGAAATGCCATTAGCAATGAATAAGAAATAATGGTTTGAAGAATGTTAAGGGTTGTTAATGATTAAATGTATTAATTGTGAAGTTATTAAAGGAAGAAGGATAAAGTGCTCAAACGCATTACGGGTGCTAGGTAAGTGATATTGTTTGTATTTTGCTGAAAGGCCTATATCGTAAGACTTAAGATTTGTATGATGTCTACATTTACTGCATTATTAGATTATTAAGTTAGGTTGTAATCATGTTATGAGGATGTATTGCCGCATGATACTATGTTTATTAGAAATAAGTTATTTTAATGATGTATTTATTAGACTTTAAATGATATTGACAATGATCATGCTTGAGGACTATAGGATGTTTATAAAGATCATGTTTCAAGGATCTTACTGATGATATAGATACTGTATGCATGCACGAGCATCATGCATCATGGTTTTCAAATGATATAAAAATAGTTTTCATGTATGGTTATGAAAAGGAAACAATAACGGAATGAAATATGAATAAACGTAAAGTAAAGGATCAAGTAAAGTCAAGTAAAGAGGTTGGATCGGTAGGTAAAGCCCGGCAACCAAAGCATGTAATCAAACGGTTTTTGTGGACCGGTAACTAAAACTTGGCACAAAAACTAATGAAATGTAATTAAACGGTTTTTGTGGATCAGTAAGTGAAGCCCGACACAAAACCAAAAGAAATGTAATTAAACGATTTTTGTGGAACGGTAGGTAAAGCCTATCACATAAACAAAAGAAATGTGGCTTTGTAATGACCTACTTTTTCTTACAATTGAAAACGTGTAAAATTCAAAAGTTTTTTCTTTTAGAAAAACAGCGGAAGACTTTTGTTTCATGAAATCCTTTAAAGATAATAAGTAGAGTCATTTTCTTAAAACTCTTTTTACAAATCGTAGCGGAAGAATAGAACAAATCATTTGAAAATTCATTAAATAAATCTTTTACATTATCTTTACAAAACCTTTTATCTTTAAATCCATTAGCCTAGTCAGCCACAAGATCCGCATGTGCAAATCCTTCATCAACTGCTCATTAACTTGTTTTCCTATTCTCGTGAGTGTACCTATATCACAATACTTAAATTAGTGAGCCTAACGATCAGTACATGTAATACTTCAATTTCCCGTAATGAAATTAAGTAAAGATAATTGAGAAATTAATTGGTGTAATGAGGTATCTAGAGCTAAGTTGGATGATAATGGCATTAGTGTAATTAATATAAGCTCAAGGAATTAACAATAAATAGAGAACTATGGGTTTGTCGAATGACAGACATCCTTTGTAGTAGGACCGACGTCCTTTATAGTGAGGGGTCAACGGATGCCTTTGGGAAAGGCGGACGTCGCTAAGGAAAGACTGGTGTTCAAAGTAAGAAGAAAACGAACGTCCATTATGGGGAAATGGATGCCCTTTTATCTAGGCAGACATTTGGAATGAAAAGGGAACGTCGTTATTTTAGGAAGCGAGGGATGTCCCTAATGGAAAGTGGGACGTCCAAAATGGAAGAATAGAAGACAACGTTAGTATTAAGTGGACAAAGTCATTTGAAACGAAGAAGGAAGTTTTTTTAGAAAGGAAAGGACATCTCTAATGGACAAAGGACGTACAAAATAGAAGTAATGAGGACGGGGTTAAGATTTAAGTGAGATGGCATCATTTGGAACAAAGGGAGGAAAGACTTATTGAGAAAACAACCTCCCTTATTGAGGAATGGATGTACCTCATAGTGAAGAAGAAGTCAGACATCTAAAATATTGAGGAACAGATGTCCCTTATTGAGAAACGGATGTCCCTCATAACGAAGAAGAAGACAAACGTCTAAAATATAAAGATAATGGACATCCCTTATTGAGGAATAGACGACCCTCATGATAAAGAAATTAATGGGTGTCTCTTAGAAAAATGGATAGCGTCGTTTGTTAAGAGTAAGTAGAAAATGACATCGTTTTGATGCGAAGGGATGTCCTTAATGGATAAAAGACATCCTGCATAGAAAAATTAAAATAATACGGCATTGTTTGGGTTATGGCAGACATCCCTCTTGGGAAAATAGACGTCCTAAATGTATCCAACATAGAAAAATTAAAGGAATACAACATCCTTTGGGTTATGATAGACGTCCCTATTAGGAAAACGGACGTCCTGTATAGCAAGAGTCTTTGGCAGCATCGAAATATCGCCCAGAATAATAGCGATCTGTCAGCAGGAAATACAAAATACTTTTAAAAAACGTCAAATATATTTTAACAAGAAATTCAAAATACTTTGAAAATGATGGATAAATTTTTAATAGATGATACGCGTTGATTTCCTTGCCTCTATAAATAAGAGAGGAACGAAAGGGATCTGGGAGAAAAAACATTAGGGTTGTGAGAGAGAATTTCCTTAAGGTAAGAAAGAAAGTAAGGACATCGTTGTACTACCGATGTGAGAAGAAACCACAACAGGAAAGGATCATGTGAAACAAGGTAAGAGATATTGCATGTGGTTTGCCAGAGATAGACTACATCACAAGAGTAGGATTTGTTTGTATGAATTGCTGATAATACGTATGCTTCTAGGTCTGGTTAATAAGTTGGCTGTTGATAATCTATTTCTGATCACAGGTTTGAGTTCTCTGTTTAAGATTGTACGATGATATTGATATGCTAAATGATAAAGTTTCCTTCTTTTGTATTTAGTAATATAAAGTTGATTGATTTATGTTATGCTCTCTGTTGGATTCTTCTATAATGATAGTCATGCTTCATGATGTTTCTTTTACGTCCAATAATTGAATAAAGCATGTTGTTCTACTCTCTTTTACGTTTGATAAATGAATAAAGCATGTTGTTCTACTCTCTTTTACGTCCGATAAATGAATAAAGCATGTTGTTCTACTCTCTATTTGGTTTCTGGTGTATAGTATGAACTGTTGTGTGATTTGCATGCATTGCTCGATAATGAGATGTAACCAATAAATATAAATAGACGTTGGAGATCGAAGGGTTTAGTGACGATGATGTTTGGGAGAACTAAGAGATGATGTATCTCATCACCGTCTGAATTTAGTGACGGTTCTGCTCAGACGCGGTGTCTGGAGAACTATGAGATTATGAATCTCAATTTTTGTCAGGATGGGTGACGGTTATGCCTAGGGTAGATCCCCAGGATATATCTATTCTCGTCCGATGCTCTAGACTAAAGTGAGACTAAGAATAATGTATTAAAGGAATAAGTTCTTTTGTGAAATGAAAAATATGTATACTGTGTCAGCATGAGTATTTCACTTTATTTCATTATGTCCTTTACTGGGCATTAGGCTCACAATTCTCTTATGATGTAGGTGATGATTGTGATCCTAATGATGTGCATGTGGAGGAAATATGATGAGATGAGCGCTTGTGTTACCCACCAAGATTTGACTTGAAGGTTGTGGCTCATGAATTGAAATAAATTTTATTTAATTGTTTTTTTTAGATTTATTTAACTAATTTGAGCAATGGTCGTATGTTGATTTAAAGACTTCCGCTTGCATTTTATTATCTTAACTATCCTTTACTTGTTTTACAAATGTGTTTTAAAAAGAAAAAGTTTTATAAGAAAACCGGGATGTTACAAGAAGTGATATAAAAGAAAACTATAAAATGCATGTGCTATGCATCTTTTAAATCTTATATGCAATTTCTGGTTTCGTTTTCCTTTATATTTTATGTTTCAGTCTTTTTCTCTAATGCACCCGACCCCGACGCCTATGGTATAGCAGCTCTGGCTCTGACCGAAAGCTGTGCTAGCTGTTGTATGCTACAATGCACAACATTCGGCTAGGGCTACAACCGTCGCCTACTAGCGGTCGTGGGCTCCAACGCTTGAACGACCTCACTAACCATTGGCTGTATAATATCCCAAATTTTTGTTGAGCGAAGCACAAGGCTTATGTGATAATTTGGGATGATAGGAGTGGAATTGGACTATTTGAAAATATTGGTTAAGAGAAATGTATTTCGAATAAGTGAATTGTCCATATTTAGTTTTGGAAATGATCAAAGTTATGGAGATATGTATGATGATATTTGGAGTTAGATAGGACAATATAAATTAGAGTTATAGTTAGTGGAATTAGTAAGAGAAAATATTTTTGGACGTATTTGGATATTATTTAAATATTGTAAGGACTGAAAGCTTGAGAATAATAAGGTTCTTATCATTTATTGGAAAATGTACTTGGATATAATTGAGTATAGAAATGTGGAGGTAAATGCATAAATGTTCATATATATAAATATATGATTTTGGTGCATATTGGTTTGAAGAAGATGAAGTGGTATGGAGGATATTACAATTTCAAATAAGACCTTAGATTATGGTTACAATATATATATATGTATATATATAAGATTGACTTATGTATATAAGAGTCACGTTAAGGAAATAACGTGTGTATACATAATCTGGAGAAAAATATGTGTAATATTCAGTTTAGAGAATGCGGTCGATCGATGAGGTGTCGATCGACGCTGGTCAATCATCCGACATGAAAATAGAAGTTTTCTGAAGAATTTGATGGTCGTTTGGCAAACAGGTGGTCGATTAGTCAATGGAGAGAATCGATTGACTGCCATTAATGTTAGTCGTTTGGAATGCTTAACCGACGTGATGGTTCGTTGCCTGAGCGTCTTGATGATTAAGTGTTACATCTAGTGGCCTTCTATGTTGCATCTAGTGGCCTTCTATCTTCGTCTGGACAATGAAGAGTTGATGTACGTAGCCTACAAATAGTGAGGTGTGGTTGAGAGCTTTCAGAGAAGGAAAAAATAAGGGTTACTCTGCCAAATTGTTGAGCAAAACTATGAGTGTTTGAATATTGAGGTTCTTGTGATTTTATGTGAGAGAGAGTGATGGTTCTATTTGTTACTGAAGAAGTTGAGTGAGAAAGAGACAGTCTGAGGAAGGGAGATTCTATGTTTTGGAGTGAAGTTATGTGATGTGTTTTGGAGAAAGAGAGAGGCCGTGGGGTTCTCTTGTAGAAGGAAATCTTGGACAGAGGACCGAGAAAGTATTGAATGGTGAGGACTTTGGATGTATGTATTCCTTGTGTTTGCATGTAATCGGGTAAGCAGAACTCTTTCATACTTTTGTATATTTATGAAGAGTTGTTGAGATAAAAATATAGAATTGTTAGGATATCTATCGCATGAACTGCTGTATTTCTCTGGTTGGATGATGGAAATTGGTGAGTTATTATATTGGTATCAAAGTTATGTTATCCTCTGCATGGCATAAATAAGTGGTTGTTTCCTTTCTCTGCCACGAAACCTATCCCTTGTGAATGTGTTGGTTTCTAACCTATTAATAGCATAACCCTGATGAGATCTATTTTATGAATATTATTCTCCCGTTATTGATAATAGTTGTTAAGGCTATATTATATTGCTGGGTTGTTGGTTGAAATGTTAATGCATTGAGTTATTCAATTGAGATAATAAGTTATAATGCTGAGGGAATAATTAATCAGATGAGTTATCCCTTTATATTTTGGATGTTAGTCATGATTAAAAGATTTAACTAGAAGGGTAGTGAGTGGTTAAGATAAGTTATTGGAGGAATGAGGTTCGTTGACAGCTTGGTCTAATGTTAAAGGTTCAAGGTAATAATTGGGAAATAATACTACGTTGAGAATTAGGATAAACTTGTTAGCAATGAGTGAAGTGATAAGTGTATGAAATAAGGAATATTGATATCCATGTTGGTCGGTGAATTACTATTGATGTCCATATGCTTAATTATGAATAGGTATTGATGAGGAAGAATATTTAAATGCTAACTTTGTAAAGCTGAGGATTTCAGGTACGTAGTACTGCATGTATTTTGTCCGAAAGGGCTTACATCACGAGAATTAGGGGGTGTTTGTTTACTAAATGCATAGCTTAAGTTATATTTGGAGACGTACTGTTGAATAATTGCTTGTATGTTTATTAGATTTAAGTTTAGTTCTTTAATTCGGAAATGATGCACATTTTGAGGTTACGATAATAGACACGATAGATAGAATTGTATACTTGCATCATTGTTCCTAATGCACACGATAGTACAAACGCAATTGAGTTGTCACTAAACGTAAACGTAAATGGATAGTTTTTAAGTGAGTTCAGAGACTTAAGAGGTTGCTCTCACATGAAAACGAATCACAGAATTAAATAATAGTAAAAGACAATTAAGTAAAAGAATACGGAGAGAATAGCTTGAGTTAGTTAGTTTGTTCTCGATTGATGTCGAAACAAACCAGCTATGTAATACCCCGATTTCTAATAACAGAATTAAGTGAGAATAATTAGGAATTAATTGGGTGTAATTGGATTAATTAGATAATTACTAAAGATTTAATTGATGGAAATTAATTTAGGAAATGAAATAGGGAAATTTAAATTGAACCTATAATAATCGTCAAACAATATTTTGGAATAAATCAAGAATAGAAAATTGGTAGAAAATAATTCAATTAAATGAAGAATTTAATTAAATTAAAAGTGAATTATTAAGGGAAGAATTTAAGGAATGGAGGGGGATTAATTAGGAATTTAAATAAAGGAAATGTATGGGAGTTGAACCTGAGCGATTTTGTTCTGGTTTGGAAGATGGAATGGTTGGGCGAAAGAAAAGAATGACCCGACCATTCTTATTAAGTAAATAGAGAGAGGGAGAGTGAAGAGGAGAAGAGAGGGAGAGATCGTGAGATGTAGGGAAAAGGTCGCGAAGGACACAAAGTTCTCGCGGGGAGCTGGACTTTGACTGGGGCTTCTTCGCGCGACTAGTGTCCAACGGGTCGTGCTCAGGCATGTGCGGGGTCGTCGTTGACTGCCTGGTGAACTGTGGAGCTAGGGCTCGACATAATCAAGCTGCGGGAACAAACGAATGACTTTGGAGTGCTGCGATGTTCGCAATGCCTGAGCTGTGACGAGTATTGGCGAATCTCGGTAAGGATTTTGAAACAAACGGAAGTGGCAGCATCTTCTCTGATGGAGGTAAGGTATCTATACTTTTTGGTTTTCCTATTTTCCATTGTCGAGCCTCTAGAGCTGAGTTCTATTCTGTTTCTTCTGTTGTTGGGTGGTTTGTTTCGGGTGTTGTTATCGTGAGAATGGCTGAGGCGAAGGATGGGCAGGGAGTGAGCAGTCATGGATGACAGTGAGGCTTTCAGGAGCGTTTTCCGACTAGGCAGCACTTGTGTTATCTTTGCTGCTCTGTTGCTCCACTACGTGGCTAATGGTAGAGGCACAGAATGGCAGTGAAGAAGATGAAGAAGAATGGCTGTGCTCTGAGCTTCTCGTGGGATCTTCAGGTAAGGTTTGATGGACTTTATGAGAATAGTTGTAGAAGATGAAAGGATAAAGAATATAGTCCACTGTTGTTTGATTTTAGTCCTGTACATTTGAGTATTGTCTGATGGTTAATATTTGTATGTATAGCTCTGTGGATATAATGTTCAGATTATAGCTTTTATGGATATTGTGAGGGTGATGCTTTGTGGATTGGTTCTCTGGAAATAAGTGTTCCCTTGATGAATCTTATGAAGTCGGTGCTTTAGTTTTGTTGCTACCTTTTAGTTGGTGAAGTGAAAGTATGATGTATGTTGGATTAAAGCTAGGGTTTATACTCTATTTGGGCTTGAAAATGTTCTGACATGGGGTTGATAATATGTGAATCCTGTTTGGATTTTATTATTGGATTTTAGTCAATGTGGATATGTTGGTTCGATGTTTTGAGTTATATTCTGTCGAAGCCATATTCTATTTAGAGAATAGTTTAAAGTAATAAGTTTGTGATTACTATCAATGATAAATTGTGGTTAAGGAATATTGTTATGGGTTATGGAAATCTATAAAGGGATATTGGAGGGTTAATAATTAACTATTGTTGATTTTGAAGGTGTTTAAAGAAATAAGGATAATGTTAATTTCAGAAATCTGTTACGGAAACCAGGTAAGTAATGTTGCTTGTGTTTTGGCCTTCGGCCCTACAATGCAAAGTGCTAGGTGAGTTGTTTTGTTTTCTCTGTTTTCGTTCGATTTGGTTAACTGACTTTAGTTTGGTGATCTGTGATTGCGTGTTCAATATTCTGTGCATGATAAAATAGTCATTGAGGTTATACCGCCTTATTTTAGTGTTTATTCTATTTTCATTAAGAATAATGATCGGTGCTTGGGAGACTCCTCATAGCTATTGATGGTTCTGTGTTACAGTGTTAAGGATGTGTTAAATTTTGTCTTTGGATATGCTTTGTTTGTTGTTCTCTGTTGGATTCTCTTAGAGATGTATTGCTTTGTTCACAGTGTTTATTTTATGCTCATTGAGGATTATTAGATGGATAAGTTATAATGAATAGGCATTTGGAGATTTTTATTGTACTGTTTTACCCTTGCATTGATGTGAAGTGTTTAGGTTTTATAGTGTTGCATGTTCATGCATGAGTCAGCATATAAGAAAGATAAAACAAGGAATAAATGCACAAGATATGACTGAGTGTCCATCCATACTAAGTGGATGAGTTCTAGGCTAGTGGTATGGGACGCTAGCCCAAGAACAGGTTCGTGCGGGCTGATCACCCAATCAGACTGCCTCCTTGGGCTGAATGGTTACCCACTCGATATCAAAGCGAAAGAAAATACGTAAATGGTGACTGAGGATAGGATGCTCAAAAGGGCATGCCAGTGGGTCGTAAGCCCGTTAACTAGCTTCCGGCTCAACCCGGGGGCTGACGAGCATAGAGGATTGCTGGGTTGTTGTGCACTAAGTGCACAACAGTTAACGGAGGACTCCCAAAAGGGCATGGAGTCTGGGCTCCCAAAAGGGCGTGGAGTCCGAATCTCCCAAAAGGGCATGGAGAAATGTAATGTGTGCCCCACTGTCGTGCATACTCATATCCGAAAAGATAAAGAAAAGAAACGAAAGTAAAGGCAAAGAAAAAGAAAAGAAAAGAAAAGAAAAAGAAATAAAAGCAAAGGAAAGAAAAAAAAACGAAAGCAAAGGAAAGAAAAGAAAAGAAAAGAAAAAAAGCAAAGAAAAGAAAAGAAATGAAAAGAAAACCAAGGTCATGACATGTCATGTTCACAGTCACATGCATTACTTGCTAAGTCTTAGACTTATAGATGAGCTTTGCATTGTAGATACAGGTATTACAAAGAAAGTGGCAAATGTGAGGACACGTTGAGAAAGCTTGCTCATGATGAAGACTTGGCGGTTGTTGGGTAATTCAACGTTTTATTTTACTGTTTGATAAAATAAATATTTTATACGAAATTTGTAAAGGACTGTTATTAATTGTGTTTTAGCAAGAAAAGTATTTAAATTGACAAAGTCTTCTGCTGCAAATGTTTTTATGAATGCATGGTTTAATACTTGGTTTTAAAGTATGGTTTTATCGCAAAAAGAATTTAAGTAACGTCGTTTTAGTGGGACAATTTAAAAAAAAAAATACATCACAAGAATTTATCAAAAAAATATCGTTTTCTAAAATGGGGCGTTACTAAGCTAATGGTAAGTGAGGCCATTAGCATTGATGTTCATGGCTGCTAGTGTGTTCTCGATTGATGTCAGAACCAATTGTTATACATTAATGTGTACAATCGCTAGCAAAACTTTCGGTTGATGTCGTAGCTACTTTTTAGGTGAGTTCAGAAACTGAAGAGGTTGCTCTCACCCCAAATTATAAATAACTCATTTGGGTGAGTTCGGAAACTGAAGAAGTTGCTCTAATCCAAACGGGTGAGTGAGTTCGCAAACTAAAGAGATTGATGTCACTCAAAGAGATAATTAAAGGAAATAAAAATAGATAAACAAAATAGAAAACTATGTGTGTTTGAATAATATTGCATGAACATGTTTTACTTTTATACTACGTACTGAGCGTTAAGCTCATAGTCAGGTCTTGTGATGTAGGTATGCAAGGGATCAGGGATTGATGCAGTTGATGAGACATTTGTATGTTGCGGCTTGGCGGCTAGTTAGGCTAAAAGATTAAAGAATAAATGAAATGTTTGGTAATAACGTTTTTGAGAAAAGTAAGCATTTGTTATAGTATTTCAATTTTATTAAAAAGGTTCTCAAATTGTGTTTGATTCTTTTGGTATTGAATACAAGTCTTCGGCTGTTTTAAATGTTTTAAAATTTTACAGTATGACATGTTTTAAGTAATAAATGGTTTGACAAAAAGAAATTTATTTATGCACTTCTTATTTAAGCTAGTTTGCAAATAAAAAGTCTTCCACTATAATTTAAAAAGAAAAAGTTTTCAAAAATCATAAGCTTTAAATTGTAAGAATAACAAGGATGTTACAGGCCAGTCTGTGCCGGCTCCATCCGAGGACTCACTATGTGATAAAGGCTCAACTCCGATCGAACTGCATGTTAGCTATTGTATACACCGATACACAACGACCCAACCTCAGGCATAAGCAGCTCCAACTAAGACCAAAAGCTCTGCCAGCTATTGTACACTATGACACACAACATTCAGCTCGGGCTACAACCTTTGCTTACTAGCGGCTGTATGCTCCAACGCTTAAACAACCTCACTCACCTATTGGCTGGTCAGCTCCGGCACTAATTGAGGACCAACTAACAATCCCACCTCTCATATCATCTCTTTTACGTTTATTCTATTTAATTCATTTACGTTATGTTTCTATTTCCTTTTCAAAACCATGCATGAAAACCATTTTCGTAACCTTTTGAAAATCATGATGCATGATGCTCGTGAATGCATACATTTTGTCATATCAGTACTACAATCTCTAAACATGCTCAATATCATAAATTTTAACGTAAAGAACATGCATCTATTAAACATTCCATTAAAAGAACCTAATTATAATATACACCCAGCAAGCAAGCAGTACAATTCATGAAACATGCTCAATATCTGACTATTCTAATAAAATAGTAAACAACCTTAATATTCTACTAAAGTAGCAAACAATCAGCATACAATTCTTAACTTTTGCGATGTAAGGCCCTAAAGACCAAAACACATGCGTATTACTTACCTCGTTATCTTCAATGCAATTACTATAATCCTTATCTTTTTTAGTATTCCTGTGTGCCTTCAATTTAGCCTCACAATACCTATCAATAAATAACCTTTACAAATCCATAACATTTATTATAAATAATCACAACTTAATAATCTTAACATCGTCAATACCACCACTCCAATACCATTACCGAATTCTAAAAACCATAACAACTAATAGTGAATCCCAACCAAATAGAGACTAATTCCAACAATAGAACATTGCCCCACCATTCATTTAATTTCTTCATCATTTATAAACCAAGCAGTATGTAATGCTTGTAACTTCTGGGTCGCACTAAGCTTATAATACGGATAGTAGTAATTACAGATATATTATTTTATAATTATGGAAAATTAATTTAGGAAACAAAATTGGAGAATTTAAGTTGGACCCGTAATCATCGTCAAGTGATATTTGGAATTAGCCGGGAATTCAGAATGTGGGTTGATTAATATACGATATGTATATTTAACACACATATATATTTATATGTTAATGAAATAAATGGGGGGCTAATTAAATAAAAGTGTTAATTAAAATAAAAGAGGAATTGAAAGAGAAGAGGAGAGAATTAAACCGGTTCAAGGGATGAACCGGTTTAATTCTCCCCTCTTCTCTTTCAGGGGGGGGGGGTGAAGATTTGTGATGGCCCATGGCCATGTAGAGAGAGAGAGAGACTCGTGAAATAGATAGGGAAGACGATCGCGAGAGAGAAGGGGGAGCGTGCTCAAACGAAACTTGGCGACGGACGAGGTGTTGTTCGGTGAGCTGCAGGTGACGATGCGTAGAGGGGCAGCGATGAGTCGCAGGGGCTGGGTCTCAGAGTAGCTGTGCCCACAAGAACGACAAGCAAAGCTCCTGCAAGCTAGAGTTTTGCACCACCAAACTGATGTAAGTATTATGTAGAATTCTGCTCTCTTGATTGTGTTTTGCATTATCTATTACCATGGAAATGGTTGGCGATGGAGGTGAAATGGCAGGGATGAACATCATGGGAAAAGCTGAGCCTGCGTTCCACGTTGGACCGAACCTGTTCCGCTTGGTTTGCTCGACCCATGGAGGAGGGGTGGATCCTGATAATTTCATCCTCTATAATTCCTCCACATATACTCCCTTTACAAGTGGCATTGTATACTGGGAGGTTGGTGGGATTTATTAGGATACATGAATTATGTGGGGAGCACTTCTCTAGAGGGGAGGAAGAAGGCCGAGAGTGCTCTGCAAGTAGGAAGCTCCAGGGAGAAACAGAGGAGAAGAAGAGATAGCAAGAGAGAAATAGAGTAAGGAGTTCTCTGATGAAGCTGGAACCTGAGGAGAAAAGAAGAAAGAGGAAGTACTGGAGTTCATCACTGTCGTGGGTTCTGCAGGTATTCCTTCACTTCTTTATGGATTTTATGTTGGACAGATGTAGAAGATAAAAGATTAAATGAATGTTGTGATTTGTTATTGCTCAGTTTGGGTTCTATTATTGTCAACATTGAGGGATTTTGTTTTATGTTTTTGGAAATGCTTCTCTATTGATGGATTCTGTGAAGAATATTTCAAATAAATGCTCTCTGTTATATTTTATGGGCAATGCTTACTGTTGGTTATAGGTTGTTTATGATTGGTATGAAGTTGGAAATATGCTCTATTGATTTTAATGAGTTTCCGTGTATATATATATATTCTCGAGATTGTGGGTTGGAATAGTCCTCTGTTTAATTACTGTAGCATTGATAGGAATATGTTGATATACGGTTCTTCAAATTAAAATTTTCAAATTTTAAGTTAGAAAAGGGTTTTGGTTAATTATTGAGATAAATATGGACAGTTTTGGATGATTGAGAAATTAATGGAAGTTTAATTATTTTGTCCTTAACATATGTATGTGAATGAGTTGTTGTAATACTCCGAAAATATTTTTCCTGTATATGCGATAGAATAAATTTTTGGAATAATTAAAAATATCACATTGCATGACGATACGCGTTAATTTATGCCGTGTATATATTATGGGATAAATATTATGGAATAAAAAATTAAGTAGGAAAATTTGATGAAAATTTGTAATGGGAGAATTTGGACGCAGGTAGATGACACAAGGATTTGGAATGTTGTCCGAAAAGGCATGGAATGTCATCCCAGCATTTTGGGAAGATACAGGATGGGACTCTGCATTTGGATTCATCTGTTGCCTGTAAACGCGAGATTTCGGAAAAACCCAGACGATGGCGGACAATAGCGGACGAGGAAGGATTGAATCTGTCCAATTTTTGGACAGATTCAGCTGTACGCAGACGAAGGCAAGGATGCCTTCCTTCATCCATAAATGCAATTCGATTAGGAAGAATGGGGATTTCGGATGGACGCAGACAAGGCAAGGACTACTCCTCTCGTCCGAAATCACCCAGAGCTGCGAATAAAATAGGTTTTAAATGACAGAAAGTTTGTCGTTTTGTCAATTAAAACACACCCAGGCGACAAGGAGACGATCTCCCCTAACTGGACCACACCTTCACCACGTTGACGCAGGCCCTCCCCTCTCCGATAGTTGTACGTATGTCCCTCTCAAGGTAAGGCTTTACGATTTAAGCCATGCTTCCCTGCAGCTCTCTGCAATTCCAGTCTTCCCCTATGAGTGAGAGAGTCCCCTGCGAGAGAGAGAAACCTTCCAATGAAATTGAGAATGCTTGTGAGTTAGTGTGATTTCTTCAGAGTGATGCATGAGTGAAGTGTGGAGTTCTGTAAGCTAAGGGATTTAGCTGGCTGCTGCTACTTTGCTGTCCGTGAGGAATTTCTTCAACAAAAAAAAGGATTGGGTAGAGTCTTGGCCAGTGGAGGCTCTACCCACAAGTAGTGTGCGTGTGTTTTGTGTTAATTTCTGTATTTACTTTACTGCAATTCAATGCTTTACTTGATAGAGATGTTGATAAATGATTACTGCTTGAATGATAGTCTCTGACGTTAAGCCCTGTAGTATAGAATGATGATCTGAAGATCACACTATGTTATGTCAAGCATGAACGAGCTATGAGTTATCTCATTGATGATGATTCTGTTCTGTTGGATGTATTCATATTGTCTTACTTGCTGTTACGATAGACTCGATAAATGTTAGTGCTATATATTGTCCTGCTATTACTATTGTTTAAATCTCTCTGTGTTAACTAGAAGTTGTTGTTTCCTTAATCTGACCATGTGTAGTTAACTAGTTTAATATCCTGTAACGATGAACTAAGTTGTTAGCTCAGTTGAAATTATACCATTAAACTATGCTTTACTTTCGAACGTAGTCCACTTGCTTAGAATCGATTTATAGCATTAACTCTTAGCGATTTACTAAGTATGTTTCCATTTACTTGTCATATCCATGTCTACTTAATATGGTTAAGCATGCCTGATTTCTTTGAGCATCTCGTGTAATTTCGTTGAGTATGTTAGTTCACTATTACGTTCACTGTCTAATTCGTTATTAGAAACATGATAATTCGTTGTTATGCTTGCTATATATTTCGCTTTTAGAAGCATGCTAAGTTTCCATTTTCTTTTACTATTATGATCTGTAGATCCAAGCATGTTATTCGCTGTTTCAATTCGCTGCTATATTCGTTTTCTTTATGTCCTTTTAATTACTGTTATTCAATTTTATGCGCTGTTTAATTATTGTTATTTTTATATTGTATCAACATGCATATGCATCATGATAATAGAAACAAGTAGAAAGTGCCACCTTTGGGGTGGTACTCATATGCATTATGAAAGGAAAATGAATAAATGAAATGAATGAAAGGAAAAGAAAGAATGGGGATTTGGGGGATGGACGGATAGTTCGGATCTAATCAGGTAGTCTAGACTAAGTCTCCTCCCTCGTTGGGAACAAGACCAGCTACCCCAGGTGGTTAGAAGCTGACCAAGACTACACCTCCAACATAGATTCCTCCATCTCTCGCTCGACGTACGAGTTATGAAAGAAAGAATGAATGAAAGTATGAATCTAAAGAAAAGATTGGTTGGGGTGGTACTCATTCCAAAAAGAACTAAAGAGAAGTATAAAGCATAGTGCATAACCCCACTCCTTACTGGGCCTTTAGGCTCACATTTTACTTGTGGTGTTGGAATTGGTCAAAAAATGATAATGCTAAGAGCAGAGGAGGATGCATTTCCCCGGAGCCTATTGATTATCCAGATGAATCGCGAACTAAGTAGGACTATGGCTCAAGAGAAAAAGGAAAGAATTCACTATTTTGAATGGGTTTGATAACGAACACTTTTTTTTTAAAATTATTAACTCTTACCCTAATCATCAAACCATGTTTTGAGCATTAGTTAGATTTCCACTTTTAACTTTGAACTTTATTTAACGCATTTACTGTTTTCGCTTTACTCTAATTTATTTACGCTCTTTAAATTTCCATACTAAACTTAAGTTTTTACGTTCACTCGTTTTAAGTAAATAAAAAGAAAAATTTTCACACGAAAATTTAAAGAGAAAAGTTAAGCTACGAAAGTACGTTTTGACGCGGGGCGTCACAGTTGGTATTAGAGCCATAACTACTCCTGTACGATTCACCACTGATAACCCAGACTCATCGGGCAATGCTCCTCTAACTGTAAGTTTACGTTTATGCTATTGAACTATTTTCACTCTAACTTATTATGCTATAGTATGAAAACGTATATGATTATAAATGACTGAAATGTTTCCTTAAACTAATTGTGAAACCGTATAGGATTATAAATGGCTAGGAGGGGAAGAGGAAATATGCCGTGTAATGAGGAGAGGCCCCGAGCCCCCGGTCAGCGAGAGGATAACAGCTAAGAAGAGGCTCTTGATCGTATAGCTGCGGTTGTGGAGCAGCAGTCTCATCATATGGAGTGACAATCTCAATTCATGGAGTAGCATTTTCGATAAATGGAGAGATTTATGGGGCAAAATCACAGAAATGGTAATAGGAATCAACGGCCAATACCGGTTCAGCCGGTTCAAAGAGAAGCCAGATGAGAAAAATTCCAAAGGCTCAAGCCCCCCTTGTTTCAATGTGGAAATCTCTGACATTACGGGGGCCGAGGAGTGGATACGCTCCTTGGAAGACAAGTTCACATATGCAGAGATTGGCGAGATTGAAAGAGTTAAATGTGCCACTTATTTTCTGACACATGAGGTGCGTTTTTTATGGGACTCAGTCACGTCCTCGCGAGATGTTGCAGCCCTCACCTGGAAAAACTTCAAAGAGCTATATAATGAGAAGTATTTCAATCATACAGTCCATATGAAGAAGGTGATGGAATTTATACACTTGCACTAGACAGGAACCGTGGTAGAGTATGCTCAGCGGTTTGAAGCACTATCCCATTATGCCCCTCATTTGGTGGTGACTGAAGAGCATAAAGTCCATAATTTTGTTCTGGGACTTAAGATTGAAGTTTTGGAAGGAGTCATCGGGGCTGGCATTGAAGGTGTCATGTATTCAAAGATCGTGGCGAGAGCCTTAAGCTGTTGAGAGAGTGAAGTTTATGGCAGCTAGACAGAGGGAAGCTAGCCAGAGAATGTGGAAGGCAAATTCAAACCAGCAGTCATGAAGTCGTCCATCAATGGACCTGGGATCTAAGCGACCCTTTGAGGGTGGAGCATAGCAGAGACCAGATAAAAGACCAATGACATAGACGCCCAATGCCCCTCAACCTAATGCTTGTCCTAAGTGCAAAAAGCTACATAGCGACAAATGTTTGGCTGTCTCCGAGAAGTGTTATATGTATGGCAAGCCTAGCCACATTGCTAGATACTGCATTGTACACTGGACAAGGGGGTGTGGCCCCATAAGTGTTCTCTATGTAAGGACCGGATCAGGACGAGAGCAGCAGCAGTTGTGGCAGGTACACCTAATTTTATACAATAATTGTTTATATATGATGTTAATTGCTCCCTAGTTGAATTAGGAGATCTTACCTTAGAATAAACAAATTACCTAATCCTGACAGGGACAATCAATGTTAATAAGTTTGTTGCATACGTCCTGTTTGATTTGTGTGCTATGCACTCTTTTATTACCGACGGAATTCTCAAGGCATATGCAGTGGAGATAAATGACCATTTATTTCAGGCCGACTTAATTATAATGGATCTAAAGGGCTACAATGTCATCATCAGAATGGATTGGCTATCTTCACACCATGCGATCATTGATTGTAAGAAGAGGAAAGTCTGCTTTTGCCCTTCAGGTGGCGAGATGCACACTTTCCGAGGAACCAAGGAAAAAGAAAAATTGGCCATCATCTTTGTGCTCAAGGTAGATAAATTATTGAGGAATGGATGTGACGGGTTCTTGGTAAATGTGATTGACACTACCACAAATCTTGAGACTAAGATGGTGGATGTTGCAATAGTTTGTGACTTCCCAAATATTGTTCTCGACAATCTTCTTGGTTTACCCCCAGACAGTGAGATCGAATTTGAGATCAACTTACAGCCTGGCACTGAACCCATCTCTAAAAACCCGTATTGTATGGCGCAAGCTGAATTATAGAAGTTGAAAGTTAAATTGGAGGAACTAATCACCAAGGGGTTTATTTGCCCGAGCTTTTCTGCTTGGGGCACACTAGTGCTATTTGTTAAAAAGAAAGACAGGACAATGAGAATGTGCATTGATAGAGAGCTAAACAAAGTAACGATCAAGAATAAGTATCCACTGCCAAGGATCGACGATCTATTTGACCAATTATGCAGTGCCTGAGTATTCTGGAAAATTGACCTCCGCTCAGGCCATTACCAGTTGAAGGTCAAATCAGACGATGTTCCTAAGATTGCATTCTGCACCAGGTACGGGCACTATGAATTCCTAGTTATGTCATTTAGGTTGACCAAGGCCCTTGCGGCCTTCATGGACTTGATGAACCAGATCTTCCGAGACTATTTAGATAAATTCATTATAGTCTTCATCGACGATATCTTGGTCTACTCTCGATCAGAGGCGAAGCATTGTGAACATCTAAGGGTGGCTCTATCTATTCTTAGCCAGCACCAATTATACGCAAAATTTTCTAAGTGCAATTTCTGGCTGAGCAGGGTTAGATTCCTTGGCCATGTGATCTCCGAAGATGGTATCTCAGTGGACCCGACAAAAGTAATGATAGTGTCTAACGTTAAGCTTTATAGTATAGAATGATGAATAGAAGATCACACTATGTTATGTTAAGCATGAACGAGCTATGTGTAACACCCCGAATTTTTAAGTTGGTCAACTATTGGGGTATTACCAAGGGCGTTCTTGAGCATTAAGTCTAGAGGTATTTCCATTATGTTTTTCCCGTATATGTGGTTTAATCGAAGTGTTGGGGTTTGGAGGATACTACATGACGTATCTACACGTGTAATCTCATGACATGTATTTATGGGAAAAATGTTATGGGATAGGAGTTAAGTGTGAAAAAGGTGAGAAATATTGTCCAGGGCGTTTTCGGACACTGCGGACGACATTGCGGATGCATTATGTCATCCGCAAATGCACTACATCGTCTCCCAAGCCTGGGGACGAGCCTTGGAGACAAGAATTCTAGTAATGACTTCACTGTACATTGGAGTTACGAACGCGGGTCCGAACGATGCGGACGAGAAGAGTGGCGTCCGCATCGACTCTATTCTGAATCTGTATAGTTTTGGACGAGTACGGACTGTTACAGACGAATTGGAGTATCGTCCGCTTTGCCTCTGTCCGATTTTAGGACATTTTCGGACGATAGTGCGGACGCTGGTACAGACGTGATATGGCGTCCGAACCTAACCTTTGGACGGTATAGACAGGACGGGGACGCCTCTTCCCGTTCGAAGCCCCGATTTAGTTTGTGTAATTTAGCCTTGCGGATGGCATGTGGACGAGACCTATGTGTCCGTACCCGTCCGAAATAGCCCAGACCTACGAAATAAAATAGAATGAAAATGATGGGAAATTGGGGAAAATCATAGAAAGTCATCTTAAATCGACAAGAAGTGACCCTGGCGACGAAAATCGCCCCCTCTACACCATAGCTGGCCTGCCCCCTCCCCTATGGTGATTATGGTGTCCCTCCCTTCTATCTAGGTAAAACCCCGTCCCCTCCTTCTTTCTCTATCATTCTTCCTTCAGCCTTTAGTTTCCTCCCCTTCCTGCGTGTAAATTCCAGAGTGAGAGAGGGAGCTGAAAGAGAGAAAGGGCTTATGAGTGTGGGAGATTAAGTGTTATGTGAAGTGAGGATGTGAGGTGTGTGTAAACACGAGTGAGCTTAAGGAATTAGAGTGGGCTATAAGCTTGAAGCTTGGAACTGGGAGTTGGAAACTACCGTGAGGAGAGCTATCCCTGAATTCTTTAGTCTTCAAATTAGGTAAGGATTAAGGGTCTGCTTAGGCCATTGAGGCCCTACACCACAAGTATGGGTGGGTGTGTTTATGGTTATGATTAGTTGATATAGTGTAGAGATTGATAGTATAGAATATGTGATGTTTCCTTTTTATTGTTGAGCTTTGTTTTATCGTCTGTTATGAGATGTAGATACTTAGTCGAATGAATAGACGATGTGTATAAGAAAGGATGAAGGTTAAGGTTTAAGGGTGATGTATGTTAACTAACGAATGACGAATGTTAAACGTTTTGCTAGTATGAATGGTAAGTAGGTTGAATTGTCTTGAAATGTTTACTGCCATTGTGTTATAGTAAATATGATTTAGTGGTTAGTATGTTTAACTTAGTTTTAGCTTGTGTGCTCAAATGATTAACAGACCTAAGATTTAGTATGCTAATTCACTAAGGTGATCAACTAGTAACGAAGCTAAACTTGAACATGAAATTGATTAGAATGAAATTGATTAGAACACTAATTGGTAAAACATTAATTGGTGTGTTTAATTAGCCCACGAGAGTAAATAATTAGACTTAAATTAAAGTATGCTAAGTGACTAAGAGAAGAGCATGTTAACCTGAGCATGTTAATTAATAGACCCAAGCATGTAAACTGAACTAGGAATGACAATCACAGCTTGTAATTAACTAATCAAATTGTGTGATTCACAGAATAGTAGTAGCATGTAACTTGATTAAAGTTGAGCATGCAACTAACTAGGAACAATAATTGTATGAGCACGAAACTTACTAGAGTAATCAAGTAATTAAGCTGAGCATGTAAATCGGCTATAATTTATTAGACTAACATTTCTTCCTAAATACATTGTCTTTCACTGTAATCCCTTTTACTATGACTTGTTTTAGAGAATAGAATGATAAAGGAGGTGAAAAGAGAATGATTTAAAAGAGAATGAAGTAGAGAAAATGAGCTAAGGGCCTTATGTGGATGTATGTTTTAAAGAGGTTTTGTTATCGTCTTCTTGATAGCATGTTATGGGTAAGTAAAGTAGACTAATTGCCTATAAATAATTATAGGAAGCATGTAAACGGACTAGGAAATTAACTAGAAGAATTAGCAAGTCGATTAGTAATGTTGTGTTTTAGCAATTCAAGCATGCCCTTCTTAATTAATTCGTGTACTCTGCTCTATTGGGTGCGTTATTCAATTATTGATTGTTTACATTTCTATGCACTTCAATTCCAGTTACGATATGCGAACTTTGATTCGTATGAACGTATGATTAGAAGCATCATGTATCACGATAAGCTAAGAATTTATGTTCATGCATCATGATAATAGAGACTAATAAAAGTGCCACGGTATGGTACGCAAGCATACATAAGTGAGGAAAAAGTTAAGAAAAAGTAAAGAAGAAGAAAAGGGAATTGGGGGTGGATGGGTAGCGGATATAGTCTGTAAACTAGGCGTAGCCCCTCCCTTGTAGGGTACAGGAGTTCTAGTTTACTTAGAAGATAAGAGAAAAGACTAGATCCGTTACGCCATTGCACGAGAAAAACCTCCCAATTCCAACTCGAAGTATGAGTATGGAATAATAGAACGGAAATTATGGATCAAAAGGATCAAAAGAAAAAGTAGAAAATGGACTAATGACGTAATGAAAGGATTGGTTTGGGTGGCCCCACTCCAAAATGGATTAAAGAGTGACATTTATATAGCGATAGTTTACCTTATGTATATGCATTTCTTTTAATGTTATGTTGTGAAGCATTATGTATCATGTTAATAGAAAGTGTAGGAAGTGTCACCTTGGCGGTGGTACGAATGCATGAGTGAGTTAAAATGCTAAGAAAGAGAAGAAGAAAGGGGATTTGGGAGTGAATGGATAGCAGATGTAGTCTGCAATCTAGGTGGAGCCCCTCCCTGATAGGGTACGGGAGTTCTAGATTTCAAGGAAAAAGGTTGGATCCGACCACTAGGCCATTGCACGAGAAAAACCTCCCAATCCCAGCTCGAAGTACGAGTAATAGCTTAAAGTAAAGTGATAAACGGATTAATGACTTAATAAACGGATTGGTTTGGGTGGCCCCCATTCCAAAATGGACTAAAGAGTGGCATTCATATGCATAAAACCCATTTTTCCTTACTAAGCCTTCGGGCTTACAGTTGCTTGTGGTGTAGATGTAGGTATTGTACGTAGAGTAAATGCATGGACTAGAAGTAGCAAATGATGAGCAAAGATAAAGAATGAACAATAGTAAGTAGGGATGATGGATTGACATGCGCGAGGGATGCTTATGGCTGGTTAGGCATAAAGAGGGTAAAGGATATAAGGTTTTAGTTAAGTCTTCTAAGTTGTAATTAACATAAGTTTATTTAAAGTGCATTTAATTTGGTTACTCCTTTCATTCAAATGATTAACGCTTCCGCTAAGTTTCTAAATGATTGATAGAGTCCAAGACTCAAGAGAGTTCAACTAGTGCAATTGGCTAAGCTTTAACAACAATTCTGTTCTCCAATTTTCAAATAAGTATAACTTCAGGTATGTAGGGAATCAAGAGCTGAAATTTGCAGAGATTTCTATCAACATTCCAAAGATAAACATATCCAAAATTTAGATGCAAACTCGATCAGATTACGGAGATATGATTGGACAAATATGACCCTCGGATTAGGGTTTTTGGGATAGGTTCTGGTGACCTGGAATTAATCAGCGAGTTCTCAACGAGCATACATCCATTTAATACCAAATTTGGAGGAGTATCATACAACAATATCAGCAGTATCTTTGCCAAAATTGAGCATTATTCAACGAATAGAAGTAGATCAAACGTAGCCACAAATCAGAACCGAATCTGCACAACGCCCAATCAGATTCTCGGCCAAAATTAGCCCCTTCCAAAAACAATCTCTATCACTTTTAAATCACAACCAAAACGCACCAAATCCAGAATATTCCAGGTAAAGATCAAT
Source organism: Begonia loranthoides (assembly GCA_022433065.1). Lineage (NCBI taxonomy): Eukaryota > Viridiplantae > Streptophyta > Magnoliopsida > Cucurbitales > Begoniaceae > Begonia > Begonia loranthoides. Next base: position 19,635,563 of record CM039472.1, read on the forward strand.
AACTTCAAGAATACGAGATCCCTTTTTAAGAGTTGATAAAAAAAGAACAAATAAAAATCCAAAGGAGTTCGCAAACCTCCAACACTAGAGGGTGCGACTAGTTTGGTCAACAACGAGGAAGACTCTCTCCAATGGGGATACTATTTCTTCTACCTCCACACCACAAAGGACCACGACACGAAAAAGAAGAATTGGAAGAGGTAGCACCAATCAACTCACCAAAGATCCAGCAAGAAAATGTGAGTCGATTGGAAAGGAGGAAGTCGGCCGAGGGGAGGGGAGATCTCCACGGGTTCTTCACGCCAAGGCTTGGGAGCTAATTTTAGGGTTCTTAAAAAATGTCCTCCATCTTTCATTAGGAGGGACTAAATATTCCCAAGGGCCTTACAAAAGAATAAAAAACAAAAATGCCCTTGGAAGTACAAAAATTGGGCATGAGGGCTCGATTTGCATGCAAATCGAGCACCTCCTAAAACAAACCAACAACAATCCAAAAATATCAAAAATAAAAATCCCAAACGTAATCTAGTATCTTAATCATAAAAATTAACGTAAAAAATCCATGAATAACCTTTGAATCTTCGAGTTATTGTGGCATCTCCAAGGTGGGAAATTAATGAGTTAATCGTTTGACGTTGCATGGTCCATGTGAGAACGTGGAATGGAACTCCTTTGTCATTGTGTGATATCTCCTCTGAAAAATCCCATAACTTGTTGTTACCTGCAAAATAATAGCAAGTTATAAAATAGATGAGCTTCTTAGCTTGAGAGCGTGTGATAGGTCCACAGGGCAGATGATCCTCCTGGGGTGGTTGAGGATTTGACCTTAAATCCATCGTTTGTTCCATACTATCCTCCACGGAATGTTCTTCCTCCCCAAGGTATGGCGATAAATCTTGCACGTTGAAGGTAGATGAAACCCCATAGTCTTCAGGTAGTTCAATACGGTAGGCATTGTTGTTGATGCGTTCCAGAACTTTGAAGGTCCATTGGCTCTTGGTAACAGCTTACACTTCCTTTGTAATGGGAATCTTTCTTTCCGCAAATGTAACCATACAAGGTCACCCATTTCCATTATCACTTCTTTTTATCCCCGATTAGCAAGCCTAGCATATTCCATATTCTTTTTCTCAATGCACTTCCGTACTTCCTTTTGGCAATTTGTTCTGGACTAAGAGGTGCAAAATTTATCGTCTTACCTTTGAACTTGAGGGAATAGAAGTTTGTAAAACCATCATGGATCGTCTTTCTATCATACTACCACGGTCTCCACAGTAATAAGTGGCTTGCATTCATTGGAACCACATCAAATAGTGCCTCATCTTCATAGCGTACGATTGTGAAGGTCAACCGAACTTGGTTGGTTACCTTGATCGGATCCTTGTCATTTAACCAATTTAGCTTGTATGGATTTGGATGGATAGTGGTTTCAAGCCCCAAAATTCTCAATAACATCCGTGGATACAACATTGGTACAACTCCTACCATCAATAATCAATGAGCAAAGCTTTCCTTTAACTTGGCAACGAGTATGGAAGATGGTTTCCCGTTGCAATTCTTCATCACTGTTTTGAATGGCCATGGACTGTTTCATCACAACAAGTAACAGACCCTCTTGTGCACAAAAAGTTTCTTCCTCGGATTCTTCATTAAGGGAAGTGGCTTCTTCTTCCTCACCTTCACTAACCAATTCATTAGTTTCCTCTCTTAAAATCATTACTCTTTTATTCAAACATTGAGAAGCAATATGACCAAACCCCAAACATTTGAAACATTTCACATCTCTCGATCTAGGCTTGGTAGTGTCATTAAACCCCTTTTTTTCATCATTAGGCTTCATGGCAATAAACTTATCTTCAAATTTTGGAATCGGCTTTTGTGGAGTGTTAGATTTTAGAAATGGCCGATTGGTACTCTCTTTTATTCTCCTCTTTTTTTGTCGTTCAATCTTTAACGTAAGTTGTACCACATCATCCATAGAGTTCTAAGGTTGAAGCTCTACTAGGTCCCCAGTATCTCGTTGTAAGCCTCTAATAAATCTCGGGATACTTTGTTCCTTTGGCTCATCATTTGAACACCGAATCTTAAGACTATCAAATTTGGTCAAATAGTCTTCTACCGAGGATGACCCTTGTCTCAAATTTTGTAATTGAAGGAAAAGCTCTTGTTTGTAATGGGGAGGCATAAAGCATTTTTGCATTACTTCTTTCATGGTGAACCATCTTCTAATTTCATCATAACAATCTCTTCTTCGTTGAGCTTTTGTATCTTCCCACCATAGTTTAGCATAACCTGTTACTTCTAATGTGACCATTTGAAGCTTGGTTTTCTCAGAAAAATCAAGACATCCAAAGACCCGATCCACTTTCTCCACCCACTAAAGGAATTCACTGCCATTGCTAGAACCTTTAAATGGAGGAATGGTTTCCTTTACATGTCTCATTTCATTACGATAAAGAGGTCTTCTCCTCGGACTATAAGAGAAATCCACCTCGGATGCATAATGGTCCTCCTCGTCAAAACTATCCATATGGTCTCGGGATTCTCTTGATGTGTCCAACCTTCTTCAGGGGCCCGGGGTTCTTGGCTCCCTAACCTGCTCATAATTGTTCTCTTCACGGTCTTGTTGCAGTCTTTGAAAAGCTTCTTTCATCTCTTCATATTGAGCTTGTAACTTTCTTTCAAATCAGGTGGGTTCCCTCTCGGGTGATGGTGATTCCTTCGACTTCGCTCTCCTACCCCGTTGGTAGTTCACACCACTTCTTGTGCTCATGATAGACAACTAAATAAGCACAATACAACAACAAAAACTTGAGCCAAGCTTTGATACCAAATGATAGAGTCCAATACTCGATAGATGCTAGAGCTATTTATTGTCCTGCTATTACACTTGTTTAAATCTCTCTATGTTAACTAGAAGTTGTTGTTCCTTAATCTGAGCATGTATAGTTAACTAGTTTAATATCCTGTAATGATGAACTAAGTTGTTAGCTCAGTTGAAATTATACCATTAAACTATGCTTTACTTCTGAACGTAGTCCACTTGCTTAGAATCGATTTATACCATTAACTTTTAGTGATTTACTAAGTATGTTTTTATTTACTTGTCATCCATGTCTACTTAATACCGTTAAGCATGTATAATTTCTTTGAGCATCTCATGTAATTTCTTTTAGTATTTTAGTTCACTATTACGTTTGATGTCCAATTCGTTATTAGAAACATGATAATTTGTTGTTATGTTCGCTATATATTTCACTTTTAGAAGCATGCTAAGTTTCTGTTTTCTTTTACTGTTATGATCTGTAAATCAAAGTATGTTATTCGTTGTTTCAATTCGCAACTATATTCGTTCTCTTTAAGCGCTTTTAATTACTGTTATTCAATTTTATGCGCTGTTTAATTATCGTTATTTTTATATTGTATCAACATGCATCATGATAATAGAAACAAGTAAGAAGTGCCACCTTTTGGGTGATACTCATATGCATTATGAAAGGAAAATGAATAAATGAAATGAATGAAAGGCAAAAAAAGAATGGGGATTTGGGGGACGGACGGGTAGTTCGGATCTAATCAGCTAGTCTGAACTAAGTTTCCTACCTCGTTAGGAACAGGACCAGCTACCCTAGGTGGTTAGAAGCCGACCAAGATTACACCTTCAACACAGGTTCCTCCATCTGTCGCTCGATGTACGAGTTATGAAAGAAAGAATGAATGAAAATACGAATCTAAAGAAAAGATTGGTTTGAGGCAGTACCCATTCCAAAAAGAACCAAAGAGAAGCATAAAGCATATTGCATATCCCCACTCCTTACTGGGCCTTTAGGCTCAAATTTTACTTGTGGTGTAGGAATTGGTCAAGAAATGATAATGCTAGGAGCAGAGGAGGATGCATTTCCCGTGGAGCTTGGTGATTATTCGGATGAATTGTGACTTGAGTAGGACTATGGCTCAAGAGAAAAAGGAAAGAATTCACTATTTTAAAAGGGTTTGATAACATAAACGTTTTTTTTTTTTTTGTAAATTGTTAACTCTTACCCTAACCTTCAAACCATGTTTTGAGTATTAGTTAGATTTCTGCTTTTAACTCTGAACTTTATTTAACGCATTTACTGTTTTTGCTTTACTCTGATTTATTTACGCTCTTTAGATTTCCATGCTAAACTTAAGTTTTTACGTTCACTCATTTTAAGTAAATAAAAAGAAAAATTTTCACATGGAAATTTAAAGAGAAAAGTTAAACTAAGAAAGACGCGGGGCGTCACAGTTGTTGATGGTGAAATAGTATTGATTTTAAAGATATTAATTGGAGAAGAATGATAAAATGCTAAACCTGCTACAGACATAGGTAAGTTGATATGTATGTGTTTTGGCCTTTGGGCCTTATATCGCAAGAATTAGGGTTTGTTTGTTCACTGTTTACTAGTTTAATAGATTATTATGTTAGGTTCTAATCATATTCTAAGGATTGTATTGGTCATAATTACATATTCTAGTGGAGTCTAAACTGTTGCGCCCACTTAGCTTGCTGCGTGTTTATTATATATAGGTTCTTTTAATGATATTGTAATACCCCGATAATATTTTCTCGTGTATGCAATGTAATTAATTTGGGGTAATTAATATATTAGGTTGTGGAGTGATATGTTGTTGATTAATATCATATAAATATATGAAAATATTAAGAAGTGAATAAAGAATAAAGTTTTGTTGGAAAAATGTGTATTTGAAGTTTTTGGACACATGCGGACGACATGTGGACTTGGGGTTGTGTCTGAAATGCATTTCAAGTCGTTCCTTGCATTTTGGGACAGGACAGGATGATGTTTCACGTCTGAAATTGATCCTCCATCTGCAACATGAGTTTTCAGACAAGTCGGGATGACTGCAGACAAACGCGGATGAGGAGAGTTCGAATCTATCCAAATGGGCAGACTTTTCAGACGACTATGGACGAAGGCGTGGATACCTTCCCTCATCCAAAATCGCAATTCAGAAGGGGAGAATAATGGATTGAACTGGTTTGGTCCGGCTCGATTCGGAAGCAATTAAGTGGCTCGTTTTTTTTTTAGTCAAAAGAGGAAGAATGAATGAAAATTAATTGGATTTGTTTTGAATTAAGAATTAAGTGAATGATTAAAGTGGTGATTTAAGTGAGAGATTGAATTAACATGGGTTAAAATGGGTGAAGGGAAGGCATGAACCGGTTCAGCCAAACTGGTTCACGTAATTGAAGTCATCTGGAGGTCAAATGAAAAGGAGAAGGGAAGAAATTAGCCTATGGCCATTTCGCGAAGAAAGGGAGAACCAGAAGGAGAGGGAGACGAGGGAGATGCGTGTGACGACCCATATTTTTCTTTACTTTAAAAATGCGTTAAATTTAAAATTTTTATAAAAAAATTGAATCCTTATTAAAACCGTTCGATTGAAATCAAAGTTCTTTTAGAAAAACTCGATTGTTAAAACATCTTACTTAAAACTCATTACTTAAATCTTTATTAACAGTGACAGACTTCGTTTATTAAATCATTTTCTTAATTAATAGTGGAAGCATAAAACGTTTTATAGCGGAAGCATAAATCTTTCATTTTAAAAAGACAATAAACAAATTATTACTTTACATTTATAACTCTTTTCTCTTTTACTTTCCTTAGCCTAGCCAACCACAAGTTCCGCCCGTGCAAATCTTCATCAATTGTTCCTTGATCTGTTCATCATTTTCTTGTATGTGTACCTACACCATTAGCAAACTGTGAGCCCGGGGCGCAGTAAGAAATGAGATATCCAGTATGATCATGCCTCTCTTTAATTCTTTTGGAATGAGTTCCGCCCCAAACCAATCTTTTTTTTACATTTCATTCTTTCATTCATAACTCGTACGTCGAGCAAAAGATTGGAGGAACCTGTGTTAGCTGGTCCCATGCCCGACAAGGGAGGGGACTTAGTACAGACTACCTGATTAGATTTGAACTACCCATCCATCCCTCAACTCCCCAATTCCTTTCGTTTCATTCATTTCATTTCATTCATCTATTTTCCTCACATAAATGCATATGAGCACCACCCTAGAGGTGACACTTCCTACTTGTTTCTATTATCATGATTCATGTCAATGAGAAACATTATTATGATGCATGTTAATAAAAAGCAGTAATCGTAACAATATAAAAGTATGAGACATAAAGCAGTATTCACAACAATATAAAAGTATGAGATATGGAAGTCTACTAACATATTCTATAGGCATGCTTGTTAATTTAAAGGAAGCCATAACAATGTAGACATGATTTGCAATTTAAAGGAATCAATAATATCATAGGCATGCTTGGCAATATAAAGAAAGCGATAACGATATAGACATGCTTTGTAATTTAAAGAAAGTAATAACAATGTAGACATGCTTGGCTATTTGAAGGAAACAATAACGATAGGCTAACATCCTAAACATGCTTAGAGATTAAATTAATAACGTGCGAACAACATAGGCATACTTAGAAACGCAAATAAACAATTTAAAGAAAAGACACTACGCAATTTTTTACCTCGAAGCTTTAACGCGTATTCGTACTTAATCTTTACTCTCCTTTTCCTTTTCAATACCTTCATAAATCTATAACATCATGTCATTACTAATCACCAATCATTAATCTCATTTCTATAGTTCATCATTTTCAACAACATCGACATCATTATTAAATCTCATAACCTAAATCAATAACTGACTGACACATAGCCCAAACAAAATTCAAAGTATTAATCCAAACAACGGCAGAATACCCAAAACTTCCCTCTCTAATCTCTTTACTTTTCGACATCACAATTCAACAGTGACGTCATATATTCTTCCTAAATCAACACATCACCATCAATAATAATTTACATTTTACTATCCTGTAACATAATCACTTAATCAGTGGTAGAACACACTCTTTAACCTTGACCCAAATCAACAGCAGTGCATCATAATTACCACTCATCCAGAGGATCTCCACAACTAAACATACTATTAATCATCAAAACACACACAACCCCCAATACTAACAGGCAACGAAATACAACCTCACGATACCATGAAACAATAACCAATAGGGATAACCCATAACAAGATAAAGAGCAAGCATCCAAAATTCATAAAATAGAGAAGGAAGTGTGCGTTACTTGAGGATCACCCGAGAAGCACAAAGCTCATCCACCACTTTCTTCCTTTGTCACTTTTCTCTCCTCTCCATCATAGCTCTCGACCTCGCCCTCCAGAGAGCATTTCACTCTCTGCTCTGTCTTTCTTTGTCGACTCAGCTCATCCCTGAGCTCTCTACTAGCCTCCCTTTTCTTCTGCCCTTCAAGTCCACCAGAGAGGCAGACACAACGTGCCATGCCCTGCCTTCACCATGCCCATCTCACATCCCATGCACGTCCCACTATCGGTTTCATCAAGAGTAAAACAGATTGGTTCACATTGAATTGTGAATCGAACCACAGCCTCTAGCCGCTTCTTTGCGAATCGCTAGCTCCTGTCTTCGTCGCGTCAATGCCTCCATCGCAACCTCCTTGCCATCGCCATCCCATCATCGCCGTGCATCACCGGACACCCAAAATTGGCAGAACATTGACGCCCGACACTGCCCCAATCAGACCTACGAGCTGCAACTTGAGCCTTAGCCCTCAACTCAATGCTCCATTTCGTCGCCAATTGCTCATTCGACGAACCCAAGCTCACAGCCGCACGCCACCGTCGCCCACGCCTCACGTCATTATCCTCTTCGTCTTCGCTCTCTCTCTGTATCCCTGCTCTCTCTCATTCTTCTTTCGTGAATGGCCATCAGCCAATTCTCCTTTTTCTTTTATTTTCCAAGATCGCAATCAAATTGTGTGAACCGGTTCATGCCTTCCCATCACCAATTAATCCTTCCATCCATTTTATCCATTTTTAATTCTAATTTCCTCTTAATTTAATCTCTCACTTTATTTATTCAATTAATCCTTAATTCAAAACAATTATAATTAATCTCATTCCATCTTCTTCATTTAACTAAAAATTGAGCCACTTATTTGTTTCCAGACCAAACCGATTCAATTCATTATTCTCCTTCAGAATGGCAATTTTGGATGAAGGAAGGCATCCGCGCCTCCTCCGTGTTCGTCCGAAAAGTCTGATAATTAGGACAGATTCGAACTCTTTGCGTCCGCCTCCATCTGCCATCGTCTCGACTCGTCCAAAAAACTCGCATTACAAGGGAAGGACGATTTTGAACAAGAGATGTCGTCCCCAACTCGTCCCTGCCTCATCCCAAAACTTAGGGGATGACTCGAGATACATTTTGGACACGACCCCTAGTTCGCCTGTTGTTCGCGTGTGTCCGAAAACCCAAAATACACTCTTTTTCTTCCAAAATTTAATTCTTTAATAACTCCATAATATTTTCCCACCTAAATAAGACATTAAGCAATAACATATTACCCCACATCATAATGCATTAATTATTCCAAAATTAATTAGGTCACATACACGGGAGATATTATCGGGGTATTACAACGTGGGCAAGTGGAAGACGAAGGCTCAGACTTGGCCGAGGGGGGCTCCTTCACAGTGTGCAATGCTATCCAACGGGTGTTACGGGTCATGACTGCGGGCTTGGATGTTGGGCTTAGCGGGTTGATGCTGTGCGGAGCCTCGGGTCATCGGGTTGGCGTCAGGTCGTGGTGAGCTGTGATGCTATGTCATTTTCAAGTGTCCGGTGATGCTCGGCGTCGACAGAATGGCGACGGCGAGGAGGATTGGTGACTTTGGAATGGCGACGGCAAAGGAATGGCCGAGGCGTCAGGATGGCAGGCTGGGCTGGCAGTTTGTGAGGACCGGCTGGACCAACTTGCGGTCAGTCCAAACCAGTCTTTTCCCCTGGTTCTTGCTCTGAAGAAATTGATAGTGGAGATGTGCGTGAGGGATAGTACAGTGGCGGGGTATGCCTTGGGGACACCCACGGGTGTTTGTGACAGAGGCAAGACAAGGAGGGGCTTCGCTGGTGAAATTGAAAGGCAAAAGAGAGAGGCTAGCATAGGAGAGAGCTCTCGGGTGAGCTTCTGTGAGATGGAACAGTGGAGCAGAGCTTATACTCTCTGCCATCAAATTGTGGCAGAGAGTGTTCCCCTTCGTTGTGCTGCAAATCTGAGGACAGAGTGAGGACTTGAGTGGTGCTTCCAATGAGTGTTAAGCCGAGAGAAGAGGGAGGCAGAGTAGTGGATTAGAGTTGCAGCTCATTGTCCAGTTGCTGCTCTCGGGTCTGCCCTGCCTGCGGGTGAGGTTTCCTTCCTGGATGTTTTGGTCAATTGGTTTCTGTATTTGGGTCTTAAGTCCAACAATAATATTGATTATTGTTTTGGGATCTGTTGGGTTAATTTTGAGATATTGCTCCTCTGTATGTTCTAATAGGTCACTCCTTTGTTGATTGTGAGGATAGTGTTGGGAGAAATAGATTTATGTAATTGTTGTTGTGTTAGATTTAGCCTTGCCGTCTAGTTGATAAGTTAATGACCCTGTTGTTTTTCTGCTCCTTGGTTCCATGAGATATTTAAATTGGATATTGGTCTATGCACCTACATTTGTGGTTGGGTGATAGTAAAGGTTCTCGGTTTCAGTTACGGGTATTTCAGATGGGGTGTGATTTATTAATGGACGGTTTTTGTTCTGTTGGATGGGTTATGTTTCGTTTTAGGCGTTAATGCGTTCTTAGAATTTTTATACAATTTAGAATACGAAAAGGAAATGAAATTAAGAAGTTGTAAATGTTTTTAATTATGAAGGTATTGAAAAAGGAAAAGAAGGATAAAAATTAAGTGCTGATATGCGTTAAAGCTTCGAGGTAAGAAATTGAGTAGAGTCGTTGGCCAATGAGGCCCTACACCAATAGCAATGTTTTACCTTTAATTGTTTGTTTGCACTCTACTAGGCTATCGTATTATGCCTATGTTGTTCGCACGTTATTAATTTAATCTCTAAGCATATTTAGGACGTTAGCATATTGTTATTGTTTCCTTCAAATTGTCAAGCATGTTTATACTGTTATTATTTCCTTTAAATTGCCAAGCATGTCTACATTGTTATTGCCTTCTTCAAACTACCAAGCATGCCTATATCGTTATTGATTTCCTTAGATTGCAAAACATGTCTATGTTGTTATTGCTTCCTTTAAATTACCGAGTATGCCTGTATGGTATGTTAGTAGACCTTCCATATCTCATACTTTTACATTGTGGTGATTATTGTCTTATGTCTCATACTTTTATATTGTTGTGATTACTGCTTCTCATTGACATGCATCACGATAATGTTTCTCATTGACATGCATTATGATAATAGAAACAAGTAGAAAGTACCACCTCTGGGGTGGTACTCATATGCATTTATGTGAGGAAAATTGATAGATGAAATGAATGAAAGGAAAGGAAAGGAAAGGAAAGGAAATGGAGAGCTGGGGGATGGATGGGTAGTTCGGATCTAATAAGGTAGTTTAGACTTACGCCCTTCCCTTGTTGGGAATGTGACTAGCTACCCTAGGTCGTTAGAAGCTGACAAAGAGACTATTTCCTCCGACACGGATTCCTCCAATCTCCCGCTTGATGTACGAGTAATGAATGAAAGAATGAAACGTAAAGAAAAGAACGGTTTGGGGTGGGCCCACTCTGACATAATGAGTTAGAGGCATACATCATATTGTATATCTCATTTCTTACTGGGCCTCAGGCTCACAGTTTGCTAGTGGTCTAGGTACACGCACGAGAAAATGATGAACAGATCAAGGAGCAGTTGATGAAGGATTTTCACGGGCGGGACTTGTTGTAACGTCCCCATTTTTTTTATTATTTCCTTTTAAGATCGCGTGAAATTTAAAACTTTTTCTTTTATAAAATCAGAGTAAGACTTTTCTTTTAAACTGAGTGTTAAATCCATTACTAAAAATTCTTTTACAGTAATAGTCGTTTAAAAGATTTTTTTGCAGCGGAATAACTTTCATTTATGAGTCTTTTTCTTAAAACATAGCAGAAGCATAAATTAAACAAATATTAAACTTAAATGGTTTACTTTATTAATAACAAAACTAGTTACTCTTTAGCCCATCCAGCCACAAGATTCATTTGTGCAAATTCCTCATCAACTGCTCCTTGTATTGATCGTCTATTTCCAAGCATATACCTACATCAACAAGACTTAACTAATGAGCCTAATGCTCAGTAAGTGATATAAAATAAAATATACATGCTATGCATTTTTTGAAATCTTTTTTCGTTTTCCATTTCTGTTTCTTTTTCTTTTCTTTCCATTTTCATTTCACATTTCATTTCCTTTCTTTTTCAGTCTGCTTAATCTTAACTTTACTTGATCTTTTCGTTTTTGTTTTCGTTTCCCTTTTTATTTCATTTTCTGGAAGGGAACCTATCTGTTTGATATGCGGAGAGAATGGATACATTCTATGTTCATGTGGCTATCTGTCACTCCGGCGAGGAGATACATCCTATGGCCTCACCACCGATGACCGTCACCATTCTCTTTTTGTTGAATACGTTGGGGATTTCCGTACAAGAGAAATGATGAACCATAGAGTCCACGTGATTAACCATCACTCCGATAGGGTGATACATCCTGTGGTGTCCCCACCGATGGACAGTCATCAAATCTCCCGAACCCTCACTCGCCTATTTATATTTATTCGCTTTGTTATTATTTAATTTCATTTTCTAGAAGGGAACCTATCCATTCCATGTACTTAGAGAATGGATATATCCTATGCTCATGTGTCTATCCGTCACTCCAGCGAGGAGACGTATCTTATGGTCTCACCATCGATGACCGTCACCATTCTCTTTTGGTTGAAGACATTGGGGATTTTCACACAAGAGAAATGATGAACCCTAGGGTCCACATAGTTAACCGTCACTCCGATAGGGAGATACATCCTATGGTGTCCCCATCGATGGACAGTCATCAATTCTCTCGAACCCCCACACGCCTATTTACATTTATTCAATGATATAATGGATTTTCCTACAGCTAAGTGATGGTTGTTCGCTCGGGTGATCAGCCCTTGAGAACGCCATTCACTTAGTAGGTATAAGCATCTATTCCACCACTTTTCGTTTCCTTTTCAAAACCATGCAAGATTCTCGTGGATACATATAGTTATATCATATCATTCCAATAATCTCTAATCATGCTCATTTATGAAACATATCATTAAAAGAACCTAACTATAATAAATAGTCAGGAAATAATAGCACAATATATGAAACATGTTCAATTGTGGTAAAGCAGTAAACAACCTAAATATTCTATGAAAACGGTAACAATCAGCAAACAAGGTCCTAATTCTTGTGATGTAGGGTCTGAAGACCAAAGCACAGTAAGTATCAACTTATCTAGTGCCCGTAATGCATTTAGCACTTAAATGTTATCCCTTTTCTTCTCTATGTAGCACCTTCACAATTCAATAACATTTAATTATTAAAATCATAGTCCATTAATTTCGACACATTCCTTATTCACTACTTAGACAATTACAGTTTCTGTCCATTTATTTTCGTTGACATTATCCTTTAACACCAATTTAACCAAACATAACCACCCATTATTCTTCTATAGTCTGTAGCTAATTTTGCAGGACATAAAGTCTTAACCAATCAACCAACAGAGATCGATTCCAACAACAGAACATAACTCCCAATTGATCCAAAACAACGTAGATAATATATTTCATCGCTCAACATTCCACTTAACTTTAGCATTCCCACCATCAGAGTATAATTCCAACATATTCTTCAACCAATCATTAACCAAAGCATAAAAGCATGCAGAACAACGTTTATCAAAGAAGGCATACCAATCTCCATAATATTTACTCTTAACATGCTCCAAACCAACACAACAGATTATTCAACAAAATCATCCAATAGAGGCCGTCAATACCTTCAGCATTCAATAACCCACACAGACAATCCCAACCAGGCAGGCAAGGGGACAAATACCCGAAGCTAATTCCTTTCTTCCCCCTAAGCTGTTTTCACTCTTGCTCTGCCAATTTTCTCTCATTAGCTACTCCCATCCAACAACCGAAACACAGTAACTCACCAATAGACATAGAACCATTTGTCATAACTGAAGGAAGACAACAACATACAGCAATGAAAATCGAGCAGAAAACAAGGGGACTTACCCACACGAAGGAGATGCTGCCACAACCACCTGTGAAGAAGCTGTAAAGAACATGTAACACCCTAAATTTTTAAGTTGAAAAATTATCGGGATATTACCAAGGCGTGTTCGAAACGTTGAGTTGTGAGAGAATTTTTGATAAGGCTTTCCCCCTATACGTGATGTAATAGAGTGTTGGGAGTATGAGGATATTACATTGCGTATTTTTGCACGTTAATAGTGACGTGTAAATATGGGGAAGATGTTGCGGGATAATGGTGAAGTGTGAAAAGATGAAGAAAGTGGGATTTATGGTGTTGCGGACGCATGCGGATGAGGTGAGGATGAGAATTCGTCATTTGCATGTGTTTATCGTGGAGACCTTAGGAATTGGGACGAAGCGAGGATGAGTTGAATGCATCCTCATGTGTCTGAAGATGGACTTTCGGACGCATGTGGATGACTTGCAGACGAAGAAGTGTCGTCCGCGAGTGCTTAGCCACGTCACTTTTAGGCATAGGACGACTCAGGAAGCAGTTTTGCATCCTAAATTTGCTGTACAAGGGACCTTCCGATGAGATCCCGGACGACGCGGATGAGGAAGGTTTGCATCCACATTGAATCTGCACAAGTCTTGAGACTTTTGGATGAGTTCGGACGGCTGTGCACGTGGAGTAGCCTCGTCCATTTTGCCTCTGTTCATTTTCTAGACATTTTTGGACGTCTGCAGATGATACTTCAGGACGCCATTTCTCGTCCGAAGCCATGATTTAGCATGTGGGATTTTAGCCTTATAGACGAATGCGGACGAGGTTTACATGTCCGCACTTGTCCAAATCATCGCAGATTAGCGATAAAACTGATTTAAAATAAGAGGAAAACGACGCCCAACCAATAAAATCACAACTCCTCGACACTGAATCGCACTCCCACGATCTCGACCAGCCAGGAGCCTGTCCCCTGCCACACGTACGATTTGTCCCAAAGTAAGTTCCCTATTTATCTCCAGCTTCTCCTTCACCCTCTTCTTCATTGGAGTTTTCTTCCTAGAGAGCTTGCTGCATGGAGTGTGGAGATAAGAGGGGGAGCTGCTGTTTGTATGAAGAGTCGTCTACAAGGGTAAGGGAATGGGGTAGTCTTGGCCATTTGGAGGCCCTTCACCCAAGTAAAAGCGTGTGTGAGTAAGAGTTGTGGTTGTAGTCAGAGTCTGTAAGTTTTGTTGATATGTTTAGTGTGGTATTTCTGTAGGTTTTTCTTACTGACTAACGCATGCACTTTCTTCCACTACATTTTGTCTTATGGTTACAACTCTGCTTTGTTCTAGTGATCTCTTTTGTTCTATTGCTTTATTTCAATGTCATTTACATTCACTGGATCTTGAAGTCGGAAGTATTACGACCTGCTTGATGACAAGTTGGACTAATGATTTCATAATGACTGTTAATGATAAATGAACTAAGCACTGTGCATGGCTTGAAGTGTATGATATGGTAGTATATTGTTCTGCGATTTACTCCTGTTTCAAAGCATGATTTTCCTTTTGGTTGTACATGTTTTATTCTCTATATTTTGTATGTCAGTTATATTGTTTCTGCTGATGTTATGTTCGTTGATATATCCATCTCTATCCTCGATAATAAGCATGTTAGATATATTACTTTCATTGCCACTATGCCCCAAATGCCATATTCATCATTCTGTCAATATATTATCCCATGTTTTGATCACTGTTAGCCTCTATAGCAAGCATGTTTTAGCTGTTCTATTCGACTCCAAATCAGTTGTTATTGCTGCTGTTATAGTCAATTAAAAGCATGCTTAGATGTTCATATTTCCTTCTGTTATAGTCGATTAAAAACATACTTAGATGTTTATATTTTCTGTTGTTATAGTCGATTAAAAGCATGCCTAGATGTTCCTATTTACTGCTGTGTTAGTCAAATAAAAGCATGTTTAGTGTCCATTTACTGTTGTTTTGTTTTAGTCGTTAAAAAACATGTTTTTGTTGTTTCTTTTCGATATTTCTCGCTATTGTTATTATTGATTTAGAAGCATGTCCATTGTTCCACTTGGTCATTAAAATGTTGCTGTTATCTTTGATTTAGAAGTATGCTTCGCTGTTCGTTTCGATTCATTATTCACTGCTGTCATT
This sequence comes from Begonia loranthoides, assembly GCA_022433065.1. Classification (NCBI taxonomy): domain Eukaryota; kingdom Viridiplantae; phylum Streptophyta; class Magnoliopsida; order Cucurbitales; family Begoniaceae; genus Begonia; species Begonia loranthoides. The sequence goes on from CM039472.1 coordinate 19,650,898, forward strand.
AGTCGATCAAAAGCATACTTTGCTGTTTTAAATTTGATAATGGTCATTGTCATTTATCTTCCATACATTATTTAATTTGAAAAGTGTTATGCTGCATTCACCTTAATAGAAACCAAGTAGGGGGTCCCGCCTTGGTAGTGGTACCCATTCATGCAAGAGTGAGGAAAAACACTAAGAAAATAATGTTCAAGATGGGCGGGATACGTCTATCTCTGAAAGAAAACTTGAAGGCGGGATACGCCAGAAGGGAAAAGAAAAGGGAGTTGGGGTAGATGGGTAGTTCGGATCTAGCCTGGCAGCTAGGATACACCCTCACCTAGTTGGGAAAGGGGCTAGTATGCACATAGGAGGTTAGAAACCGATCAAACTAGGCCATCTCAAAGGACAACCTTCGATCTCCAGCTCGAAGTACGAGTAAAGAACCAAAAAACCAATGAAAGTAATGAAAAGATTGGTTTGGGTGGCCCCCATTCCAAAAAGGAACTAAAGAGAGGCATGTATAATTGTATTAACCTATTTCCTTACTGAGCGTAAGCTTACATCCTTACTTGTAGTGTAGGTACCTGTACGTGAAAATAAATGCAAAGAAATTAGGAGTCAATGCAAAAACGATGAAGGCGCGATTGTAATAAAAGTGTAATTGATTCTTCGGTTTTCACTTCTCTTAAGTGTATTTAATTATTTAGTTCCTTCATTAAATTTCTTCATTAATGACTTACGCTTCCACAATGTTTCAAACAAATGATTTCTATTTATGCTTCCGCAATGCTTTCATAAAAGAGAGTTTTAACAAAGGGTTTTAGTAGCGGTCCGGTTAGCCGCACTCTAATATGTTTTGTTTTAAAAAGAAATTTTAGGTTTTCATGCATTTTAATGCACATACGAAAAATCGGGTCGTTACAGAACAGCTAGCAAAAGCTCACCGTACACTAGAGAGCTGCCAACCCAACTCCTCCTCACCTCGGTCCCTAGCTTCAGAGAGGGAGTTCTCCCTCATCTGTCTCTCAACTCGAATTGCAGCTCTCCAAAGAGAGGATCACTCCCTGCCAAGACCAAAAGGCAGAGAGTATAAGCTCTCTCGCACACCCGACCAACCACACCCGAGAAAGCCTTCCTCGAGTCTACCATCATCCTGTCGACCATGTGAGCTCCTCGAGCCGCGAAATTGTTGATTGCCAATCTCCAACACCAGACAAGGCTAGCAAGACAAACTGGTTCAGACTAAAACAAAGGCCAAGCCCATCACAAACAGAAGCTCTGAACTGTCGCCCCCTGTCATTGCCAATCCTTTGCGCTGATTGCTATCCCTCTACCATCACCGAGCATCGGTAGCCACCGAGAAACGACAGAGCATCGCATCTCATCACGACCCGATGCCTCGTTCTGCCCTGTCAGTCGTAACCCAAGCCCTAGCTCGCGATCCGACAATCCCAAATGTTGTCGCAGCAGCTCGCAGCCACGCCAAACAGCATCGCCTGATGAGGAGGAACAGTCCCGAGCAGTTCATGCTCATCGTTCGCCGTCTGCCTTTCGCGATGTCCAGTTTCCCCTACATCTCTCTCCCTCTCCTTTCTTCAGAAATCTGACCAAACACAATCTCTTCCCCCATTATTCTTCAGCATTTCCTCTTTAAAAGCAAACTGAACCGGTTCACGGAAACTGGTTCAATATCCACCTTCAACTTCAGCCAATTTTCCTTCTTTTTCCTCTTAATTTATTTCTCCCATTACTTGATAAAAACTCTTCTTTCTATTTATTAAAATTTCCCCCTCATTTCATTATTTCAAATTCCTCCATTTAATTAATTATAAATCTTCAATTAATATTAAAATATATTTACACGTCAAATATACGTATTGTATGTTAATCGACCCAAATTTCAACCTCCAACTTATTCCAAATATCGATTAACGATATACAAATCTAATTTAAAATTTCCAATTCCATTTCCTTAATTAATTTTTATCAATTAAATCTTAATTATCATCAAAATAATTTCTCCTAAATTATAATATATCAATTACGTCTTTGGTAATACCCTGATAAATGTCAAAATAATCCGAACACCCGCAATTACTTTTCAATTTATCCTTATTACATTATGATATAAAAAGTCGGGGTATTACATTCTTCCCTTATATAAATTTCATCCTCAAAATTTAGCTTAACGTAATTACTTTCTCATTCTATTAACCAAAATAGTCATTGGCGCTCAATGCATAAAAGTATGCAAGCAAGTTTTTGTATCACACTTCTATACAAAATTTCCAAATGGTCACTTCATTGTTCCCAACATACCTCTTAACCTAGCTATTCATCTTTCTTATCTATATATTCTCACATGCAAAGAGAAAACTTACAGAAACTTGTACTTTGTCATTTCCTCAACGCCTGGATATATCAAAATATCGATTTCATACATGACACCACGAGGCACGAGCTCTACGTATTGCATCTCTCACAATAGAAAACACTTTCAGTGCCACCATTTTTTGTCCTTTAACCCGAAACCAGACAACCTTTGATCAAACGATCACTCTCCTTACCTTTAAAACATTGCTTTGAACGAGCAAGACACCGTCTAAAATGATTTCTCTTACACCTTTGACACTACTTAACTCTGGAAGATCCTACATTTTCTCTTTGACGCCATGTGTCTTTTTGAGTATGCACCTCATTTACTTATGATTTACTTTGAATATTGTTCTGATTTGACGAATTTGAGCAACCTCATTGTAATAACCTGACTTTTATATCGGAATTTAAAAAGGATTAATTGGAAAGTAATTTGAGATATTCGAATTAGTCGAATAATTATCGGGGTATTACCAAAGACGTAATTGTTAGATTATAAATTGTGGGAAAATAATTTAAGTGTGAAAACTTAAGAAAAAGCTTCTAAATTAGGGAATACAGACGAAGGCGCAGACGCCTTTCCCCCATCTGAATAATAGAATTAAACCGAGGGAGTAAATCAACTGAACCGCTCAGTTTGGTCCGGAAACAATTATATGGTTTGGTTTTAATTAATAAATTAAAATGAGGAAAAATAAATAATGAATTAATTTGGGATTAATTGGAATGAGTTTGAATTAAGAACTAAGTAAATAATTGGAGAATTGAAATAAAGAAGAAATAAGAGAATAGGAAAAGAAATTGGTTGAAGTTGGAGATAAACCGGTTTGGTCTGAATTTTAAAATTGGCCTTCGGCCATTTGAGAGAGAGAGAGAGAGAGAAGAAATAGAGAGGAAGAGGGAGAGAGTGAGATCGAGACCGAGAAGGGAAGGGAAGGGAAAGGAAGGGAAGGGAAGGGAAACGACGCAGCGTCGATTTAACATCCGACGAGCGAGAGA